>JAUPMV010000004.1:8524930-9724930 GCA_030848855.1 Branchinecta sandiegonensis | reverse complement strand
GTTGGAAATTGGCGGTGCTTGTTGGTGCAGAAATGGTGCACAGATTCGATTTTTGGTACCGACAAGAGCTCTGACGAACACTTTCCTCATTCTTTTCTGATACTGATGAAACCTCTGTCGGTAAATCATGAAACTTGTTGTAGGGAAATCGGCAGTGTCTGTCGGTGCAGTGATTCTGTTTTCAGTACTGACAAGAGCTCTTTAGTTAAATCAGGAAACTTCTTGTTTGGAAATCGGCAGAGTTTGTCAGTGCGGAGATGGTACGCGAATTCCGTTTTCAGCACTGGCAAGTTCTGATACCGATGAAAGCTCTGTCGGTAAGTCATAGAACTTGCAGGGAAATCACCAGTGTCTGTCGGTGCATGCATTCTGTTTTCAGTACTGACAAGAGCTCTTTAGGTAAATCAGGAAACTTCTTCCTTCCTTCCAATGTACAGTCGTCGGGATCCATGAACCCTTTCCGACATATTCTTCTTCCGAAACTATCGGTTTCGAATGCACTTCGTTCTTGGGGAGCACTTTTCATCCACTTTACTGAATTAAATCTGAACGTCTGATTCTGCAAAGAAGTCGAGAACTTCCTTAAAGAGTGCTGACTCCTTGGTTTTCTCCAGTTTGGTCGTGTATTTTAGAGTCTGGACTTTCAGATCTAGGCCGTATAATCTGAAAGTTGAAATCTCTTTCTTCCTCTTGGTTGAAAGCTCTCTGCATTCAAAGAGGACATGCTGGAGAGATTCTTCCCATATGTGACAAAATCTAAATAATGATGATGGTGACTGCTTCCATCTGAATAGTTCCTTATTCAGAGATACCACTTGGCTTTTTAGGCGGAAGAACGTAGTACTTGCTTTGCGTGATCTGAAGGGTGATTCCAGCTGTTTTGGGAGGGGTTGCAGTGTCTGGAGTAGTCTGTTTCTTTTCACATTTCTGACAGTGGATAATTTGTTGGCAGAAGGGGTTTCTCTATCAGTGGCTTCTTGGGCTGTCTTGTCTGCAACCTCATTTCCGCTGATACCGCAGTGAATCGGTATATGCTGGAAAGATGTTTTTACTCCTATTCCTTCTAGGCTCCGGAATTTTTTTCTGATGGATATCAGGTCGGTGTCACCTGTCTCCCACTTGATGTTTTGGATCAGTTGCAGTGAGGATTTTGAGTCGCTGAAGCCTACGACCTTCTTGGATGTTGGGATGATCTGGATGGGGACATTGAGGGCTAAATCGATGGCTTTCAGTTCTGCTGATAGGACTGATGACCTGTCAGGCAGCCTATGCTGTATCTTCATGTTGTACGTTGGAATGTAGACCCCAGCTGCGCTTTTCTGGTCTCTGACGTAGCCGTCCGTGTAGATCTCCAGGTGATCACAATATTGCTGGTATTTGAGGAGTAGGAATCTTGGACAACAGATTGTTGGGGGATTTGGTCCTTCTTGCAGTCTATCATGCTGTCTTCTACATAGATTTTGTTCGTAATCCAGGGTGCTGATTCTGGGTAAGGTGTGCCGTCTGGTAGGCTGTCTTCTTTCCAGGAGGTTAGGTTGGGGCGTCGTGTTTTTTGCTACGGACTTTTGGAGTAGAATGTTGCATCAGGGATTTTATTTAAGGGATTTACTTCTTGTTTGGAAATCGGCAGCGTTTGTTGGTGCGGAGATGGTGCGCGAATTCCGTTTTCAGTACTGGCAAGAGCTTCGATAGTTCACTTTCCGCATACTGTTTCTGATACGACAGAAGCTCTTTTGGTAATCAGGAAGCTTCTTGTCTGGCTATCCGAATTTTTTGTCGGTGCAGAGATGATACAGACAAAAGGCGTTTTTTAGCGGTCCAACATTGAGCCAGTGTTGACCAACAGTGTGTTCTAGCGACCAACAGAAACCTCTGTGGCCAACATTGTTGGTCAAAACGACCAACAATTGAAAGTGTTGTTGATCAATTCTGTTGGTCGATTTTAGGAGTAATCAGCCAGATTTTTCAAACAGAGCGTTCTGGCGAAGATTCACCTCTGTTGATCAACAAGGACGTTTTAGCGGGCAACAGTGGTTAACAGTAGTTTGTTGGTCAACACTGTTGATAAACAGAAGAGCCGCTAAAAAACGCCTAAAAGCCTTGTCGGGAAGTCAAGCCGATGATCGGATAGAGATCCTGATATCGGTTGCTTTTTATTTTTTGATATGGTGACCGGGAAAAGTCTTGTAGGTAAAATGGGAACTCTCTTTTTCGGCCTGTTTACATCCGGAATGGATAAAAATTGCGTCGTTAAAGTCAGTAATTGTGAGCCGTTTGACAATGCCAAGACTTTTTGATGTGGTGACTGGAAAATTCATGGCGGTAAATGAGGCAATGTTTTGGGTAAAAGCACTAACCGAACATTTTTCGTTCCTTTCTGTTCCTTGGCGGTAAACCAACCACACGGGCAAACCTGTTTCTTGGTTTGTTCTTGAGTGATTTCTCTGTTCCCACCCATAAATTGCTCTTTTGGGTTGATCTGGCTGTAGGCTACATGGTAGCCTACAATCAATCCAGGAAATAGTCCACTTTATTCGGTGACTTATGACTTTCAAATTCCCGTCAGTGATACCACCACCAACTCCGCCCACCGAAGTTGGATCAGGCCAGGATATCTGAATAACACATATAGGTGACATGGGCGCAGTGTCACCAAGCTTATCTCAATCGCTAAACCCATTTGGTCCCTAAGCTTTTCAGAAAATGTCCAGGACCCACCTCTTACCCCCCCCTCGGATCTACCACCAAGGCAAGGCCACCAGTCCAGTCCCTAAGACTGGCTGAAATAAAAGTGATCGGAGTGTGATCATGTACAGTCTTGCTCGATCCCTTTGGAGTGAGATAAAAATTAGGCGACTCTTTCGTCATTATGCGATCTTTTAGCTCTCGAAATGTTTAGGTTGGTTTGGTTGGTTAGTTACTAGGCGCCTTCGTTCAATAGAACTGGAGCTCATGTCACACTTTTCAGATTAACCTTAAAAGTACAAATACATAAAGCATGTTTGGAATTAGTTATTTTTGTGTACCTCAGTCTACTCTGTTCGTTTTGGCTTCGGCCAGCGGATGGGTTACAATTACAAATACAAATAAATAATAATAATGCTGATGCTTTCAATCCTCTTACTTAACATTCTAAAAGGAAGAGACTTTCTGTCTGCCTTGTTTAAATATATCCAATAAATCTGATACCGACATCATCGTTGTCGAAACAACAACATTTCAAACTAAATATCGCTAATCTCAATCATATTTTACCTCTCCCCTGCAATTTAAGGGCGACAGGTTGATTCTTGAAACTCTCTGAATCAGACCTCTAGTAAAGTTCAAAATCACACCTGTAGTGGCTGCGTTTATAACAAGTTTGAACTGGGTGCAAGAGTAAAGACCAGACAAGTATTCCTTGAGCTCAAGCTGACTTTGAAACACATATCAAGGAAGTACGGAGTAGCCCAGCCCGTAATTGCTGTGCAGAAACGTTTACTGCGGTATAGGGAAGACCTTGATCCGACAAGCGATATGTATAGACTCCTGAAATAGTTGATAATGTGTTGTTGATTACGTAGTGTTGTATATTGTGTAGTTTTTCCTTATTTTTCCTACTCCATTTTTTGTGTATTTATACATTATGATGGGTAATAAAATTATTAATTATTTAATATTCCAATAATGCATTTCCGTTTTATGCATTATTTGGAAATATAAAAGACCAGACTCTGCAGCCAGGTTCGTCACGTATGGGAAGAGGACGCCCCCCCCCCCCCCCAAAGTTGTCGGTCAGTCGGAAGCGCCGCGGTTTTCGTAAAAACGGCCCATTTTCCATGCAGTCGGTTTTCAGCAGTCGGTGTTTGAAATCAGTCGATTTCTTATGAAAACAGAAGGTATTTTCTTAAAGCAGTCGGTTTTTATGAAAATCAGTCAGTTTTTCGTCAAAACTGTCTTTTTTTTGGGATCTCTAAACGTAAATGGAGGCATAGTACCTATGACATCGCAAAAGTTGTCCGTCTGTCTGTCAGCACGATAACTGTCGAAGGGAATGAGATATTTTATTGAAACTTGGTGTGAGGATTCTTCGAGTCAAGGGAAAGGTCGAATTCGTAGATGGGCCCGATAGCTGCATATTTAGGGGAGGGGGAGGGGTTTCAAATGAAGGGTTGAAAAATATTTTTCAAAAGCTAATGAGATAGTCTATTAAGGGGTAAGACGACAGGCTGAACACGAATATGAACACCATTTCGCCGGACAAGTATTTCACCCGGAATCCGGACAAAACATGGAAGTTTGTTAACAGTAAAATTTGTATCTAAAGTTGATTAGATGCCCAATTTATGGGTAAGGAGACATGCTGAATTCGAATATGAAAATAATTTTCTCGTCGGACAAGTAGATCGCCCGGAATCCGGCCAGAACCGGAAAATTTGTGAAAAAATTAAAGATTAATCTGAAGTTGATAAGAGGTTCGATTTTAGGACAGGGAAACCTGCTGAATCCGAATATGAAAATTCTTTTCTCGTCGGACAAGTAGATCGCCCGGAATCCGGCTAAAGCCGGAAAATTTGTTAAAAGTAAAAGTTTATATGAATTTCATTAGGTGTTCGATTTACGGGTAAGAAGAAATGCTGAATTCGTGTATGACAGTCATTTTCTACCTGGACACATAGTTCGCCACGAGTCCGGCTGAAATCGGAAAAATAGTTAAAAGTTGAAGTTTTATCTGAAGTTGATTACAGATTGGACATAGGGGCAAGGAGATACGCTGAATCCATTTTTGAACTTGGTCTCCTCAGATGATTACCATTTGCCTTAATCTGTTTCTAAATTTTATTAGTAAAGTGCTCAGGGAGTCTGGCGAAGACTGGACCTCTACAATACAAGACCCGATTGTCTGGATCAAATATTAATTTTTTGGGATCCCATCGAAACCTTTGGTGTTGTTCTTAAAACCAGTCGTTTTCTCCGCGAAAACAGTCGGTAAAAATGATCAGCCAGTCGGTAAATACCTTGCCCCCCTCAAAAAAACAACAACAACAATATTTTGGCTAATACCATGCAAATTTGTCTGAATTAACTCCTTTAAGCTTCAGAATCTTAGGCGCATTTGTTGTCCTTTCGACTAGATAAGCTTGGGCAAACTGATATGGGGCATTGCTGATTAGAAGACTAACATTTATTGGTGAGACAGGATTTGTGTAAGTCACATGCGATTGTTTCTGCGAAATTTTGGATAGATGGGTTTTGCTGTTAGAGTGGTAAGATCAGTCTGCAACAAATCCTTGATTTTTGGGATCCCAACGTAAGTGGAGGGATACCTATGACGTCGTACAAGTTGTCCGTCTGTCTGTCCGTCCGTAAGCACGATAACTCTCGAAGGGAATGATATATTTTGACGAAACTTGGTGTAAGGATTCTTTTGCTTGGGGAAGGGGAGGGGTTTCAAGTTAAGGGGCGAAGTAAATTTTTTTTAAAAGCTAATGAGATAGGCGATTTAGGGGGAGGAGACATGATGAATCCGAATATGAAATTTATTTTCTCGCCGGACAAGTAGTTCACCCGGTCCACCCGGAATCCGGCAAAAACAGGAAAATTTTACAAAGCTTTCGAACATATTAAAGATAAACAAAAATTTTATTCGATCAGTTTAGTTATCAGAAGTCTCAACCGTCATTTAGTGGGTCGAAAAGGCAGAATGCATCCGATAACTGTCTGGTGAATGATTTAATAAAAGTTTGTCGACCAGTTTTTTTAAAAACACGTGACCTACTCTACCCCTCTATCCATACAAGCGAAAACCCTGCGTCAATGACGCAGTGACTCTTTGTTACGCCTAGCGTAAGAAGCTATTGACATAGTCGTTGAGGGGGTAATGAGGCCCGGCGGATCCATATTTGAACTTCGTTTTCTTGCCGGACAAATGCTTCAGCCGAAACTGGAAATTTGGTTGAAGCTTTAAGTTGTTTCTGAAGTCGATTGGAGATTCAGTATTGGGGTAAGGAGACATGTTGGTGTGAAGATTCTTTGATTCAAGGGACATGTCGAGTTCGATAGATGGATTCTGTAGCCCGTCATTTATATTTAGTGGCAAAGAAGGGGATTCCGAATTCAGAGTAAAGTATGTGTTTAACAAGCTAATAACAGAACAATGCAAAACGGATAAGTCAACTCAATTTTATCCAAGGGTCCTCGTTTGACACAGACTATAGGCCAGGTCCGTATCCAGGAATTAATTTCGGAGGGGGCCTTCCCTGCGGATCAGACCTAATTCGCCATATTCCTGTTCAGCGCTTCCAAGCGGGCTAGTTTCTGTTAATCCCCCTATACCTCACCATCAGCACTTGGATCAGACATGGTAAAGTAGATCCACAGGTTAGTGAGTGAAAACCTGTCACCCGTGTCCCAGGTAATGGAGGTTTTGCATATGTTTCAGCAGGAGAAAGTGAGAGTGACCCATTCCCCTATGCGATTAGACTTTTTACTATGTCTACACAAGTGTTGGTTATGAGGCTCATAGACATTGTAAAAAGTCGGATCCATAGGGTAGTGGGTCACTTTCACTTTTTGCTGCTGAAACACATGCAAAACCTCCATTACTTGGGACACAGATGACAGGTTTTCCACTCGCTAACCTGTAGGTCTATTTTACCATGTCTGATCCAAGTGCTGACGGTGAGGCATAGGAGGATTAACAGAAACTAGTCCGCTTGGAAGCGCTGAACAGGAATATGGCCAATAGCAACCAGTAATAAAAAGATATAGATAACAAGTTAAAATCTATAAAAACGATTATTTTTTAAGTTTCGAAGGTGGTTTCAACCCCCACTATAAGCCTTGATCTGTTTCTAAATTTTAAAAGTAAAGATATTCAGTTATCTGGATCAAATATTAAATTTTTGGGATCCCGTCGTAACCTTTGGTCTTGTTTCATAGGTTAAGCCAAACATGGTTAAATCCGAGGGCTGGAATAGCCTATGCCTAACGCCAGCTAGCCTACACCGAATGCTGTGTACCCTAACAAATGAAATATTGATTGTTTTAGTGAAATTCAGAAAGTAGATTAACCTTTTGCCGCTTTTCCGTCGTTTGGTCTATTTGTCCGTCGGTGCGCTGATCGCTAGTTAGCCTACTTCCAGACGGGCTAGGGCGATGAAACCTGTCAGGCATATTAGAGACCGGACCAGATTGACTAGGCAATTGTCACGCCTCAGACCTGATCCAGAGGGAGAAGGGGGAATTTGGAATCTTTTGGCGGGATCGGAATCCCAGCCTCTGGCATAGCCATATGTTAACTGGCGCTTGGCATAACACTGGGTATACCCAGAGTTTGACATAGCCCATCCAAAATCAGGGATTCGTTGTAGACTGTGTGAGCTTGTCCCGATGAAAAATGTGTAGCCTGTGTAGTTGTAGGGTAGTTGTACGGAAAAGTTGCATGTAGTGATATGCAGTAGTACAGAATAGTTCGATTTAATGTGCCTAATCGTAAGCAGTAGTATTTAGTAGCATTCCGCCTTGCTCCAGTAGCATCCAGTCTTGCCATAGTAGCATGTAGTAGCACCAGTTGGTACTGCATGCTACTTTTTCGTACAACTTCGTACTACTATTTTGAGAAAACTTTTCATCGGGGCTTTTCGTAGCAGGTTTGTCCGAGATCAACTAGGTCGTGGGAAGCCACATTGCCAGGTCTGTGGCAAGTCTATTCCCAGTTTCGTCTGCACAGTATCTGTCGCATCTATTCCTCTGCATCAAGTTGGCTAGCTGTCAGGGGTTGGTTCAGGTGTCCAGTGCGGTTGAAACACAAGCACATGGGCGCGGTATTTGAGTGATTACTTGTTCAGCGCGGTTAGCATTCTCTCGTTGCGTCCTTGGCGAAGGTCATGCAAGCTAAAAACTCGATTTTTTGACTCGCCTGCGGGGTAATAATGGTTCTAATCAACTACTTGAAAAAGGATGGGATATGATCTTGCAGGCTACGCAGATACAGTTTTCAGAGATATTTATGTCTTATTGGCTGGATGTTCGCCATGCGCTAAATTTGAGTATTTCATACGTTTATCGAGGAAACCCTCTTCCTTCCTGTGTATGAGGAAACAAAAATGAAAAAAACCTGCCCGTCACCCTCACCCGAATACCTCCTGAAACCTGAGCTGCGTAGTAGTGCCTGTCTGCATGACTGGCTAGTTTGACACCCTAATTATTGTGCTCATTGTTTCATTTTCGTATTTTTATATTCGACTTGCGTTTTTGTTTCCATTGGCTTGCCTTTGGTGTTACTTTATATGTGCTGAAGTAGCCTAATGGTTATATTGTAGCAGCGGTAGCTTATGTCTGCTTATTGATTGGCTTATTGAGGGCTTTAATGAATGAATTCACTTCGTATAAAGAATCGAGCGGCCATTGCGGGACAAACAAAAGCATAATAAAAACAACACTCGTAAATTATAATTATAATATGTTTTCTTTGTCTCGTCGTTTCTCGCACGAATATCTCTTTTCTCAAATCTCGTGGCTCCACGCAATGACTCAACAAATGAAAACACTTCCTTTGTGCATAGCACATAGGGCACATAGGGCAAAATTAAGAACCAGAACGCAACTTCCCTTTTCCTATATCTTCTTCTTCCCCAAGGGCAGAGAATTGGCCCGCAAACTTAACATCCCTTTCAGTTGTTCTGGCTTTAGCCACCCTTGAAAAACAACTCCCCCACACGCCTCTTTAGCCCGGACTTTCCACTTCAAGGCAGGTGGATTGCGAACTTCGCATTTCCAGGTTGAATCACCTGGTCGTTTATTCTAAATTTAAGGTTTGAAGCCGAGCTGACCATTCACTACAAAAGAAATAAAAAACCGTGATTTTCGTGTTTTTTTCTTGATCAGCTAGTTATCCCTCTAAGGTGTTGTGCGAGGGATAATATAATCCCCGAAAGGAAAAGCAACCGAAATGTCTGAAGTTACATTTATCCCTCGATCATCTAGCTGGGGATAACTAGCTGATCAAGAAAAAACCCTGAAAATCGCGGTTTTCCATTCATAGGCTCTGCTGGCCTCACCCTTCACTTTGTAGGCCACCATGTTCCACTATAATTTGCATCAACTCATCAACTTTAGGGTGCTCAACATTTCCAGTTATGCCGCTCTCAGGAGCCATGCTTTGGGCAAACTTACAAATTTCTCCCAATAACGTATCATATTAAGCTATCTTCTATTATACAAGGTCGTTAACCTAAACCCCTTTAATTACTATACTGTTTTTCTTATTCTTACCCCTAGCACCCTCTTAAAGTATCCGTAACCCGCAAACATTATCGAACAAAAAGGCAAGTATTTGACAAACAAGTAAACTCAATACCGGGCAACGGGACTCCACCAAATCATCCGTCAAATAATCAATAGGTAAGTTGACTTATTTCTACTTTGTACTGAAAGAAACGTAATTTCTTATCTACCCTCTCCACAGACAACGAACTTGGTTTAGTCCAAGGTATATAAGTCGCCTGTCATCATTACGACACTTCATTTTAGCCAGAAGTCTAATGTAGTTCAGGGGCTAAAATATCTGGATAGACATTGACTTTTTTGAGATTTTAGAGTAGACTAAATTCCCTTTAGACTAAAGTATCGTCTCCTCGGCCAATCGTCCGCTGTCGGAAGCGAACGTAACTTAATCGATGTCGCCACTTGGCGGATTTGCGGTTCTCGCAAACTAGTCCGCTGTCGCAAGTCCGATCGTAACGAATCGCAAGAGTTCAAAGCGGAGTAAATGAAAGAAAATAAATAAAACACATTAACACACAGAAAAAAGACACTTACTTTTCAATCTTCGGTCAGGAAGCAGTGGATAAGGTCGTGCGCCGGTTGGGCTCTGTTGTCCGTGATTTGTGATAGAGTACTTTCGCTGACTTATCAACTGATAAGTCAGCTCATTCTAGCGATATTCTGGCCCTTCTTGGCAAGGATCCTCTTCAGGCTCAAGCTAGAAATACGAACCTGCGATTGTCCGTTAAGTGCAGTCAGATATGATTCGCTGTCGGCTTGGGCTGAAGAAATACGTTTAACCTCTAATCAACTTCAGATAAGACCACATTTTCCGGTTTTCGCCGGATTCCGGGCAAACTACTTGTCCGGCGAAAAAGGAAAATTGAAAAACGGATTCAGCATGTCTCGTGCCCCTGTAAAATTTCCCATAAACCAATCAAAGGTAGCTAAACATTTGTTTTAATTAAATTTGGATAAACCAGCATTTTTGTTTATTTTCTGTTACTGTGGGGCTTCTGAAAGGTATATTCAAATAATGTATACAACGGATACGTCAGCTACGATTTTTCATCAGCGATATTTCGGCCCGTATCCGTTGGATACATTATTTGAATATATGTTTCAAAGTCAGCTTGAACTCGAGGAATATTTATCTTCTGAAAGGGGTACCATTGGCGAATGCCTGCTTAGCCTAGTAGGTAATCTAGCACTGGTAAATTTTCACACACACACACCTCTTTACCAGCTTAGTTCCTGCGCTTGGGAGTTTATTTGTGCGATTGGCTTTTTGGCGCTCGCCAGCGTCGAACGTGAAGTGAAGCCCTTGCGGTTATTTGGCATTCCTTACCTGGCAGTTTGTTTGTTGGCTTGTCCTGGTTAACAAGTGTAGAGCTCCTGTCGAAAGCAAAAGAATGGGATAAATATCGCTCGTGCAAAATGTGATTGCTGTATATCCGGAGCGTGGCGAGGTTTTATCTCATTGCACCTTGCCGTACACAGATTTCCGCGATCTTGAATTAGGCGGAACAAGCTCTAATAGAGATAGTGTAAAGTTTACACTGTGGTTAGTGGCAAATAGTGCTAGTGGTTCGCAGAACGTGATTGGATACCCAGGAAAGCCCACTTTATCTGTTTAATTGTAAGCAAATCCCTACTTTTGAAATTCCTTAGTAACCAGTCGGGTGATTGTGTGAAAAGTCGTTGAAACTTTGTGTTATGGAATTTCGTTCTTTGGGCTTGTCAAGAATATGGACCTAGAATCATTTGTCCTTCTTTCGGGCTCACTTTCTGACATTACTTAGGTTGCGTTCTGCCACTTAACGATTGTTAACAAATTGTTAACAATCGTTAACTGTTTGCGTTCCACGTTTCTGATTTCGAAATTTAAGCTCCGCCCACCTACAATTTCTGTTCCAGAGCTTAACGATTGCTAACTATTTTGTAACGATGGTCGCTGAGCATCCAGGCTCCGTACCCTTTTATTTATCAATTCCAGATACTGTAGCTTCGTAACTTCTCTCATGAGTCCCCCTGTTGGGTTCTTGATAGTTCAGTCAGCAAGTTCACCCTAAGTTGCGTTTTTTTAATGTAGTTTCGGCGTAGTTTCGCTTAAAAGCCGTTTTATTTGTCCATTCCATTTGCTGTAGTTTCGAACCTGAAACTACGGAGCTCAAACTACAAACTACCTCGCAGACGTAGTTTGGTGTAGTTTGGCTTTTCGGAAACAAGAACTCAATAAAACGCAAGTACGACAAAACAAGAGCCAAACTACAAACTTTGACGAAACAGAAGTTAATCCAAAAAAAAACGCAACTCTAGTGTCTGGATGGACCAGTCCTAAAGAGATACGGGGTCTTTAAATGTTTCAAAATTGCTCAGGCCTGCCACAAATACTCTGAGACGAGACTCAAATGAATGTCAGCTTATTTTATGTGTTTTTCGAGTTGTTGATAGACTTTGACCATATGAGGATATTTGGTTTCCTTTGGATGTGATGCCAGACCTGTAATCGAATCCCCTCACACACGAAGTCTTTGCTGGGGGCATTAGAAAAGTTTGCATGCCGAGTGATGAGTTTGGAGATACCAGAGCCACTGGGAGCAGAAACTTTGGATTGATTGCATTTGGTTGCTTGTAGCTGGGGTCGCAGTTTTGGTCATGTGTTGATATGACTCAGATGATTAAGCTGGCTAATGTTCAGTCTTGTTGTCATCAGGGACAAATTCAAGGTGTTTTTGGTAGCAGAAGTTGACTGGAATATTGGCATAGGTGAGTTGAGTTACGGTACAATACGCCTACTTCCGATTGGTTCCTGGTTTATACCTATGTAAGAATGATCATAGTTAACTTGATCGTTATTTGTGGCTGCTCTAGCTGGATTTCAGTCTTCAGTTTTCACCGTTTTTCATAACTCGTGGACTGTGACAGATGTCAAGTGAAATTTGATTTGGTGACATAGGGGTTTGTCCGTCCCCCCCCCCCCCCACATCCCATTCTGGTTCTAGGGCAACTGTACCCGATTGCCCATCTAAGCTCGTAACTTGACAACAGTTAGAAGCAGGGCGATGATACATTATGTAGGCTACTCCTGGATCAGCTAGAAGATCGGTCTCACCTGACCATAAAGGCTTCAGGTGGAATGGGGTTTATTTTTCTCAAATTTCGTCAATCTTATTATAGGCCATGGCGAAACTAGGGGGGAGGGGTCGTGGGGGCCCCCCACGAAAAATCTTTTCGGAATAAATTTTCCTTCAGCCCAAGCTGACTGCGAATCATATTTGATGGTGCTAAACGGATACGTCAAGGTGTTTCCCACAAGTTCGTTCTTCCAACTTGAGCGGTTTGAGCCTGAAGAGGACCCTTGCCAAGAAGGGCCGAAATATAGCTCCAATAAAATTCAGCTGAGGTATCCGTTTTGCACCATCAAATATATTTTCGGTAAATCGGTAGCGTCTGTAGGTGCGAAACACCGTCGAACGCTTTTATCATTCCGTTTCTGTTAACAGAAACAGGAAACTTCTTGTTGGGAAATTGGCAGCGTTTTGTCGGTGCGGAGATGGTATGCGGAATCGATTTTCGGTAACGACAAGAGCTCCGACAAACACTTTCCTCATTCTGTTTCTGATACCGACGAAAGCTCTGTCGGTAAATCATGGAACTTGTTATAGGGAAATTGGCAGTGTCTGTCGGTGTAGAGATTCCGTTTTCAGTACCGACAAGAGCTCTTTAGATAAATTAGGAAACTTCTTGTTTGGAAATCGGCAGCGTTGGTCCGCTTTCAGTACTGGCAAGAGCAGAAGCTCTTTTGGTAATCAGGAAGCTTCTTGTCTGGCTATCGGAATTTTTGTCGGTGCAGAGATGATACCGACAAAAGCCTTGTCGGGAAGTCAAGCCGATGATCGGATCGAGATCCTGACATCGGTTGTTTCTTCATTTTTCGATACGGTGACCGGGAAAAGTCTTGTCGGTAAAATGGGAACTCTATTTTCGGTCTGTTTACATCCGGAATGGATAAAAATCGCGTCGTTAAAATTCAGTAATTGTGAACCCTTCGACAGATGGTTGATGGTTGTTTAATTTTTATATTTTCTTTCAAGCCCACCTACTCGCGAGAAGGATTTTTGTGACGTTACCCTTGCTTCTCCGTTACTGGGAAGGGGTTGCTCTGCTCTCTATGAATTTTTGAAGAGAACTTTCTGAGTAGAAAACTTTGGCAGCGTAAGGCATTTCTGTGATACGCTGCCATGTAAAGGGGTTTTTGTGAAACCGGATCGACAAGTTATTTTTGGGATCCCAAAACTTAAGTGGAGGGATACTAATGACTTCGTAACAGTTGTCCGTCTGTCCGTCCGTCTGTCAGCAAGATAACTCCCGAAGGGGTTGAGGTATTTTGTTCAAACTTGGTGTCAGGATCCATTGGGTCAAGTTCGGAGATGTGCCATGTAGACCAATATTTCGTGGTGGGGGAGGGTTTTTTAAATTAAGTGATGAAAACAAATATTTTTTCAAGCTGATGTAAGAGTCGATTGAGGGGTAAGGAGACATGATGAATCCAAAACTGAACTTCATTTTCTCACCTGACAAATAGTTCGCCCGGAATCCGGAAAAAACGGAAATTTCGTAAAACTAAAAGTTCTGTGTGAAATTGTGAAGTTGAATAAAAGTCCTATTCGGGAATGCTGAGACATGCTGAATCTGTTTTTGTATTTTCCTTTTTCGTCGGACAAATAGTTTGCCGGGAATCCAGCGAAAACCAGAAAATTGGTAAGAGTGAAAGTATTCTCTGAAGTTGATTAGAGGTCCAACGTTGGTCGATAAGAGCGTCGATTTAGAGGTAAGAATAAATCCTAAATCTGTTTGTGAACTTTATGTTGCCGCCGGGTAAGTAGACTAACCGTAATCTCGCGAAAACTGGAAATTTGGTAGGAGTTAAGTTTATTCTGAAGTCGATCGGAACATCCTTACAGGAGCAAGAATACAAGCTGAACCCATGTGTGAACCTGAATCTCTCGCTGGATAATTAGCGCATCCGGAATCCGGCAGAAACCGGAAATTTGATAGAAGTAAACAAATTATATAAGTCGATCGGAGAATCACTAAAGGGCTAACAGTATATTGAATCCAAATATGAGCTTTATTTTCTCGCCGGACAAGTAGTTTGACCGGAGTCTGGCCTGAACCGGAAATTTCGAAGAAATAAAATAAAATTCTGATGTCGATAAAATCTGGTTGGAGGAGGTATGTGCCGAAAAAGACACGGTGAATCAGGATATACTGTTTATTCTCGCCTCGGATGGATAGTCCTATCGGGATCTAGTCAAAACACGATTTTTTCGAATAAGACTGGTAGTTGGATATGCTTTTAGCTGGAAAGTATGACTAAGTGGCTGCTGTTCATTGGCCTGTTACAATGATATCACATGTATACGGGTTCGGCAAAGACTGAACATCTGCAAGGCCTGATTATTTGTATAAAAAGATCGACATATATTCCCCTTTGGGACTCCATCGAAACCTTTGCCCTTATTCCTGAATAGGAGTGATTCTTTACTATTAATAGTTAGCATTACCTTATAGCCCTATGTTCACGGTAGACCCCCACGAAGGGATTGAATTCCTAACCGAGTTGATTGATGACTGATTGTTTCGATTTACATTGTTTACATGAATTTTGGAAACCAACAGACCTTAACTTGGATGACTAGCTGGATTGTGAGGGCGATGTGTGTTGTATCGCGTGTTGGTTTCAGTTGGTGATACCAATGTTCGTTCGTGTTTGCCTCAATTGATTTGGCATTATTTTGCATTTTTGTCGTTAAATATAATGGGCCGTCCGCAAGTTTAGCTGACATGAAAGGCTGAGGGTAGTAATGAAACAAAACATAAACACAGAGAAAATTTCCTTTAGCGGTTTTATTTTAGTTTAGTTTCCTTTTTTCGTTCTCGTTTTTTTTTTACCATCCTTGCCATTGTGAGGGCGATGTGTGTTGTATCGCGTGTTGGTTTGAGTTGGTAATACCAATGTTCGTTCGTGCTTGCCTCAATTGGTTTGGCATTATTTTGCATTTTTGTCGCTAAATATAATGGGCCATCCGCAAGTTTAGCTGACATGAAAGGCTGAGGGTAGGAAAGAAACGAAACATAAACACAGAGAAAATTTCCGTTAGCGGTTTTATTTTAGTTTAGTTTCCTTTTTTCGTTCTCGTTTTTTTTTACCATCTTTGCAATTGCCTCAGATTTTTTTGCGGATAAAGTATAACTTTACGATTGTATCATATTGTTTTCCTTTGTTTTTATTTGTTTCGTCGCTGTGACCGGCGGGCCGTTTGTTTTGCAAGTACGTGATACATGTAAATGAAGCCATGAACCCCTGAAGCAGTAGGCTTCCTTCTATTGGACCGCTGCAGGCTCGACAGAACTGAGCGTTTAATAGTTTCACTGTGGGTTCACACAGAGATTCGGGCGCTAAACTTGATTTTCATCGTAGCTTTATTGCAGCTAAGTTCATATACGACAGTTGGGTTCAGCTATAAAAGATGGCAGATAAACCAAGTCAAAAGCTTGCAATGATAGCCTACTATATCTCTTTGGGAGACTTATTACATGCTGACATTGACAATCATAAATACTGCATTGCCGATGTAGCCTACAGTTTCTTTAGTGCTTTTGTGACTTTCGTCGAAGGAAATTTCGCTGGTATCCGGATATGCAGTTTGTCTTAAACAAAATCACCGCATTTGAAGCCCTTTTAAAATTGTTATTATTCTATCCGGGGGGGGGGGGGGGGGACGCTCCGTCCCATTTGCTGACATAAATTCACACGACGGATCAAACAAAATTATATTTTGTTAGATTTATTATAGAATTATAGGGTACGTAGTTTTTGTCGTTAAGGTAAAATTATTGCCAAGCATCGAATGTACGAATTTTTACTCTCCGCAGTGCTTATTTGATGTATTTGTAGTTTAGTGTCAGAATTGAAAAAAAAATTGAACTTGAAATGACGTAAGTCTAGATCTCTGGACGCGCGGCCTTCTCTTGTATGCTTTGGCTTTTCTTTACTCGCTCTGTTACATTATCAGGAATATGTAGTTTGGCCTCACCTTTGACGAAAACATGGTTTCTCCTGTAATATAGTATTGAAGCCCTCTTTACGAGAATTTGGAGTTTGGCTCTTGCCTGTCTTATCTACTGACGTCTCTTCACACGACGGATCAGTAGGCCTACGCTGGGAAACACCGCAAGTCCAGCTCTCTAGAAGCGTTTCATATCTTGTCAACTTCGGCTTTTCTTATCTCGCTATGATACATTATGGGGAATATGGGATTTGGCCTTACCTTTGACGAAAACCGCGATTTCTCCGACCATGGTTGAGGAAGTCAGATTCTTTAATACGCCGTTAAGTTCAGCCATTGTACGCTTAATCATGCAAGTGCATAGATTCGGTAGGTTGGAACATGACTCCACATTTTCTCCATCATTTGCTTTGTTGATCCTGATTGAAGTTCAAACGAATACGGACTCCTGATCGAATCGATTACTTCATGAAATTTGGGCCAAAACTTAGCTTCTGAATCGAAAATGAGGCTGAGTTGTAAAACTGGAAATGGAAAAAGTTATTAATTTTGTCAGAAATCTGGAAAATTGGGAGTCGATGCTTGGCTTCTGCTTTGAAACATCTGTTCTATATTATTTAGGTTACAATGACAAAGGCTGACGTATGTTGGTGTTTGTCTTTTTATAAAAAGAATCTGCATGGGCATTTTCATCTAAACTTTTTAAATAGTGAAACATTTGGAAGAAGTGGAATTAGGGAACGATGATTATATTTCCATGAAACTTTGTGGGAATAGGAGTACACACTGAGCTTCTGACTAACGGTATTTTCTGGATTTCTAGGGCATTTCTACCGAGACTTCATAATTCTGATAGAATGTGTCGAAGAGAAGAATATTTTCATAATCGAGAAAAAAGCGTCGTCTGAGCGTTGTTCATATGCCTACTGATGCTTTAATTTGTTTGGACATTCGGTGTCCTTCCCAGCATAAGTTCTCTTATTTCTGTTACGATCTTAAGCTACTCCTTTATGTATCATCATTTTTAGAATCAAAGCTAATCTTACATTTTCCTTCCAGGTCCACAGGGAGAATAATGTTGGATGAATCTTTGTGTCGTTTAATTAGTGATTTGTGAGAAAAACAGTGAAAATGTCCAGTGGTAAGGAAGATTTGAAAGACTTTGAGCAGGGGCGTATTCGCGTCCTGCAACAGGAGCGTCTTAAGATTCAAAAGAAGACGTTCACCAAATGGGTCAACTCTTTTCTGGAAAAGGTAAGACCTATTTTCTGCCTCGATAGCCTGGTGCCCGAGTAGTTGTAGCAGTTTAGCCTGTCTATGGTAGTTGTACGAAAAAGCTGCATATGTTGTAGTACGGGATACTTTCGTTTAACGTGCTTCATATTGACCTAATCTTAAGCCATAGTATCCAGTAGCATCCAGTCTTGTTATAGTAACACCCAGTTCTTGGATCGGAGTCCTATTCTAGCTTGTTTGGAACTTTTTCCTTTACTGATGTTGATGACATTCTAACCAGGTACGTCGACGTCGGTACGTCTGGAATATTGGAATTCATTAGCCATGCATATTAAAATGATAACTCACAGTAATAAAACTAGATAAGATGTCAGAAACCAAATTCATTTTTTTTTTTATATAATGCTTTTCCGTGAACACGATTTATTTGGGTGGAATTTGGATGATTTAGTCTGGTCGTTTTGGTTTTGTTTCCCTTGCCGTTTTTTTTTTTTTGGGGGGGGGGGGGGGTCATGGTAAAGACGTGCATCACCTTACGGCTCTTTACTGTGGGATTGCCCCCTAGGACAGGCGAAAGCATTTGTTCTTTCTGCTCTATCAATAAATTCTCTCGCTCTGTCTCTTTTTATTTACCTTAATTTGAACTTCGGGGCCAATTAAGATCTGTTGAATGCTCCTGAGTTGAATCGATGGTTCAAGAACAAATAATCAGATAGAACCTCCTTCTCCCTATCTCTGTACTATGACTATGCGGAGTCGAATATTTCTCTGTACCTTTTCCGCTGCGAACGAGCGGAGGTTAGTAGCTTCGCGCCACATCACGTTTCGTTACGTCTACAATTAGCCATATCAAGAGCGGGTCAGCGCGCGGAGTACGCTTCCTGCATTTTCTTTCTCTGAGATGAGCAACGGCGAAGACGGAAGTAGAGTAGACGGGTAAAAGCTACAGTAAATAGCTATAGGTCCGCTCAGTTTTGTCGGGGCATGGTACCAAAGACAGAGGTTCTATCTGATTATTTGTTCTTGATGGTACCAGGACGGGATGTCCCATTCATACTTCCTGTCTTTGGTGGCCCACTCTCCGGGGCTAGCTAACTTGGCAACACTGTACTCCTCCTATGAGAAGCGGCTGGGCATCGGGCACCTATAGTACACCTGTACACCAACTGAAAGGACAAAACCCTAAAACCTATATTTTTATCTTTTAGGTTGGTCCTCACATGCACGTTGACAACCTCTTCACGGATTTATCCGATGGCAGAAAGCTTTTGAAGCTTCTGGAGATAATTAGCGGAGAGAAGCTGGGACGACCCAATAATGGCCGGATGAGAGTCCATTTCGTTGAAAATGTGAACAAAAGCTTGGCTTTTCTGCACACAAAGGTAAACTGTCCTTTATTTGACAAACTTCTGGACATTGAAGAGTGGGCTTGACTACTCAGTCGAAGTTTTAATTTCATGGGTGGCTACTCTTGTGAGTGGGGGATGAGTAAGGACTGGGGAAGTTACAATTTCCATTAAAAACCTTTTGCATTCTTTAATCACTATTAAATAGCTTACGAAACTTTTTGTCTCGGCACTACAGAATATGAATAGCAGTAATTTCATCGCACGGTAGCAAACCCAAAGTTGATTAGTACTATCATACACAAATTTTACAGTTACATTTAAAAGTACGTACGGATGGTCAAATGGCTATTTAAATTTAAACAGTATTTGGCATGAAACTATTTTGGTAACCAAATAAGTTGAGACCGATATCCTATTCGGGATTATGTATAGCTGCCGAACCCCGGTTGTTATACCGAATACTTGTGGTATCGAAAAACTACCGAGGTATAATGTCGCCGAAACTGGAACTAAAGTCAGGATTCGTGGTAACTACCGTATCCTGAAGATTATACCGAATAAATGACCGAATCCCATCCGAATAATGTTGGACCGATAGCCTATTCAGGATTCTGTCTAACTACCAAATCTTCATAAATATACCGAATAATTCTGGCATCGAAAAGTTACCAAATATTTTCAGTAAATTCACTCACCGAATTCGTGATAACTACCATATCCTGGCTATTATACCGAATCCCGATCATTATACCGAATAGATTTGTACCGATAGCCTATCTGGGATTCTGTATAGCTACCGAATCCCCGTAAATATACCGAATAGTTCTGTTATCGAAAAAATAGCTAACAATTTTCAAAAGTCTTCAAAAAATCTCAAAAAGTTGGTAGGGGCTTTTGATCTGTATGCAGTTCGCCAGGAACATCGCTAAAATACGAGGAATTTTGTCAAAGTAAAAGACTTGTCTGAAGTCGATTAGATGAGATGTCGGAGTAAACATGCATGCTGAATCCACATCTGAACTTGGTCTTCTCATCTGATTAGTTCTCGAGTTTTCAAAAAACACCAAAACGGTAACATTTGTTTGTACAAATTCAAGCGGTTGATTCTGGATAAATAGCAAAATGTGAAAGGGGTCTGTCAAATACCGGAAATCTACAGGATTCGATTGTCTGGATAAAAAGAAGTCCAATAAATATTAAATTTTTGGGATTCTATGCCTTGTTCTTGTTTTTGCGGCACCGATTGACGTATAAAATGGCGTGTGGCGTTGCGCTGCGTCCGGCCTCTCGATGGGGCCTAATAAGGAGTAGCCTATAAATTAGCTACTAGCAAGTACTCGCGAGGCCGTATCAAGGGGGGGGGGGGCTAGGGGCTTGACCCCCGTGATAAATTCCTTTATTCAGATCTTATCTTTATCTAAGCTTTGAGGGAGGGGGAGCCACACACTCCCCCTGGACGCATAAAGCTTACAGGTTTCGATTCTTCTCTCTCTCTCTTTAGCTAGGATTAAGAGATTAAATAGTTGAATAAATATCATCCTTGCTAATGGGTTCCATGTGTGGAAAGTAAATCCCGAATGGAAGGAGCTAGCGCTCCTTGCACCCTGCTCCTTGCTCCTTGCTGGCCTTGCTAATGGGTTCTTACTCGCGAACATGCTCGGCCATTGGCCATGTTGCAAATTTACTCTGCTTTGGCATTTACCCAACCGTCCTGTTTTCTGTAGAAATATTTCATAACAAGGATTTATGGTCGGAAAGTCGTCAGCGGCATAAGATATTTGTCGACGGTATCGGAGAAATTTCCGTATGATTAGAAAACTAAAAGAGCGTGGAAACAAAGATAAGAGAATGTCACTGATTACGTGGATAGCCCGAAGACAAGTATAGAACCATTATTTAGACTTGTAATTTACTTCAGCGGTCCTGCAGTTCTCTGAACATTCTTCAAAGCAAGCATGGCTGTCCTTGCTCATTTCCCTCAACTCCGGCTGTTCACGCAGCTAAACAAGTCGACACCGCGTTTCCGGGCGGAATTTTTGAATTTGGAGAATCCATAGAGCTTCCCCTGCAGATTCAATGATAAGAATACCCGTGCCGAAACGCGACATCTGTTAGAGATCCCGAATTTTCCACATTCATCTCTTCCCTTCGATGTCAGGTTGGGTTTTAGGTTGCACGAGCCTGAATTTTATTGCTTCCTGCCTTGTCAGTCACCCTTAAGGGGTTTCTTCCTCGGGGGAATTTCGCGAATACCTACGAGGGAATAATTCCACCAGTTCGGTCGTGTGCATAACCCCGAATGTTTTACAACTATGTTCTCAAAAATCTGTTTGCGCTATGGTAACTCTATGTTTTTAGCTTTATTATTGTTCTTCTTTGTCGCTGACTTCATTTTTGTTTCTTTTTTTCCTACACGGCTGTAGTTTCGAATCAGGAGTGATGGTTTGGTTTGCTTTGACCAGAAAATAGGGATTATCGCTGTTTGGTTAGGTTGAAGCACAACTCTTACTATAAATGATTTTTTCAAGATAAAATGGCTCAGAAATATCGTTTTTAAAAATACCATTACTTTCCAAGAGAAACTAGCGATTTTCTTGTAAGCGCTTGTCGACTCCATCCAGAGCGTGTTCCATCCTACCTACCGTAGTTAGTACGCATGTCGTCACGAATTCTGGCTTTTTGCCGTCAAGGCTGGAACGATTTTTCTGTTTTCCAGCGGAATATCATGCATGGGTGAGTTCGACCAATCACGTTACAGAGATCCGTAGTTACTACGCTTACTACGCTCCCGAGCGTGGTAAGCAAATAGTTACTATTAGTTACTACTTCGAGAAGGTTGGAACGGTCAGCGTAGTAACTTTTGGTGAGGTTGGAACGGAAATAGTAACTAATAGTAACTATTGTTAGAAGGGTGGAACACGCTCCCAGCCTCCCTCTCTCCGACGCGGCGGCTGGACGCAAAATATTTGAAATGATCGCGCCTTGGTTAACAAGACCAAAGGTTCCGATGGGATCCCAAAAATTTAATATTCGATACAGACAACTGGGTTTTGTCTTCGCCAGATCTAGTCGCCAGACTCCTTGAATATTTTTACTATTAAAATTTAGAAGGCCAAATAGCCAATCGTCTGAGAAAACCAAGTTCAGATATGGATTCAGCATGTGTGTTTACCCCTATAAGACATATCTATTTTGACGAAACTGATCGAAACTTCCGGCCTTACTTCTGCCAAATTTCCGGTTTCGGCCGAATTCCGGGCGAACTGCTTGTCCCGTTCGTAAGTTGTTCCGAAAACGAGGGATTATGAACGGCACTAGACAAGAAGTTCAGCTTCATTTGATTTTTTTCGAATAATTCGTAAGGTTGACAATAGAGAAAAGATTTAAAGCCGAATTTTCAAATACATTTGAAAATATGGAATCATGAAACTGGATATATGCTGGTTTGTCGAGTCCGAGCCTGTGTAGTCCAGAGCTAAATAACACTAGGGAGTAGCGCCAAGACCTATGCTTTCTATGCCTCGACATCGGGCCATACTCATAGCGCCGCTCACTACGCTTGCGGCATTTAAAGCGAGACAAACTTGCGGGTTTAGACAATTCTAGTAAAGCTAAGATGCGGTCTGCATTCATCGAGGAAACAGGGGAGGCTGTATCTTTTTTTTTGCTGTGTTCAGAATATGGAGTTATCGGAGGCAGCGCTGGTGCACGATAAATTGAGTTCCAGTAGGGACGTTCTCTATCGCTAGTGATGCTGGTGTCGCTGCCATTCGAGTGTGTGTCACTTTCTTCAAGTCTCGGCGCTATTTCCTAGTGTTATTTTGCTGTGTTCTAGTTCGCATATATTACAGTTTTCTCAAGGGAATAACAAAGGAAAAGGTAACAAAAAATGTTTTCAAGTTAACAAGGTCGAATTCTGATATGAGCGGCAACAAACTCAACGGAACATGCTTTAAATATTCCTTGAGCCCAAGTTGACTTTGAAACATACATTCAAATAATGCATAAAACGGATGTGCCAGCTACGATGCTTTAGCAGCGATATTTCGGCCCTTCTTTGCAAGGGTCCTCGTCAGGCTGTCAATCTTCAGCGTCAACGTCGGGAAGGAAACAAACCTGCAATCCATAAACAAACTTTGAACATACTTAGCAAAAAAATCTACGAACCTTACGAACGCCGTCTGAGCCGTCCTTGAAACCGGAGAGGAAGGAAAAAAGAAAAGGGCAAAATTATTCTTTAGTACTTTACTTGCCAATGTGAAGATAGGAAAATACTTTGGCGATTTTAAACTTCATAATCGCCTTCAGTTATTCGTATTTAATCAAGGAAGGTCTGGAAAATTTATTTTTTAACGGTCGGTGCGTCAGTTGGATTTGACACTCAGTTTAAGAAGGAACGTTTGCTGCATCGCTCCAGTCCTTTCGTGTGTGGGTGTTGTAGTTGAGACTGGTAAAGTAAGTTTATTGTTAGCTGTAACACAAAAGAGGTTGCAATTTGCTCTGACCTGGCAAAAGCGTGCTTTGGTTTCACGTCGAATTTACATTTTCTGAACGGAACTTGGGGGAAAGATTTAGTCAGTTAACGAAGTTGCGTGGATAAATGTTACAATTGCTGCATTTCGTCTGAGAAAAATATTTATCTGTAGCACGTTTTTCACCGGGAGATGCTGCATGTACGCTGAGAAATTCACCTACCTTTACTGCACTACCCAGATTTGTACTTCGTTCCTTGTCTCTGCCTGATTTCTCCAGGACGCTTTTGTCAGTTTGTAGAGACGATAACCTCGCTAGTATGTCCTAATATATAGTATTTACTTATTATAATATTAATTCGTTACAGGTCCGACTTGAAAGTATCGGTGCTGAAGATATCGTAGACGGCAACGAAAGACTCATTCTGGGCCTCATATGGACCATCATTCTTCGTTTCCAGATCCAAGAAATTGAGATTGATGTGGTAAGTGAGTTTAACGACTGTCATGATTTGGTCGTTGTGGCAACCTCTGACGTCAGTTTGCGACCTATATTGATTATAAACGGCTCTTTACGAAGTTGTGCATTATTGGCGTGTCCGGGGGGCGTGGTTTTTTGGATTGTTAGGATTTCGTCGCCTACAGTAATGAGCCGGCCTGGTTCTAGGGATCCAGGGTCCCTAGGTACTTAAAAGAGTTGGGGCCTCTTTTTGGGAATTTAGCAAAAACAATTTTTACTTTTATTTTGTTTATTTGTTTAACGCACTTTGACTAGAAAATGGACATTAGACATAGAAATGAAATTGACAAGTACCATCTATACTTTTTTACATATTATAATTTTTAAACTTTGGCCCCTGGCCGGGTCCCGTTCCGACGTAGGCCCTAGGCAGCTGCCTAGTTTGCTTAGGCGTTCGCCAGTTATCGCAAGGTAGTTGAAACACAACTACGGGTAAAATAAACCATGTTTAGGTCAGATGCTGCTAAACGGACACAAGACCAATTGTCTGGATCAAATATTACATTTCTGGGATCCCATCGAAACCTTTTGTCTTGTTAAGAAGGACATTGTTAAAACCACTGATTTCTCCACGTTAACTACCATTTGCTCAGCAGCGGCTTCTACACAAACATTATTTAAAAATGATTGGGCACTGCTTGTCATATCACTACGGACATGTCTCTAAAATGGACAAGTCTTCTGCGTACTTCCATCTGTCTTTGAAAGCTACGACAAGCTCGTTGGTCATCACAAGAAAAAGCGAAGGGCCAAGAAGAGTGCCTTGTGCATTCCAAAAAAATGGGGAGGCTATCCGAATAGGTTGATTTATATTTAGCACGTTGCGTCTGATTTGACATGAAGTTCGCAATAATTCGTACAAGGAAAACGTCAATTTTGAATTTGTTTAAAAGTTTCTCGACGAGCTTGCTGTATCTAATCAAATCAAAAGCCTTTTTTAGTCAGTTGCAATTAGATAATCAAATTGCCAGGTATATCTGGGTTTTTCAAGATTCTATCGAGTAAACTGACTAGGTAATGAGCCGTTGAAGTCTTTGGCAGATTACCGAACTGCTTCGGGTCCACCTGCTTCAAAATTTTGTCCTTCAACCACGATGAAAGGAACTGTTCAAAAATTTTGCTAAAAATACGGGTCATTGTAATGGGACAAACACCGGTGAAACCATTAGGTAAGTTCTTCCGTGGGATAGGTGTAAGAAGCCCATTTTTCCGTACAGAAGGATATTCCCCATTTTTTGTGATTATATTGTAAATACTACAGAGGGCCAATTATTTCATCAGGGAAAGCTTTAAGGAGATCTACTGGGATATCAAAAGCCGAAGTTAATACTAACTTCAGTGGGAATTATTTCAGGGTAATCCATTTAGTCTGGCTGTACATTGGGTATTCCATCTATATGGAGGGGAGGGAGGGTCTGAACAATTGTTGCAAGGTGACTTTAACTTATTTGCAGTCTCCGGTTCACTTTCATCGAGATCGAAGTCCACACCCTGTTGAGTTTTACCTGTAATCTGCTTAATACAACGGAACCACTGGCTGGGTTTCGACTCAAAAAGGTGGTTTACTTTCTTATCAACATAGGGTGCCAGCAGCAGCCCTCGTCATTTTTCTGATCTTAATTTTGAGCCTATTGGCTTGAACCCGATTGCCATGCCGGAACAACGTCTCTTCTCCAGCATCAGAAACTTTTAAATTTTTCGTTATATATGCGCGATCTGAAGAGAAGCGTTTTGCAGTTTTCTCGGGAAAGTTAGTTTTATACTTTTCCATTAGGCTAATGTTTCCTGGAGAACCATAGCTTGATTTTCTACTGTACTTGCTGTTAGAACCTTCTCCCACTTCTCTTCACAAAGCCATTCACCGAATTTCAGCAGTCCTTCATCAGTGATGGGTCTACTTGTAGTTGTAGCAGTCGTATACTCAATTTTTGGGATCCCAAAAAGTAAGTGGAGGGATACCTATGACATCGCAAAAGTTGTCCGTCTGTGAGCATGATTACTCTCGAAGGGAATGAGGTATTTTGATGAAACTTGGTGTGAGGATCCTTTGGGTCAAGGGAAAGTTCGAGGATGGGGTGGGCGAGGGGGTTCAAATTAAGGGTCAAGCAAAATATTTTTAAACAGCTAATGAGATAGTCGATTAAGGGGTAAGAAGACAGGCTGAATACGATTATGAAAACCATTTCTTCGACGGACAAGTAGTTCGCCCAGAATCCGGCCATAACCGGAAAGTTTGGTATCAGTGATGGGTCTTCTTGTAGTTGTAGTAGTCGCATACGCTACTCAGTTTTTATTTTAAAAGGTCCGATACAGGGGTAAGGAGACATGTTGAATCCGTATATACAGATTATTTTCTCTCCGGACATACAGTCCGCCCGGGATCCGGCCAGAACTGGATGTTGAAAATTAAAGTTCTATCTAAAGTTGATTAGATGTCCGATGTAGGGGTAAAGAGACATCCTGAATCCGTGTATGAAACTTATTTCCTCGCAGGACAAATAGTTCGCCCGGATTCCGGCCAAAACCGGGAAATTTGCTAAAAGTGACGACTTTGTCTGAAGTTGAGCCGTTTTTACGTAATTAAAAAAAAACAATACGGTATCATTTTTTTTTTTTTTCAAACAGCTGATTAGTGATAACTAGTAAAATGTTTAAGAAATATGACGAAGACCGTATCTCAAAGCCCCGATTGTCTGGATAAAAGAGTCCAAGAAATATTAAAGTTTGTGGGATCCCATCGAAACCTTTGGTCTTGTTAAATTAGACTCGCAGTCAGCTTGGGCTGATGTAATAGTCCTACTTAATTGCGTCTACCGTCTCGGTACCCCTTGTTTGTAATTTTAAATAATCAACCGTTCGTGTATCGGGTGTCGCTTGTAAACGCTTTCTTTCCGGGATAAAAAAAATGTCACGGTTTTTTACCATAAATGTTTTTTTTTTATTGCAATAAATCATCAACTGTGCCAACGGCGTTCCGGCGACCACTACGAACGGTTGACTGTTTCGCTTATTGTCAGAATTTGGCGTGGCGTCTTAGTTCATATTCGTTCGTCTGGTGCATGTTTGACAGAAATCCGAATCTGTAGCAGGGATAAAAGAAAATAGCCGTCATTTTTTGTTTGTAGGACGAAGACAACGAGAGCAGTGAAAAGAAAAGTGCCAAGGATGCTCTGCTACTGTGGTGTCAACGGAAGACTAATGGATACCCATATGTCAATATCAAGGATTTTACAGGCAAGTCCATTTATATCTGTCTCTGTTTGCCGTTTAGCAGACGTGTATGGAAAAACAAATGCCAGAACAGCAAAAGCAAGGCATTTATAGGCGAAGACACTAATGGAGTGCCTTCCAAAAAAAAGTCCGGCCTGTCTGTATCCGATTAGATGCGTCACACCCAGCCTTTACAGGGCTTAGCTCTGTTTGGGTGACCAGCGATAAGAAATAAATGGTTTCCTTCTCTTATTCTGTGCGATTTGTAATTGGTTAGCTTAGCTTATCTCTAGTTTCGGTTTGCTTGAGGTTTAGAATCCTGATGGATTGTATAAATTTTTGACGCCGTTCGAAAAATATCCTGTTTAGATTTCTCTCAGAATGTGAGAAAAGTCGCTCTCGTAATCTCCGCGAATAGACGGAAGTGGGTTTAGCTAATATGGTTTACTGGGATTTGAGAGCCCATCTTCTGAGGTCTTAGTTTTCCCAATTTCCAAATAATGTATTAGGGGCTCTTGGTTTGGGGAAAGAAAAAGATGTTTCCGCTGGAAACAGACGATGTGCGACTGTTGATTTCAGTACACTGCAGTGGGAACTTTGGAAGTTCGTTATTTTGATTTGATTTAATTTACAGCCTTGGGAAGTCGTGAACGAGAATGATATAAGTTGAGTACACTGATCTGTTCATCACGCTAATTACAGCACTTAACTTTTTTTTCGGAAAGCTAATCGTGACATTTAGACTCCCAGCCCAGTTTGACAGAATGTGCGATTTATCGTGAGGGGCGAGACGCGAGCCGACGGCAGTCTCATCCTGGTCACATCGAGGTCTTGGTATAATAAATAGGCGTCACATACCGATGTGTGAAGATCGTTAAACTTGAACTGAAAATGCTCATGGGCAGGAACTCCAGGTTTGATAAGCCTACTTAGGCTTTGGCTACCTCCTGGATCACTGGCTAGTCTGATATGTCCTTGTTCGCAACTCAATACCCAAGTCGCGCTTTATTTTTCGTAATCCTTTTTTGTTCCGGTGCCTTCAGTACCTTTATTTTTCAGTCCGAATCGAGTGGCCACGTATTGACAAACATGATTTGATTGACATAAAATTAGAGAATATCTCGCATTATTTATTGTTAATGTTCCAATATTAAAAAATAATTGAATAAGCCTATTTTAAGACTCGCTCTGCTTTTTAAACAATATCCGCGGCTTTCAGCCTTAAGACTTCTAGGCAAAAACACGGAAAAATTCCGATAACCAGTTCTTATGGCACCTGACTTCCGGCCAAGTGCCTATCGGTCACTTTTCCGTCGGTCTGTCGGTCTTTCAGTCTGGTTATCGCGAGTTAAGGTACAGGTACTTCCAGATGTGTTTGTCTCAAGGGTTTTGATTACAGATGACTGCTAGTGCCCATAGAGTGCGCATCATGACAGCCAAGTGCAAAAATAAAATACTTTTTACCAAACGATACATTCTCGTTATTTCCAAGGGGCCACGATCATTCTTATCTCAAGGGTTTTGCTTACAAATTATCACCGTAAACCCACTAAGTGGCAAATTCCTATTTTAATAATCTGGCCCATCCTTGCAAGTGCCATATGACCTTCTAGCTCTTGTTCTACCGAAGGAGCTTCTCGTAAACAGTTTTCTGAGCAGTATACGCATCGAGAATAGCGAAAGACGGCAAGTATGGAAATCAGCGAGGTGTCGTTGGGAGCTAGGTTACATTGGCATTGTCGGTGCGACGGGTCCCTTTGGGTTTCATTTGTCCCGGTTCCATGCAACAGGAGTAAGAATCCCTTCTGAAAACTGAACAATTCAAATGCATTTAAGCAAATGTTACTGAAAAATAAAACGATCCTAGTGAAACAGGACTGAGAGTGGCACCTCGAATTCATGTAATTAAACCGAGGCTCGTTGTGAAACAGATGAGTTCTCATCGACTCCTCGCTTCCGTTACGGTATGGTGAATGAAGACGACATCCACGGTGATAGGGCTTCATTGGGATCTGTAAGTTAACTGTTGTGGGAGTTAATTTTCACTCAAGCATGAAGTTTTGCGGGTATTCAGCGGACCGTGATCAAGCTTTGCGGTGTACCTTCGTGCAGCAGCAGCAGGTTGACTATTTTTAAAATAGCCGGAGAACCCATTCAGAAAAAAGATCTGCAGCGTCTATTGTCTTCAAGTGTCATAACAGCCAGGTTTGCTTTGTGTATTGAATCAGCGGTAGTGCTTTATGAGGTGGCTACAAAGAAAATGACGAGTATTAGGCTGCGCCTGTCGAATATGATAGCATCTTCCATTCTACACTGTCAGAAGTTTCATAACAGATTGCGCAGAACACTTTCAAGAATAACACCTTTTCACTTAGAAATAAAGTGTTATGACCAATCAAGTTTACACTATTTCGTGCCTAGATCTCCAACAACACCTTCAATTGGTAAAAATACTAACGGGAACGAAAGCAACATAACATATAACATCCCAAAGTGTAATCTGTTGAAACCGCGCATCCTGCTGTTGTCGTTATGTAACTTCTGACAGTGTAGTATTTTTACCTATTGAAGGTGTTGTTGGAGATCTGGGCACGAAATAGTATAAACTTAATTGGTCATAACACTTTTTTTCTAAGTGAAAAGGTGTTATTCTTGAAAGTGTTATGGGCAATCTGTTATGAAACTTCTGACAGTGTAGTATCATAGACACTACCAACGCTGATTACTATGTTTGATAGGGCTGAACGGAAGTGTCAGCTCTAACGATATTTCAGGCCTTATTGGAAGGCTTCATTTCAGGCTCAAGCCAGAGATCAACCTGCAGTCTCATACTGACTTATCTGATTAGCGTCGTCAAATAATAATTATAATAATAACGGTTTATTGAAAAGGCCAATACGGCCATACAACATATTCCTAATGATCTGCAGTCAACTTGGGCTGAAGGAATGCTTATAATTGTTATTACTGTCTGTATTCGAACAATTAACGTCTGGACCATTTTTGCTGGTCGATGTTTGATTGCGGGGACCCCGCTGCTTATACTCTCCGGAGTCTTTTGCCGGGCAAGACCTTGCTAATTGAGCGACTGATGCAGTGACGGTATTCTGAAACCTGGATATCATTTGTTCGGCGGAAAAAAAACTGTATGATTAATAATTTCGTCTCTGTCCCATCGTTTCATGACTGATGCTTTTTTCCTCGTGAAATTTGTATTCTGGGATTTCGACTCATTTTCTTGCGTCTAAAACACACTGTCTCTTTTACGAGAATTATTTGCATGTTTAAACGCATAGAAACACTAATTGATGCTCAGAAAGGAAAAGGCTTAACATGCCTTTTCTCGAGTTTCCCTTATGCCGTTCCATGGAAACACTGCAGAAGGCAGTTATCTGCAAGTCCTGTCTGTTCTTGGCAGGAATTCCGAGTTTTTTTTCCGATTCTTCGGAAAAGAATGCCGGAATTTCGGCCCCATTAGCTGTTTAAGTTTCCGCCCCCCCCCCCATCAACTCCCCTCATAGTGCCCGAACCCGGTCCGGTTCTGTCACTGATGTACTAGTTCTTGTGCTTGTTCTTCCCGTCAAGTTTCATCCCAATCCGTCCACTCTAAGCGTGTCACAAGATTTTCGGTTCCCCATCCGACTCCCCCCCCCCCACATTCATCGGATCCGGTCCGGACTTGAAATGGGACACCCGATATACGAGGTCTTTCCATATATCAAGTTTCGATAAGATCCGATCACCCGTTCCAAAGTTAAGCTAATAAGCCTATCTTATCAACCCTCTAATCTTCAAGCCAAGTTTCATCGTCCTAGCACATCTAGAAGTACCTTAAATCACGATCATCGAAATCCCGGACCCCCCCCCCCCCCCCCCCCTCTAGCTCCCCCCACAGTGCCCAAACCTGATCCGGTTCTATCACTGATGTATCTAGTTCTTGTGATTGTTCTTCCAACCAAGTTTCATCCCAATCACTCCACTCTAAGCGTGTCACAAGATTTCCGGTTTCCCCCTCCGACCCCCACACACTTATCGGATCCGGTCCGGACTTAAAATGGGACATCTGAGATACGAGGTCTATCCAAATATCAAGTTTCGTTAAGATCCGATCACCCGTCCCAAATTACATTCCTCAAGATTCCGGATTCCGCTTCCCTCCACTCCCCCCACGGTTGTCGGATCAGAGAAATTACTATTTCCAAGTTAGTTTGGTGAGTCCCTGGTATGACTGCCAAGTTTCATCGTCCTAGCCCTTCTGGAAGTACCCTAACTCGAGAACAGTGGCCTGACAGACCGACCGACAGACAGACCGACCAAAAAGCGATAGATATATGGCACTTGAGTGAAGCTGCAAGTGCCATAAAAAGAAGAAAGTGAAAAAAATAAACAATAAAGAAACTCGTCTCGAGACGCATTTTTCAAGGACTCGACTCGTCTCGGACTCGTCTTCCACGGAGCTGTCCGTTCGCCAGAGCTGTGGACGCGGACTCTGGACTCGTCTCAAGACGCCTTTTGAATTAAATGCGAGAAGAAAAAGGAGAGACTAAGAAAATTCGAAAATATAATACGTTCTTTCATGGAATATGGAGACAAATGGCATTTCAGCGAAGAAATTAGCCTTATAAACGTTAAAAGTAACCATGGATTAAAAAGAGAAAGAACAATGACATTCATGATATCGACATATTGTTATTATGCGTGGAAAGACAGAGAAAAAGGTGAGGATGATAATGTAATAATGAAAGTAAAAAAATGTTGGGAAATGATAAAAGGTAGTAATGATAAAGTAGGAAATTTTTTGGAATTAAAATTTAATCTTGAAGATTTAATTTGAAATTTAAATAAAAAAAAAAAAAAAAAAAATATGCAAACGGTAAATTTTAATGGTTTAAGAAAGGGATACGTTTTTAAAGGTTTTTTTTTTGGGCAACCAAAGTAGTTTTATATTAAGAAAATTGGTAACTGTTAAAAGTTTTTCATTTAATCGTACTAATTAATTTTGTGTGTAAAGTACGATCAAATAAACGTTTATTTATATTTAATTTTTTGATTGTATTTGTTTTATAGATTTAAAAAAAAAAGGTTTTGGTATCGGAGACGGAAATGAAAAAGATTATAATAAATGCCACTGCAAAAGGGATGCCCTATGACGGAAGGGCATCCTTTGACACAGGAAGAGCGAAGAGGTAAAACAAATTGTGTGTTGTTAATGTCTCCAGGATAAAACCCCCCTTTTGGTTTGGTATGGTTTGGAAATAAAGACGCCTTTTTCAAGGACTCGGACTTGTCTCGGGCTCGGATTTACTGGACTCGTAGCAGTTCTGGGCCTGATCGGTATATGGCACTTGAGCGAAGCTGCAAGTGCCATAAAAACTTAGAGAGAAAAAGGAAACAAAAAAAGAAAAGTTATCAATTTCCACAAAAGACAAACAAATTAAAACACGAAATGGGGGCAAGAGGCTGGTGTGGCGTAAGGCATGAAAAAGCTGACCCCAGCAGCTTCCTGTAAAGAAGCAGTAACTTCTCCTGAGGCGGCTTTATGGTGGGGCTAGAGGAATAAATGTTGCCGTTTTTTTCGTTAATAAACTGAACTATAGACTAAACTATTTGCCATGAACTTATCCTTTGTGGACCTATATCCTTTGACGTTAAAATGCGCGGACCGTAGGCGACAATACTTTTTTTTGCGGATCACGGCCGTGAGTCGCATGCACAGCTGGGGATGATTGCTTGTGCTACGTCACTAGTATCGCAATAACTATGCAAGGTGGTGAGTCAGGGACCATCTTCGTCGGTCATCATAAACTTAAAGTAAGGCGGAATCCATATGTACCTGCCACCAGCATTTTGGAGCAACTCAAGATACTATGGCAAATCAAACTATGCAGTCGACATGTCCAAGAAGGCTAGTAAATTCTACCGTCACTGCCAAGACGGTTACTCATTGCAAAATCCGGAGGGCAGTTGAAAGTGCTTATTCCTTCCGGAATCTATTACGCAAAATAAAGAAAGCGTTTAGGTTTAGGGTGTGCCCCTAAAGAAAAAAAATTGAAGAAAATTGAAAAACTCTGTAGCCACATGAATATGCTGTGCATACTTGCTGACTATTCTGTCAGCCTCGTACTAGGTTGATGTCAGTCTTTCTCGTAAAAGGAATTTCGGTGATCACGAATTAAGGTATTTCCAGATGTGCTAGGACGACGAAACTTGGCTTGGACATTAGAGAGTTGACAAGATTGGCTTAGAAACTGTCACTTCTCAGATCCGACCATCCCTTAAAGTGCTAATCCTAACCGCAAAGTACAAAAAAAAAACTTTTAAGCAAAGTATACACTTTCATCATCCCATGAGCCACTGATCATTTTTGCCTCAAGGGTTTTGCTGACATTTGCGTTAGTCGTATATTTATTCAAATATAGTTGAATTTACTGAACTGAACTTGACTCCACTTGTTTTCCCTTATATATACGTTAAGTTAGGAATACTGGTTCCCACGCGAAAATTTGCTCCCTTTTTACGAATAATATTCACCTTGCGGGAAGACAAGAGGCTTTCAACATTTTTATTACTGTTATTATTTTTTATTTGAATCCTTCAAAACTGAAGAGTATAAAAAGAAACAACAGCATGTCAATCAAACTCACACACACACACACAAATAAATAGCTGACCGTTAAAAACAAATTAGCTACTAAGTCTACAATGAAATGCAGAAGCCACGTAAATAGGAGCTCCTTGATTACTCGGGTAGCAACCTCCAATCTGTACGTTTTCTATTTTGCTGACACCGGGAGCGGTACAACTCAGATCGTCCGCTAACGATTGTTTTCCTTTTAGGCTCTTGGAGAGATGGAATGGGATTCAACGCCCTCATCCACTCCCACAGACCCGACCTGATTGACTACTCGTCCTTGAACCCGAAAGACTCACAGAGGAATCTGGAATATGCCTTTGATGTGGCTCAGAGGGAGCTAGGGATTGCGAAGCTGTTGGACGCTGAGGACATCGATACGTTGAAACCTGATGAAAAGTCTGTCATGACTTACGTTGCGTCGTACTATCACACCTTTGCCCGGATGAAAACAGAAATGAAAGGGGGGAAAAGGATTGCAAAGGTAAGAGATCGACCATCACAGGAAATGCAGCTTACTTTCTCTTCTGCTGCCTGCTTGAAACCAGAGGCGTTATTTCTGCCCCGCCCCCCGGCTTTCGAAGGGAGATCAAAACTACCTATAAAAATCGCAAAATCTGTAAGAAACAAAGTGATTCGATAACATTATGGCAGACAGTTTCGTGAAGTGGATCTTCAGAAGGTCGCTCACCTTCTGCAGTTGCCCCCTCTCCCTCTCGGCTTTCAAAGGGAGATCAAAATTGCCCATAAAAATCGCAAAATCTGTAAGAAAAAAAGTAATTCGATAACATTATGGCAGAGAGTTGCGTGAAGTGGATCTTAAGAAGGACCAAAATTTGAACTTTTGAAGATGAGCTAATCCGATATGACGCCAATTCCCCTCGTGGGTTCTAGCGAATATGACGTCCCGGTTTGAAACTGGTTATGATGGCCTTCTGTGGCCCTAACATAATCAGCTAGTCTCGAATATGGCCCTGAAAGATCCACCGATTGGTGAAACTGACCTTAGTATGAAAACCCTAGTTCCGTATTTCACAATCGGATATGAAAAGTCACACTCGTATTTCAGAAAATCAGTTATCGGTGTCTACTAATCCCATTGAGTCACCCGAATAATAATTGTATTCAAAGCCAAAGGCCATATACAAGACAATACATATAAAACAACAAAACAAAATAGCTTTACATGAACTGAACTTTCTCCATCGCTCTCTCGAAATTTTACCACACCATCAACAAATCTGCAAATTTTACATATAACGCTTGGCGTCGTGCTCTTTAAGATGTCAGGAAGTAACAAAACCTCATCTCCCAATAATTCCCTTCTTAACCCAGAAACCTCTGGACACCGGCACAGAACATGGACCACATCATCAGCTCCATTACCACATAGAGGGCAAGCACACCCGGATGGCTGGTCCTCATCTTTTCTCTTCAAAAATAATTATGTCTATGCACTGGTAGACAGTTGGCCCGGAACTGGATCCAGTACCGCAAATGTAACTAGGGCAAATTTATCTTAAAATATACCTCTTCACCAGATTCTTCTTTTACTTGTCTGTAATAATAATAACTTGTAAAAAATACTTCTTTTACTTGTCTTGTCCGAATATTCATATCCGAAACTGTGATAACTAAGCTTAAGCGAAATCACAGAAAATCTCACAATCGCGGCCAGTCCCGATCCAGCGAAAATTCGAGTTAAGCGGTGTTGGCCGTAATGTGATGACAAGAGGCCACAGGCCACTGTATTTACTTGCGCTTGGTTTACTGCGCAGTCCGCTCAGCTTCACCTGAAGACGGAAGCTGACGCACCACATCATCTGTAGAATCTCGGTCTTCTTAATAACGCATTGAGTGGAATAGCCTAGACGAGTACCTTTTTTCCGCGGCTGTGGGTTCCACTTATGGGTTCCTACCCGGTCAAGTTGTACGCTGAACTCTGGGAAGTTTCTTTTCCAGTCGGAAAATGACATTGATTACCTTCGTCGCTAGGTTGGCAAGGTCTCTACGACCCATTTGACTATGTCAGAAGTTCGGAAGTGGGTCTTGGTTTTATAGGATCGCGGTATTTCCTCGTAGGTTATGCTCGCCTTCTCCTGGTTTAGTTTTTCTGCATCACTACATCCTGACAGGAAGTATTTTCTTAATTTCTCAGAATTTTTTTTGAAAGTCGAGGCGAGAAAAATAAAATTGACTTGGCGTTAACTTTTGGATTTCTCGCTGTTGCCTGTTTATTTAGTCGTCCGACTGTAGGATTTTGATGAGTCACTTCCGTTTGTTTGTTTGTTGCACTTCGGTTGTTTATTTTCTGGTTCATGGGCTCATAAGGATATACCGCCACTAATCTGCGTGTAAATCTTCGCCTTGACTGCCGAGAATGCGGGATGTAAGTAAGTTAGTAAGTAATTTATTTATCACCCGCCCTTTTGAAAAAGCGGAGTCAATGAAGAAATGAAGAAAATAAACAAAACACATAAACACACAGAAAAAGACACTTAATTTTCAGTCTTCGGTCAGGAAGCAGTGGACGACGTCGTGCGCTGGTTGGGCCCTGTTCTCCATGATTTTTGAAAGCAATGAGGAAACATCCAAAAGGGTAACACTTGCATCTTGAATTTTGAATTTCTCCGTCAATGTATGGTTATGACATAATTTCGGCAAGTGGAGCAGGTGCTTTGCATATTTAAGATAACATGATCTCATCTTTTTAATCTCCTTCTTTCGCAGAACATGAGTGACGCCAGAACGAAAGAGTATAGAAGGAGCGCAGAAGGTGCTGTACAAATTTCCCAAAGCTTTACGATTATATCGCCCCCTGTTGGGGACGATGCGCCCATAGGCGCTACGGATTGATTTATAAACTTCTTGAACAACCGAAGAGCAAAATTTTGACAATTAAGATTTGAATGTTATGCCGAGCCACCGTAGAGAGTCTGTTGATTTGACGATGAAGGATCCAAGAGATATAGAAGCTTTGGATGCATTCGAACCATTTGAAGAAGGGTTGAAATGCAGGTACTCACATTTTGACAGGTCAACTTCAAGGCCAATTTTGAGAAGTTCCGACGACAGCTTACTTACATTTTTTTGTGAGTGTGGATCGGCTACGGCTTACTAAGAGCAAGTCGTCCGCGTAGGCTATGTAGCTGAAGGCATAGTCTTTATAGAAGTAAGCAGGATGCAAAGAATCGAGACAAGTAGATATGGCCGATTTTAAGATCTAGGGAGATAAGGCTCCCCCTTGGCGAACACCAGTTCGGACAGGAATAATCTCTGACAAGCTACCTTGCCATTTGAACCTTACTGAAGAATGACCATACCAAAATTTTAACAGATAGACAACAGACAGATTCACGCCTGAAGTAATGAGAGAAAATAAGGCCTGAGAATGCGTTATATTGTCAAAAGCACCAGCTATATCTATAGAACATATATGTATAGCACACTTGTCGCGGGTAACCTGTTTCATCATTTTTGTCAATATGTGATGAGCGTGCGCACAACTGGCGCTCGAACGGAATCCAAACTGCATTGAACCAAAGCGACATTTTTCAACCATTTCTGGAAGAAGGACGTATTCCAGGATTTTGCTTATGGTACAAGAAACGGTAATTGGCCGATAGCTTTTGCAAAGGTCCGCGTCTTTCCCTCGCTTAATCACCGATGTTATAGTACCCAAGAGGAAACTATTCGGAACCCAACCCTGGCATAAACAAATTTGAAATAGCAGCTGAAGGTGTTGTGTTAAAGCTGGATACTCAATTTTGAAAAAATCGGCACTAAGTCCATCAGAATCTGTAGAGCCAGTTCTTCTCAATTTTCGGAAAGCACTTTCGATGGAAGAACAAGTAACGGGAAGAACAGAAGGTTGAAACATTTTCCTTGGTAGGTATTTAAGAAGTAAATTTTCGAAGTGCTGCTGAATCTGGTTTTTGCAACCACTGAATAGACCACTGTAGTGGCTGGTCCAGTCAGACATAGTTAGCGCGGAAGGAGGTACAGCTGAACCTTTATCTGTACGAAGGACCTTTTGCCACGCTTTTTTTATCACTGGGAGCATCCAAACCATTCAAACGAGCATTTTTAAGTGAAGATTTGTATTCACGCTTCGTTTTAGCTTTTAGATTAAAAACCGTACCATTTCCTGGGCGTCCACAAGCAATCCAAATTTTTAGCCAAAATTTTGCTTTGTTTTTTGCCTTCTTAACTTCAGGACTGACTTTCCAAATAGGTTTCCTTGTACCAACTCGAATTCTCTCAGTTGGTACAGCAATATCGGCTGCCAATTTCAAGCAATGAACAAGCTCGCTATAATAACAATTGATATCAACGGACGAAGTAGTAGCTGCTATACCAGTCTGAAGAAGGTGAAAAGGAACTTTTAAAAGCGAGAGAAGATTAGTTAACGTAGAAATGTAGAGCACAGCATCTATACAATTCCAGTTACGCTTTTGGATCCAGGCCTTCTTGGGATTTGGACAACTGATTCGAGAAACAGGGACAACCAAACAGAAAGACAAAGGTAGATGGTCGTCCTCAATTTTCTCCTCATCAACCTCAACAATACCGTCAATGAGACTTGTTTCAGAAACAATCAAATGATCAAGGTTAGAAACATTAGCGCCACGATTATGTCTATATGAAAAGGGTAGATACTTCTCAATGAGACTGTGAGCTACCGGTAAAGAATCAAAAAATAAGTCAGTCCGTACAGAAGAGGTTAGAAGATCAGTGTTGATATCTCCAACAAGAGCCCATTTCATTCCTTTCCGTGAAATGTCTGATAGAAGTGTTCTGATTTTCTGACAAGCCTTAGCAAATGAACTATGTGATGCAATGTTCCGCCTGTCGCAAGGTAAATATATGTTAACAAGAACAATATTGTCAAACTGAACGGCAAGAGCATAAAGCCCAGATTGGAACAGTTTTGGTGGTGCTGAACACTCACTGGCTCGAAGAAAAATGGCTAACCCACCGGAAGGACGACCTCTAGTTTTCATTGCCGGCTGGATGAACACAAAATGCTCAGGAGATCGGCGCAAACTTTCGCTACTAGGGGCGGATAGCAGATGCTCTTGGAGACAAAGAATGTCCGAGCTGCCTAGCAAATCATCAAGTAGAATATCTTTGTCCTTTGTGCCATTTACATTTAATGACACACAGCGCAGTTTCTTTTCCTGAAAAACCATTATTTGCCAAGACCCACGGCGTTCCTCATAACGCTGCATCTGAGACTAAAAGAGACATGACAACCGTCGCAATTGGCACACTTTGGAGGCAGTGAGCAAGGCGAGTCTCTGCTATAACTGTGGCAACCAGCACAACGAGCGCATTTTGGCGAATCAGACGGATGCGGGCATTTGGCTACACCGTGGTTTGGAGATTGACATCGAAAGCAGCGCTTGGGCATTCGGTGGAATTCATGAACACGAAAAACTTCATACCCGATTTTCCCCCCGATTTTCATAGCTGTAAGGAGACCAACTTGACTTTTGAACCCGATTTTGAAAGAACGAGAGCCCGAAATAGGCACGACTTTGCAAGCATCAGGAATCATGGTCTTCAAGGCGTCGGCCGTAATGGTAACTGGAACACTTCTTACAACACCCAAAAATTTAGGTGAGATAAATTTGGCAGTAGTACCCTCCGGCAAACCCTTGGTGATTGATCTCGCAACAACCTCAGCATAAGAAGCACTTGAAGTGTGGACGATGAGACGATTTCTTTGAGTATTCGCTCTGACATTAGTGATCCCTTCCTTATCTTCAACGGTGTCAATGTGTTGCGTCCTGGAATCAATGTTAAGAAGATCCGACGGGATATTACTAACAACAACAGGGTGCGTATCGGAAGGTGGTGAGCAAGGGATGGCTGTCAAAGCCTCGGCACGAGTGGAAATAGCAGTGAAGCGATCAAGAGTAGAAACTGCTTCAGCGATAAAACGGACATCATTAGCAACAGCGCTTAGCTTGCTAGTTAATACAGATATGGCAACAGCTGGAACGACTGGAACTTCGCTCGGAAATCGTATGACGAAATCCGGAACAGTAACGTCCAAGTCATCACAGCGACGGAAAGCGTCAACAATATCACACAGATGATTGGCCTGGGCATTGTGAAGAACTCCGCAGCAAACTTTTTGACAGAATTTGTATCGACTCCCGAGTCAAGACTTTTCTGAAAAAAATTCAGAACTGGCTGATAAACCAGACTAACTGACATCTCGTCGTTGCCTTCACTTGGCGCCATTCCACAAACGCAGACTTTCAGTAACGGCTTTCAACGGTTTCACAAACAAAAAGTTAACCGGTATTTGCGACCGTTGAGGTCAACGGTCAGTTGAAGTCTGTTTAGAAGGTTGTCCAAAACACTGAAGAAGAAGTATGACCCACTGTCAAAGAAACCCATCTCTCAAGCAATTGAACTACAACTAATTTGTTCAAAACCGTTTTCAGCCTGCTAAGAGCAGTTGACCCGACGATTAAATCTAAAATGCATCCATGCATAAGGAAAAGGCCAGGGTTGGAGGTACGTCCGACGGCTGCATCGGGGAGAAGAAGACGTCAAACTCGAACAACGAGAACCGGGCGGGAAATTTTTGAATGGTTTCATTGTTATCACTAGGTGGCCTTTCGAAAACAGTCGGTCTTGCAAAATAGTCAATGATACATAGGTGACTTGAAATGCGGTGACAATAAATTCGGGTTCTCTTTGAACTTCATGACTAAAATTGCAACAAGTTCACAGAGTCTTCATTGTGCAACCTTACACAACACTTGCAGTCGCTCCAGGCTCTCCAGCTGTCCGTAATTTCCATAGTCGGGAAATCGTGATCGGTTTTCATTGTCTCGGTTTTGCTTTACTTGCGCATCTTTGATTCTATTCTATTTCATTCATCACCACGAGTTGAGAGCACAAGCCAACTACTTTCTCGAATTTAGTTAGTAATAGTTGCGTTTTTGATCAAACTTTTGTTCGCCGTTAGCGTAGCCGGCTGCTTAATTTTCGTATTCAAACGCCGTCGAAGTTCACCTTTTACTTAATTAGTGTTTTTACGACCCCGGCGATCCTTGCCCTATTGACGTTTCTTCGACGATTCAAGCAAACTTCGAACTTGCTAGCACACGAAGTTCGACGGTCAGAGTTTAAAGGACGAAGAAAGTGTGACCGGCGACCAAATAGGGTAATTAAACGAAGACCTTTGAGGTTGAAGGTAACTTTAAACTTCGATCAAAAACGCAACCAGTGATTTATTTGCCTCTTCTGTACTTGCGCCGTTTCCGCTAACCTCTCGGGTTGTATTTTACTACTTTTACTTTATTGTACTACCCAAAATTGAGTACAGGGATCGAGTGAATTGTTCACAAATAACTAGTTACAGAGACATGGAGGTTCTCCCGTCGAGAAACGAGTTTAATCTGGTTTTCTCATTTAATTCACGACATCTTCTTCATATGCACTAGAACGCTACGTCATGACAGGTTCGATTGTAAACTCATTAGAAAATTTGCTGCCGAATTTCCGACTCGACTCGGTGTGAACCCAGCTTAATGCTTCAGGCTGTGAGTTTGATTCACGGATGAAATGGGAGCCTGGAACTAATTTGATTAACAAGTATGCCTGGCGGGTTAACTCGTCGCCACCACAATGTATTGAGCAATACGTTAGGTTTTGCCTTTGCGGTAGTTACAAATTTTCGCGAATTGGCGCAGTCATGAGCGGCATTTCCTTTTTCGTGGATCTAATCGTTGGCTCTGCATTTCGATCCACGCCCAACCGTGCGGTAATGAGTGGTTTACTTTTATCAATCGCCATCTGCTTCTACGTTTCTCGTGTGAAGAGCGGATAATGAACTTCAGCATTATCCCAGACGTAATCGGACTTCAACTTTACATCTGTAGAACAACTGTTAGTTCTGAGGGGAGGGAGCCTGGTGATTCGGAGCGACAGAGCTTTGAAGTCTAGCATTCCTATCTTAGAAACGGGGCACTGCAGCTTCGGCTTTAAGTTAAGTTCTCTGAATTCGCGTTGCTGGGTGAGGGAATGTTTCTCGTCTGAAGTTGATCTTCGACCCGAGAAAATGTCGTTGCCTGGTGTGACGGGGCCAGACAGTACCCGGGAATCTTGCGTCATGCAGGCATTCGTTTCATGGAATATCCAATTGTTATATGCAATATATAGCATTAATAAATCTGCTTTTGTCATGAACAGGCCACCTTCCTAGAAAGGCCACGATGCCTGGAGAGAAGGAGAAAGAAAAAAATTCTTTTAACAAGACCAAAGCTTTCGGGCGGAAACGGCAAGGCTTAGTTTTGCCGGTAGGGTAATGATATTGACCTGAAATCTGGGTTCGTGGCACATGGTCAGCTGGTAATTTGACACACAGATGGAAAATTCGGTTTCATTGGGGTTTGATCCGAATTTCTAACACTGATTGGCTTTTACTGATTCATCATAGTTTTTTCCTGATCGTTGCTGTTGTCTCTAATCAGTTTACTTCCGAAATTTTGCCAAATTTCCGGTCTAGCATCCACCCACGGTGAAAACCACACTCTGCTCGGGCCCGACAGGTTGCTTTAATACCGAATTCGCGTTCCTAATCTTCTCCGTTAGGCATTTTACTGCTCCTAGGTGTACGCTCCGTACGAGACGAAAATTACCAGCTTATCATAGCCTCGTTTTTGTTGCAATAGTGCTGCCGCATCGCTGCTGCAGCACTTCTTTGCTTCTGCACAAGATGCGTTTTTGGATTCACTTCCTGCCCGATTTCTTCTTGGTTGGTGCAACACCTTAGACGGAAGCATGTACTTGGTCGGTAAGCAAGTCCGCGATTCTGGAGAAGTGCTGCCGTCTTCCTCGGAAGCACTGCAGTGCAAACACGAATTTAGAAACAATCAGCCCGGAAGCGGCCGAGAAGTGGACCTGCAGTTTAACAAAAGAGGCTCATGACTTAGCGCGTTGGTCTACCGCTATTCCGACCACCTAACCAGTTTTGTTCCGGATTCCTGCCGTCCCTATTCAGCCGGTGTTAAAAAAATCACTTTCCTATATATTCGGTTTTCACCATATTTCGGTTGAACTGTTCATGTGAGCCAAACAAATCTAGCATGTCCCATCCCAATATGTTGTTTAACTCCTACTACTTCCAGAGAAATTTGAAGGATAAATATTCCTTCAGCGCAAGCCGACAGCGAATCATATTCGATGGTGCAAAACGGATACGTCAGCTGAATTTTATTGGAGCTATATTTCGGCCCTTCTAGAAGGGCCGACGTATCCGTTTTTCACTATCAAATAAGTCTCATCACAATCGCTACACTCTAAGCGTGTCACCAAATCCCCCCTGCCCCCCCCCCCCCCCCCCCGAAACTCCCGCATTGATCGGATCCTGTCCGCACTTGAGATGGGACATCTGATACTACTTTCCTAATATCAAGTTTCATTAAGATCCGATCACCCGTTCAAAAGTTGGACCTACAAGATTCCGGATTCCCCCTCCCTCCATTCCGCCACGAAGGTCAAATCGGAGAAACGACTGTTCTTAAGTTAAAATTGTAGAGTTCCTGATATGCTTGCCAAGTTTCATCGTCCTAGCACATGTGTAAGCATCTTCAAGCGGGATCACCGGAATTCCGGAACCCTCCCTCCAACTCCCCCCAGTGTTCGGATCCGGTCCGGTCTTGTCAACTATATCTAGGGACACACGATTTCCGTTTCCCCCCCTCCAACTCTCCCCAAAGTCACCGGATCCATTCCGGACTTGAAGTGTGACATCTGAGACACGAGGACTTTCCAAATATCAAGTTTCATTAACATCCGATTCCCGGTCAAAGGTTATAAAGAAGTCAATATTTCCGATTCCCCCTCCCTCCACTCTCCCCACGATTGTCGGATCGGGTAAGTGACCATTTCCAAGTTAGTTTGGTCGGGTCCCTGGTATGTCTGCCAAGTTTCATCATCCTAGCCCTTCTGGAAGTACCCTAACTCGAGAACTGTGGCCTGACCGACCGAGGGCCGAAATATAGCTCCAATAAAATTCAGCTGACGTATCCGTTGTGCACTATCAAATATAGAAATTTGAAGTTCTAGAATTTTCTGATCCCGGCCTGTTGTTTTACGTTGATGTCGTCCCAGATTTGTCTTTGTTTTTCTAAGTGTGTCTTTTCGAGCTTCTCGAAGTTTTAAAAGTTGTAGACTACATGGCAGTCTGCCCAGAAAGTTTATTGTGGGAGAAGGGGAGACCTTAAAGAGGTAAATTGGGCGACATCTATGAGAAGTCACATCATCTTTTTAGGTTGTCGGACAGATGATGGAGGCAGACAGTTTGATTGACCGTTATGAAATGATGACCACAACGCTGCTCGAGTGGATCAAGCGGAAAGTTATGGAGCTGGATAATCACCTCTTTCCCAATTCCTTGGAAGGAATCCAGACGAAAATGACTGAATTCAAGAATTATAGAACGATGGAGAAGCCACCAAAGTGAGTACTGGATCAGTAATATCGAATGTGTAAAAGCGATCTTGCGAAGCCGTTGGCAGACTTTCAATACAGACAGAAATCTGCTCTTTGGCTAAGAGCTTGTCACACTGGGCTCAAAAAGCGACCTATTCGACAAACAACTGAAAATCCCTAGGGACGTGAGAGTTGATCGGCTTTGTGGCAGCTTGGGGATAATGAGCAGTCTGCAATTAGGGGTGTCCTGTAACATAATTATACACACTGTTTTGCTCTAATTCACCTCCTGAATTTAAAACGACAACATTCAAAATTAGTTTTTAGTTTTTCTTTCTTCTATTTTTGCAACCCAAAAAGCCAGGAAATGAGCCAAGTGTAACCAAGCTCTCAACTTCAGTTGGAAAGAATTATTAGTTGCGTTTTGTCTGCAAGGCTTAGGCCAAAGCTTAGCAAGTTCTGCTTCCAAATATCGTAGATTCGTAGTTCATTACCGTCCGCCTGGTTTTAGCGAGACAGTGCACATCTCGGATCGGATCAGATGCTGCAGGGCTCGTAATAAACGTTTTATATACAGTTATTCGCAAGGGCCTTCCATTGGTAAGCCTTAACAGAGCCATCTCATTCCCAACTTGTCTAGGGTCACGAATTTATTTCTTCGGTCAACTGATTTAGTAACGTCTAGCTTAATGACAGCCTCTTTGCGCAATGCTGTATTCTCTCAGAATGATCCTCGCTGCTGTAATCAGCTCTGCAACGCTGTTTTGTCAGATTTGAGTTTATGCTAACTTTTCAATCCAGCGTAGTTTTAATACTAATAATAATATAATGCAACACAAAAGGCTTTCGCCTCTAAATAACTCTGAGAGATTGTGAGTAATCGTACTGAGCAGAGTTTAAACGCTTGAACATCATCCCTAGATTTAGTTTGGTGTGAATTTAACCAAATTGTGATTTTTACTTATAGATGTTGTGATTAGTTGACATGTTACGTATGATTAAAGGTTTTACTTAGAGTTTATTGTTAGATACATGTACATTGACCAAATGAATAACATAAGTCATAGTTGTTTTAATTGTTAAGCTATACATGACGGAAGAAATTCAATGTTCGGCTTCGTCCGTGAGCGAATTTTTGAAAATAAACTAAATTGAACTGATTGCCGATAGAGCATGCTATCAGTCGGCCCTTGAGAAGCCGTGAACAGCACATCATGTGCCGTTGATGATAGCTAGAACTACGAAACTAGCGATGATGTTTAAGCTTTTAAACTCTGCTCAGTTTGCTTTTTGTGTTGCATTATATTATTATTAGCATTAAAACTACGCTGGATTGAAAAGTTAGCAGCATAAACTCAAATCTGACAAAACAGCGTTGCAGAGCTCTCTGTTCGCCTAGAAAGTATCCAGAAGACAGCAGCGAGGATCATTCCGAGAGAATACAAAATTACGCAAAGAGGCTGTCATTTAAGCTAGACGTTACTACATTAGTTGAGCGAAGAAATAAACTTTCGAGATTTGTTGGGGGAAAGATGGAAGCTTGTCCCCAGATGAGCTGTTTATTCCCTCCTTCTCTCCTGTCGTCCATCCGACGGTCTTAGAGGAATAATGCTGACAGTTGCTTTTCGCCTTATCTTGTCCATTCGTCTACTTGTTGTTTGGATAGTTTTATGCCGGCATTTGTAAGTTAGCTTTGTGTGTTTTAGTTTCTGTATTAATTAATTTTATTGAGTATATTAATGAATCAAGTTGTCTCCCCCTTTAATCTCAACTCCAGATATTTCGTTATCTCTATCACTGCCTTCTCTAGTTGTAAGCTATTCAGGGGCGGTTCGAAGGCTTGGACATGGGGGGGGGGGGGGGGCGACTTCAAAATATACGACTGGCTAAAAACATAACACTATAGGCTCAATAAATATCAACGATACAAGTTTAAAGCACGTTATGGAAATGCCACTATAGTAATAAAATAATAAACAAAAAAGTAAGAGGAATTAGGCGATGCCGTTCATACCAGATTTCGCTGGAGGGAGACAAGCCTCGGTACCAGCGTCTGACATGTACTCAAGACAAACTCCGAGCAAAATTCAATTACTCTCATAGAACTTCTACCTTTTAATGTAGCTTAGACCCCAAATTTCAAGCTTAAAACCGCACAGAAATGATGCACACTTCAACTAAATAGAAATACGGCAGGACTACGAAAGAGCCGCAGGCAAAATTTGTTAAATCGGCCTTTATTCGGCAATATTCGACTGCTTCCCACACAAACTCTTGCTTTTAACGGGGCTCAGATCCCAAGCAGCAGCTTTACCGTACGTACCCAATACAAATTTAAACTGAGCGCTGCAGGCGATTTTTTTTTATCCGACCTTTACTGGCATTTCTAGCTTTTAAGGTGGCTGAAATCGTAGGCATAAGACCTCACCTAAATTACGGGCCATTCAACCAGATAGCGAGTAGGCTACTATGAAAGTCTGTCCGTGCCCCTATAACTCCCGAACGGAGTGGGATATTTTCCCGGAAGTTGTTGCGTGGTAGTGCTTCCACTTCGAATTTAGACCACAAAAAACAGTGCAGTCATCAGGCCCGTCATTGAGTGCTTACAAAGCTTGTCTATGTGCAAACCTTACTCCGCTACTTCGCAAGCCATTTAAAAAAAATAAACCTGTTTCTTTTTGACATAATAAGATTTTGCAGAAAACCAGATAGGTATTGTTGAAACGTCGCGCAGCAGGCGATATTTTCGAAAATCAGCCTGTTTCAAGCTCAAAACTTACGACTGTCTCTAATATACGACCAGAAAATCTCTTCGCAAAATACAACAAGAAACGGGTCATTTTCAGGGAAAATTCACGGTCGATGTCATTTCTGGCAAGTTTATACATACGACTGTGATTCTGACAGACTGAGAACACGAAACTGTGAATCTGACAAGCGTAAAACATACTACTAAAATATGTAACAGTACGACCAGAAAAAGTCGTTTGAAGGCGAAGTTCACGATTAGCTGCTTTGTCTGCCTTTATCTGGCAAGCTCAAAACTTATGACTGTCTCGAATTTACGACTAGAAAATCCCTTCGTAAAGTACGACAAGAAACGGGTCTTTTCAGGCGAAATTCGCGTTTGATGTCATTCTGGCAAGCTGAAACATACGACTGTCATTCTGGAAACTCAGAACACACAACTGTGAATCTGAAAACATTCGGCCACAAAATTTCTTCGTAGCCATACGACTAAAAAAATGTGATTTGTGGGTGAAATTCACGTTTGGTAACTGCCTGCATGTCATTCTGAAAAGCTCAAAACATATGACTGTTTTACAGACAAGCTCATAGAGAGCGGATTCCGTGGAGCATGGGGAGGGGGGGGGGAGACCCCCCCCCCCTTCGAACCACCCCTGAAGCTATTTGGCAAAAATCAGTTTGTTCATTGATTGAAATCCCTTGGTAAATAACGAGAATCTGCCATGCGAAATGACCGTTTGTGCTGTGTTTTACTGTTATTTTCCCGTGACGCTAATGTTTTTAAACAGTGTATAGGGGCGTCGAAGCTACAACTTTAACTGATTATTCAAGCTAATAACGGATTTGTACCCAACAAAAAATTACAGGACATAATCATTTTTTCATGCATTCTAACTGAGAAGCGGTGGCAACTCATATCACTGATGTAGTCATGAGTGACATGACCACGGGGAGCCTACTTTCTCCCTTCTTTCTTTTTCTTTTTCTTTCTCTTATTTTGCTCAATTCTTTTGTGTTTTTGATGTTTTAAGGGTTTATGGGCGTTCAAAAGTTCCTTTTTTTCAGTAGACCCTTGATTCTCTCTTAAAAAGGGGAGATAGTTCAATTCAGTCGAATTCAGTAATTTTAATCCGGTAAGAAATCAAATCCTAACCCTCTACAACAAAAAAAAAACAAGTTAATAGTAACGATTGAACGATTCTAAAAGTCAACCGCATCCTTGTAGTCCTTACACTTTCTACATCCTTACAGGCAGAGATTGCTGGATCTGATAAGTAAGCGGAAACAGATCTTCTTTAATTGAACCTTCTCCCTCAGGTATCAAGAGATGAGTGAAATCGAAGCCACGTATTTCAACATCAACCTGCGTCTCAGTCTGATGCGCCAACCTCCCTATCAGCCCGCCGACGGGCTCCAGCTCTACGAACTTGAAAAAGCTTGGAATTTCCTTGGAAAATCAGAATATAAACGTGAGATCGCTCTGAAAAATGAGCTACTGAGACAGGAACGACTAGAAACCCTGGCTCAGAAGTTTGACCGCAAGGGGTCCCTTCGTGAAGGCTATGTGAAAGAAATGATTGCAGTGCTCAAAGATCCCAGATATGGCTCCAACCTAAACCAGGTTGAGGCGACAGTAAAGAAGCACGAAGCCATCAGTGCGGATATCCTTGCTCGGGTAAGTGTTCTAGGATGTCTCGGCAGAGAAGCATCTTATTACGAATCCTGACTTACGCAGTTCAATTTGACTTTAGGTCTCCTCTCTCAGGCTCCCTATAGTATAAACTCCTCGGGACAAGGAATCGATCGTCTGTGCGGCGCACGTGTCAGGGTTCTGCCGTGATAGTTACCGCCGGAGAAGAGTCCAAAGGCTGGTCCACTCTTCCAGTGACAGGGAGCGCTGCAGAAGAAGGGCACTCAATAGAGGGTCCAGTCCAGGAATAATAACTTATACTCTCTCGAGATAAAGGCATATTCTCGCCGTTCCCCGAGGACTCCACTTGAGGAGTCCCCGCTGTTTTTGGGATCCCAAAACGTAAGTGGAGGGATACCTATGACATCGCAAAAGTTGTCCGTCTGTCCGTCTTTCCGTCCGTCTGTAAGCACGAAACTCTTGAAGGGAACGAGATATTTTGATGAAACTTGGTGTGAGGATTCTTTGGGTCAAGGGTAAGGTCAAGTTCGCAGATGGGCTATGTAGCTCGACATTTAGGGGTGGGGGTTCAAATTAAGGGGCAAACGAAATTTTTTTAAACAGCTAATGCGATAGTCGACAATGGAGTAAGAAGACATGCTGAACACGATGCTGAAACCAGTTTCTCACCAGACAAGTAGTTCGTCCGGAAAGTTGGTTAAAAGTAAAAGTTTTATTTGAAGTTGATTAGATGTTCGATTTAGGGGTAAGAAGACATGGTGAAGACGATGGTGAAAACCTTTTTTTCGCCGGACAAGTAGGTAGCCCGGAATTCGGCCAAAACCGGAAAGTCTGTTAAAAGCAAAAAATTTATTTGAAGTTGGTTAGATGTTCCATTTAGGGGTAGGAAGACATGCTGAACACGATGGTGACCGTTTTCTTGCCGGGTAAGTAGTTAGCCCGGAATGCGGCCAAAACCGGAAAGTCTGTTAAAAGGAAAAGTTTTATTTGAAGTTGATTAGATGTTCGATTTAGGGGTAAGAAGACATGCTGAACACTTATGTGAAAAGTATTTTCTACCCGGACAACTTGTTCGCCCGTAATCAGGCCAAAACCGGAAAAATTGTTAAAAGCAAAAGTGTTATTTGAAGCTGATTAGATGACAGATTTAGGGGTGAGAAGAGATGCTGAATCTGTATATGACAATCATTTTTTACCGGGTCCTATAGTTCGTTCGGAATCCGGTCGAAACCGGATTATTTGCTAAAGTTTTACTTGACGTTGATTAGATGTTCTTTATACGGATAAGGGATACGCTGAATTCGTTTCTGAACTTCCTTTTTTTTCTGGACAAGTATGGTAGTTCGTTCGGAATTCGACCGAAACCGGAAATTTGGCATAAGTAAAGCAGGAAGTTCCGATCAGTATCGTCAAAATAGATATGGCTTATAGAGGTATATCTGAACTTGAGCTTTATACAAAACCGATCGGCACAAAGATCGTAAAAGTCTACATCAAATATTAAATTTTTGGGATCCCGTTGGAACCTTTGGTCTTGTTGTTTGTCCCGGGGACTCACTCCCCGTATTCTCGCTAGTCCCCACGGACGGGGAATGTTCCGATTATCATCACCATCATCAAAAAGGACTCCCTTTCAGATTCGGAGGGGAATCGATTTTTGCTGGTGTTGGTGCAATGTAAAATTAATTAAAAACAATCAGAATAAACAAAACCAAAAATAAAGTGGATCCAGACTAATTTCTTCAACTGCATATTTTTTTTCGAACAAAATCCATTTTGGAAGCATTCCCCGTGTTCTCGCTGTTTCTGTACCCGGAGTCCGTGTGGAGTGACTCCCACTATTCTCGCCGTTTCCTTCTATTCCCCGAGGAGTCCTCGGGGAACGGCGAGAACACGCCTTAGGTGACCGCACATGACCAATCACGCGTGGCAAAAAACATCCCGTGACCTCGCCGGGTGACGATCGTACGACGAATTCCGGGTTCAAGAATTAATTTATCACTTCTGTACAAATTGAACACAAATGGAGGGCCAAAGCCGGAGACACAAAGTCAAATGACAACAAGACCAAAGGTTTCGATGGGATCCCAAAGGGAAATATCCGTCGATCTTTTTTATACTGATACTCAGGTCTTGCAGATGTTCAGTCTTTGCCGAACCCGTAACACATTTGACATCATTCTAACAGACCACTGAACAACAGCCAATAAGTCATACGCCAAGCAATAAGCAACAAGCAATAAGGCTCATTTGGACAAATCGTATTTTGACTAGATTCTGACAGTACGTTAATCCGAGACGAGAATAAACTTTATTTCCTGACTCACCGTGTCTTTTTCGGGTACACCGATCTCCTCCAACCAAATTTTATCAACATCAAAATTTCATTTTACTTTTTCGAAATTTCCGGCTTTGGCCGGACTCCGGTCAAAGTACTTGTCCGGATTCCGAATGAACTAATTATCTAGAAAGAAAAGTCAGGTTCACACATGGATTCAGCTTGCATTCTTGCTCCTATAAGTATGTTCCGATCAACTTCAGCATAAACTTTAATCCTACAAAATTTTCCGTTTTCGCCAAATTGCGGTCGTCTACTTGCCCAGCGGGAACATAAGTTCAAATATAGATTCAGGATGTATTCTAACCTCTAATCGGCGCTCTATTCGATCAACGTTTATTCTCTAATCAACTTGAGATAAACATTTGAATGTTCAATATGTCTTTCTAATCGAACATCTAATCAACTGAAAATAAAACTTTTACTTTTAACAAACTTTCCGTTTTTCGCCAGATTCCGGGCATACTACTTGTCCGCCGAAAAAGGAAAATTTAGAAACAGAATCTGTATACCCCTGTGTCGAACTTTTATTCAACTTCAGATAGAACTTTCAGATTTACGAAATTTCCGTTTTTTTCCGGATTCCGGGCGAACTATTTGTCCGGTGAGCAAGTTCAGTTCTAGGTTCAGCATGTCTCCTTACCCGTAAGACGACTCTCGCATCAGCTCGTCAAAATATTTTCTTCATCCCTTAATTAAAACCTCCTCCCCGCCCCTAAATATTTGGCTATAGGGCACATCTAGGAACTTGACCTTACTTCGACCCAGTAGATCCTCGTACCAAGTAAAACCGGTTCAGTAGTAGAACAACCTAGTTGACGTTTACCTAATTACGTAAATAGATAAGAATTATTTCATGACTCACCAGTGTCACCAGTAGACGAGCACCTGTCTACTGGACAAATACCAAAACATATACACAGCGATATACTTGTTGATGATTTTGTGGCGACGCAAATAACAAAAACAAATACTGTGCGATAATTCCAAAAACAAATACGATTTTGAATCCCAGAAACCGGTTCAATAATAGGACAACCTAGTTGACATTCAACTAATTGCGTTCGTTTTGGGATCCCAAAAACCGGTTCAGAAATAGGACAACCTAGTTGACATTTAACTAATTACGTAAATAGATAAGAATTTTTCATGACTCACCAGTGTCACCAAGTAGACGGGCACCTGTCCCACAAACCCACCGATACTTGTTGATGATTTTGTGGTGACAAAAAAAAATAAAAATACTGTGCGATAATGCCATTTCTTTTTGGGATCCGAAAACGTAAGTGGAGGTATACCTTTGACTTCGTAAAAGTTGCCCGTCTGCCCGTCCGTCTGTCAGCACGATAACTCTCGAAGGGAATAAGATATTTTGATGAAAAATGGTGTGAGGATTCTTTGGGTCAAAGACAGGTCCTGATCGTAGATGGGCTCTGTAGCCCTAGATTTGGGGTGGGGAAGGGGGGTCAAATTAAGGGGCGAACAAAATACTTTCAAAAGCTAATGCTATTGTTTCAGGGATTAAAAGACACGTTGAACATGAATATGAAAATCATTTCCTCGCCGGACAAGTAGTTCGCCCGGAATCCGGCCGAAACCGGAAAGTTTGTTAAAAGTAAAAGTTTTATTTGAAGTTGATTAGATGTTCGATTTAGGGGTAAGAAGACATGCTGAACATTTAAATGAAAACCACTTTCTCGCCGGACAAGTAGTTCGCCGGGAATCCGGCTAAAGCCGGAAAAATTTGTTGAAATTTGATGGCCGGATTCCACATTTTTATGTTTTAAAGTCGTATCCGACCACAATAGGAGGAGTTGGAGGGGGAGTCCCGGAAATTTTGTGGCTTGCGTAGGGGTCAAACGAGTGCAGCGATTTAAATGAAATTTGGAATGTAAAGGAAGCATATGTCCTAGATGACATATTTTAGGGTCCGAACCGGTTCCGACCACGGTGGGGGAGGGGGGGGGGGTGCCGAAATTTTGAAAAATGTTCAGACTCGACTAAAACTTGATAGGTAGTAAGAGAAGATGCTTTAGATGATCCATTCACGAGTCCGAATCAGATTCGGACGCGGTAGGGGGAGTTGGAGCTAGGTACCGGAAATCGTGTGACAAGCCTAGGGATCTAACGAATTGATTTATTGGGCTGAAACTTGTAAGTTAGAACAGTCATTTGCGACCGATGATCCCAGGCGATGTGGATGTCCTCGTTTTTGGATGGCAGCTATATTTGTGACGTTCTCATCTACCTTCTTATACCGCCTACTCGTAGCAAATGCCATATGAGCTCGTAGCTCTTGTTCTATCGTCGCTACTAGTTCATCTAGTTCTCGAACTCTTTCTCGCATATCTGGGTGGTCAAGAAATGTTGTATGATAGTAGTCGTGACAATAGGATTGATCGTCTCATCGTCTGAGCTAAGGATTTCTGTGAAGGCCTCAGTTTAGCTGACACCGGGTTAGCGTGCCAATTTTTCTTAGTCTGTTACAGACCGCACACGCAATAAATATTGAGTTCTTGATTCCTTGTGCAAATCCATTGATGCGAACCGAATATTGAACAAACAATCGCGCTTTTGAATATTAATCAGCATACTAGTCTGCACTAGATTATTATCCGGGTACAGTCCAAACTATTCTGGATTTGGTCATGGAGTGTCAATAGTCGCGTTTTTTGTCACATATTCCAAGATTCATTTTCCCGTTTTTGGGATCCCGAAACTAAGTGGAGGGATACCTATGATTCGTAAAAGTTGTCCGTCCGTCCGTCTGTAAGCTCGATAAGTCTCGAAGGGAGACTTATCACACCGAGTTTCACAAAAATTTATAATGATGGTGGTAGCTGTCTGTGATATTATTCCAACGTCCGTGTTCTGTTTTTGGTTTTCATTTATATATTATAACAGGTCTGTGATGACGAATTGATGATTAACTGTATAGATTTTAAAATGTGCATTATGCTTGACGTAATACCCAAATTTGGCATTGTCATGATAGTGGTTGTTTGAAATAAATTCGTTATGTTTAAGGGAATGGGATATTTTGATGAAACTTAGTGTGAGGATTCTTTGGGTCAAGGGAAAGGTTAAGTTCGTAGATGGGCTCCATAGCTATGAAGGCCTATTTAGGGGAGGTGGAGGGGTTTTAGATTAAAGGGCGAAATAATTTTTTTTTTAAAAGCTAATAAGGTAGTCGATTTAGGGGTAAGGAGACCTGCTGAATTCGAATATGAGAAACTTGGAAAGTAGAGAGATCGTATGCCTTAGATGACATATTTTAGGGTCCGGACCGGGTCCGAACAAGTTGGGGAGAGGTACCGTAATTTCTGGAAAAATGCTAAGGTTTACTTTCTCGTTTATCAAAACACCTACTCGAAACAAGTGCCATACGAGCTCTTAGCTCTTGTTTTACCAAGCATTTTGTCCTTTCTCCCCGGGCCTGCGAAGAAATGAGATTGGCGAACCCGAGGTGAATTTTACCAATCTGCTCAGGAGAACAGAGCCAGACTCCTTTCAACCCAAAACGGTCAAAATTTAACTGGCTTAAGCTGGGTAATGTAAGCAATGACGGTTCTTTGTCGACGGTTCTTGAAGTACGAGGCGTGAAAGCCTTTATCAGCATTATATTTATTCTATTCTAATTGTCTGGGGTAATGTGCGTTATGCCTTGAGGCATGCCCGACATTAGTGTAGCCTACTGCTCTTGTAAAAGTTGGTAAAAGGTAAGGCCCATTCACAACGGGTTTTAGCTGATACTTGGTACCAGCCAGTTCCGGAAATCGCTGTGAGACCGAGAATTAGCTGGGTTTCTGCCGTTCGCAATTGATACTGGTGCCAGTTTCGGATACCAGCTAGTCTCGCACCCAAGTTGAAATCAGTTCAACTTTTGAGGATATCAGCCAATCAGATTATTTTGGGGAATATCCTGATAGGCTAGTTTCGAACCAAGGCCAATAGATAAAATCACATCCACTCTTGCTGTCTTGAAAACTGAAAGTGAATTTAGGTCATTGATATTCGGTCTGACGTCCTTCAGCATTAGCCAATCGAAACGTTCCTGAATTTTTCCCTAAATAATGTGATTGGCTAGTACCCTGAAAAGTTGAACTGATTTCAACTTGGGTGCGAAACCAGCTGGTACCCGATACTTGCACTAATATCAATTGCGAACGGCAGAAACCCAGCTAATTCTCGGTCTCAGGGTGATTTCCGGAACTGGCTGGTACCGAGTATTAGCTAAAACCCGTTGTGAATGGGCCTGTACCAAACCCGACCTTCCGTAAAAAAATACGCATCTTCCTACATAGTTACTTCACGTGTGGCAAGAAATGTGACTGTTCTACTTGCGTGTTACTAGATGCAAGAACAGCAACAAAGATAAAAATACTGTATAAAATGATTCTCATAACCCAGGAAAAGTCATGCTGGTTTTTATGTCTTCTTCCCAAGAAAATGTGAGAATCAATGTAAGTTTGTCCAGCAGAAGGTCTAATTTAGTATTCAAATGCGAAGTAGCCTACGGTAGCTGATTTGACGAAAAATATTTTCTGGTGTTTCCCTTTGGTAAACAAAGGCAAAGCTGGGAAGAGACACCATGCAAGCTGTTATTGTGGGTGGTATTATCTGTGTTTGTATTATGCTCTGGCGTCGCGCCGGATAGCAAAATCATCGCGTCAAACATTTGTAGTTGCATTTCGACTTACTCGGGTGGACTAACATATTAATTCTATTCAATTCAGTTCTAATTTTTGTTTATCAAAACACATTCAACAAAATCCTAGAAAAGCAACCACATTCACTCTTAAAAAGCCCCATGGACTGTGCAGAATGATTTTTTTTCACCTTTCATTAACAACCCTCTCTTCACATCATTTATCCACTCCCTCCCTGAGCCTTCCCCCCCCCCCCCCCCCCCCACGCCCAGTCCCTCCCGGGGCACCCCACCACATTATTCACCTCCCAACAGATGACTTTTAATTTATTCTTAAAATGGATGCGTTTTCAGCCTCCATATCGCTGACCGGAAGCTTTTCCATACCGATACTGTACTATTTCTAATCACAGATCCTGCTCTAGGAATAGTGCGGATCGGTTTAGAAGCTTGGATGACTTACTTTGATTCATGTCATTTCGTTGAGGGTGTTACAAATGAGAACTCTTACCCTAATCCAAGATATCCCACTAGTCGTTCCGCTCTAGCCTACTGACTGCATACGGTAATGATAAAACCTAGAAAGCTGCAACTGCAAAGTATGCAAGAAGGCTGGAGTGGAGAAGGCCATGTGAACCGTTTGCAGCGTGCTTCTGATTTCCAGTGAGGTAACGGGAGTCTGTGAGCGTGTTCCGCCCTTCTGACAGTAGTAACTATTAGTTACCATTTTCGTTCGAACCTGACGAAAAGTTATTACGCTGACCGTTCCAACCTTCTCGAAATAGTAACTAATAGTAACTATTTTCTTACCATGCTCGGGAGCGTAGTAAGCGTGGTAACTACGCGTCTCTGTATATTCTGCTGGAAAATAGAAAAATCGTTCCAGCCTTGATGGCAAGAAGCCAGAGTACGTGACGTCATGCATAGTAACTAGGGTAAGTAGGGTGGAGCACGCTCTGTATCTGTCGCTAGTTTCTGGTCTCAGCCTTGCCGCAGAGCAAGCGGCATGTGTGGGTTTGAATACAGTCCGTTTGTATCTTTATCTTTCTTCAGACGACTCTATTTATAAGCTCCCGCCCTTCCCTCGTCACAAGCGAAATGAATAAACAATCGTCATGGAGCAAATGGTTTATCATCTCGAAGTTTGAACTTCTTCTCTTGCCTACTTATTTTCAAGTCTACTTTGATCTGTGACTTCTTTCACTGAGTCCGAAATAGGTCGGGAGATTGTTTTGCTCCCCCCTGGTATATACACTGTCAGAGGTTTGAAAACACTCAGTAGGCTACAATGATGGATGCGTGAAATGCCGTAAGATTTCTGTCATTTTCTCTTAAACCATAATTCGTAAAATCGATAGTAACATTTAAATCCGTCTACCTTGTTAATTCTTACAAAAAATATGACATTTAGGTATCGTTTACCTTTTCCTGATTATCAGTAGCCTAAATATATAAAAAACTCTTCTTAAGTGCTCTCAGTGTGCTATGCCGCCGCTATTGCGTTAAAAAAATAATTCGGTTTCAAAAGTACACTGTAAAAAGTTCCACAACAGATAACACAATGATGCGCAGTTTCAACATACAACACTTGGGATGTAATCTGTTGTGATTTTGAAAACATTATGCATCAGATTTTATGCAGAACAGGCATTGCCAGGAAGATCCGACTAACCGCCGAAAAAGCATCTGCTGACTTTTTTGTTTGTCGTCATGGTATCGGAAAAGTCAGCAGATGCTTTTATGGCTCTTCCTGGCAATGCTTGTTCCTGCGTGCTTGTTTCAACTTCACAACAGATTACATGATATGTTGTCTGTTGAAATTGCGCATCCTTGTGTTATCTGTTTTCAGATCAAGTTTTGAAACTTGAAACTTGGGTAGCCCTATTACAGTGCTCGCGAGCTTCATAGTATTATAGCAAGAATAAATAAGGGAAGAATTGAGAACTCACATAACCCCGATGTCAGCATCCTAGATCTCTTTTCGTCCGATCTTATTTACCGGGGGTGGAGCCTGGGTGGAGCTTCGCGTGTTGCCTCTTGCAGTATTAAATGTTACCTCCAGAGCAAAAGTGATGAAGCAGTCAGAAAAGGCGGGAAGTTCAAACAGTGCAGATTCTGAGGATTATATAAATGGAAACTCCTTTCAATCTCGGGTCAGATTTGCAATATGAAGCTTATGTTGTCACCACTCTTCACAAAGACGGTGAAGCCCAAGGGAATGCAGCATTTGATGACTCAGGGAACAATTAAGCAACTTGAACCCTGAAGCATAGATCTAACACGCATGCATTTAGTTAAGATTCAATAGGGCTGGTGTGAACATTAGTAATTTTTTTGGTCTTCTCAGGACTGTAAAGAATCGCTCCTAGAAAAGGTATTAAGCTTGGACAATATTTAGCTGTCGAAATGTACTCAATGAGTTACTATGTTTTGTTTTTAAGTTGTACTCTACACGAAATTTAGTTCATATCATTTTCTCGTGTAGTTGCGAAAAACAGTATAAAGTCCTAATTTTAAATGAATGATTGCTGAGTGTAGGATATCTTTCAAGACGTATCAGTTTGTGATAACAACTTATTATTCTTGGTCAAAAAGGTATATCATTATCTCGGATAGTTGCACTTTACATCTGCCCAAATTTGTCATTGTCTATACCTTTTTGTAATCGTTTTTTTTTTCATTACCATGTTTTTGCATCATTCAAGTTGGAATTTGGGCGTAGCTGGCGAACTGTACTCAAAGAGTTGTTATGTTTTGTTTTTAAGTTGTACTCTGTACACAAAATTCAGTTCATAAAATTTCTCGGTTAGTTGCGAAAAACAGATGGCTTGAAGTATTTCCTAATTTTAAATTTTTATTGATTACTGAAAATGATAATTGCACGGTACCATTCAAAACGTCTACATTTGAGAGAACCATTTATTATTTTTGGTCAAAATGTAGATCATTATCTCGGGTGGTTGGCTTAATGTTTCACTATCTATCCTATTGACAGTCTTTTTTTTTCATCACTAAGAATCTGCCATAGAGATTGCATGAATGTTTGGAAGCGTGTCCCTTCCTTCTTTAAACCTATAGTGTTCAGTCCAAATCGGTCCGTTTCTGTCTTTATTTTCGTCATCCTTGAATATAGGATTGCACGACTTTTATCATCTCACTGTACTTTAACCCCTTGTCTCGTCTTGTAAACTAGTGGTAGCAGCGATTTGTTGGAGGGAGAAGGGCAAAATGTCGGCCTCTTTCTATTTAATTTGAATTCGGCGCGCTTCCTTAACGCGAAGCCCGGCGATCAGAAGAAATAGCGCCAATATTTACTCTGTGGTCTGGACAGGCGCCGACTAGGCTCCACCCCCGGTAATTGAGGATCGGGCAGAAAACAACGTCCCATGATTCAAGTCTTCTCAATTATTCCCTTATAGTAACTATCACAAGTAATGTTTACAAGAGCGCATGGCTAGTTCTGATTTCCTCCGTGTATCATCTGAACGGCCGGTTGTGAAATCTGAACGTCCCCATTGGCTGTGAACTGGCGGCTTACAAATTGCGTGCAATAGCAAGGCAGCATCATAGCAGAGTAACTGTGCGTTCACACAGAGGAATCAGGCGCGAAACCTTATTTCGTTGTAGTTTTGTAGCAGCTACAAAATCGCAGCAAGGTTCACACACGACAACTGGGTTCTGGTACAAAAAGGTGGCAAATTGTTTCCTTTTGCTTCCATCCATCACCACCTCTGAATGGACTTTCTCCTAGGCTTTGAAGACCAACTGTCTCTGCTTGTTTCTTACTGTTCTTTTCGTATAACTGGCTGAGATTTGACAGCTAATATCATTTTTCCAACAATTATATCCATTTTCCTAGATTTTTGTGGCGCGATTTTGTAGCTGTAGTTGAAATAATCCAACTACAGCGATTGTCCGAAAAATCGCAGCGAATTTCCATCTCTGTGGCACGAAACTGAGGCCGACGAAAAATCGGGCCGTTCTGCGAATGTTCGCGTCAGTGTGAACGCACAGTAAGGGTCTACAAGGTCTTTACTACTATGATCTTTAGTCAAGTTCATCGTTTCTTTGCAGAAAGAGCGGTTCCATGACCTCGCAGCCATGGCGGACGAGCTCGACCAGGAGAATTACCACGACGCTAAAAGAATCAAGGCAAAACACAAGGGGATCATGATAGGATGGGAAGAGCTTCTTTCCATGTTGGAAAAGCACAGGCTGGCCCTCGGCACTGCCTTCACCCTTGTCAGCATACTCAGAGAAGTTGAATCCCTTTCACAGGCAGTTCTGGAACTCGAGGTAAGTGTTCTCATACAGAATTTATTGAATTTATTCTGTACAGTAAAAGTATGCTTATTTTGACGTCGCCCAACGGTGAACGATTACCGAAGAAAAGACTACCCATATCAGGCAAGTTTACTGTAGAATACTTGCCGAAAATGCTCATTTCATGTTCAGATAATGATTTGTCAGCCTCATTTGAAATATTTGCTCACAATTTCCCTCTGATTCTTCCTTTGCAAAATCCCTCCGAATTCCCTTTCCCTCCAGAGTTTGCCAAGTGGCGCGTGTTTCACCAAATAGATGGCGTTCAAACAAAAACAGCATACCCCGATGGAAGGAGAAGCATATTTAAATGTCAACGAAAGATCTAAAAAGTAGATATATACGTGCATGGCTAGGGTGATTTTTCCCATCGCCTGAAAACACCAAATCTTTGAACGAAGAAGCAGAAGAAGAATTCCAACTCAGTTTTTGTGCCAGAAGAAAGCTGAAACTTTGACTGTTAGCTGATATCAAGTCGTTTTTTTTCCTTTCCATCTGACTGTTTTATAATTAAGAAACAAAACCAAACAAACCATGTGGTGAAACATTTAGAGAAGTGTTCGTATAAGCATTACCTTTACTGTGGTTGTATAAAGTTTGCTGACAGACGACAGGATATGGTGATCGCGGACACAAGCATGACGTAGCTATGGAAAAGTCGAGAGCTTACATCACTCGGATAGAAGCAAGAAAATGACGAAAATATACAGAAAAAATTAGAAGGAGAAAAAAGCTTTAGGCTACAAAAAAACAAAGCCATACATCGCACATAAATTGACTGGGACTGAATAATTCGTTGATTCTCTTTTCTCTTTGGAGTACTGTTAGGCATTAGGTAGATTGGAGCGGTGGGACGTGATGCACCACAGGTATTGAAACTATTAAATTGCAAAGATGAAATAATTACCATTCGCAGCTTCGTAACAGTTGGCACATGGGTGAATTTGTCTTCAATGAGAAGCACGCAGCCTTGCGAAACTTAGCGCACGGAGGAAAACCATGAGAAGGCCTATACTGTAAAAATATTCTCCGAGTAAGGATTAAAGTTGACTGCAGTATTTGCTACTTGGATTAATCTTATCTCTATTGGGATAAGATTAATCCAAATTAGAAATAATCTTATCTCAGTAGATACAATATTAATCCCAGTAGCAAATACTGCAAAACTCTGTTTACAGTGTAGCACTGTCTTTTTGCTTCTGACGGCACCCAGTTAATCACCTCCGGAATCGTTACTAGCATGCGAGTTGCCTGTTAAGCCCTGCACATAAATCCTGAGGTATATATCCTGAGGCCAAAAGGAAGTGCGATAGCCTTCTTCCTTTATAGTGCGAAAACACTATCAGGACTTCCCTGCCGTTAGTGCTCGATTTTCTGCGCTTTCGTCATCAAGTTAAAAAATCTCAACATTTCCATAAGGAATTAATGATGGGGCCGAAAGTTTTGGTAGGAATTCGAATCCGCGAGCACCCGACCGTGATCGTCTGTCCAAGCATTATCGCTCAATGTGTTTTTGGGATCCCAAAACGTAAGTTGAGGGATACCCATGACATCGCAAAAGTTGTCCGTCTGTCCGTCCGTCCGTCCGTCTGTAAGCACGATAACTCTCGAAGGGAATGAGATATTTTGATGAAACTTGGTGTGAGGAATCGTTGGGTCGGCGGACCAGTCGAGTTCGTAAATGGGCTTTGTAGCCCTACATTTAGGGGTGGGGGAGGGGGTTCAAATTAAGGGGCAAACAAAATATTTTGAAACAGCTAATGTGATAGTCGATTATGGGGTAAGATGACATGCTGAACACGATGGAGAAAACCATTTTGTAATCGGAAAAGTAGGTCGCCCGGAATCCGGCCAAAACCGGAAAGTTTGTTAAAAGTAAAAGTTTTATTTGAAGTTGATTAGATGTTTGATTTAGAGGTAGGAAGACATGCTGAAGACGATGGTGAAAACCATTTTCTCGACGGACAAGTAGTTCGCCCGGAATCCGGCCCAAACCGGAAAGTTTGTTAAAATTAAAAGTTTTATTTGGAGTTGATCAGATGTCCGATTTACGGCAAGAAGACATGCTGAAATTTTATGTGAAAACAATTTTCTTCCCGAACATGTAGTTCGCCCGGAATCCGGCCAAAACCGGAAAATTGTTAGAAGTTAAAGTTTTATTTCTAGCTGATTAGATAACCGATGTAGGGGTAAGAAGAGACGCTGAATCCGTGTGTGACAATCATATTTTACCCGGACATATAGTTCGACCGGAATCCGGCTGGAGTCGGAAAATTTGTTATAAGTTAAATTTTTATTTGAAGTTGATTAGATGTTCATTATTGGGGAAAGAAGATACCCTGAGTTCGTTTTTGAGCTTTCTGTTTTCGCCGGACAAGTAGTTCTAGAGTTCGGCCGAAACCGGGAAATTGGCAGAAGTGGCAGGAACTTTTCGTCAAAACAGATATGACTTATACGGGTAAACACACATGCTGAATCCATATCTGAACTTGGTTTTCTCAGATGAATTAGCTATTTGGCCTTAATCTATTTCTGAATTTTAATTGTAAGAATGTTCAAGGATTCTGGCGATGACTGGTTCTGGCTAAGACAAGACCCAGTTGTCTGGATCAGATATTGAATTTTTGGGATCCCATCGAAAAGTTCGGTCTTGTTGTGCCCGAAACTTCGTACAGTATTTCTGACTGCCCCTAATGCGATTTGGTTGATGTTTACTTGCAGTCTACCACTGCTTTTCACAACGCGTATTTTCGGGATTAAACAGTTGCTTTACGTGAAACTAGTGTTGGACGACATTTGGATTTTTCGATGTATCGATAGATCTATATTTTCACTTTCGATATTCGATAATTGATATATCGATACGACATTTCTTCAGCATGTTTCGCCATACGATACGTCACGTTTCGCCAAAATTTAAGAACAAAAATTGTCGTTAAATAGCATCTTGCATCATCTCGAAACATGTTGCTCCACTTTCGGATATATAAATGTAGGTTCTATTTACAATAATATGAATGAACAAATATCGTTTTCGATATTAAGCTATATGAAGATTGAGAAAATTACATTCAAGATCGATATTTACGTTTCGATATTCAGTATCGATATATATCGTTATCGATATCAAATATCGCCCAACACCACGTGAATTCTTTTTTTTTTTTGCTTTTTGCATTGGCAGCTAGCATAAGAGTAGATAGTAGAGGCATATTTTCTATAGTGGCCAATGGCGTATTTTTTACATTAGCCTATGTTAATATTATTCTTATTATTAAGAGGTACTGGGAGCAGAAGACGAGCAAAAACTATGTCCAGTACGTAATTGGATCTTTACGTAGTGTTAGTTTGACGGAAAGACAAATATTTGTTTTTTAGACCGTGAGGAAGGTTTTGCAATAAAGAGGATGTCTGATAGTTAGATAATAATGAGAAACAAAGAAAACTACATAGGATGTTGCTATGGAAACAGTATTTAATGCTGCGTTTTTTATTCTTAAGTTTTTTTGGGCCTTTTTTCCCCTCTCAGTTTGATTGTAATGATGGTGGGAAAGATCGTTAGCTAACTTGAGATATTCAAATCAGATTTCTACTTTTGTGCGAGGACTTTGCCAGAATTTTTTTTTGTTCGCTGTAATCGTGTGAAATCTTACTAACTAAATTCATAGTTGAATTCTTATCGCCCTATGAATACCGTGATTTCATACCGAGATTAAACTAACATGATGATGACCAATTTTCGAAGTAAGGAATTCCAGATTAAATTGGCTAATTAAAGGCTGTTATCTGCAAAATGACGAGGCAAGAAGAGAAAAATTCGAAGGTTATTCACTTACAATTCAAATCTCGCCATTTCTCGATCTTAGGGCACATACCATATCATTCAAAATTAGACAATAGAATACAACTGGCTTACACAAAAAAGTGAACTTCCTGTATTGCATGTAAATGCCGAATATACCACGCGCCGCCATACCCCTATATCACTGTATGACTGATATGACATCATAAGACATTGGTTGCGCTACAGAGCCCCCTGGCTCTGCCAGTATAAGATGTGAAGAAAACAGACACAGTAACAACTCTAACCACCTGATCTTCTGCCCCGAAAATCCTTAAAGCACAAGTCGTGGTGGATACATTTTCTGTTCCAGTGCGTGACTCCTTATAAACTTTGCTAGTTTTCCCAGATATTACAAACCCGTCTTGGGTGTCCCGCAGCTCCCTTGGTTTTGATGAGAAACACGGATAAACTTTCAAAACCGGTATCGTTGACCAATCAGCCCCGTGGAAGCGACTCGCGGGAGCCTGATCTTGGTATAAAGTATTCCAAGAATTAGTCTAATGGCCATTAGCGTTGACAAACATTACACAAGGAAGTTCGAATTTCTCGTCTACGAGAGTGAACGCAACAATTAGGGACGCTGAGGTAGTCAGTAATATAGGTGCGATGAGTCCTTTAAAAGGAAACACAATTTCTCCTTTCCCCATTCTGTTCATTTTTACTCTTCGCTCAAGTGCCATAAACCGATCACTTTTCAGTCTGTCGGTCCGCTGTTCTAGACTTAGGGTACTTCCAGAAGTGCCAGGACGATGAAACTTTCCAGGCATATCAGGGACACGACCAAACTAATTTAGAAATAGTCACCGCCCCCATCCGACCACCATGTGGGAGTGGAGGGAGGGGGAATCCGAAATCTTGAGGTATGTATAACTTTCGAACGGGTGATCGGATCTTAATGAAACTTGATATTTGGAAAGATGTCCTACTTTAAATCCGAACCGGGTTCATTGAGTGTGTGGGGGGGGGGGAATCTTGTGACACGCTTAGAGTAGAGGGATCGGGATGAAATTTGGTAGAAAGAACAAGCACAAGCCCTAGATACAGAACAAGACCGGATCCGGGCACTGTAGGGGGAGTTGGAGGGGGGTTCCGTAATTCCGGTGATCCCAGGTTAATGTACTTCCAGATGTTCTAGGACGATGAAACTTGGCAGGCGTATCAGGGACCCGACCAGAGTGACTTGGAAAGAGTCACTACCCCATTCCGACCATATTGGCAGGAGTAGAGGGAGGGGGATCTCGAATCTTGTGACAAGCAAAACTTTCGAACGGGTGATCGGATCTGAAACTTGAAAATTGGAAAGGACAAGTGTCTCAGATCTTCCATTTTAGGGCTGGACCGGATCCGATGAGTGTGGGAAGGGGGGGGGGAGGCGGAAATCTCATGACACGCTTAGAGTGAAGGGGTTAAAATGAAACTTGGTGGGAAGAACAAGCTAAAGCCCTAGATGCATCGTTTATAGAACCAAATCGAACCCGGACACAGTTGGACGGGGGATTCCGGTGATCCCGAGTTAAGGTGCTTCAAATGCACTAGGACAATAAAACTTGGCAGGCTTATCAAGGACCCGACTAAGATGACTTGGAAATAGTCAAGTCCCCGATCGAATCATCGTGAGGGGATTGGAGGTAAAGAGAATTCGGAATCTTCTGTCACGCATAAGTTTCCAACGGGTGATCAGCTCCGAATGAAACTTGACAAATGACAAGAGCACGTGTCCTTGATGTTCCGTTTCATGTCCGGACCGGATCCGACTACTCTGGGGGGAGTTGAGGGGGGGAACTTCATGACACTAGACTGGAGGGATCGGGGTGGAACTTGGTGGGATGATCAAGCAAACCCTCTAAATAAATTATTTGCAGAATCGGTTTGGATCCGGGCAACGCTTACACTTGTTCATCTTAACCGCGAAGTACAAAAATACTTGAGCAAACGATACATTTTCTTGATCCCCAAGGGCCCCTGGTAAGTTTTGCCTCAGGGGTTTTGCTTACGAATGAGTTTGTAACTGCCTTAAAGTGTGCATCTTAACCGCAAGTTAAAAAATATCTTTGACCAAAAGATAGATTTTTATGATCCCCAAGGGCTGATGATCATTGTGCCTCAAGGGTTGTGCTTACAAACAAATTCTTAGCCCTCTTAAAATGTGCATCTTAACCGCAAAGTGTAAAAAATACTTTTGACCAAATGATACATTATCATATTCCTTAAGGGCTGTGACTTAACTTGTGACTTAAGGCATTTGCTTACAAATGATCACAATAAACCCACGAACTTAAAAATCCCACTTTCGTCGTCTGACCCGACTTTGCAAGTGCCGTATGAGCTTCTAGCTCTTGTTATCAACTCTATGGAGATGCCGTCCAGTGGAAGCCTAGGAACCAGTCTGCGGTTTCTTCTCTCATCCAGCAAGTGTACTACGATAGTTGGTCATATCCACAATGCGGTTTATTCAGGAGGCTAGTAGTTGGCTACTAATCATGTAACTTGATTTGGGCCAGGATTAATTTTATAACTTTCTCTATGACCGCCTAGAAATAATCCTTCTAAGGCAGAAAACCCACCCGACAGACCTCTAGGGATTTAAATCCAGCGAATAAGAAAACTAAACCGGCAGTCGGCATACAAGTTTCTGTAAATTGCAAAAATATGTGTTTGCTATAAATGTTGTCCATGAGGAATAGGCCGAGATTTAGAGCTCACATTTTGCTACCCAACCCGGTAACACTGCTTCGTTTTCTTCAGAACAACTTCAAATCTGAAGATGTTGGTCGGCATCTCATGGCGGTCGAGGACCTTCTACAGAAGCACAACATCCTCGAGTCGGAAATTATTTCCGTCGGCGAGTCCATCAAGAAACTCAACAAAATGGCCCAGTTGCACCTCAAGACACCTCAGCTTAGCGCACTAGCAGAGAAGGAGGCGAAACTGCTGGAAACGAAACTGGACGCATTGAATGATACGTATGACAAGTAAGTTGAACGTGGAGGACTTCTGTGGTCGCTGATGTTTTCGGAAATGATTATCAGAAGCGTCGGGAAGGTTGCCGATTATGGAATACCGTTCGTTGTTTGGCAGGAAGTCGAGTCATGTATAGGCTACAACGGAAACGTCAGCTACAATGCTTCATCAGCGATATTTCGCCCTTCCTGGCGAGGGTCCTCGTCAGGCTGTCAATCTTCAAGTCCAACGTCGGGAAGGAAACAAACCTGTTATACAGGTTTGACAGGTTTGACTTGATCAGCGATATTTCGCCCTTCCTGGCGAGGGTCCTCGTCAGGCTGTCAGCCTTCAAGTCCAACGTCGGGAAGGAAACAAACCTGTAATACAGGTTTGATTATAGGTGGAGGACCCTTGCCAAGAAGGGCCGAAATATCGCTGATGAAGCATTGTAGCTGACGTATCCCTTGTATACATTATTTGAATAAATGTTTCAAAGTCAGCTTGGGCTCAAGGAATATTTAAGTTGGGTCATTTTGAGTCTCGCGTAAAAAAAGCTAGGGGGGCTTCCCAAGGCTTCCCGTCTTTTTTTATGTTCCAGTGGGCACCCGTTCTACAGCTGACAAAACCGGAAATTATCGGCAACAAGTTTCAATCCCCTAATGGTGCGAACACATGATCAGGATTTTCAGCACTTTCCTTATCATGTTAAAAACCTCATCTTTTTCCATATGGAAGTGACGATGATGCCGAAAATCTGGACAGGAACTCCAGTCCAGGAGCGCCCGACCCTGACCGTGTGTTCGCACTATGCTTCTCGTAGGTTCCGTTGTAAAATTGGAATGAAGAAAATGTATATAGTAACAGTAGTAATAGGGATCCACGAAGTTTTGGGTTTACAGTGACGCACCATCGTGTTTGGGTTGAAGTCTCGTTTGAGTCCGTAAGACTGCAAAGAACTACGCACCCACTGCGGAACTGCTACAGTCTTTGGTCAGTACAGCAGCCAAGAGTTCTTGATTTGCCGAATTATTACGGATTACCACTTTGCTCTACGAGAGTTAGGCTACACTGTAAAAAAAAAAATCTTGCAGTATTTGCTACTGGGATTAATCTTGCTTCTAAAAAGATAATCTTATCTCTAATTTGGATTAATCTTGTCTTAGCAGAGGTGAGATTAATCCCAGTAGCAAATACTGCAGTTAACTTTAGTCCTAACTCGGAGAAACTTTTTACAGTGTATATATAATTGTTCTGCTCATCAGCTATGGGCGGTGCTTTCCCAGTGTTCGATCATTAGCTTAGAAATTAGTGGTATAGACAAATGGGCAAGCGTGACTTTGTGGTTATGTGGAATTCGCCAATACCAGCACGCTGGAATACAAACGGAAGTCTGGTTCTTGTGACCTTCGCCCACCTAGTCAAATATTACTTGTAGCACGAACGGGGAGACATGGTTACTTTAGCGATACGCTAGGTGGTTAATAATTAGGCGTGGCCGATATGATGTTTTTTTTACCGATATGATGTTTTTTTTTTGCATCGTAAATTCTGGAAAAAACGTAATTGAGACTTCGTGTATTCATTCTCAGTACTCGTCATACCCGTACTTGTTTCGAAAGTGTTAGGGAGATTGACTTGTCTGTACCGAACTGTCGATAAAGGACTCAAGGGTCAGCCCTTTTCGATAATCTTGTTCAAGATCCAAGCAGGTCGTACCGTGGCAGTACACTTAACAGTGAAATGTTCATGCACATCATAATTTGTAGGTGTAAAGGTCCCTGGCCCCACTTTTTGCTTGCTACTATTGTACCTGTATAACGAAGCAGGAAAGGCTTGTAGAAATGATTGAAATGTTCGCCGTACGCCATTAGTATACATTAGGCGGGGGAGGGGTGGTGGTGGTGGCAAGAGGTTTATCCTCGAAATCCCTCCCCTCCCCCGAAACAATATGAAATAACTGCTATTGCGTACAACAGTTATAAAAACTAAACTAAGACAAGTTAAAGGACCTGTCTTACCTATAATACTAAAACTACCATCTTCCATAATCACTCCATGTATTTCTAAACCCGGAGACCCCAATTTCGTACTGTACATTCTAACCCCTCTGACAAAACCACGCTGATTTTCTCACTTGCCGTGTTTTGCCACCTTTGAAGTGTATCACGCTGTCGACGGTTGTCTGCGAGGAGTTTTTCCATCAGAAAAAACGGTTATGTAAATTGTTTCCCTGTTTTCGCTATAAGTCAACGGGTCTCGGAAAAGGCTTAGAACAGCCAGAACCGTGGTTTATTTGTTGAAAGCGCAGCCTAGTTTTAAAGTATTTAAATATTTTAAAATACTGTAAGTTGAAGAGTAAATAGTGCGAGGGGTCCTTTAAAGATCTTGTCCGCTTAACACTTCAAAAATACTGAAACACTGAGAGGTGTCTGTTTATGGCACTGGTATATCCTAGATGCAAGATGCGACATTAAAAGTCGAGGAATTAAGTTGTGTACTGTCTATTCCGATCAAACCGCGTCGTGAGCAGACAAAACAAAACTAGGGAGAAGCGTCAAGACCCGAAAAACCTGACACATACTCGAATAGCAGCGACACTAAAACCACTAGCGATAGAAAGCATCCCTGCTGAAACTCAATCAGTCGTGCAATCAGTCTTAGCTTTATATCTATGTATTAGCATCTTAGCTTAGCGTTATATTACTAGAAATTTCTAATCCCGCAAGTTTTTCTCGCTTTAAATCCCGCAACGTCAGTCGGCGGCGCTTCGAGTATGGCCCGTTTGCTAAGCAAGCAAAGCCTAGGTCTTGGTGCTACTCTCTAGTGTTATTTTGCTCTGGTCGTCAGCAAGATCGTTCTAGGGACCAGCTTCTTAGACTTCTCAAGGTCCGTTTGCTAATATGTGTGTGAACTTGATGTTGAAAGTTGGAGTGGGAGCTCACTGATAACCATACATAAAAATTGATTGATTCTTGATTGATTGAATGATTGATGATTGATTGATTGAACCTGCAATATATGAATGAAGCCTCTAGCAACTTTAACTATCCTGTTTGGGGGAATTCTTCTTAGAAATTGCTGTAGGGGAAGAATACCGTAGCTGACCTATCCGGTTTGAGTAATTTTTATACATGAATGAAATGATTTATTTGTGTATTAAAGCCCTAAAGCCATCATGTAACAAAAACGATACTAACACACTATTAAATGGCTTTACCTACACTATTTACACAACTTCTACATCAGGAGAAATCTCTCCGATGTTTGAAAGCTAGCTTGAGGAGCTTCACAACATTTCTTATTTCTTCAAAATTTTTACTCCCATAATTTTTGTAATCCATTTCGTATCCATTCCCCTTACCCCAAAAGTCTCTTCCCTTAGTCCCTTAAGTCCCTGCATCCACACAAAAGGTGGCATACATACGCTCACCAGAATAGCTGTGCTCAACAAAACCTTTCCTAGTTTCTAGAACATATCTGTAACTTTTGTCATTCCTCTGATTAGTTGCGTTTTTGCAGATACCATGGTATCTGCTGCCACGGTAACTGAATTTGCAATTAGTCGTTTTTGCAGTTACCGTGGTATCTGATACACGGTTGCTCTGCAAAAATGACTATTGCCGAAATTGCACCTTTCGAAGTCATTCCCAAAGAAAAGCTGATATCCAGTTACATCACTAAGTGCTAAACTTCTTTCTCACCAATTTGACAAAATTTGATGAAAGTGAGATGACTTTTCAGAGACCACGATAACTGGCCTGATACCACGATAACTGCTAAAACGCCTTTTGACCGTGGTATCAGATACCACGGTAACTGCAAAAACACCTTTTGACCGTGGTATCAGATACCACAATAACTGCGAAAACGACTTTAGACCGTGGTATCAGATACCATGGTATCTGCGAAAACGCAACGATTGAGACGGATTGGATTTACTTTTCAGGCTGAAAAAGATGAGCAAACATCGCCGAGCCCTGCTAGAAGATGCTCGGGTCGCTTTCCAGTTTTTCCAGGACCACGAAGAGGAGGAGGCTTGGGTCGACGAGAAGAAGAGCATTTGCCAATCAGGGATCACTGCCAATAGTCTTCCTGCGTTGTTACGGAATCAACAGAAGCATAAGGTCAGTTTTGCGAATACCTTGCCTGGCAGTTGGGGGAATGCGTTTATAAACCATTCTCCATTGCTGGATTTCTTCGTAGATCTATTGGCAGAACACAAAGGCTGTTTGCGAGGCGGCTGGGGTTTGTGTTGGAAAGTATTAAATAGGTTGTGGTGAAGGGTAGAGAGGGATTTTAAACCCCGACGGGTTGGGTCCGGCATAAATTACTAGGCCGGACTCGTAGACTCGGACTCGGACTAGGCCGGACGGAGCGTGCGGGGGTATAACTTTTCTTCAGTCGTTGGTTGAATGGCTGAGAGTCGGGAGTCAAAGAGAGGATGTGAAAGTGAAGGCGAAAAAAAAAAAAAAAAAGGAGAGGAAAGTGAAGAAGGATTAATGGCTAGGTGGACTTAAATCCATTTTAGTTTCTGGTCTCGGTCACTCTTCCAGTCCGCAACGTCTTCGCGGTGTAGAACTAAATATTTGTGCTTTCTAAGTCGTTATCCTTATTGCCGGAGATATTCGAGACTAAATTACTCGGTGGGACGCTTGCACTGACAGAAGTTTCGTAATAGATAACACAAGGAGGCGAGTTTTCAACAGACAACACTTGGGATGTAACCTGTTGTGTTTTCAAAACTTTATGCATTAAATGTTATGAATTACAGTCATTGCCAGGAAGAGCCGAAACCCCTCCGAAAAATCATATGATGACTTTTCCGATATCATGACGACAAAAAGAAGCAGCATATTCTTTTTCGCTGTTTTTCGGCTCTTCCTCGCAATGCTTGTTATGTGTAACATTTGATGCATAACGTTTTCAAAATCACAACAGGTTACATCCCAAGTTTTGTCTGTTAAAACTGCGCATCCTTGTCTTGTCTGTTATGAAACTTCTGACAGTGGTTATAGTTCCAAATTTTTCTCGTACTTTCGCGTATATCTCTCCTATGAGTAAATAAAATATAACAGAAGAGGAATTTATCATGCACAAGTTTGTCAGTATTACAGTTACGGTTCCGAGGGAGGACTAACGAAAGCGGATTGTCACCCATACTTCTGAACAGCCCATACCGTACCAAATAGCGAACTAATTAGGCTATACCTAATTCTGGGATACCCTAAACCTCTAAATAAAGTGTCAACTGAATTGAGGGAAATGCAAGTAGGCTTATTTACAATAAGTTATACAAGTAGTCCCTGGGACTGTGGTGATTTGAATCGCCTAATATAGTAAACCCTTTTTTTTGTAACCATGCTAGAATGCATACTTATCATTAATACTAAAATCCTCAATTTTTGGCACTCGACACAAAACCCCCCCAAAAATATATATTACACAGTTTTCCTGACTGAGATAAATTTGGTTGAAAGCGAATGGAACGCAGACTTTTCGCTCGAGTATAGAATTCCCGAGCGGTGGGAAAATTATATGCCCAAGAACCACGTGTTTATTCGCGAACTAACATTAGTCTTTGTTGCGGATCTCGAGTGAAAACCCACACGTTCTTCACTGTTTCTGTTCGTAGAGTAGCCTAATGTCAGCGTTGATGTTAATAGACCGCCGGAAAACCTTCTCTTATGATCACCCGCTAAGCCTACTAACGTATTTGCTATTTAAGCCTATCTCCAGTGAAAACCCATACGTTCTTCACTGTTTCTGTTCGTAGAGTAGACTAATGTCAGCGTTGATGTTAATAGACCGTCGGAATCTGTCTCACCTTCTCTTATGATTACCCGCTTAGCCTACTAACGTATTTGCTGTTTAAGCTGCAGACACACGGTAAGGATTCCATGTCGACTTTAACGTCCCATCCTCTGGAATAATAATTATCTAATAATAATAATTTATTAAAGCCAAACAAAGGGCCATACATCAGCATTCATTCTCGCACTTTACTAACAAAATTGACCTTCAATATTACATACAATAAGATTACTCCTTTTTACGCTTCTACTATTAACCAAATTACCTCCAATCTAAACTTCCAGTATACACTTAAAATATTCACATACAGACCGAATTACCTGACGATTCGTCGGCTCCATAATACCAGGAAATAGTATGGGTACCCCACAAAAAAAACTATCTCTAATTTCCTCCCCCCCCCCCGACAATCCGTCAGCAGATGGCATAAACTCTCCTCTACCTCACCACAAAATCGGCAAGCACACTCGGCCACCGGCAAAGACCCATTCTTTTCAAAAACCTTTTTCCTACTTCGTAATGGGAGACAGTTCGCCCAGAGTATTTTCGGCAACATCCATGACGAAAAATTGAGGATATTGTTGAAAGGGATTGACGACCTCGAGACAACAATTTCGTCGTGTGTCCGCAGCTTTGTCTTATTCTGAAACTAGCATGATGCTTGCATGTACTAACCCCTATTCGGGTTGTTTGAGTTTCCACACAGCCTGGTTCTCACTGCCCAGACTTGTCCGGGTCTGACGAGAAAACAGAAAGACTTTACTAGGAAAAACAGTTGACAAATTCTAAAGAAATCTGGGCAGTAAGGACCAGGCTTAAAGCGGTTTGACCCAGTTTGCAGGCGATTGCTAAAACGGAATACTGTTTCACAAGCAACTGGGCAGCCACTAACTCTTACTGCCAGAAAATGGCACTGCCGGATTTGGCTCCAGCACTAGTTAGCACAAGCCATAACACTAGAGGTTCGTCCTCGTTCGATGGCTATTTGAATATCACGCCGGTTTGTGTATTCGTGAATGTTCACAGACTATCCGGGAGACGGCCGCCACCGCTTGATGCCGCCTGTAGCATGTAAGGAAACTGATTAGTTTAGTTGCACTAACTTTTTCTGTTATTTACATCCCGATTGGCTGTCCGCTCTAACACCGATTCCTTGGTTGCAGACTCGCTTCCAGGTGAGTTTTCGTTGAGTGGTTGCTTATAGTTCATACCCAGCTCGATGTTTGATGCTTGAGGTGTGATGCTGCTTTAGCTTCTTGTGTTTATACTGCCATTTCTGTATTGTCATGTCCATGTGAACTTCCGCACAAGCAAATAACAGTAATAACAAAGGTTAGCTTCCGACATCGAGGTTGATATCGGAAAATAACACTGAGACGGCCATTGAAAATAACCTATCCGAGCCGAAGGCGAGGGTTATGAAAAATATCTACCGAGCCGAAGGCGAGGTTGATATTTTTAAATGGCCGTCAAGGTGGTCATTCAGAAATCAACCGAGATGAAGGTGTGTTAACTGTTATAACTTTTTCGAACAGAGATCATCTCTGGAGGCTGATATGACTTATAACATTTTCTCCGGAGGCTGATATGACTTATAACATTCTCTGTGGAGGCTGATATGACTTATATCATCCTCTCCGGAGGCTGATATTACATATAACATCCTCTCTGGAGGCTGATATGACGTATAACATCCTCTCTGGAGGCTGATATGACTTATATCATCCTCTCATATCTACCGCTAACTTTCTGTATGAAGATTATCGTAAAATAACTGACCGTGGGTCATAGTAGGATATGCATTACATACCTGTTCGAAAAAAGTTATTAACTTTTATTTCAGCCAGAGGCCATAATACTACTACTACTAATAATAATAATAATAACGCTTGCTTACTGAGCAAAAAGGCCATACAAGATTTAATACACGTTACACTTCACAAATAAACTGTTACACCTCTGGAACTACTATGCTACGTAAACTAAGCTAAACTTTCCTTCCTTAGACTATATCCTTTAGTCACATATTTACAAACATCTACGATTAATTTGGGGTTCGTAGATTTCAGGATACGGGGAAGTAATACCAACCCACCCCCGGCAAATGTTACTCTCAAATGCGAAAGCTCGTGGATCTCAGCCAGAGGCCATATGCACACACAAACAAAAACACAACAAAAGTTAACAAGCACTAGATCTCTAGTGGCCAATATTTCACTCAAATCGGCCAGACTACTCAAAACTGGCTAGAATCGAGTTGCCCGCCGCCTATATAAACTAACAAAGATTTGTAGCGTGAGCCATGAACTTTTCTCCCGAAGGTGCTGTACACTGAATGAGATAGTGAGGCGATCTAAAGCGTCCTTTCACCAGAGAATTTTCTGGGCTGAGAATTTTCTTGTTAGGAATGCCGCTGATCCCCTTTTCAGCTGCCTTCCTGTGAGGAGAGCGCTCCTCAGGGACGTGTGTCCTTAGTTGTGGAGTGTAAGTGGCGTGTTCATTCTCTGCCAAGTTTCGCCTTTGCCTGTGGGAGCTTAAAGAAAAGTCCTGTCAATGTCCGTCCAGAAACATCTTAGAAGTCGACAGTGCAATTCCAGTTCAGGGCAAACTTCATGTAACGTTATAGGCCTGGGAAATTCGATTCTAAAGGCGATCAGAAACGCCATTAATGGTGAGATATGTCAGTGAAATCAAATATTGTACATCTAAGCAATAGTTGCGTTTTTGCAGATACCATGGTATCTGATACCACGGTCTAAAGTCGTTTTCGCGGTTACCGTGGTATCTGATACCACGGTCAAAAGGCGTTTTTGCAGTTGTCGTGGTATCTGATATTCAGATACCACGGTCCGACCGTGGTAACTGATCGTGGTATCTGAAAAAGTCATCTCACTTTCATCATTACCAACAATAGAGCCTATATAGGATTTTATCAAATCGGTGAAAGAAGTTGGAATTTAGTGATGTAATTGGATATCACTTTTTCTTTAGGGATGACTTCGAACTGCGCATTTTCGGCAATTGTCGTTTTTGCAGAGCAACCGTGGTATCAGATGCCACGGTAACTACAAAAACGACTAATTTCAGGTCCAGTTACAGTGGTAACAGATACCATGGTGTCTGCGAAAACGCAACTAATGAGATAAATCGTAACCTATTGTCGCGTTGATGGCTATCCTTACTCGCCATCTAAGGTGAATCGTTTCCTTTCCCCCAGCTAACGGAATGGGTGGCGGGGATTTAGTTAAAATAGAGGATGCAAGGATGCTGTGGGTTAGTCATTAACCATCTTCTTCCATTGCTAATTAATTATAGTTCCGTTCGCTGAGGATTTTTCGAAGCGGGTCATCCGTGGAGCCATAAACTGGCTGACATGATGGAAGCATGATGACCTTCACCAAAACACGACCGAGTTTTCCATTAGTAGTCGACAGTGCAAGTTCAAGTCAGGGTAAACTTCATGTTAACGTTATAGGCTTGCGAAATTCGATTCGAATGGCGATCAAAAATGCCCTTAATAGTGAGATATTTCAGTGAAAGCAAATATTGTACATCTAAGCAGTAGTTGCGTTTTTATGGCACTTGCATAAGTGCCATATACCGATCACTTTTCGGTCGGTCTGTCGGTCCACTGTTCTCGAGTTAGGGTACTTCCAGAAGGGCTAGGACGATGAAACTTGGCAGGCATATTAGGGACCCGACCAAACTAACTTGGAAATAGTCACTTGCCCGATCCGACCATCGTGGGGGGAGGGGGAGTCGGCGGAATCCGGAAAATAGGGACCTGTATAACTTTCGAATGGGTGATCGGATCTTAATGAAACTTGATATCTCGAAAGACCTCGTGTCTCAGATGTCTCATTTCAAGTCCGGACCGGATCCGATGAATCTGGGGGGGGGATTCGGAGGGGGGAACCGGAAATCGTGTGAAACTCTCAGAGTGGAGCGATTGGGATGAAACTTAGTGGGAAGAACAAGCACAAGCTCTAGATTCATAACTGACAGAACTGGATCGGATTCGGACACTGTGGGGGGAGTTGGAGGGGGGTTCCGGAATTCCGACGATCCGTAGTTAATGTACTTCCAGGTGGTCTAGGACGATAAAACTTGGCAGGCATCAGGGACCCGACCACATTAACTTGGAAAGAGTCACTCGCCTGATCCAACCATCGTAGGGGGAGGGGGAGACGGCGGAATCCGGAAACTAGTGGCATATATAACTTTCGAACGGGTTCTCGGATCTTAATGAAACTTTCTATCTTGAAAGACCTCGTGTCTCAGATGTCCAATTTCAAGTCCGGGGCGGATCCGATGAACTGGGCGGAGGGGGGTTGAGGGGAGAACCGGAAATCTTGTGAAACGCATAGAGTGGAGCGATCAGGATGGAACTTGGTGGGAAGTACAGGCACAAGCCCTAGGTGCATCAGTGACAGGATCCGACCAGATTCGGGTACCGAGGGGGGGGGGGGGCTGTAGGGGGGTGTCCGTATTTCCGGTGATCGTGAGTTAAGGTACTTCCAGATGTGTTAGGACGATCAAACTTTGCTGGAGCATTAGAAACTTGACATCATTGGGTTAGACATCGTCACTTCTCCGATCTGACCATCCCTTAAAGAACTTATCTCAACTGCAAATACAAAAAATACTTTTAAGCAAAATTTATTTTTTCCCGATCGCCAGCACATGATCCTTTTTGCCTCAAGGGTTTTGCTTAGAAATAATTTTTAAGCACCCTTAAAGTGCGCATGATAACCTAAAAGTGAAAAAAAAAAAAAACTTTTCACCATCACTTCCATCCTCTGACCCAGCCTTGCTGTCTGGCGCATCTTAGCCAAAAAATGAAAAAAATACTTTTAACCATCACTTCCATCTGACCCGGCCTTGCAAGTGCCATATGAGCTTCCAGCTCTTGTTGCAGATACCATGGTATCTGATGCCATGGTCTAAAGTCGTTTTCGCAGTTACCACATTTGATACCACGGTCAGTAGTCGTTTTTGTAGTTATCGTTGTATCTGGGCAGTTATCGGGGTATCTCGACTACCACTTCATATTCAATCATTCAATCAATCAATCTTTTTAATTTGCCAGAATATTGTACAAAATAGCAGTGGCATTGTCAAAACATAGTTAACAGTTAAAATGAGCACACACACAAAAACAAGACGCACATTATCTGGCATTGTAGTGCTGAACAATGAAGGGGACAAAAGATGAGTTGTATCGCTCGCTGGAGTTTGCAGGTGGTTGCTTTAAGGTGACTTTTGAGGCTGCTTTACTTCTTGTCACGGGACCATCGACCGTAGGCGCCACAAAGTCGGGGAGGATCTGCCTGTGCCTTTCGAAAGCAAGATACTGGCTCCCAAACCTCATAACTGCTTCATGCCTTCGTTCCGATAGTGACTTGAGCCCGAGTGTGCGGAGACTGTTCTCGTACGAGGTGTGACTTTGTCCGAGAATGATTCGGCAAGCCCGTTTTTGAATTTTCTCAATCCTCTTTTCCTGTGCTTTAGTTAGTCCTGGATGCCACACCTGGCACCCATATTGAAGGGCAGGTAGGATGAACGTCTTTAAAATGTTGGTGAGTACCTGGGTGGAAAAACCAAATCGCTTCAGGTAAGCGAATGATCTCAGCAATCCAGCTCCTTTACTGACTATTTTATCAACTTGGGAGAGGTCAGAGGAGACCTTGTGAGTTAAGAAGGAATCCTTTTGCATTCTAATCATTGTTTTATGTAGGCGTTACAAGATGAAATGAAAGCCCGGTGGCCTAAAGCGGAACGACTCTGTGAGCACGGGAGGGAGCTTGTGGCAGCTAGACACCCAGAACACGAAGATATTCAGATACGGATTAATTCCGTTGAACTGAGTTGGAAGCATCTGAGGGAACTGGCAGAGAAAAAGAAGGCATCTTTGGAAGACGCGTCTGAAGCCTGCCAGGTATATTATATATTTTATTTGTACTTTTGCGATGACAGCGGAGTAGAACAAGACCAAAGATTTCGATGGGATCCCAAAAATTTACTATTTGATACAGACTTTAACAGACCAACGCCCATCCGAGAAGTCCAAGTTCAGACATGGATTCACATGTGTCTTTACCTCTATATCCGACGTCATATCTACTTTGTCGAAACTGATCAAAACTTCCTGCCTTACTTCTGCCAAATTTCCAGTTTCGACCGGATTCCAAGCGAACTACTTGTCTGGCAAAATTTACAGCTCAAAAACGAATTCTGCATGTCTTCTTACCCCTGCACCGAACGTCCAATCAACTTCAAATAAAAAAATAATAATACTTTTAACAAATTTTTCGGTTTCACCCGGATTCCGAGCGAACTGTACGTTCGGGGAGAAAAGATTCAGCATGTCTCCTGACTTCTCGCCCCTAAATCGAACATCTAATCAAATCCAAATAAAACTTTTATATTTTACAAATTTTCCGGTTTTGGCCGGATTCCGGGCGAAACTACTTGTCCGGTGAGAAAACAGTTTTCATATCCGGATTAAGCATATACCCTTACCCTTGAATCGAACCTCTGATCAACTTTACTTTTCATAAATTTTCCGGTTTGGCCGGATTCCGGTCAAAATACATGTCCGGCGATAACATGATTTTCATGTTCGGATTCGGCATGTCTCCTTACTCCTTAATCGAACTTCTAGTCAACTTCAGATTAAACTTTTACTGTTTACAAACTCTCCGGTTTTGGCCGGATTCCGGGCAAACTACTTGTCCGGTGAGAAGATTATTTGCACAGTCGGATTCAACATGTCTCCTTACCCCTGAAATGAATATCTCATTTGCTTTTATCTTCGAACTTGACCTATAGGCTATACTGTCACCCAAAGAGTCCTCATGCCAAGTTTGAATAAAATATCTCAACCCCTTCGAGAGTTATCATGCTAACAGACAGACAGACGGACAACTTTTACGAAATCATAGATATCCCGTCACTTACGTTTTGGGATCCCAAAAAGTCTCAGAAGCCCTGCTCTAGCTATGCCCGTTTTTTTTTGTTCTTTACTTCTGATTCCGCTTCGAGAGCATGCGGAATCTGTGACTGTATGATTATTTGATATTACGTGACACAGATTATGCATTTCGAAGATTATGGTCGAGACTAAGCATCTGAAAGAAGAATATAAATCCAACTTCTCTCCTTCAGGGACTGCGTGGCACATTTCGCAAGTTCGAGCTCCGTGGGCAAGTCTGCATGTCTGTTCTTGTTTGTTTAGGTGTCCATAAACATCGTCGATCGGAAATCGTAACTGCATGAAACAACGGCATCTTAGACACAGCCAAATTGTGTGAGTTTCGTTCGTGCGGTTTTGCGCCTTCTGGCCTCACGGACTAATGAACCTGTCTTTAATCATATCCCGGTGTTGTTCTGTTCAAGCAGTAAAGCGTATAACCACGTTGTAATTCGCAAATTTGCGTCACCTGTTGGCGTTTAGGCCTTAGGCTGTGCTGAAATTCATTTTTTCTGTTTTTATTTCAGAAAGACCAGCGGGGGGATTCTTATGAATCCTCCGTTTATCTTAAGCTTCTTTTCGTCCTAAAATTATTAATGTGTTTATCGTGGAGTCAGTTACCCAGATATTATCTGTATACTTGGAAGAAAATCACTTTAATGGACGACAAACTAAAGATCGAAAAACCCAAGAGCGGAGAAGAATCCAGAAAAACAATCAGAAACACCGGTTTCACGATATGGTCTAATCGACGAAAGCATGAAAGGAACAGACGAATGTGTCAACAAAACCTGTTATCTTTTTCTCTCGCTTCCCAATTCTCTATTATAATCTTTGTTTTTGTTCCAGTTTTTCGCAGATGTCAACGAAGCAGAGTCGTGGCTAAAAGAGAAACTGCCGCTTGTGCGATCTGTGGACTGCGGGACAGATCAGACCTCAGCTCAAGCCTTATTGGCCCGTCACAAGGATCTTAGCGGACAAATCAGAGCATATGAGGCTGAAGTTAAGGCGCTCGTTGCACAGGCGGAAAAGCTGTCGAAGATGAACATCGACGGTCATTCGGTAGGTTCAATTATTCGTCGGGATGAAGGAGCACATTGTTTTCTTACTGCTACAAAATAACCTGGTCAGTTTAAGAAAAGCAATGGGGAAACTTACAAGGTTTAGGCACATCTGTCCGTATCTAGACAGCCTAAAAGCAAGGCTTCTGGGGAGCAACCTGCCTTATTTTCATGATAATGATGATAGCTAATTTTGCTATTCTTCACCACTGCCTAGATGTCCCCTTCAAATATATTTTTTTCTACCAATCACGATTATCCATCACTGGGCCTATTCCCGTTTCTCTTACCGCGTTCGTTTTAATATTTATTGTGTTTCTCAAATATGTTGCCTGTATGACACCTTCCGGATTCCGAAAGGTGTCCAACACCCCGGACCTCCAGACGTTTTTGACCTGGCTTCATCTTCCGGATACATCTGGACGAAAATGGATTTCTGGAATCTTGGAGGAAAGTCTCGAAGGTGAAGCATTGTCTCAGTTCGGTCATGCCATGCTCCCGTAGACAGTCTATCTTACTTGTATTGTGTATTACTTACTACCACCTGGAACTGATATATTCTGCTGCCGTATGGATATCCAGGTATATGCATCACGGCAATACGAGTCCTGTGTTATATGCAATACATCGATTGTCTTTGTACGATTCATCGGGTAGAAAATTGTCTTGCGTATGAGTCGTCGGATTTTCGGGAATCTGTATGAACTGGCATACATATTTTCTGTTTGCGACCCGTCTAGTCGGCGAAGAGGAGACTCTGGAGGGGGGGGGCTGAAGACGAATAGACATGATGAAAGGGCTGCTTTAGTCTACTACAGTAGAGGGTAGTTTTATGTGAACAGTGCAGTTTTGTGCTATTTGGTAGAACGAAGTTCCAGAATACCTACTCAGGTGCCCTTAATTACCTATCTTGGCTAACTGGTAGTTAGTTTTAGACACAGCAAGTGCATGAAAATGGCAAAGTCCAATGTCAACAAACGTTCACATAAGCATACCTCTACTGTACGGGGAAGGGAGGGATGGACTGACTCGGATCTGGGCCACCAATAATAGGCTGAATTGCAATACGGCAAATTATCATGCCCTGTCAGCCCAGGAAATTATTAGCCAGTTTTTCAGTCCTGAACCTGTTTAATGCGCTTGTCACTGTGTAAATTTTGTTTAAGTCTATTTAGTATGTTTTTAAACTATATGAAAATAACGTAGTCATGCTTATGTATATTGTTTTGTTTAGTGTTTTAATGTGTGTATTTTATTTTGTGTGTTATTTTCATGCTATACAAAAAGCGGGTCACAAATAAATAAAATAACTCTTGCAGTTCTCGGATAAGCCAGAGCAAGTTGTCAGTACTCCTCTGGAAGAAGAGGAAATTGTTGAGACAATTCAGTACGTTGACGAAGAGTATTTCGTCGAAGAACCATTCGAAAAGACAGAACTAAAAACAGTCACCGAAGATCGCCTAGCGCCTCAGGTTAAAGCTCTATATGCCTTCAATGGCGATGGAATCGAATGCCTGAAAGGAGAGGTGAGTGGACATGGACTATTGTTTTAGTTCCGCCGGGTTGGATCTCGTCAATCCGACCAGGATCCTTGAAACGGAATCATTCAGCTTAAAGAGTGGCCTGGGCATAACTACTATTATGGTCTCGGTATTTTTTTTTTCTCTCGTTAGTAAACACAAGGGTTTCTCTCATCCTACGCAGATACCAGCTTCATTCAGAAAAGACGATTTTGAGAGTGTTCCACCCTTCTAACAATAGTAACTATTAGTTGCTATTTTTTCCAACCTCGTAAAAAGTTACTACGCTGACTGTTCCAACCTTCTCGAAATAGTATCTATTTGCTTACCATGCTCGGGAGTGTAGTAAGCGTGGTAACTACGCATCTCTGTAACGTGGTTTGACGGATTCGCCCGTGGCATGATATTCTCGTGGAAAATAGAAAAATCGTTGCAGCCTGACGGCAAAAAGCCAGAATTCGTGACGTCATGCGTAGTAACTACGTTAAGTAGGCTGGAACACGCTCTTTATTTGCTACGGATCCAAACCTTCAGATGGTTAAAATGCCAAGCAAAACCAAAATCTAATTAATTTTTTTTTATTTGTACAGGTTAGTGAAAATAGGGGATGATGCGCGAGAAGCTGGTTTTGTCCGTAGTCTGTGCCTCGAGTTGTACCTCTGTATGAGAGACTGAGGACCTACTGATCTGAAGTAGGAGGTGGCTTGGTGCAGAAGCCTTATACCCTGACTCGTTATTGAGCAACTGTTGGGACATGACGGCAAATAAACTAGCGACTCTTCTTTTTTGCCTAGTCTGCGACCGTACAACAAATACAATAAAAAAATAACACTTAAGAGTAGCGCCAAGACCTATGCTTTCCGTGCTTTGCAAACGGACCATATTTGTAGCGCCGCCCACTACGCTTGCGGCGTTTAAAGCCAGACAAACTTGCAGGTTTATAAATTTGTAGTAAAGCACAGGTGCGGTATGCACACACCAAGGAAACAATGGAGGCTATATAACTTTTTTCGTGTGTTCAGAATATGAATTTTTCGGAGCCAGCGCTGATGAACGGCTGAATGATTTTCAGTAGGGACGTTCTCTATCGCTAGTGGTGCTAGTATCTCTGCCATTCGATTGTGTGTCAATTTTGTCAAGTCTTGGCGCTACTCCCTGGTGTTATTTTGCTCTGCTCCTGTGGCACTTTACGATCGCTGCCGAAGCGCCTGAACCCTAGGAGATGTTAATAATTTTGTTTGGCATTCAACTTTCCTTATTAGACTTGTAGGCATTAATACTTGTAGGCAAGTTAGATCTTGTTTTACCCCATGATGTTGTTTGCGAGATGTGTTTGGAATCACGGTATTTTGCAGGTAATGCTTCTTCTTAACAAAAGCAATGACGATTGGTGGTTAGTGCGCCGACGAAATTTGCAGGAAGGCTACGTACCCGCCAATTACCTGAGGGAGATTGAGCCCGACGTGATCAAGGTTCAGGTTAGAAAACCAATCACGGTTACGGAAATGCGAAAAGTGAAGAAAGTTCGCAAAGTTGCTAAAGCAGTACCTGTCAAGAAAACTAAAGTCCAGAAGTTGACAAGTGAGTACCGGGGTTCAGTGTTGTATCGTTTTTGACTTAATCAGCGCAGTCATTGTAGAATAAAGCCGCTTTCACATTGACGCGTAAAGCCTTTCACACTAAGCTACGCAACCTCTGCGTCACGGTTGCGGCGACGCAACGCAGAGCTTACGCAGACAAATAAAACGCAATACAGGAATCTGATCAAGTTCTATTCTTGCGTGCGTCAACGCGTTACGCATCAAATTTCTCATTAAAAAATGGAAGTTTTGAAGAGAAACTGGAGAATAAGCTATTAGTGATGAAGAAAAACCTACTATAGCCTAATGATGATTAAAAATTACTAAATGATGAAAAAAAAATGAAAATTTGGCAGAAGAAACCGAAAAACGAAAATGTAAATACGCATCCAGCGTGACATGTTGTCGCGCAGGTGTGAAGGATACGCTACGCAACCTGTACGCAACGCAAGATAAGCGCATACGCCACGCATCGCAACGACGCGTCAATATGAAAGCGGCTTAATCCTTGCACGCGGACCCACGCTCACTGTCGTTACATGCACGAGAGAGGACCACCCTGTTCACCCCATGGCTACAGACACCCGATCTCTTTAGACAAGCCCTCTAAAGCGGGTGCTGTTCTTCCTTCGCTAGCGACATGGCCGGTTAGATAGCCTCCGTTAATAGTGCGCTGAGGGTTGAGTAATTTCCGATAGTCGTTTTTCGTTCACGGCTGGGGCCTCGCACTCGACGGAGAGACTTCATGCACTTACGACTGCTCGAGCCATCGACTCCGCTAGCCATCGCTGGCCCAAAACCGCGTCTAGTGGGCTCAGCTAGCGAGGCTACATCCAATTACTTTTACGCTAAAGAAGTCTCGCGGTAAGCTATTTAAGTTAAAAGTAAGTCATCCGAAGCCGTCGCGGCTTTTGATTTTTCAACGGAAGGCTTTGGCTGACGTGCGTTAGTTAGTTTTGTAGCATGCTTTCAGAGCTACACTGTAAAAAAAAATCTTGCAGTATTTGCTACTCTGATTCATCTTATCTCTATTTGGTATTACTCTTATCTGCGTAGAGATAAGAATAATCCGATTAGCAAATACTTTAGTTAACTTTAATCTTTATACGGAAAAACTTTTTACAGTGTACTGGGATTAATCTTGTCTCTTAAAAGATAATTTTATCTCTAATTCAGATTAATCTCATCTCGGTAGAGCTAACATTAATCCCAGTAGCAAATACTGCAGTTTACTTTAATCCTTACTCGGAGAAACTTTTTAGAGTGTATGCAGTCTGCAACGTTTCATATAAGCCGTAAACCAACTTAAAGGACCCCTCTTGCTTATTCTGCCTTTTATAATATACAGCTCCCATGTGGAATTATAAGCTTCTAAAATCCCTACCTTTCTCCATTGTTTCGTTTCGTAACTACGGATTTTTAGCGCTTTTTCGGCCTTGCCGAGTTTTCCCGTCACCTAACGAAAAGTTTGTCGGAATCTTCATTGTCCGCTGACAACTCTTTCACACATAAGGATGTGATTATCTTCTGTTTATTACTTCTTTTGTTTGCTTAGTTTTTCCACTTTTTAACCAACGCACGTTCAGTTTTCAGATCTTTTGCGCCCAGCCGCCGCGTCGGAGAGCAGGGAGGCTGGATACAATCGGCAAGTGCTAACGAGAGAATCGCTAGTTTTAGGTGGAAAGTAATGGTATTTCCGAAAACGTTTTTTCTGATCCATTTTATAGGGAAAAGATCATTTCTAGTAAGAGTTGTGCTTTAAGTATTTATTTCATTTTAGTCGCTCGTAGTGGTTCCGTCACTGATGTTTCTGACGAAAAAGAAGGAATTGAAGGCCGAAAACGAAAGATCGTTGAACTCTACCAGGACCTCAACGACATGTCAGAGGTAAGCAAACTATTGATGGCGTAAAACTAGTTGGTCATCTTCTCTTTCAGCCATAATCCCTAAATCGGACAGTCTAGGAATTCGCCGTAATACGTTGTTGGACAAGCGTCATACCTACCCAGAAGACCCATTTCGCGAAGTCAGCAGTGTACAATTTTGAGGAAAACTTCCGATCTAGATCTTTTTACTTCTAAGCAATAGTTTTGACTTGTTGATGATAGATGCGTGCGACTATAGGAGGGTTTTCGCGAGCTGGAAAGCAAAGTCGGAATCACTTTCCAATGGTTTTCTTGCCACTGCGGCAAGTTGCCGAACTTTCCAACCCGGTTTTCGCACTTTGGAAACCGAAGCAACTTTCCCGGAAAGTGATTCCACGAGGCTAGTGCCTCGCTAGCTAATCGTAATTAAGATGACTTCGATGGGATGTATGAGAATCAACGAACCGTTAAGTGAACCATATTTAGTCGGAAAAGTTTGTAATTCAACATTTCCTCGGCGACATCAGCTTTCCATGCGTTTTCGCGATCAGTCCAGTTGGAAAGTGGAAAGTTATTCCAGGAATCGCTTTCCAACAGTTTTCGCGATGCTCTTCGCTCGCCTGAAAGTGATTCCGAGATCTCGCGAAAACCCTCCTTATATGGTGTTTGTGAAGGAACAGACCCTCTCCAGTTTATGTACGTACATTCTTATTACTTGCGCCACCAAGTCCGTATCTAACAGTGCAAAACGGATACATCAGCTGAATTTTATTATAGCTATATTTCGGCCTGTCTTGACGAAGGTCCTCTTCAAGCTCAAGCCTGTCAAACTGGAAAACGTGTCATCGGCGTTCAGCTAACAAGCTCATTTTCCAGCTCTTTTCTTTTCATTGACGTTGACGTTCAGCGGACATATCCGTTTTTTCACTGTCAAATATGATTCGCAGCCAGCTTTGAACTGAAGAAATATTTAGCTCCGTGTCAGATTTGAAAAAAAGGGGAGTGTCGCAAGTCGAGTGTCGATGGAGGGGTAGCTCGCTTGGGAAACGCCCAAATGCTGTAGCGGCAAAGAGCTATACTTCATCGTTATGTTGGAGGTCGAGATCCTCCCCTAGATACGGTTTTTCGTGCCGGTCGTCTGCTGTTCGATATTTTTTTGTCCGAAAATATACTCTGGCAGTTGGCGTGCCGAAATTAATTCGCTGATTGATTTGCTGACAACATTATTAAGGAGTGAGCAAAATGGTTCTCTGGTAACCATTCCTACGTGGGACTGAAACTCGTTAATCAACTTGTCATTTTTTGTCGTTGGTTTTCGTATTCGGAAATGCGAGTCATTTCTCAAGTAAATCGCCTGTCACTTTTTATTTTCATCTGGAAAAAGCTTCTGTTTTGGAAACAGAGTTGTTGGACCCTGCCTTGCTAACAGCTTCAGCATATGGCTGATAAAATTGTCCACTCGGCTCAATACAAAAGTTCCCTAGTTCTTTATGATTATAGTAGAGGCGAAAGCCTTCTTAGCTTGCTATATATTGTTATTATTAAAGGACCCCTTGCACTATTTACTCTTCAACTTTCAACAAATAACCCACCGTTTTGGCTGTTTTGAGCCTTTTTTCGAGACCCGTTGACTTGTAGCGAAAACAGGGAAACCATTTACATAACCGGTTTTTCTAATGGAAAAAATCTTGCAGACAACCGTCGACAGCGTGGTACACATCGAAGGTAGCAAAACACGGCAAGTGAGAAAATTAGCGTGGTTTGTTAGAGGGCTTAGAATGTACCGTACGAAATTGGGGTCTCCGGGTTGAGAAAAATATGGAGTGATTATGTATTATAGTATTATATTATAGGTAAGATAGGTCCTTTAAATGTTACGTCGGATGTGCTTTTGAATAGCCTTGTTTTTGTTTTAGAAAAGGAAAAGTCTCTTAGAAGACTCGATTCGATTATTTGCGTTCAACAGCCACTTCGACGATTTCTCTCACTGGGCGAAAGAAAAAGAGAAACAGCTGAAAGAAAGCACGGGGCAAGATAGTATTGAAGTGGCCAAGAAGCAGTTTGAGAACATCGTCACTGATATCTCCGCTAACAGGACCCGCTTAGAGAAAATTGATGCTTTGGTAAGAACCTCTCCAAGGTATTTCCTTTTGATACTCAGTTCTTTTCCCACAATCTGACAGACATGTTAGATATCGGGTATTTGTTACGTTTACCCACTGCATAATTGTTTTTACCGAGACTCAGGGCTTTTTTGGAAACTGTTGCACTAGAAAGACAATATAGAAATTGTAGAAAATGATAAGGGCCCTAGCCTGGATTCATGGCCGGAATATTTTGAAGAATTTGAGGGAGAATGTGGAAATATAATGGATTGTAAAGATGAAATGGAAAAAAGTAAAGAAGAGAACGTTTTCCCACAAAAAGAAAAAGATTATGAGATAGTAGAAAAAATAAAAGAATATGATGTGAAAGAAGCGTTAAAACAGACAAAAGGAGGAAGTGCCCCGGGAGTAGATGGTATTCCATCACGAGTGTACAAAGCATGTCCGTCAATTTTTGTAGCGTTAATTGTGTGCTTATTTAATCGGATTCTCAAAACCCAGGAGTGGCCCGCGACATGGAAAATATCCATTGTGCTGCCTCTATTGAAGAAAGGAAACCGAATGATCCATAGTAATTACAGACCGATAGCGATAATGTCGGCATTAAGCAAGGTGTTTGAAAAAATAATAGATAAAAGGTTAGGGAGATGGCTTGATTTTTATAAGGTAATACAAGAAGAACAAGGGGGATTTAGAAGAAGCTATAGTACGTCTGACCGGATGTTCGTTTTGAAAACATTAATAGAAAAATATGGAAAGGGAAATAAGAAATTTTTCGTAGCATTTTTAGACCTGCAAAAAGCTTTTGATACAGTAGATAGGCTGTTGCTTGCAAGGGAATTATTAAAAATAGGGTTACCGGCAATTTTTGTGAATTTGTTAGTTAGTATGTATTCGTCAACAAAGGGGACAGTTAAAATAGTAGATAAAGGAATATCACGAAGTTTCGAGAACAGAAAAGGTGTGAAACAAGGAAGTATTTTATCCCCAAAGCTGTTCGGTATATTTATTAATGATCTGATAGAATTCTTGGAAAAAAGATGGGCCCCGACAGTAACCCTTGGCAAAAAGGCGTTTTCGGTGCTTCTATTCGCCGACGATACAGCCCTGGTGGCGAAATCAGCAAATGACCTACAAATCCTGTTAGATTTGGTGGCTGAATACCTGGATATGAAAAAATTAGTCCTTAACAGTAGTAAAACAGAGATAGTTACTTTTACATCAAGGGTAAGTAACGAGGAAATTCACGAATTTAAGTTTAAAGGAGAGAAACTAAAAACGACTAATAAATTCAAGTATCTTGGTTTTATACTGACCCCTAACGGAAGTTGGAGTACACATGTGAAGGAAATGGTGACACGGGGGCGAGTAGCTTCCGCAGCAATATTTCAAAATCCAACATTGATGGGAATAAAAACATTAAAGATACACAGACATATTTTCACTTCAAAAATAATGCCGGTATTCCATTATGGTGCTGAACTGTGGGGTTTTGAGACAGCTCCACAGATTGAAACCCTACAGCTACAGTACTATAAGAGAGTCTACAAGCTACACCCAACAACCCATTCGCAAGCATTAAAAGGGGACCTTGGACTATTTACAATGCGAAAGCAAAGACTAGGCCAAATCCTACAATTTTGGCTAAAAATTATTCACATGCCTGAGGATAGGCTACTAAAATCTGCTTATAAAGAGCTTCTTCTAATGGGAAAAAAAAGGTCATGGCCATTCCCAGTCAAAGCCCTCTTAGATTCGGTGGGACTATCGTGTGCTTGGAACAATGGATTTGGACCCACATCGGAACCAGCATCTCTGTTAAAAGAAGTGTTAAGAGAATACAGAAATAGGCATGTATTGTTAGTGAGTCGATGACACTATCAAATTATAAACTGGTTAAAGAGAGTTTTGGACCAGAATTTTACATGAAGCTCAACTTACCAAAAACTTACCGCACGCTCTGGATCCAGTTGCGAGCGAACTGTCTGCCAGTACACGGGAAAAGTAAGTTTGACAAGAAAAAAAGTGTTTCCCCCAGTACGAACAGCCCCTGCTCACTCTGCGGTGAAGGCAATGATGACCTAGCCCATTTGGTTGCACTGTGCCGCGAACTCTCGTTTTTAAGGGAATCTTGCTGGGGGGGAAGGGAGATACTGTTTCCTGATATACTGAAGAGCACATCTCCAGGAGCAATTAGTGCATTATGTAGATTTGTGTTGCAAAGTATTAAAGTAAAAGTTGACCGGGCGAGTGCAGTTTAGTATATGTAGTGCGATATTAGAAGTAATTATGAAGTTTTTTGTTTTGTTGTATGTATATGGCCCTAAGGCTTTAAATACAATATTATAATATTATATTATAGAGGTTAACGTACTTTTAGTATGCGAAATTTTTACTTCGGCTCCCTATTCAAAGAAGTCTCAAATTACTGTGGGATTACTATGAATATGGATTACAGAGGTATGGTTATGTGAACAGTTACTTTAATGTGAACAGTGAAGATTTGGGCTAAATGGTAGAATGAAGATCCGAAATGCCTATTCAGGTGTTTTCAGATGCCCTTAATTATCTAATTTGGCTAACGGTAGTTATTTTTAGACACACCAAGTGCGTGAAAATGGCAAAGTCCAATGTCAACAAACGTTCGCATAAGCATACCTCTACTCTACTATAAATGAATGAATTTGTTACATGCAGCCTAGTAATAAGGCATTTGCACAGTACATACAGAAAAAAGGTAAATGAACGCTTCACAAGAAATACAGAGGATACACAAAATCTACAACAACTATGGATTGAGTGACCCGTCGACAACTAGCTCTTCAGTTTTCAGTTATTGATTCCATTCGATCAGTGAATTTTACTGCAACTGTAATTTCTTTAGACTAACGTACGTAACAAGCTATTTAGCCGCCTTACTGGAATAAATCAAAAATTGTATCCAGTACATGTGTAATATTAGTTTGTCGATAGCGTCTGTGATAATCAAGTTGTTTCTTCAAGACTTTATTTTTGCGCCGCGCGTATCTCCGTGGACTTTAATTGGAAACCGGCTTCGCGAACAGCTAACGAATCTAAATGCCCTGAAAGCTGTTGAAGGCATAGAAAGTTGAAAGGGCCCTAGTTGACGATAATGTTTATTTACGGACCTCGAATATATTTGTTTCGTGGATTGGCTCACACTCTTTTTTTTTCTAAGGCCGATGAATTGCTCAGTCATGGAACCAGTCAAGCCGCTAATGTGAAAGCCAAACAGAAAGAGGCACATAAAACTTGGGAAAGCCTCGATAAGCTTCGTCAGGACAAAGAGAAGAGCCTAGAAGGAGCTTCCAGGTATGAAATTGTTGTCTTCTTTATGGTTCTTTAGCCTTTTCTGCAGTTTGCTCGAGCTCTCATGCAGCGTTTACAAGAACAGGAAAACTTGAAAAGAATCCGATCTTGGCGACAAGATTATGTTCACACGCAGAGGGAAACAAATAAATTCTTCAAACCATAAAATCAGCCACAAATAAATTCACTCCAGTAAAAAATATTTCGAGAGCATTTATGGCATCAGTATACCGATGACTGCAGCTGCTCTCAAAAGCTAGCTAGACCTTTTTTTTTAGTCTTTTTGTCAGTGCCGCCGACGAGAATCTTTTTCAAGTAGACCGGTACTCCTTTCATCATGAAATGAATTCTCGTCCCGCTAGACTTTTTTTCTATAGTCGTCTTCACGAACGGAAAAAAAAGTGAAAGCCAAGAATGAAGTGCAATATGTGTTTTATGTGTTTTGTTTATTTTCTTTGTTTTCTTCATTTACTCCTCCTTTTCAAAATGGCGGGTCATAAATAAATTACTTACTTATTACTTATATAAAAGATGAGAATAGGAAAGCAGGATACAGCACAAAGTAAATCAGTTGACCGATAAATGGGTGAAAGACATTTTTTGTCTTCAAAGATTTTTCCGAGGTAAGACGAACGAGGGAATCTTCACGGTCCGTATTGTTCTTTGAACCTGAAGCGGCTTGGGCTCCTCCTTTGCAGATAAAATTTTAAAGACAAGCTTATATTTGCCATTGGAGTCGATTTTTTACTTTATTCAGTCGAAAAAATTGCGCCTTGTCGTGAAAGTGTCACTATAGTTGCGTTTTTATCTGAAATCTCAGTTCTCGCTTCTCGATTCTCGTACAAATTATCGTTTTTGCTCTTCTCAATTTTCCGTTCTCGCATTTGACAAAAACACTAATTTAGCCACCTGTTAGTGCCTGCTTATACGGGTTGAACATCCGCCCTTTGTTGACCAATCAGGGTGGAGGATGGAGACCGAGGATTGAGAATTGACAACAGAATCTACTTCTCGATTCGGCGAATCATGAAGAATTCCCCGTTCTCGATTCTGACAAAAACGCAAGAAAAGGAGAATTGGCTTCTTTTCAACAATCATAAAACGTAAAATAGGAGAATTGAGATGAGAATCACGAGGAGAATTGAGATAACGACTGATGTTCCTTCCTTTTCTTACAGCGTTGAATTGTTCTATCGTAACTGTGATGAAGCGAAACAATGGATGGACGAAAAGCTGGAAAACTTACAACGGGATGAGTTTGAAGGGGATCTTAAAACAGTGCAAGCTCTGCAGAGGCGCCATGAACAGCTGGAAAGGGAGTTGCATCCAGTGGAGGATAAAGTCCGGAAGGTAGCACGGATTTTTTATTTTAGTGGTCTGATTCTACTGTTCTGGCTGGCTTGGCTGGGATGGCTGTCACTTTGCAAGAAGCTCCTGTAAACGTTCTCGGAAGGAGACCTGATCATGTCCCCAATATTGTGTCAATTAGGTTACACAACAAAAGTCCACAAATGTGTCAATTTAGCTTGGGATAAAAGGAGGTGGGTATTCAGAAGCTACGGTGGGATCTGGCACAATTTTGAGAATCATCGTCAGAAGTAAAGCGTGTTCCACTTTCAGTTGTAAGTCACAATAGACAAAAAGGAAAGACGTGATGCAACGCGGTAGACATAAACTGTCTCTGGTTTATTCTTCACGATTAAAGGGCCTTTTAAATTCCATCTTATAACTTGGATTTTTTTTTGCTGCATAATTATTTACTTGATCCGTGAAGCAAATCTTGACACTCAAAGCTAAGTATTTGAGCAGGCTGGAAATCTTCCTTTATTGAAAGATAATGTATCTATATGTTTTCCCTAGGTCAAAAACCTTGCTCAGTCTGTAAAAGATGACTACCCAAATGAAGCAAAGTTAGTTGCTGCAAAGGAGAAAGAAGTAAGCGAAATGTGGGAAGAGGTGAAGAATAAATCGAAAGATAAAAGGAGGCGAATTGAAGGAGCTGTTGGAGCCCAGATCTTCTTCAGAGAAAGTAACAATCTGGTAAGATTTATTTCACATTTTTACCGTTAAATATACATAGAGAGAGAGAGAGAGAAAAAGGTTTATTTACACAACAATCTCAGCTCAGTGGCTGATTTTATGTTGAACGACAAATCATGTTATTATACACTATGATACAAGGACGTAAAAAAGGGCACGAAAGAGTTCTGGTAGCGATTTGTTCGAGCACGCACAGGCACAAGTTTTAGTTTCTGTCTCGTGCGGCTGACTGTCGGGGCTTCTGGGGGTAAAATGTCACGGTAAGCAGGGTTAGACAGCAGCATTTTGCAAAACCTCAGGATAAGGTCACCCAACCGGACTTCCAGACTTTGAAGTTCATCTGGCGGTCTCAACTTTTTGTTTGGTATTTAATAGCTTTATGTTTCCGTCATCTCCTTTCTGATTTTATTATGGCACTTGAGCATACTCAAGTGCCATGTAGCGATCGTAATGTCTGTCGGGCTGTCGGTCGGTCTGTCCAACTTTTGCTAGTTTGAGCACTTCCAGATGTGCTAGGACGATGAAACTTGGCAGGCGTACCAGGGACCCCACCAAACTAACTCGGAAATAATCAGTTTCCCAATCCGACCATCTGAGGGGGGGGGGGGAGTGGAGGGAGGGGAAAACCGGAAAGTCGAATGTGCGTAACTTTCAAACGGGCGATCGGATTTAAATGAAACTTAATAACTGAATAGAAGACATATCTCTGATATTGATATTTGAAGTCCGGACCGGATTGGACAGCTGTGGGGGTGTTGTGAGGGAAGACCGGAAATGTTGTCAAACGGTTAGAATGGAGGTATCAGAGTGAAACTTGCTGGGAAGAACAAACGTCTGCTCTAGACAAATCGTTTACGCAATCGGGCTGGATCCGGACACTTTAAGGGGGGGGGGGGGGGGGTCCCGGAATTCCGCTGATGGAGGTTTTGGGGAGTTTTAAGACGAAACTTGGCAGGCATATCAGGGACCCAATCAAACTGACTTGGACATAGTAATTTTCTTGATCCGATCATCGTGGGGGGAGTGGAGGTTAAGTCGCAACTTTCCGGGAATGATACGGGCGTAAGTTCTACTGATGCGCTTTATCAAATGGGCTATCAGTAATTTTCGAGTGGTTTTAATTGAATCTCCAGTTGGAGTCCTAGATACGTCAGACTTGATTCGCTCCGGACCTGGCATCCTATAAGGTCGATGACCTTATAATAAATGTTGGTCTAAGGAGAGATTCTTGAAAATCAGACTTTCTATAGTGAAGTAAATAAAAACACAACGTGGTACTGAGAAAAAGAGGGAATGGGCATAGTTTCTGGCACGGATCGCTTAAGCAATTTATATTTCACTTTATACATGTTCCATAAGTGAGCCGAAATGGAAGCTGTTTTTTGATTTGCAGAAGAACTGGTCGGATGGAGTGCTGGAGACAATTTCTGTTAAGCCAAATGCGAAGGACGTTGCAACTGCCGAGGCAGCTCTGAAAGATCACGAGGAGATTGCCGTTGACATCAAATCCCATCAGGATGAGTAAGTCATTTTCATGAGCTTTCACTCCATTCTGTGACATTTTTAATCAGTATATTTATCTGATTCACCTTAATTCGCACTTTGGAAGGAATTAAGATCCTTTTCTTATAAACGTTCTTGGAGATTCTTCAGTATATTCGAAGAGATTTGTTTGGTATGACACATTTTGCGAAACTATGTCGTTCTAATGGCACTTGTTCTTCGGCGAAGTGCCATATAGCGATTGTAATTTCTGTCCGTCCGTCGGTCCGGGTTTTGCTAATTTGGGCACTTCAACATAAGCTAGGACCATGAAACTTGGCAGGCATATCAGGGACCCGAAACGATTAAGTTGGAAATAGTCACTTCCCCGATCCGAGCAGCGTGGGGGGAGTAGAAGGAGTGGGAATTCGGAATGAAATTTGGTGGGAAGAACAAGCATATACCCTAGATACGTTCTTGAAAAAAAAAGACAGATCATATCAGGGGGTTTTGGGGGAGTTATCAGCGGGGGGGGGGGGGGCTCGGAATTCCGGTGATTGCGAGTTAGGATACTTCCAGATATGCTAAGGACGATGAAACTTGGCAGACATATTAGTGACCCGACCGAATAGACTTAAAGACCTGACACAATGCAATAGGAAGACTTCCGTTCCTGGATCCGACCATTCTTGAGGGAGTTAAGGGAAGGGAATCCGGAAATGACTGACTTCCGTGGGTTGCGAACGGGTGGTCCGATTCGAGGTGAACTTTACGGGTGATAAGAACTGATGACTTAGATATGCAAAATGTGTTTTTGAGTCACATGCGGCCATGGTTGGGGGAGTTGGAAGGGGGGGGGGGAATTCGTGACATGCACAAAAACCAAAAGAATCGGCCGAATGGAATTCAAGTTGGACAGTACCGAGTTTATGCAGCCTAGATTTGTTATTTGGCGTCCGCCGGCCATGGTAGGAGAATGATGAAGCGGAAACCAGAAATTTGCAGATGTACTCCGATTCTAGTCAAACTTGACGGACGAGAAGAGGAGATTTCAGACATGCGAAGTTTATGTGTCTTATTGGTAGTTAACGTATTCCGCCACAGTGGGGGAGTTGGAAGGGGAATCCCGGAAATTCTGTGGCTCGCATAGGGGTTGGACGAGTGGAGTGATCTGAATGAAACTGGAAAGTAGGGAGAATATAGGCCCTAGATGACGTATTTTAGGTTTGGTATTATAGGTATATACAGTGGGGGGGGGGGGGGGAGGTACCTGAGTTTCCCGAAAAATGCTCAGATTCGAGTGAAACTTGATAGACGGGAAGAGAAATGCTTTAAATGATCCATTTATGTGTCCGAACCACATTCGGCCGTGGTAGGGGTAGTTTGAAGGGGGGTTACCGGAAATAGTGTGGTACGTCTATGGATCAAACTATATAGTGGATCTGAACTTAGGAGGTAGAGGATAGGAAGGTAGAGGAACCTCAGATGAGGATAGGGGTTGGACCACTGGTGTTTACTAAATTCGAAATCAGAAATCAGTTTTCAATTTTCAAATAGTAAACCGGGTCGGATTTTTCTTTGCCATTTTTTTACTAATAAAGTTCTTATTGATTTTTCCTGTTAGATTCAAAGAGCTGATTGGCCTTGGAGAAAGCATCAGACAAATCGCTCCCAAACAGGAAAGTGACCGTGTGGCTGAGCGGCTAATGCACTTAAAGGATACCCAAGCTAAACTAAGCACTGAGTGGAAGAAGAAAGATGCGCATCTTAAGCAGGCGGTGGACCTTCAGATGTTTAACAAAGAAGCTGATCAGATTGACGCAGCAACATCTTCGCATGAAGCTCTGCTAGTGTTCTCCGAACTTGGGGTAAGTTTTTATGGCAATTGCAGCTTCGCTCAGGTGCCATATAACGATCATTTTTCGGTCGGTCGGTCTGCCGGTCCACTGTTTTTTAGTTAGGGTAGTTCCTGAAGTGCTAGGACGATGAAACTCGGCAGGCATATGAGGGACCCGGCCGAACTAACTTGGAAATAGTCACTTCCCCGATTCGACCGCCGTGGGGGAATGGAGGGAGGGGGGATTTGAAATCTTGGGGTGTGTATAATTTGGAACGGGGGATCGGATCTTAATGAAACTTGATGTTTAGAAAGACCTCGTGTCCCCGATGTCCCATTTCCTATTTCAAGTCCGGACCGGATCCGGTAAATGTGTTAGGGGGGGAAGGAACCGGGAATCTTGTGACACGTTTAGAGTGGAGCGATTGGGATGAAACTTGGTGGGAAGAACAAGCACAAGCCCTAGATACATCAGTAATAGAACCGGACCAGAGTCGGGCACTGTGACGAGTTAAGGTACCTCCTTGTTTGTGCTAGAACGATGCAACTTAGCTTACTGTGGGGGGAGTTGGAGGGGGGTCCGGAATTCTGGTGATCGCCAGTTGAAGTACTTCCGGGTGTGCTATGATGATGAAACTTGGCTTGAACGTTAGATACTTGACAGTTAGATACCTATACAGTTAATCAGCAATTCATCATCACAGACCTGTTATAATACATAAATGAAAACCAAAAACAGAACACGGACGTTGGAATAATATCACAGACAGCTACCACCATCATTATAAATTTTTGTGAAACTCGGAACGAAGCTTTTCTGGTATCGCGTATGTGTTGCAGGTACGGGGGACAACTTTGGAACCTTTGAACTTGCGACCCTTTCCTGTCGGTTTCTTGTGTTTTCATAAGGAGGAGGAAGGATATCGGATAGAACAGGATGGTGGAGGAGCTTATGACCAACCGCTAGGCTCAGCCGCAGTCTCCGACTCTCAAGGGTTTCCATCTTAAACTTTTTTAGGAGAGCAGAATAGGGAACTTTGGGCTCACGACTTATTATTAGGAGTGCACGTTTCTGTATTCTTTCTATTTGTTGTGTCTGTTCGGCAGTAAGGGCAAAGTGCCAAACATTATGCTTGACGTAATACCCAAATTTGGCATTGCCATGATAGTGGTTGTTTGAAATAAATTTGTTATGTTATGTTATGTTAAAATTGGTTAAGAAATTGTCACTTGCCAGATTCGACCATCCCTTAAAATACTCCGTTTAACCGCAAAGAACAAAATATACTTTTAAGCTAAATATACATCTCCATTATCCCCATGATGCCATGATCATTTTTGCATCAAGGGTTTTGCATAGAAATTAATTTCAGCTCCTTTAAAGTTCGCGTCTTAACCGCAAAGTGAAAAAAAAACAAACTTTCGACCAATTCCCGACCAATCACCCGACCAATCGACCAATCTCCGAGGACCCATGATCTTTGCGCCACGAGAGTTTTGCTTAAAAATGAATTTCTACACCATTAAAGTGCGCATCTTAACCGAAAAGTAAAAAAATCCTTGTTCTACAAAACGATATATATTCATGATCCCCAAGGACCCATGATCATTTTTGCCTCTATGGTTTTACTTACAAATGAATCCCTTAAAGTAAAAACAATACTTTCGAGGAATTATACATTTTCATGATCTCGATGAGCCTGACCATCAATTTTGCTTCAGGGGTTTTGATTAAATTTCCAGCATATTGGACAGTGCAAAACGGATGTTGTGTGCATCATCAAAGCCAAGTGCAAAAATAAAATAATTTTTACCAAACGATACATTTTCCTGATTTCAAGGGCCCATGATCATTCTTTTCTCAAGGGTTTTGTTTACAATTGGTCACAACAAACCCTCTTGTTGGCAAACTCCTACTATTCAAACAATGTTTACAACGGGTACGTCAGCTACGATTCTTCATCAGCGATATTTCGGCCCTTTTTGGCAAGGGTCCTCGTCAGGCTGTCAATCCTCTGGTTCATTCTTCATTAGCGATATTTCCCCGATTTTTCGATTTCCCCCGAAGTTGAATCATAGGATTGACAGCCTGACGAGGACCCTTGCCAAAAAGGGCCGAAATATCGCTGATGAAGAATCGTAGCTGACGTATCCGTTGTAAACAATGTTTGAATAAATGTTTCAAAGTCAGCTTGGGCTCAAAGAATATTTATGTTAACATAGTTGTTATTTTGCTGTCATGTTTCTATTCACGTTTTTTTTTATTAGAACTCCCTTGACGAAGTTGAAGCGCTTATCAAGCGTCATGACGACTTTGAAAGTGTCCTCACAGCCCAGGATGAGAAAATCAAGAGCTTCTCCGACAAAGCGGCTAAGCTGGTGAAAGCTGGACATTTCGAGAGCGACTAGTAAGTAACATATATTTCCTAGTAACGTTCGGGATCAGCTGTTGTCATAAACGCGTTCAAGCCTTAAAAATCACGGTTTTTTGAAAAATCAAACCCCTTTTGAAGTTTTTAATGTTTCCAAAAATTCTTCGTTAAAGGACCCCTCGCACTATTTACTTTTCAACTTACAGAATTTTAAAATATTTGAATACTTTAAAACTAGGCTGTTCTTTCAACAAAGAACCCACGGTTTTTGCTGTTTTAAGCCTTTTTCCGAAAACCGTTGACTTATAGCGAAAAAAGGGAAACAACTTGCATAACCGCCTTTTCCGATGGAAAAACTTCTCGCAGACAACGTCAACAGCGTGATAAACATTGAAGGTAGCAAAACACGGCAAGTGAGAAAATCAGCGTGGTTTTGTTAGAGGGGTTAGAAATTACCGTACGAAATTGGGGTCTCAGGGTTTAGAAATATGTGGAGTGATTATGGAAGTAGGTTGCGTTAGTATTACAGGTAAGACAGGTCCTTTAAGAAAAATGACATAGGAAGTGTCAATAGAAATACACTGACATGCAAGCACATAGCATTCAGCGCACCACGCAATGTTCTTGACAACATGAATACAGTTTTGGTTTTCTAAAAATTAATCAAAATAAGATAATACTACTACATACATTAAATACAATTTACGGTGTTTACAGTGTTAATTACTTGAGGTGCAATCCAGTTCAGTTTTTATGCAGGTGAATAGTCTAAGAACTAGCTTGGGGTCGTACCCGCTCACGATTGTCGAGAAATGCTCGGTACTTGTGTGCTGTATCCTCTTAGCTTGTTTCTGTAATGCTCCATGGTGTTCTATTGACACTATCTTCTTCCCGTCTTGTATACTCCTCAGTTTCCCCTTGAAGAAGAGTGGCTACCACAAAAAGTAGACGGGGTTCTGCGCGAATGTCCGGAATTTCCTTGCGAACAACATAGTTACGAACAACTTGTTCTGGGTCTGTTTTTCTTAGCTTCTTCTCTTCTAGCGTGAAGGCTAGGCAGAACGAGGTTGTCGACCGCCGCCAGAAAGTGAGGGAAAATGCAGCAAGTCGACGCCAAAAGTTGGAATCGGCTCAGAGCTATCAAGAGTTTGCAACTGTCGCCGATGATCTGGGGAAATGGATCCAGGAAAAGAAGAAGTCTGCCCAGGATGAGTCGTATAGAGACTTAAGTAACCTGGAGAGGAAACTACAGAAGCATGAGGCTTTTGAACGGGAGTTAAGGGCAAATGAAGGGAGGTTGAAAACAATCAATAAGGTATGGATGTTTTGTTGTTGACCTAGCCTTTTGCTCTGCCCCTTCCAACCCCCAACTCTTCTCATTCATTCCCCGCAAGTGGGCCTCGACTAAATAAAACGTAAAAGTTGTGTTTTTGCAGATACCGTGGTATCTGATACCACGGTCCAAAGTCGTTTGCGCAGTTGACGTGATATCTGATACCGCTGTCAAAGGGCGTTTTTGTAGTTATCGCAGTCATCTTGGTATGTGATATTCAGATACCACGGTCCGACTGTGGTAACTGATCGTGGTATCTGAAAAAGTTATCTCACTTTCATCATCACCAACAATAGAGCCTAGCATTTTGTCAAGTCTATGGGAAGGAAGGATGGCACTTAGTGATGTGACTGGATATCAGTTTTTCTTTTAGTATGACGTCGAAAAGCGCAAATTCGGCAGTTTTCGTTTTTGCAGAGCAACCGTGGTATCAGACACCACGGTAACTGCAAAAACGACAAAATGCAGGTCCAGTTATCGTGGTATCAGATATCCGATACCGGATATATTTAGACATTCTTGGTCTAGTTTTGCTGGGGAAAAGGAAAGGGAGTTGACCGCTTACAGGATCGCCGTGTGCAAATGCCAGGAGTTGGACCCCTGATACTATAGCCCACGGCTGTTTTAGGCCGGACTTTTGTGGAATTACGAGTCTGGTGTACACTATAACAAAAAATCTTGCAGTGTTTGCTACTGGGATTAATCTTGTCTCTACTAAGATTAGATTATCTCTAATTCGGATTAATCCTATCCCAGTTGAGATAAGATTAATCCCAGTAGTAAATACTGCAGTTAAATTTAATCCTTACTCGTAGAAACTTTTACAGTGTAGGAATAATCGGAAGAAAAGATTACCTTCTCTCTCCTTTGCCTGCAAACCTAATAACTTGATGAGAAAACTTGTTGCTCTATCAGACTCGGATCAAAAAACGGATTCAGGTCCAACAGTTTGGTCCAACCCCGACTGGGAAACTAAAACTAACCACACTCTGATTTTAACTTGATCAGCTTTATGACGAAGGTTTTGGTTGTTTTGGAGTTTTCTGTGAATCCTTTTCGTATCGTTTTTACACATTATGTCAACACCTAAATAGTACCACCGGTTAATTTAGCCGGTTCTCAAACTCCCGGCTTTTACCGGATTTCGCTAAATTATTCGTCGAATCCGAAGAGTAGCAGCATGTCGAGGTCCAAAGTTTTGTTTCACCCTTATGTCGTCCCACTGATCATATTAATTGGTCAGTTAAGTTCGTCTCTGAAATTTCGGTTGGCGGCTGTAGAAATTCCGGATTAGCCTTCAAGTCAATTTGATCGGAGAATTTTGTCGATCCCCAACATTTCGAAGCCTCGAACAGCCATAATTGTTGAGGGATGATCTCGACCAACATTCCTGAGCTGAGAAGCTTATACAGCAACTTCAGAATTAGTTCAGTTCAGTTTAGTTCAGTTCAGTTTATTCATAAAAAATAAAAAACACCATTAACTGTTTATGGCCCCACCATAAGGCCTAACATAAGGCCTGGCAATGGGCGGGCACTTGCTTTCATGGTCTTCAGAATGCGTTTCGGGTAGGCTTATAGCTACACTGTATGTCGTTATTTGAACATTTTTCTTTTTCAATGATCAGTCTTTCTTTGCAGACCGGCCAAGGTCTTATTGCCAAGGAGAACTACAGGTCCGCCGACGTTAAGACCACACTGGACCACCTTAACGAATCTTGGGAAAGCATGGTTATGGCCTCTGTTGAGAAAGGCAAAAAATTACGGCAGGCCTCTGCTCAGCATTCATACAACAGGTATATAGCCTATACATTTTCTTGAAATTATGTGAACAAGCAACTGATAAGCGTTCTGATGAGGCTCCACGTATCAACCACGTATCCTATTGCACGCATTGTTCTTGGAAAAAGAAGAGACACGAATTTTGCTATATGCACTGTCCTATCCCCCCCCCCCCTCTCCCATCGGCACGCTATATCTTCATTTGCCTTTAAGAATAAAATAGTTCGGTTTTCGTTCAAGCAGTAGGCTAACTTGCATCAAGAATTACAGATGTTGACTAAGCCGCCGCAAGCCACAGACTTGCATCGAATTTTAAGAATAGATTTAAATTTGCTGACGACCTCACAATTGTATTGCTTCAGTTAATATCAAATTACTACTCAGCTTCTGATGCAATAGAAAATTTGAAGACTGAGTGTGAACAGTTAAAGCTACAAATAAATCTTGAGAAGTCATCGGCTATGCGAATCTCTTTTTTGAAAAGGGAGATTCCAAGTTCCAGTCTAACTTTTGCCCCAGTCAGCCAAGCGAAAATACTGGGAGTTTGGATTAATGATAAACTTAATTTCAAGCATAACACACACCATATACTAAAAAAATCCCATGCACCAATTAAAACTTTATGTCAACTCAAAAAGTTTGGTTTTGACCGTCAAAGTCTCGTTTACTGTTATAAGACATATGTAATCCCCCACACTGAATACGCTTGTGCCGCCTGGCACCCCGTACTTACGTCTGAATTGCACGATTTAATTGAATCAACCCAGACGCGGGTTGTTAAAATCATACTTTCTCACGAATACACTAATTATGACCAGGCGCTTAAAACTCTCCGGCTTGAACCATTAAAGAAAAGACGCCTAAATTTAACAACAGATTTTGGTCAGAAAATTCTGCAGTCAAACAGATTCCGCCACCTCCTTCCCGAACAACTCCCTGAACCGACTTACCCAACGAGACACTCAAATTTACTCAAGCCGTTTCCAGCATCAAGTACCGCACGTCGGCTCCACTCATTCTCCACCCTTGTTACTAATTATTTTAATAACCAATAAAATTTCACGTTTGTTGTTCATTTGTGCCTGTTCGGTTCTTGATTTGTTTTGAATTTTCTCTTAAGTTTTGTGTTGATGGTTTATTATTTAGATGTTGTTAGTTATTACTGTGTGTTTATTTATTTTCTCCTTGTTGCCTATTGTTTAGCTTTTGCTATTGTGGCAATTTTTCCATTAAACCTTAAACCTTACTTTTAGGTATCTTGAAGCATATATGAAGAGAACCCGTGGCTGTATTTCCCAGGAAGATTATGCAGGAAGAGACGAGTTGGGAATAAACAACGGATTTTCTTTTAGGGATCTGGAAACAGCGCGGTCTCGCGTAGTAGAGATAGAGGAATCCCTAACCAACCAAGAGCTTGGGAAAGACGTTCGGAGTAGCAAAGACTTGCTGAAGAGGCATCAACAACTTGAGAACGATTTAAAACAGTGGGACGTCAAAGCCAACGATATGATCGCCCTTGGCGACGAGATGGCTAACGAAGGTCATTTTGACGCTGCCAATATTAAAAAAGAGGGCAGTGCTCTGAAAGCCAGGTAAGTCCTCCCAGCCGACTATCAAACTACTTCATTTTCCGCTATCACCTTTTTTCCCGGTTGTGTGTCAGTTCGTTTTTCTCGCTGTAAAGGAAGTATCTAATTGCGAAGCTGCATATAACCTTTTAAGGCAAGGGGACAACTGCCATCTCGTTTTCTTCGCCCCTTTCTTATTGGTGGATTTGGCTGTACTTGACTAAAAGCTTCTTCCGACAGACGACGTTTGGGATCCATGGAGCCGGCGCACCTAGCGTCTCTCCATCTCTGGCAACTAATCCTAAGTTTATGCCATAGACATGCCATAATTATGTTTGACGAGAGAACAAATATTCGTTTTTTTGTTAATACCGTGAGGAATGTTTTTGAAGAATAAAGACTGATTGAGACATCTCCTGCTATGTGGGGCTTGGTCAAAGTCATCTGCAATTATAATTTGTTTCAAGTTGACGGAACCTAAGCTGATAGTGGACGGATTTGGGTGGGCTAGTTCCTTGAACGGCGTACAAGGGATTTTTTATTTTTAACTGTTCTGGCAGTCTTCACAACACAAAAGTCTACTATTACGCGGAAAAAATGAATCACTATACAAATGCGGCGTTTCAGTCGCGAGTGATAAGCTTGCGGATGGTAGCTCACTGCATGTTACGCACACACTTTTGTTACATTTCATGCATTTTTGGGATCCCAAAACTTAAGTGGAGGGATACCTATGACTTCGTAAAAGTTGTCCGTCTGTCCGTCCGTCTGTGAGGACGATAACTCTCGGAGGGAATGAGATATTTTGATGAAACTTGGTGTGAGGATTCTTCGGTTCAAGGGAGAAGTCGAGTTCGTAGATCGGCTCCATAGCTGTATATTTGTTGGTTTCAAATTAAGGGGCGAAATAGAATGTTTTTTAAAAGCTATAAGGAGTAAGGAGATACAGTAATCTACGGGGTACAGTAAACTACTGAATAGTGCGCTGTCCTCACTGTTATATGCTCCTAGGATAGTCTGATTGTCCGGTTTGAAATTGTCTCCCATTGTACTAATACGACGTATTATTCAGGATTGAAGCCCTCGAAGACCCTGTCAAAAGGCGTAGAGCAGCCCTTGAAGAATCCCAGCGATTCCACGAGTTCCTCTTCTTCATCGATGCGGAAATGCAGTGGATCCGAGAACACCAACCGGCTGCCACGTCGGACGCTTTGGGACATGATCTTTACCAAGCCCAAATGCTAGACAAGAAGCACAAAAAGCTTGAGAGTGAAATAGCAGGTCATCAGGGAGTCATTGAATCCACTCTTGAAAACGGACAGAAACTGATCAGAGAAAAGAATCTAGAAAAAGCAGAGGTTGGTTAATTCAGTTTCAGGGTTTCGGAGAAAGGAAGGGATCGTAAAAGTCCGGTAATCTAATGAATTTCTCATGACGCCCGGGATTGAGTGACTGTTCTTTCGATTCTATGAATGAAGTGTGGTATCCAAGAGTACACCAAGTGATGGAACAGCTTTATTAGAGCAAACATTTTGTTTATCTCTTTGAACTAAACTTAAACGTATACAGAGAGTACTGTGTGATAGATTTGCTAGCCGTCGTTTCTGTGATTGTTTTTCACTTCTCTGCTGTATCTGTGTTTAGTCTTCCCCTGTCGAAGATACAAGAACTTAGATTTTCAATTTCAAGATCGAGTTGCCTGGCCTCGGCAACCCCGGGTTTCCCGGCAGAAACTGGGCCCCAAATGTACATTCCTCTTTAGCATTCGAATCAGATAAAAGTGAAGGGCTCTTCAGCCTGTTTATGGTTGGTACTATCGTATATGATGGAGGCTACATCATATTATGTTGTAGAGAAACTTGTCTTTAATTCTTAAGGTAATTTTAGTTCTTTAACAAACCCATTAGAATTAGTGAAGCGTCGTTTTTTATGCCACTGGCATGTCTGATGCTTTTGAGAAACACCAGGTTTATTTAGATTTGCCAGTAAAATTGTACCTTACCTTACCTTTAATTTGAATAAGTTTAAGGACGCAAACATCGACCGTCGCTGTCCCATTTGAGAGTATGATTTCGTTCAGTGTTCAAACTTAGATTTATTAAAAATATATTACTTTTAATAGTGATAATTTCATCCAAAAACTCGCATCCGAATTTGCATCAGACTCCATGGGAACCCAGAAATCACAAAGCATGCCACCCGCCTTTTCGTAACGGCCTCATTTCGAGTATGTGCTTGTACGTACGCTATTTCTAGATTGAGAAGAAGTGCAACGACCTCAATACTGCCTGGGGAGATCTCAAGTCAGCCACCCTGAAGCGACGGAAGGACTTGGACCTTTCTTTGAGAGCTCAACAATTTTTCTCAGGGGCAGCCGATATCGAGTCCTGGCTTGCTGAAAGGCAAGAGTTGCTGTCGTCCAAGGACCTGGGGAAGGATGCGGAATCAGCAATCAAGCTCCTTACAAAACACAAGGTGAGATTTATATTATTGCCTCGAGAAAACCGAGCTGAAGATGAGATTCTGGAAGTTGTTGTCCGTACGAAGCTGTGCCGATACATTACAGATCTGTCAATCAGTAATTTGTTTAACCTATATATAAGAAATGGCACAAGGGCCATATGGAGTATTTCAAAAAGAGTAAAGCATTAATTCCAAGAAGAAGAAAGAAAACGATTAGACTAAACTAAACTAGACATATGTTGCCTGGGCAACGTGAAGTATTGCAGCAACCTTTGTTCGGCTTCGCCGACCAAAGTGTTGCGAGAGCAACACGTGGGTTTTGTTTCTGCGCTAGCGGTTAAATGCTGAATTTGTCAACCCATCGAAGTTTTCGAAGTGGTACGTTCCAATCCAAGAAGAATTTTTTTCTGAACTGACACAAAAAAAACACACAAAAAATAGAATATCGGAAGTAGGGACTAAATTGACTTTGCAGCCAGTTGAACTTTATCCTTTTCAGTCGTAGACATCGTGGCTTGTGGAAACTTGGGACATTATCTTATATAACCTAGTTGGTAGTATAAAGATATCCGTAACTTTTTAGTTCAGAATACCATAGATGCCACTCTACTAATTATCTACTAATTATTCGTTTAAGGGGTAAAGAAGCGCACTGAATCCGTATCTGAACTTAGTTTTCTTGCCGGACAAATGATTCACCAGGAATTCGGCCGATACTGGAAATTTGATTGAAGTCGATTAGAGATTCGGCATCGGGGTAAGAAGACATGCTAAATCGAATTTTGAACTTTATTTCCTTGACGAAAAAGCTGGCAAAATTTGGAAAAAGCTGGAAAATTGGATTGAAAGGTTCGGCTCTCCATGTCACTAAATTGTTTTGCTCTGCATGCAGTTCGCCGGGAATGCTGCTAAAATACGACGAATTTTGGAAAAAAAAATCTGGAAGACCCTTCCGAAGTCGATTATAGAGATGAGATATTGGAGTAAACATGCTTGCTGAATCCGTATCTGAACTTGGTTTTATAATTTGATTAGTTGCTGTCCAATAAATATTACATTTTTGTGATTCCATCGAAACCGTTGGCCTTGTTGGTCACGTTAAGACAGGTTAAGAATACGTTGATGATAATTTCCTTCGATTCAGACATAACTGGCTTCTTTCCTCTTATAGGCAATCGAACTGGAGCTCGACACCTACTCCGGTCTAATCACCGAGCTATGTTCCCATGCCCAGCAAATGATTGGGCAGAAGCACCCAGACTCGAAGGCTATTGAGCAGAGACAAGACACCCTACAACATACGATGAAGAATGTTCAGAAACTGGCTAGTCAAAGGCGCCAGCGACTTGTTGAATCTATGAACAGGCATGATTACCTCAGAGAAGCTGATTCAATGAAGGTCTGGATCTTGGAGCAGATGGTCACGGCAACGTCCGAGGACTTTGGCCAAGACTACGAGCACTTATTGGTAAGATAAGATAAGATAAGATTGTTCCGTAAAAGCACAGAGGGCCATGGAAACAACGAAAGAACACGAAAACGAAACGTACCCTGAACAACAGAACTAACTACAAAAACTTTCCCTGTGGACCATAGCCACCTTAAGGAATCTTCCAAAATTTCTAACATCTCTAAAACTTCTACTTTTCAAAATTTGTTTAAATCTTTCCTCCCCCCACACCATTTCCCCAAATATTTGTCGGCATGCTATGGTACGGAGTGAGTCATGTTTTAGGGTTTAGAAAACCAGGCTTACATGGTTTTTCATAAGCTGTTCCGATAGGATATCGGCAAAAATCGTCGCCGGACTTTGCGACGATCGCACAAGTTTGCTCGTTGGTGACCGAATTTTGCAGCAGGAAATATAGTATTAATAAAAGTAAAGAAAAATATTCTGAAATAGATAATCCCCCCTCCACCCCTCCAACTCCTCGGCCATTTTGAAGAATTTGTCGACATAAAGTAATCATTGAACCAGGTGCTAGATAGATAGATAGGAAGTTTATTTTTACAAACGACTTTCGTTGCTAGAACCAAGTTTGCGATTAACGGCCACAGGGATATTTACAGTATCTGGCTTAATAACCACTTAATAATCACTCGTGTTTCTTAAAAGTCTTACGAACCCTGGAATCAAACTTTTGGTATATCTGACGTGTTTTGGAGGGGCGCGATATCATGGCGTAACCAGAGTTAGTGCTTAGCTCCATTCTGTGCTGTTGTCTGTTGCATTGTTTTAGGTTAGAATGTTACAGGACAGAAGGATGGAAGTTTTTGGTCCACTGCGACTAATAAGAAGATCCCGATTCTGTATTATTTCCATATTGTCTCTTTGTTTCTAAAATGCCAAACAGGTGCTGGGTATTCCAGAGTGGATCTGTGGGAATAAGTAGAAGCGTGCGTCATAAGTTGCGTCACATCACATGAGAACAGTGGCGGAGTATCGTATTTCTCCCTTCTTCTTCGCCATGTCTTCGTCGAGGGTTGTCAAAAAACAATACGAGCCAAAATGTATGGCCCTTGTAAATATATTGTTGGTCAGGTCAGTAGACCTCAACTTTGAGTTTGCGCTATTGAGTGCAGACTACTCATGGGAAAGTGAACAGCCCCGCTTTCTTTTAGCTGCTGCAGAACAAGTTCGATGAGTTTAAGCTGAGAATAGAATCAGGCTCTGAACGCTTCCGGCAGTGCGACGAGCTTGCCAAGAAATTAATCGCCAGCGAAAACCCGTACAGCAACGATTTTGAGAGAAGTCAGGAAGAGCTTGGGTAAGTTTTTTAATTTTTTCGCAAACCTGACTGCAACTGACGTCATAGAAGGTCTGTCGTTATTTGCGATTGAATTCTGTTTTTAGCTAGAACGAGTAAAAGGAAAGCAGCTGTCGCCTTGCGTGACATTGAAAACGTGCACCAAAACAATTGCAAACACAATGCATAACAGAGCTTACACTATTTTTATGACCAAGCGTATTCGGGTCTTCTGTACGCGCTTAGAGATTGCGGAAAGCTTCCGGTCTTTGGGCTATGAAGGTGAAAGCCTTTTAGTCTTGTTCCGTCTTATTACTAACCTAAAGACAAGTGTTGACCACTTATTTTGTTTTTAGTTCGACGGTTGAGCAGCTTTGTAAATTTGCTGATGGTTTGCGGCTCTTGTAACCTCTTACTGTTTCCCAGTCTAGCCCCTAATGTTGCATGACTGAACTCTAACACTCCCTTTATCTCCTAAAGCTCTCCCTCGAAAAGCCCCTCAAAGGCTCGTGACCCTGTCCGTCAGGTTTCACAGTTGCATGCCATTATCTGGTAAGGTTTGGTCTCTTTCCGCTGTTAGTGCTGTCTCTTTTCAGTCGCGCTGTCACCTTTGGTTTTGCTTATGTCACTGTTATTTTATGTTGCGTTGTTTATTGCCGCCTGTTCTCGTGTACATATATCCGATGCGTCTTTGCTTCGTTCAGTCCTAGGGTCTCGAATTGTTCATGTTTTGTTATGTTTCCGCCAATAGGATGGAATGCCTTGCAGTCTTTCAACAACAACAAAAGTGAGCGTATGACACAGTCATATATATATATATATATCGTTTATTCACCAAAATAGCAAAGATAGCTAGCAAAGGTAAGTCAACATAGCACTTTCAACGGGATATAAAATGGCCAATGGCAAATGACAAATAGTACAAAATAAACACGCCTAAGAACTATTAAACGAACGAACAAAGTACGGCACAAACGAGTTAACATATGTTTCAGTTGCATCCGCTGGATAATTTGTTAATTTAGTTTTGTTTGAGTGGGTTTGAGTACGCGTGTTGGGCCTGTTTTTATTTTGTTCTACATACTCAGGCAACATTGACCTGTGAAGTTCAGAATTTAGACATTTGTGGCCAAAACTTATTGTTAAATGGTGCCTACGTTGCTCAAGGGAAGGGAGACCGAGACTTGAAAGGCTCTCTTCATAACTAACGTACACTGGGCCCAGGATAATCTTAATTGCTCTTTTCTGGATTAGCTCCAGTCTACTGGATTGCTCCTTAGTCAAACCGGGATGCCATACCTGGCATCAATATTCAAGACAAGGTCTGACATAACAACAATAAATTAAGACTAATTGTTGCACGGGAATCTTAAATCTCTTTAGGACCGAGAAAGATTTCAGCAGATGCGACCCATTTCTAACAAGAGCGTCAATGTGAGTATTCCATGTGAGGTCACTGTGGATATACACACCAAGTAGTTTAACACAGTTTTGTGTACTCAAACCAACATCTTCAATAACCGGAACATCTTTCTTGAGGAATGAAAATCTCATAACAATACTCTTCACGCTGCTTACCGTTAATCTAACTCGGCTTAGTTCGGGCTGGAGATTTTCATAAATATCACTGAGCGTGGTTGTATGATCAGAATGATTTGAAAGGTTTCTCAATGAAAGCACAGATAGGTCATCAGCAAATTTAAAACGGTCACGAATTGAAGTTAAAATACGATTAAGAACAATCAAAAAAGACAATGGTCCTAGCTTAGTCCCCTGCGGGCGATCCACAGTATATGTCCAAGAATTCGGAAACATCACCGTTTGGTAGCTGCACACACTGTTCTCTATCAGATAAAAAACTAGATAACATACGTAAGACAAAAGACAAAATACGTAAGACATACACAAATCCTCAAACTTTCGGCATGGTGCCCCAACGTCTTGGCATGCCGCATCATTCGGGCATGGTGCTCATACGTTGGGACACCATGCCCCGCAGCAAGAGCATGGTACCCCCATAAAATCTGTTGTCAACTATTGAATCGGAATTTTATTTTCAAACAGATTTTTAAGAGGGTACCATTCCCTTGCTGCAGGGCATGGTGCCCTAACGTATGAGCACCAGACGTTGGGGCATGCCCAGACGTTGGAGCACCATGCCCAGACGTCGGGGCATGCGCAGACGCTGGGGTGCGTCATAACTTCGTAAAGAAACTTCGTGTACTGATTGTTAAGACTTGAGCCACTCCATGTCCGCCGGGAGAACTTAATTTTACGTTTTGGCCGATTAGTCCTTACCAGTGAAAAACATAGAGATATTCTGCCCGATCTGGCACCGGCGACAGGACGGACGTGGCAACAAAATCTCCCGGTGCCAGTTAAATGTCGCACTAACCGGTATTCGAATTCTTTTGTACCATATGTCACTGAGAAGATTAACAAAAAAAGTGAATTCCAAGTGATTTATTTATTTTATGTAATAACTGTATATATTCAAGGTATTTTAACACATGAAATGTAATGGTCGACGTATTTAGTGCCATGTCGGCGCTATGAGTTAGATCAATAAAAAATATCAATCTATCCACGTATCTATCTCTTATGTTTATGGGAGAGGAAATTACAGCAAGACATGAGGGAAGATCTGTTCGAGTCTACTAGAACTTCTGTGGGTTCGACCGAAATCTTGCGAGAAGAGAATTCTGGTTTAACCAGAACATTTTAGTCAAGATAATTAAAGTGTAGACAGAGGGCCCAGAAGACGTGCTGGTTCTATATTTGTGCTTCATTTAGCTTCCCTGGGCCAGTGCGTCGATCCGGAAATGTCGGATGACAGGCAGGCTCAGATTTAACAAGATACAACCGAGGCCATTTTCTAGGTCGTATCAGTCAGGGTGTATATAAGGGTTCGTATAAACAGAAGAAAAAACAACCAATTATTTACAAGTTTTTCAGTATTTTTTTGAAGATGCCACATACAGTGTTGTTAATGGTAAACGGATTTCATCGGTACCCGAGAGCGAACTGCTGGATCTTGTTTCTACGTGCTGAGCGATAGGAAATTGACCTTTCGCCCTTGGCGTGGAGTTGGCGCAGAATTAAGGGCGTAGAAATGTGCAAATCCGGGCTTAATAATAAGGTGGCACAACAAATTTCGTAATGAAATGTATTTGAGCGTCGAGCGGAGTGTGAGAATGTTTGCTTCGTTTTCACATTTAACCAAAGATTCGGCCGGAATCCGACGAAGACCCGGTAGACCTGTAAATTTTTGATTAAGTTGTTGAATTTGTAGTTGTAGGGGCAGGAGATACAATAAAGCATTTCTTTTAATCTACCCAACGATCGGTAGTCAACTGGAGTCAGACAAATTTGCCACAGTGTGTTATCAGGGATTGGCATGTACACCCTTCCCACCAACTGAGTATGCGGTGAATATGTTTTTATGGCACTTGCCTTCCGGCCCACTTTTCCGTCGGTCTGTCGGTCGGTCGGTCAGTCCGGTGTTTGCGAGTTAGGGTACTTCCAGATGTATTAGGACGATGAAACTTGGCAGGCGTATTAGGGACCCGACCAAACTAACTTGGAAATAGTCACTTGCCCGATCCGACCATCGTGGGGGGAGGGGGAGGTGGCGGAATCCGGAAAATAGGGGCATGCATAACTTTCGAATGGGTGATCGGATCTTAATGAAACTTGATATCTGGAAAGACCTCCTTTCTCAGATGTTTCATTTCAGGTCCGGGCCGGATCCGATGAATCTGGGGGGGGGGGGGGGAGTCGGAGGGGGGAACCGGAAATCATGTGAAACTCTCCGAGTGGAGCGATCGGGATGAAACTTGGTGGAAAGAACACGCACAAGCTCTAAATAAATACATGACAGAACTGGACCGGATTCGGACACTGTGGGGGGGGGGGGAGTTGGAGGGGGGTTCCGGAATTCCGGCGATCCGTAGTTAATGTACTTCCAGGTGGGATAGGACGTTAAAACTTGGCAGGCATATCAAGGACCCGACCAGGTTAACTTGGAAACAGTCACTCGCCCGATCCGACCAAAGGGGAGAACCGGAAATCTTGTGACACGCCTAGAGTGGAGCGATCAGGATGAAACTTGGTGGGACGTACAGGCACAAGTCCTAGGTGCATCAGTGACAGAATCGGACCAGATTCGGGTACCAAGGGGGGCTGTAGGGGGGTGTCCGGAATTCCGGTGATCCTGAGTTAAGGTACGTCCAGATGTGCTAAAGAGCTCATCTTAACCGCAAAATACAAAAAATACTTTTAAGCAAAATTTACTTCTTTCACGATCGCACTGAGTACATGATCCTTTTTGCCTCAAGGGTTTTGCTTACAAATTAATTTTTAGCCCCCCTAAAGTGCGCATCTTAACCGAAAAGTGAAAAAAAAAATTTGCCATCACTTCCATCCTCTGACCCAGCCTTGCAAGTTTGGCGCATCTTAACCAAAAAGGAAAAACAATGCTTTTGACCGTCACTTCCATCTGACCCAGCCTTGCAAGTGCCATATGAGCTTTCAGCTCTTGTTCTTTTCGCCGTAAAAACGATATTAGCTAGATCAAGAAATCTAAAGGACCCTGCAAAACTTCAGGTTTAGAAAACCGCAGGCTAAGCTATCGTGCACCCTAAAAAGGGCCATAAAATTGGTGGAGGAGAGTGTGCCAAAATCCCCCACCCCCCTCCACTCGCATCTTCGTGCATCTTTTAACCAAAGATAACCTAGCTTTGATTCTAACGTTCATGTTTATAGCCAAATGTGGGATCGTCTGATTGAATCCGTTGACATCCGGGAGCAGCGCCTCCATGCTGCCGGTGAGATCCATCGATTTAATCGTGATGTCGCCGATGCGCTGGCTCGAATTCTGGAGAAGAACACAGCCATTCCGGATGATCTCGGAAGAGACTTGAATTCAGCACTGACCCTGTGGAGAAAGCACGAGAATTTTGAAAATGATCTTGTAGCCTTGGAAGCCCAACTTCAGGTAACTTTAATTTAACTTCAATGGTAAAGAGCTGGTTCAAGCCATCGTTACCTGTCATCATTCGCACCCTATTTCGTCGAATCCTTCAGTTGTAGATAGATAGTTGTCTTTAAGGCCTCACTTTGATGCTGACATTGCCAATGCTGTTTTTATGGCACTTGCCCTTAGGCCAAGTGCCATATAGCGATCGCAATTTCTGTCCGTCCGTCGGTCTGTCGGTCGGTCTGTCGGTCCTGGTTTTGCTAGTTCGGGTACTTCCACATAAGCTAGGACGATGAAACTTGGCATGCATATCAGGGACCCCAAATGATTAGGTTGGAAATAGTCACTTTCCCGATCCGAACATCGTGGGGGGAGCGGAGAGATGGGGAACCCGGAATATTTTGGGATTTATAATTTTCCAACGGGTGATCGGATCTTAATAAAACTTGATATTTGGAAAGAGCTCGTGCCCCAGACGGTCCGATTAAAATCTGAACCGGATCCGGTGACTCTGGGGGGAGGTGGAGGGGGGGGGGCGGAAATCTTGGGAAACGCTTGGAGTGGAGGGATTGGGATGAAACTTGGTGGGAAGAATGAGCATGAGTCCTAGATAAGTCATTGACTTAACCGGACCGCATCCGGTCAATATCTGGGATTTGGGGGGGGGGGGGGGGTCGGATTTCTAGTGATCCCCTGAGTTTTGTACTTCCTGATGTGCTAGGACGATGAAACTTGGCAGACGTGTCAGGGACCCAAACAGTATGACTTGAGAATAGTCGTTTCTCGATCCTATCATCTCGGAGGGGGGTGGAGGGAGGGGGAGTCCGGAAAAGTGAGATATTTTTAACTTACAAACGGGTGATCGGATTTTAATTATATTAAACATATATAGAAAGATTTCGTGTCTCAGATTCCCCATTTTAAATCCGGACCGGATCCGGTGGCAGTGCGAGGAGTTGAAGGTGGGAACCGGAAATCTTGGGAAGGCTTATAGTCGAGTGTTCGAGATAGACCGAACCAGATTAATTTTTTAGAAATAGTCACTTCCCCGATACGACCATCTGGAGGGAGGAGTGGAGGGCGGGGGAATCCGAAAAAAATAGGAAGTGAGGAATTTTTAACTTACGAACGGGTGATTGGATCTTGATGAGATATACAATGACCTATTGTCTCGCACGTTTCATTTTCAATTCAGACTGGATCCGGTCACACTGAGGTGAGTCCGGGAAAGTAGTCACTAGGCAAAAGGTAGCAATCCCGGTTTTGCTAGTTCGGGCACTTCCAGACAAGCTAGGACGATGAAACTTGGTATATTTTCTGTTTTTTATGGCACTTGCTTTATTTTTTATCCCTGAGGTATGGCAACAATGACGTAGTTTTGCAATTTAGTAAGTTGCATCTTTTAGAATATGGTCCTGAAACGTTTCGGATAGCTTTGTTATAATAAATAGTTCTGTAAGAAAATGTCTTAGGTCTTCATCAGTCCCGATGTCTAACCTAACCATAACCTACTACGTGACTAACCTAACCATCCGATAATTTCGTTCCGATATGAGTAGAAAATATTTGTCTTTTTCCGGAGCGAATTTTTAACGCATGCGAAATATTACCGAACTGTGTGTGCACGTAGCTTAAGTATAGGTTCCAACGAAATACGAAAGAGCTGCAAAACCCTGCTCATTGTGTTCACAAATTTGAACGTTCACGCATGTGCACGTTCGTAACAAGTGCCATATGAGCTCGTAGCTCTTGTTGTAATATTACGGCGTTGTAAACGATTGATTGATTGATTGATAGGACATGGACAAGTTGCTCTCTTAGATATTGTTTTTATCATTGGCGAAGGTGTCTATGAGAGTCTGTTGAACAAAATAAGCCCCACCACCCAATCAGAATGGTACAGAGAACACAAACTGCATTATCGGTTGAATTTTTTGTAACAATGGGACAGACTCATCGGATCTCCTGCTGGTATTGCCACCCTTTGAAGGATACTGAATAGAGGGCATGTGGTGCTTCAGGTTACATTGTTTTTCTTCACTCATTTCCGGGATAGGACTGGGGCAAATGGCGATGCTGATCCAGTATTTTTATTCACGCAGGGCCACCTTCATATCTTTGTTTCTAAAGACACTGCTTTTCACAACTGTGATACAGTTATTCATTATTTTGTATGTTCAGTTGTGAATTTTCTATGCTCGCATCGTGGCAGTGTAATTCTTGTATCTTACAGGTCCTCATCGACGACGCAGCTCGCCTGCAGGTTGCCTATCCCGGCAGCAACGCTGACCATATCAAGAAACAACAGACGTTGGTTGTTCAGAACTGGGAATCCCTTCAAGATAAAGTCTCAAATCGACGCGACGTTCTTCAGGCCAGTATTGATCTCCAGAGATTCTTATCTCAGGTGAGCTCTCTTTGAACTCGTGCAGCGCCCCCATATTATTTTTTATTGTTGCGGCCACAGCTGTCCTTTTATGAACCCGAAATCTTTCAGCATAGTGCTTTGACTTTCATAGGGCTTTTGGCTGTTCGTTCCACGGATTAATCACGTACTTTGAATGAAGGACTGTATTTGAAGCCATTTTTGATGCAACAACAAACAACTACCAAAGAAAATCATGTAACGCTCAACTTTCGAATGATAAGACCTTTCCGGACAAAATCCGGACAATAGCTTTACTTTCTTGAGAAGGGACGCTGGTTTCTAAACAGTAAACTGTGCAGCTATTGTTATGAAGAACAAAATAACCCTCTTTAGGAGAACATCCTTCTTTCTGGTATCTCGGGTGAAGCATGCATCGAAAAAAAATACGATTGTTTTATCATTATTTGACCTCCCATTTTCGACGCCGAACCCCCTCAAATTCATCACATGACACAGCAACGGCCTGAGGTAAAAGTTGGCTTTACGCATGCAGCCAAAAACATTATTTTATTATAGTCAATTCCTCTGCACTGACTGAATTAATGGGCGTCTTTGTACCGTTTCAGGTTCGGGATCTGATGAATTGGTCAAAGGAGTTATTCAATCAGATGTCAGCTGTGGAAAAGGTCAGCGATGCCGCTGCTGCCCAAGCTCTGACTGCCGAGCATAAGAGCCTGTTCGACGAAATTCGTGCCAGGGAAGATACCTTTGCAGCCGCCACCCGTAACGGTGAAAACATGATCAAAGAAGGTCATTATGCTTCTGAGAAAATTAAGGAACGGCTTGAGGACTTGTTGAGCGAGCGAAACCGACTCCACAGTGCGTGGAAGCAAAAGAAAGTGTATCTAGACCAACAGCTTGACCTCCAATTCTTCTTGAGAGATGCCAAGCAGATCGACACAGTTGCAGCTAGACAGGAGGTACAGATTTTTCAGTGTAAACGATTGTAAAGGCATACTGCTGACCGCCCTTTCCTAGGTTCTTTTTGGGGAGACCTCCACCTTGACCTTTCCTATAGCATGAATCGAATTATTGTGGTATCATATGCGAGCTATTCGGCTTTCTGCTTACTTTCATACTGGAGTAAACTGAGCCTGACCATCTTCCTATTTCTCACTGCGGCCATATTCGCCATTGGCAAATTAGATCTTATATCGAGCTGTTCGGTTTGCTCGCCTTTTTTCTTTCAAGTTTTGATGGTATACAAAAACAAATATTCGTCAAAATCTCAGAACATTATTTTCTTAGAACCGAAAATGGATATCGTTGGAAAGCAGTGAAATGAGCCTTTTTAAGAGGCTATTAGGACTGCAGAACAATTGTGTGAAGCCGCAATAAATCTTTATTCTTAGGCATTTATGACCAGCAGCGAGTATGGCACTACCGAAGAAGACATCAGCGCCACGCTAAAGAAACTTGAAGCTCTCGAGAAGCTGATCGTGGCTCAGGATGAGAAGCTGTCCGTGTTTTTGGAACATGGCGAGAAGCTCGTGGCCCAAAACCACTACGAGTCAAAGCTGATCTCACAGACAATGCGTGAGGCAACTCAGAAACGCGTCAAAGTTAGGGAACTTGGTGTGCAAAGACGGCGCAAGCTTCAGGATGCATTGCTGTACGCACAGTTCGTTCAACACGTGACAGAGGTATGACTTCATTTTAAAAGACACCTCTTTATTGTTATGCTTTTAAGATGGATATTTACTTGCGCTAAGAGCCAACAGCCATGGCAAATACATAGAAAATGAACTGTTTATATTGTCCCTGGCTCCCTTATCGAGTTATAAGCTTTTGAAATCCCCGCCTTTCGTGATTGTTTATTTTGTACTTACGACCTTTTAGCGCTTTTTCGGCCTAGCCGAGCTTGCCAACAGCTTCAAGGTCTGCCGACCGCTCTTTCACACATAAGGACTTTAAAAGCTTCAGTGCGTTGTTTCCTATTTTAAAAGACATGGTAGACCATCAAGTCCATCTTCTGTTTTGGACTGTTTCTCTTTCGCTTATGGTTTTCCCAGATTTATTTTTTTCCGCGGTGCGTTCAGTTTTCATATATTTTGCGTTCAGCTGCATTGTGGGAGGGCGAGAAGCCTGGATAGAGTCGACAAGCGCTAACAAGAAAATCGCTGATTTAACGTGGAAAGCAATGGTATTTTCGAAATACGATATTTATTAGCTATTTCAACTTGAGAATACCATTTCTAGTAAGAGTTATTCTTTATTGTCGTTTTAATATTCGTCTTTTAATCTTTTCTCTGTCTAAGAGGGGAAGCGGGGGTGATGTTTGTTATTTACTATCACCCTAGTTTGCCGTCAAGGCTGTACGTTGGGTGGTTGTCGAGTATTCGATACCTCGTTGAGCTGTGGTTCTTGTGTAATTAGGGAAGAGGGAGAGTCCAAGGTTTACAGTAAAACAGAGGGTGTCTATTTTCTAATTATTTATATATTCTTTAAATCTGAAGAGAATGAATAAAGAAACAGAATGATTTCCGGTCTTCAGAATGAATAAAGAAACAAAATGAAGTTCGAAATAACTGACAGCTTATAGTTCTCAGCCTCTTAAATTCTCGCCACTGATAAAGAAAAAAAAACGGGCAAAGCTAGAGCATGGCTTTGGGGACTTTCTGGGATCTCAAAACGTAAGTGGAGGGATACCTACAACTTCGCAAAAGTTGTCCGTCTGTGAGCACGATAACTCTTCAAATTAAGGGCTATTTTTTAACAGCTAATGAGATTTAGGGGTAAGAAAACATGCTGAGCACGAATACGAAAATCATTTTCTCGCCGGGCAAGTAGTTCGCCGGGAATCCGTTCAGAACCGGAAAGGTTGTTAAAAGTGAAAGTTTCATCTGAAGTTGATTAGATGTACGATTTAGGGGTAAGAAGAAATGTTGAAGATCGATATGAAAATCATCTTCTCGTCGGACAAGTAGTTCGTCGGGAATCCGGCCAGAACCGATTTTTTTTTTTTTTAAGTAAAAGTTGATTAGATGTTCCACTAAGGTGCAAGAAGACATGCTAAATCCGCATTTGACAATCATTTACTTACCCGTACATATTATAGTTCTCACGTAATCTGGCTGAAATCGGAAATTTTTGTATAAGTAAAAGTTGTATCTGAAGTTGATTATAGAGGTTCGATGGCAGGCTGAATCCATATATGATAATTATTTTCTCGTCGGACAAATAGTTCGCCCGGAATCCGGCCAAAACATGAAAATTTCAAACTTTATCCAAAGCTGATTCGATGTTCGAAATAGGGGTAAGGAGATTCGCTGAATTCGTTTATGAGCTTTAGTTTTTGCCGGACAAGTAGTTCGCCCGTAATCCGGCCGAAACCGGAGATTTGGCAGAAGCAAGACAGGGAGTTTTGATCAATTTCGTGAAAGTAGATATGACGTATAGGTGTAAATACACACATGCTGAATCCATTGAACTTGGTTTTCCCAGACGATTAGCCAGTGACCTGTTTGTAAATCTTTACAGCGAGAATATTCAAGAAGTCTGGCGAAGACCGGATATCTACAAGACAAGTTGTCTGGATCAAATATTAAGTTTTTGGGATTCCGTCGAAACCTTTGGTCTTATTTCTTTAGATTTAAAAGTGGGTCTGTTTATATTAAGTTTATAGCTAATTTAGGACTGAGTCGCTCAAACAACGAAAGTTTTCGATTTATTCGCCGGAAAAGCAGTTTCAGGCTGTTTGCCTTCTTGGATTTTTGTGAGCGTGGTAGTATTTTTCTTTGTGCTTACCTCATACGTGGTTACCACATTATCTGCCACTCTAAGGGATCAAAGTAATATTTGAAGAAAGACAAAGTCAACCGTAGTTTCATTTACGAGCAGTATCTGCAAAATATTACCTCACATGTGGTTATTCGCATCGTCTGCCACTTGGAGGTATCAAAGTCATTATTTAGAAAAGAAAAAGAATCAGCAATAGTTTTATTTCGGAGCAACATCTGCAATATACTGCCGAGTGTTTAGTACCTAGCTCTGCTGTCTTTCAAATCCATATTTGTTGTAGTTCACACCTTGTTTTGTTTCAGGCAAATGTCTGGATTGATGAAAGGCAGATAAAGCTTGAATCAGAGCTGTCCAAGGGGGAGGTTACCTCCCTGGACGAAAAGATCAAGCGCCTTCAATGGTACCAGGCGTTCCATGCTGAGATCGCGGCACATCAGAAAACAGTCGATGGGATTAGAGAAAAGGGTAAGGCTACGCAGTGGTCATGGCTTTCTTTATTAATGGACCACTTGAATACATTACGAATTTAATGCCGGTGCTAATATATGTTTCCAGAATGTTCGTGATTTCGGTCGAATTTGTTCGTGCCCATGCAGCAGTGTTAGTGAACAACATTGTTCGATTTGATACGGCTGTAGTGATTCTAGAGTAGAATTATTTACAGTTGCGAAAACACTTAGATCAATTCCTTGTTACTCCAATAACCAAGTTTTCATTATCGGAGACAGTGCCCCGATGTCTAGCCCTATTTTTGCATCTTTTTAACAGAGATGCTATTTTTGTGCAGGTGTGTATTTGTACCTCTCCACTCTACTCCGCGTGATCACTTCGTGTCGTGAACTTCGAAATCCGTGTTACCAACCATTTCTCTTTCCACGAGATCTGACAAGTTCATGCTTCTGACACGGTTGACTGTTTCGGAGGCAACTCTCTCACATTTGCGTTTAAAGCGAAGCAAGCATCAACGTAGGCAATATCATTAAGTGTTCGATTCTTGGAAACTGGAGAACAAATAGAAAGGAGGAAAACATCTTACAGTACTAGAGGGAAACGTGTGTTTTGTATTTGTTTTTATTTCTTTCTTTCATTTTATTTATACTCCGCTTTCCAAAATTGCGGGTGAAAAATAAATTACTTACTTACTTACTTACAATATATGTTGCTGCAGGCCCCTTATGTTTCCGCATAGGTATTGTGAACTTGTTGACATCTGAGCTTTTCCCTTTTCGTCCTTGTTTACATGACCTCACATTTAAGGTGACCGTCTAGTCGGTAGTGGACATGAGAACTCACGGACCATCGCTGCGCAGCAGGAGTCCCTTTTAAGCAAATGGCACAAGCTCATCTCTGCCACCGGAAGCCTTGGCAGAGGGCTTGAGGAAGCCCAAGATATCCTTAACTTCAATAGCAATGTTGAAAGCACTGAGGCCTGGATCCGCGAAAAGGAAATGATGGTCCAGGCTGGTGACGTCGGCCAGGACTACGAGCATTGCCTTGCGTTGATGAGAAAAGTGGATGAGCAAGAAATGCGGGCAGCTGGTGACCGGGTTAAGCAAGTGGCGGCTCTTGCGGATAAGCTCATAAGCCAGAATAGAAGTGACCCAAAACTCATTCAGACCCGACGAGACAAAGTCAATGAGAAGTAAGTACCTCAAAATTCTAGTATTTTTGTTTTGCTTTATTAGTTTTTTTAATCTGTTGGTTATATTAATTATCAGCCTGCGTATTACTGCATAGAATAGAAAATATTACCAAAAAGCATGAGGTCCATGGAACAAAACTTGTACACGTACACTAAGGTACAGAAATAACAAACAGTCCTATTCTATAAATCCTGTTCTATAATCCAGTGGTTCCCAACCTTTTCCGTACCGCGTACCCCTAATCAAAGGTTTGAAAAGGTTGCGTACCCCCTTTTTCAGACCGTGAAAAGACGATATCTGTTATCATAAATGATAAAGCACACATGTGCAGAAATAATGTATAAAAAATCGACACTTGAGGCTACTTTGTAGCCAAAGTTTTGCAAATCTCGGCTCGATGTCATTAACAGCAATATTTTTTTTACAGTCAGCCTGTTTCTGTGTTTGGTTTTGACATTCTCCGTGCCTTCATCAAGCTGCATCGCAAACATTTTTGTTAGCTTGATTCGCAACCTGACTGACAATATCACTTGCAATGTATTCGATTGTTTTTTAAACAATATTGTTTGACACAGGAACAGATTTTACTGCAGTGGGCTAGCGTGTTTTGGAATCAACATTGTTTCATTGACTATCACTAGGGCTTGTGATCAGAGGCGTCACGCAGGGGTTGGCAACACCACTCCCCGTCAAACTGATCGGCCAGATCGGCGCGAAGCGCGGCTTCTTTTCGTAAAAACAGTATTTTTTTGAAAAACAGTCGATAAAATGACCAGACAGTCAGTAAAAATACCTTGCCCCCCAAAAAACATTTTGGCTTGTGATGCCTCTGCTGGTAATATTAGGCTTTTGGCAATCAAAAATGAGTGAGGCGAGATTTTGAAGCTACCGATTAAACCGATTTCGGTACCTTCGCGTACCCCTTGCAAGGGTCTCGCGTACCCCTTAGGGTACGCGTACCACCGGTTGGGAACCACTGCTATAATCCATCGCAAGCCTCAAGTAACGCACAAGTTTTTCCACAGTGAAAAAAAACTTCACCTTCATCATCCTTACCATCCATGCTTCATTATATTCTTTCTCACCAAATACCTTCCATGTCCATTCATTCAATTCCAAAAATTCACACACCAAATGAGCTACTCCTTCCTCACCGCACACATCCCGATGAAAAATTTTCGAGAATTAGTCGTATGGAGTTGTACGGAAATGTAGCATGCAGTAGTAACTGTTGCCACTGCAGGCTACTACAGCAAGACTGGATGCTGTTGGATACTACTTCAGATTAACCTGTGTTAACCTGTGTAAATTTTCCTATGAAGACTGTTTTTGTCAAACCTAGCCTAAAACCTTGGGTCACAGATGAAATAAAAAACCTGATTGCCGACCGTGACATATGCTACAAGCACAAGGAAACAGAGCAGGCACATAAACTGCGGAACGTCATTATCCGAAAATAAAAGCCTCGAGGAAAGTGTTCGGCAGAAACAAGGTTCAGCCGAAACTGTTGAAATTAGATCCTAAGATATTCCATAACACGGTTCAAAGCATGATGGGGATTGAGACGAAAACCTTACAACTCAGAGATGAGGAGGGCGCAAGACTGTCAGCCAAGACTATCAACCAGCATTTTGCCAAGATTTGTTCCAAACACCCTGGTCTATCACAACTTCCTCAACTTCCACCGATAGACGAAATCCCAGTGATTGCAGTAACCGAGATGGAGGTCACGTTATCAAAGCTGGACCCCAACAAAGCCTCTTACCCAGCTGAAATGCCCACTCATCTCATCAAACTTTGCTCAAAGGAACTGGCGACGCCTTTCACTTCGGTTGTTAATCAATCTCTAGTCCAAGGAGTTTTCCCGAAGAGGTTCAAAAAGGCATACATCACACCAATCCCTAAGAAAACGGCTCCGAAGTCCGCAAACGACCTCCGACCAATATCGAAGACCTCCGCGTTCTCCAAGGTGTTTGAAAGCTTCATATTCCAATGGCTTTACAGCGACATCTGTAATAACATCGACCCACGGCAATATGGTTTTCGACCGGGCTGCAGCACAGTCCACTACCTGGTTCGCTTTATTCACGACATCCTCAAGCACCTGGAGAACGAGGGAGCCTTTCTCGACAGCTTAATTGCTGATATTGTGAAGGCATTTGACCATCTCGATCACACCACTGTAATCGACGAAGCATCAGCCATGGGAGCCAGAAAAATAGTCTGGAGGATGCTTGGGAGTTTTCTCTCAGACCGACAACAGTGCGTCCAACTTCAGGATGGGCAACTATCTGACGTCCTTGACATCACATGTGGAGCAGCTCAGGGTACAAAGATAGGGCCTATTGCCTTTGTCGTAGTCATAAACAGAGTGGTCCGAGAACTTACCAACCGTTTTAAATTTTCTGATGATTTATCCCTGACAGTATTCCGACTACTTTCCGATGCTCCGCAAAAAGACCCAGTCATGCAGGTGTTGGAAGAACTGAAATCAGAAGCTCAGGCAGTGAAACTCGAAATAAGCAAAGAAAAAACAACACTCTTCCGAGTCAACTTCTTAAAAAGAGACATACCTGAGCTCACATCGGACGAACTAACGACAACCCAAAACATCAAAATCCTCGGACTAAATATATTGACAGTGACTTGAGATGGAATTCTCATGTTAAGTCAGTGGTCTCCAAAGCATCTGGCCAACTCAAGTTTGGATTGGATTGGATTAGATTGGATTAGATTTTATTTTACACATGTATACAAAACATTTTACAGCACCTGCTAAGAAAGCCCCAAAGGGTTTGTTGGCCGCAGGTGGCAGTCTTCTCTATTCTACATAATGTGGTAACACTACTTTTATATTATTATACGTGCCATTCATACACGGTTCACACATATACAACAACATTCTACTTACAAAAAACACTCACGCATCAATTACTATTCTTTTGCAAGAAAAAATCTCTTCGCTGTAGCCTTGAAGGATGCCAGATGACTCGAATTTCTAATTTCAACTGGAATTATATCCCATACAGAGGGGGCAAAATTTCTAATCACGAAAGAAGCTCTAGTCGTGTTTCTTAATGGGTGTACCAGATTTGATGCCCCTCGTGTATCATGACTATGGAGATCACTATTAATGGAGAGAAAATTTTCAAAAGAGGAGGGAAGTATATTATTGAGAAATTTATATGTGAAAATATACCAACTTGATAATCTCTAGCTTTAGAAATATCAAGTAGTTGATTCTTAATGTAAAGTTCATTAATATTAAGAGTAATCAAAGTTTTAGGTGACAAAAGTTTAACGGCTTTATTTTGGATTTTTTGGATTTTTTTATAACATGACACAAAATTACTTGCCCATATAGAGCAACCATAGCAAATGTACGGGTAAAAAATAAGCGAAGTAAAGCAATCGAAAAATTTTCTGTGAGACTAGGTTTTGAACTCGGCGAAGTACTCCCAGAGACCTTGGCAATTTTGAAGCTATAATATGTGAATGTGTTTTCCATGATAGATTTTCATCGATCATAAAACCCAGGTACTTTGTTACCTTTACTCTTTTTATTTGATTTCCGTTTACTATTAATTCTAAATTAGTTTCAATACTAGATATTCGAGAAAATAAAATTTAATTAGTTTTGGTATAATTTAATGTCAAAAGATTGAAATCTGCCTTTTTCAAAACTGCGGTCTTTTTCAAATCTGCGGAAATTTGGTCTCAACAGGCAAACATTGTTGACATGCTACAAAATGTACATCAGACCCCTAACAGAGTACGCATGTCCTGTTTGGCACAGCTCACTCACCGAAGAACAACATGACAAGATTGAGCAGATCCAAAAGAGAGCAGGCAAAGTAATATTGGGAATGGGATATGAGGATTATGAAAAAAGCTTGGAGATCTTAAAGATCACGTCGTTAAGACAAAAGAGGCATATGCTTACCATGAGATTTGGCACAAAAATACTAGCGTCCGAATTACATCGTGACATTTTGCCTGAGTTCTCCGAAAAAAGAAGTTGCCGAAACACAAGAATGACCGAAAATCTCACCATGAATCAGAAGAAGCAACTAATTCTTCCTCCAATACACTCATCCGAGCGTTACCTAAAGTCTTTCGTACCATACTTTATTAAACAGTTTAACTGTTCCTAGCTGCGGTATGCAATTTTGACTTGTTCTTGTTTATTGATGTAGACGATTGTATTTACAAACTTGATTGTTTTAATTAGAAATTTTATACGAGATACGTTATGTAATTTTGACTTGTCTTTCGTTTATTGATGTATTTTGTTTATGAAATTTTAATGTTATCAGATAAGTAATATTGACCTGACGAGTTGATTGATAGTGCTTGAAGTGTCTTTATTTGTATTGACATATCCAAAGCTATTTTTATGTATTTAAAGATATTACGGATTAAATCATCATTTCATTTCATTTCATTTCAACCCAGTCGGAGGCATGTCAAATCAAAGTATTCCATACTACTACATGTATCAATACATGCAACTTTTTCGTACAAGTACCATAAAACTACTCTGTCCAAGAGTTTTTCATCGGGATAGGACAGAAGCAAGGACTAATTCTCTCTTTTGCTTTACCAATATGTTTTGCTTTTCCCAAAAAAGAAAACTAGCCATGAGGAGCACTTTTGTTTTACTTCCTTTTGGAAAATAAATTATTGTTTAGAAATGTGTTGATCACTATGCCGCTGACCTGACCCGCTACATTTTCAACCTAAGCACCTCTATAGGTTCATGGGGTTTGCGTAACAGTGTGTTCTGCACAAATCGCTATCCAGATGTGTGAAAAAGACGTGAAATATAAAGGGGCATAGTATAATCTATAATAACGACTAGTCCCTTTCTCACGAAGAAGAATAAATGATAAGAGTAAGACCCGTAGATAGTTGTATACTAACATGAATGCTTTTTAGGTGGAAGTCGTTGCAGAAAGCAGTTGAGGAATACCGATCTGACTTGGCAGGGGCTCTTGAAATCCATGCTTTCAACCGCGATGTTGCCGATACGGAGGAAAGAATTGCGGAGAAGGTCGTGGCTTTGTCGAACGCCGAAAAGCCAAGAACCTTGGATCAGGTTGAAAAAGCAAAAAGGAAACAACAGAATTCAGAAACGGAGCTTCGTGCGATTGAAAGCAAACTCCAGGTATTTGCGTTTAGAGTTTGTTACCGAGAGGAATCGGCAAGTACTGCGTAATAGGTAGCCTGTATTCTATTTTTGAACGGCCTTTTGACTCAGTCTATAATCTCTCAAAGAACGACTTGAAATTTTTACGGAGGAAAGAATTGCGGAGAAGGTCGTGGCTTTGTCGAACGCCGAAAAGCCAAGAACCTTGGATCAGGTTGAAAAAGCAAAAAGGAAACAACAGAATTCAGAAACGGAGCTTCGTGCGATTGAAAGCAAACTCTAGGTATTTGCGTTTAGAGTTTGTTACCGAGAGGAATCGGCAAGTACTGCGTAATAGGTAACCTGTATTCTATTTTTGAACGGTCTTTTGACTCAGTCTATAATCTCTCAAAGAACGACTTGAAATTTTTGGTCAGCACGGTTTTATTCGCTATAGAAAAACTTATTGAACAAATGTTCGTAATAAGCTGTTCATAACTTAGCCATCCTTAAGGGATTTGTACTACCTATCGTATGTTAAGCCAACCTATTTGAACATAAACTATTATCTGCTTAATTTAAGGAAGTGCGAGGATCGCGTTCTGTTCACGAAAACAGGACAATCGCATCACGTACAGAAGAGTGCGTCACCTCGAACATGAGCGGTGTGTTTTCAGACTAGACCAGATCCGCGTGTGCTTAACATCACTTCTATCCCTTTAGTTATTAGTGTAGTGCATATTTGTACTTCCGTACCGCCGTGATAGGAGGCGACCACAATATCATCTCTATAAGAAGTCGATTTCTTCTGTTTTCAGTAAGATCAAGTCAGTTTCTATCTGATTCAAGTTCCAAGTGTAGTAGACACAACAGCGGCTTATATTTACCGTAACAGTGCGTCACGTAGCTGAAAGTGAGGAATGTTATAGCGAATGTTTGTTTTATCTTTATTTTTATTTAATGTTTAGTTTATTACAACAAAAACTAATAATCGGCTCTGTCCGTCGCATGTTTTTCGAATAAAGCGAATTAAATTGAAAAAAAAATGTTGGTACGTCATGCTAAGCGAAGCCCTAAGGGGCAAATTTACACTTCGAGGCCCTTGAGTCTCGCACTGATGACGTACCCTGCGGTAAATAATCGTAAAGCATCAGCATAAAATGAGACTCATAAGCTTCGCCGTTGTCACTTAAAGAATATTAAAGCTTTAACTTTTTACATAACCCACTCGACCTGTGTACTTCAAATAATTTATGTTTGATTGGTAATAATTACCGGCTAAACTTCCTGTAATCTGTAACTTTCTCAAACTTGTCTCGCGAGTAAACAGTAAAGCAGTCTGATAGACATGCTGTGTAGGCCTGGTTCAGGTCCGCTCTCTGTAAGTCCATTCACGAGCACTGGCATAGCTGATGAAGTCGTTGAAATCTTTCACCAGTGAGTTTTAAGCTATGAATTTTGAGGTATGAGTATCGTGTGAAATTCATTCACTGTGAATGAATATAAAGATGTCATCTGGAACAACTCTTTACTATCTTGTCATATATTCTGGTTGAGACCTCCAGAATAGTTTTTTACATAACCCACTCAACCCTTTGTACTTTAAATTATTTGTGTTTGATTATTGTAATAATTACCGGCTCTTGTAGCTATCTGTAACTTTCTCAAACTTGTCTTTTTTTTTCAATCTTTATTATTCGAAAAACATTCCTTACGGTATTAACAAGAAACCGAATATTTGTACTCTCGTCAAACATAACTATACAACAATACGCGAGTAAACAGTAAAGCAATCAGATAGACATTTGCTGTGTAGGCCTGGTTCAGGTCCGCTCTCTGTAAGTCTATTCACGAGCACTGACATAGCTGATGAAGTCGTTGAAATCTTTCACCAATGAGTTTTAAGCTATGACTTTTGAGGTATGAGTATCGTTTGATGAATATCAAGATGTCATCTGGAACAGCTCTGTTTTACTATCTTGTCATATATTCTGGTTGAGACCTCCAGAATAGTTTTTTACATAACCCACTCAACCCTTTGTACTTTAAATTATGTGTGTTTGATTATTGTAATAATTACCGGCTCTTGTAGCTATCTGTAACTTTCTCAAACTTGTCTTTTTTTTCAATCTTTATTATTCGAAAAACATTCCTTACGGTATTAACAAGAAACCGAATATTTGTACTCTTGTCAAACATAACTATATAACAATACGCGAGTAAACAGTAAAGCAATCAGATAGACATTTGCTGTGTAGGCCTGGTTCAGGTCCGCTCTCTGTAAGTCCATTCACGAGCACTGGCATAGCTGATGAAGTCGTTAAAATCTTTCACCAATGAGTTTTAAGCTATGACTTTTGAGGTATGAGTATCGTTTGAATGAATATCAAGATGTCATCTGGAACAGCTCTGTTTTATTATCTTGTCATATATTCTGGATGAGACCTACAGAATAGTTTTTACATAACCCACTTGACCTGTGTACTTTAAATTATTTGTGTTTGATTATTGTAATAATTACCGGCTCTTGTAGCTATCTGTAACTTTCTCAAACTTGTCTTTTTTTTCAATCTTTATTATTCGAAAAACATTCCTTACGGTATTAACAAGAAACCGAATATTTGTACTCTCGTCAAACATAACTATATAACAATACGCGAGTAAACAGTAAAGCAGTCAGATAGACATCTGCTGTATGGGCCTGGTTCAGGTCCGCTCTCTGGAAGTCGATTCACGAGTCCATGACATAGCTACTGAAGTCGTTGAAATCTTTCACCAATGAGTTTTAAGCCATGACTTTTGATGTATGATTATGGTGGGAATGGATATCAAGATGTCATCTGGAACAAACTCTGTTTTATTATCTTGTCATATATTCTGGGTTAGACCTCGTTGGTTTTCAGGACCACGAAGTCGAGACCAAGCGACTTATCCACAAATACACAGATATGTCTGATCCTATCACCGCAAAATTGAACGAAACCAAAGCCATGTGGAAGAACCTTGTCGCTCTTCGCAGCGCCCGCAAAGACGCGTTTGCTGAAGCTTTCAAGAGGTTGAAGTTCCTCGCCGACGCACTTGACCTTGCTGAGTGGGTGAAGGATATGAAGCGGAAGATGGAGGAGGAGGCCCCTCCAGACAACTTGAACGAGGCGCAGGCTGCTCTTCAACTTCACCATGAGCGAAAGGTATTTATTCTGTTTGGAATGTCCGTCTCTTGGACATGGATTTTATGAAGGTTAAAGTGCAAGCCTTTTATTTGTCTAGGAGTTCGTGGATTGTGACTTGTTCATGTGCTAATTTTGGAGTTTAAGATCAAGGAATGCTGATTTCTTCATTAACCGGTATAGGAAGTGGAAACAAAGTCACTTGGATCGTGACTTGCTCATGTGCTAATTTTGGAGTTTGCGATCAAGGATCTTCATTAACCGGTATAGGAAGTGGAAATAAAGGTGTCAGTCGAATCAGAGAAGAGGAATTATTATTTCCTCTTAAGGGTAACCGGCCCTAAATACTATTTTTGTTCCGTATTCAAAGATATGTGATTCATTTATGTTTTATAGTAGTCAAATCTTCAAGTATTTGTTTACGTACCGAATTGGACATAGAATATGCGACCTATAGGATGTGAGACATTCTATCGTACAAGTCTGAAACTTTGAGGATCTCAATCCTGTCAACCTCTTCTCCAATACTGTAACCAAACAATGAACGATGGGTCGGAAAACAGTTCCATTTGACTTCAGAATTAGGAGTCAGAACTGTTTGCAGACTGACAGTTCAGTCCCAAAGTCGAAAATCCTTGCCTCACAATGTTAAAGGACCCCTCTTGCTTACTCAGCCTTTTATAATATACTTAGCTCCAATATGGAATTATAAGCTTCTAAAATTCCCACCTTTCTCCATTGTTCCGTTTCGTGACTACGAATTTTTAGCGCTTTTCAGCCTTGCCGAGTTTTCCCTTCACCCAACGAAAATTTTGCCGGAATCTTCATCATCCGATTACAACTCTTTCACACATCAGGATGTGATAATCTTCTGTTTATTACTTCTTTTATTTGCTTAGTTTTCCCACTTTTTAACCAAGGCACGTTCAGTTTTCAAATGTTTTGCGCCCAGACGCCGCGTCGGACAGCAGGAAGGCTGGATATAGTCGACAAGCGCTAACAAGAGAATCGCGAGTTTTAGGTGGAAAGTATTGGTATTTCCAAAAACGCTTTTTCTGATTCATTTCGTAGTGAAAAGATCATTTCTAGTAAGAGTTGTGCTTTAAAATCTGTTACCATGTGCCTTGTTTTGTAGGCTGAAATTGATGGTCGGCAGTCTGTATTCCGAAACTTGAAAGAATATGGTCAGAAGCTTCAAAAGGCTGACGAGTCGTCATCTTCAGACGAGACCGACGAAGAATCGAAACGGTCAGAGAAGAAGAGAAAGCACACAAAAGAAGTGTCGGTTTGGATGGCCAATCTAGAAGACATGCGCAAAGACCTAAATTCTTCTTGGGACGAGAAGAAATTACAATTGATTCAGTGTATCCAGCTGTGTCAGTTTACTAGTCTGGTTGAAGCTGCTCACAGTCGAATGGCCAAACATGAAGCCTTCTTGAATAATGACGACCTTGGAGTAAGTATTTTTTTTGCTGCTTAGCTCACTATTTTACTCTCACTAGCCTGGCTGGATTCAAAAAACGTAAACCATTTTTAAGAGTATAGCTTTGTCGAACTAATGCACTACGTGAACCATAGGTACAAAACAACTTACCAGATTACAGAAATATATGTAGACCTACATATTTTATTTTTGACTTCGTGTCCCGATTTCAAGGGTCCCCGAATCGTGGTGGTGAGGTTCACCTCGTGGTGAAAATGAAGACTGATTGCTGTAATTTGCTTTGATTCACCTTATCGTCCGGTATTGCCTACCATTCTACTGTGGCATTGCTGGATGATGAAGATTGAACCTTAGCATTGATATATCCTGGACAATCGTAAGGGATACCCCCCCCCCACGTGTTGCCGAATCGAAGACGGTTAACTTAAATATCGAATTTATACGAAGGAGGGCCGTAAATAACCCGCTTCTGTCCTGTGATTGGGTTAGATTGCGAACTAGCGTAGCACTTTTGAATTTCCATTCACTACTTGTAACACGCTCGTAAGAGTGGGAAATTCAACACAAAAAAAAGTGCTTCTAAGTATGAAACAGCAAAAAAAAACACAAGTGGGCCTAGCCTACGTGTAAATGGGTTACGTGTTGGGAGACCCCCCCCCCCCAAAAAAAAAAAAAAAAAACAAAAAAAAAAAGTGGGCATAGCCTACGTGTAAATGGGTAATGTTGTTGGGAGACCCTTCGGCTAGGATATCAAAAAGTAGGTGGAGTCGCTTGTGACCCGTGTCTTGCCGTGAGATGAAAAAAATCAGAATAAGTTTTGATATACATACTTCGTCTTCTGCCTTAACCAGTCCCTTCTACCTTTAGGAGTCGGTCGGAACCGTGGATTCACTGCTGAGAAAGCATGAGGCTTTCGAGAAAACGCTGGCTGCTCAAAGTGCCCGCTTCACGGAAATCGAAAAAGCTGCCACTGCGCACATTGAAGCAGGCCACTACGACAGTGAAGGCGTCCGGAAACAGCTCGAAGCGGTTATGGTACGCCGTGCCAGGATTCAGGAAAGAAGTGCTGCTAGAAAGCAAAAGCTCATCGAGGCCAGACAGTTGCATGCATTCTTGATGAAGTTCCATGAGGTTCGTTTACCGTTTTTGACACATGTGTTATTGCCCTATACAAGGCGGGCTGACTGGGGCATAAACTTTCCAAATTATAAAAAAGTCTTACTAAAAGTTTAAATTTAGCTTTACTCTGAATGACGGCCGTGCCCGTAAGGCACCAAGAGCAACCGGAACGACCACGATCTAGTTAGAGCTAACAGCCAAAGGAAAAAATCTCGGACTGAACCGATTCAGTTCCCCAGGTCCAGTTCCCAATGGGTCTACGGACCCACTATTATTTATAAGTAGATCCCGGTTCGTCTGCCGACGCTTTTGAATCTATTTAGTAGCTCTTTATAACAAGTCTTTCTTCTAACAGATCACGAGCTGGTTCAGTTCCCCAGGTCCAGTTCCCAATGGGTCTACGGACCCACTATTATTTATAAGTAGATCCCGGTTCGTCTGCCGACGCTTTTGAATCTATTTAGTAGCTCTTTATAACAAGTCTTCTAACAGATCACGAGCTGGTTCAGTTCCCCAGGTCCAGTTCCCAATGGGTCTATGGACCCACTATTATTTATAAGTAGATCCCGGTTCGTCTGCCGACGCTTTTGAATCTAGTAGCTCTTTATAATAAGTCTTTCTTCTAACAGATCACGAGCTGGATTGCTGAGAAGATACAAGTCGCTAATGATGAAAATTATCGCGAGCCAACCAACCTCCAGAGTAAGCTACAGAAGCACATCGCCTTCGAAGCTGAAGTTCTGGCTAACAGGGGTCGTATTGACTCCGTGGAAGAAGAGGGCGCTCAGTTAGTCAAAGCTAATCACTATGCCAGCATGGAGCTTGGAAACAGAGTGGAGGACCTCAATTCGTACTGGCGCGAGCTTCAGGAAGCCATGTTAACTAAGAAGGAACGGCTACAAGATGGCTTGATGGTATCTATGAGTTTCTTACCTTTTTTTTCTTAATTAAGACCTCCGGTAGCGTAAAAATAACTTCTGAATAGTGAAAAAAACAAGAAGAGAGTCGCCAGTACTTCTTGCCCTTTTTGTTAACGTTCTAACCTGCTAATCAGTGACATAGCAGATAGACAACGTACACTTCAGGGTCGCTTCCTCCTCTGTGTGTAGTGGTTGCGAGCGCAGGTCCAAGTTGAGTGGTCACGAAGACTGCCCGAAGCCTACTGACTTAAAACCTCATGGTGTGATTGCGTTCCATATTCTTAAAGGACCGGTCTTACCTATAATACTAACGCAATCTACTTCCATAATCACTCCATATGTTTCTAAACCCTGAGACCCTAATTTCGTCCGGTCATTCTAACTCCTCTAACAAAACCACGCCGATATTTCTCACTTGCCGTGTTTTGCTACGTTCGATGTGTATCACGCTGTCGACGGTTGTCTGCGAGAAGTTTTTCCATCAGAAAAACCGTTTATGTTTCCCTGTTTTCGCTATAAGTCAACTTGTCTCCGAAAAGGTTTAAAACAGCCAAAACCGTGGGTTGTTTGTTGAAAGCACAGCCTAGTTTTAAAGTATTCAAATATTTTAAAATACTGAAAGTTGAAGAGTAAATAGTGCGAGGGGTCCTTTAAATTTTTTTATTGTGGGTTTACTCATGGCTTATCATTTTTTCTCCCTAGGCACTTCAGTTCAATCGAACACTGGATGATTTGAACTCGTGGATGGACGACATTGAGGTCCAGCTGCAGTCGGAAGACCATGGCAAGGACTTGACTTCCGCGCTGCTCCTTCTTAAGAAGCACCAAACCCTGGAAAATGATATTTCATCACATTCTGATGGTATTGACTCGGTCAAAGAAACGGCCAGTAAGTTCCTGGAGAACGAGCACTTCCTGGCGGACGATATTTCTAGACGAGCCAAAGATTCCATTAAAAGGTATTTTGTGATTACCTCTGGCTTCTTCTTGTCTTTAAAGTTAAAGTGAATAGTTACAATGCCCCTTTTGTGTCTTCTTCCTGCAAATCCGTTTCTTCGCTTTTTTGTTTGGTTCTTTTTTACGGTGTCTGTCGAAGCGGCTGCATGTCCAAATGTTGCAACGGGACACTTTGATTGATTGGTGTGTTAGTTTAAGAATTCCCTACCGAGAAAGTATAGAAGATCGATCATGCAGTTGTGCGTAAACGACTGGTGAAAAAGGCCAAGAATAAATGGGGTGGTGAGGGAGTTGGTTACAGGTAAATTTAATCACTGTATAGTGCAGGTGGTAACAACTAGAATACGTTCCGAATGCCGCGTATATTAACTACTTTAGAACTGCAAGTCTGCAATGGCTATAATGTCCTTCTTAAATGGTGCCTCCTTTAAGCTCATTCTTACGTAATTGTTTGTGTTGGAGTCGGTGATACTGTCCGCAGAAACATTATCCTAGAAGCCAAAGCTTGAAAGGACCCTCCTTACTTATTCTGCCGTTCCCATTACTCCTAGACCCAGTGAAGTTTAATGCTTTAGAAATCCTGGCCCTTCGCCATTGTTTCGTTTTGAATCTAAGATTCGTTAGCGCTTTTTCGGTTGAGCCGAGTATGTCAGCCGCGGTGCCCAGACTTCGCCGAAAGCTTCAAGGTCCGCCGACAAAGTTTAAAAAAATCAGTGCATTAGAAGCATCAAAGTGTTGTTTTTTTTTCGTTTTTTAATTAGATATATATGACTTGGTAGGCCGACAGGTGTATGTTTTGTTTCGGACTCCTTTTCTCTTGCTTTGTTTTTTAGTGGAGTGTTCATTTGCGAGCGCTGTAGCAGGTTTCGGTCTCCGGTTTTCGGCTTTCACCGTTTTTTTGTGGAGCTCACAACTAGTGAACCAGTGCAGGTATCAAGTTCAAACTTGGTACACTTGTAGGTAATGGGGTTTACTTGCGGCTTTTCGGTTCCCAACTCCCACACCAACCCGGTTCAGGGGCAATTGGGCCAGATTGCCCAGTGAATAATGTTCATAACTCGACCAGAGGTGGACATAGGACGACTAAATTCCTTGTACTTGTAGATCCTCGGGCTGGGAAAATACTTTAAACGTGCACCTCCCTCACCCACCCCGTTCATGGGCAACCGGGCCCAGATTGCCCAAGAGTAAAGTTCGTTACCCGTGACAGGAATCAACAGTTAACAAGCTAAAACTTGGTAGGCTTGTGAGCATTGGGGTCTTTTTTTGCTTTTTGGGGGTCCGAAACCCCACTTCCTCTTGGCACAGGGGCAATTGGGCCCAGATTGCCCATTTTTAATGTTTTTAACTTGACAATAACTGGAGATACGACGATGAAATTCCTTTTGCTTCTAGATCTTAGGGTTGGGAATATATATGTGAAGTTGAACCACCCTCCTACCTGACCCCCCACCCTCCCGTTCCTGGGCAGCTGGGCCCAGGTTTCCTATGAGTTAAGTTCGTCTATGACAGGTCACAACTTCAACTCTTGTATACTTGTGGATATATAAGTATAGATGTGGATTTATAAGACCACGCGACGTACTTCAGTCCTTAATGAAAAGTTGGAAACTGGAAGGTTTGTCATATGACGCCGTTCTTTCACAGGGCGAATAATGGTATTTCCGGAAATGAGGTTGTCGAACCGGTTCATCATGAAAAGCTTATTTTTAGTAAGATTTGTGCTTGAAGCATTCTCTTTAGGCTTGTCTAGCCAAACTGTGTGGTCAGACGTTGTTCAAATTGATAGTCATGTAACGAGTTATGCTTTAGATATCACTCGCTCCATGAGCCACTTCAGATTCGTCGTGACAACCTGGAGGATGCTCTCCTGCTGTACCAGTTCATGCGAGATGCCAGCGAAGAAATGACATGGATCTTTGAAAAAGAGCCGATTGCCTCCTCAAAGGATTTGGGGACCTCCCTCGCGGCCGTTCAGAGTTTACTGAAGAAGCACCAGGTAAGACTCAAGTCGGTATTAACGGGATGTTCGAGCCCGACATTGCTGACCATTCAACTATCGGTAACATGGTCATTTCTGTTGAAACTGACGTTTAAGCTACCTGCAAACATTTTCCGATAAGGTCTCGTATGCGAAGTTCGCGACACTGGGGAAATCCTTTACGGCACATGTAGCTATCAGCACATTTACCAATTGCAGTTTTTGTGATGAAACTGAAAATTATATTCCTACGTGCCTAAGAAACGGTTGTCAGCTGGGTTGATTCATTCATTCATTTATTTGTACTATACAAACTACGTAACATAAATACAAGGCAAGAAAGAAGACCCTCTGAAGCTTTTTTTTGTTGGGGATTGATTGGAGATCTTGTTGGGGGATTGAAAAAAAGTTATTTTGCTATGTGCTAAGAGGAAGCGTTTAAAATGTTCTGCATAAACATATCAATCAATCAATCAAGTGTATTTTCCAAATAGCTTAAAGATAGAAGAGGAATAAAATATTTACGAAATACACAGACACGAAACAAATTAACTAACACTTACCAAATTGGGCAGAAGAATCAGCAAGATATGAAGGAAACTGACCCGAAAACTGAAGAAATATAGACCTATCCACGTATCTGATAATGATGATGATTTTATCCATGACCCGTCAAAGTAAACACAAGGCACGAAGACGGAGTAAATAATAAGGAAAAAGAGAAAAGGAAAGGAAAAGACGAAAGAGAATAACTTACGAAATACACAATATAACTTTTACCATAGGATACATCTAAACCCATAGGGTTTTCCAGTCGTGATCAACGTTTTGGCTTTAAGTTTTCATTTTTCTCCACTGCTGTTAGTGAATCATTAATTTGATAACGACCGAAAATTTCAGAGTTTCTCCTCCAAGGGGGGAGGCGCAATATTTATTTGGCAAACCGATAGAATATTGATCGGATTATGGCAAGTCTTGCCCTGCAAGGTTTTCGTTGTGCGCGTATCCTCGTCTTGCAGATCGGTATGCTCTATTTGTGCTTTTCTGATTTAAAACCCATGGACGCTGTTACTGATGCACAGGATTATTTAGCAGCGTGACTGTTCATCCGCACAGAACGCATCCAAAACAGCCAACGAGAAAGGACCAGATGTATCGATCATAAGCGTTGTTTATTTGGTACGGAGCAAATTAATGGCTGCCTTGTATTCGGGTGAAGGCGTACTTGCGAACGATTTCGGAAGGATTTACCAACTAAGGACTACTAGCTATAACCAGCAGGAAAACGGTAGTAGAGCCGGGGAAGCTTTCTTGTCCTTCTTGTTTCCTACTATAATACTTGTTTTCCCACAGGCGTTAGAAAGCGAAACCCAATCTCATGAGCCGGTCATTTCCGCTGTATTGTTAAAGGCCCAGCAGATGATGAAGTCCGGTCACTTTGCAGCTAGTCAAGTTGAAAGCAAGGCGACCGAGCTAAACTCCATGCTTCTGAGGTTGAAAGACGTAAGCTCCGTCAGACGGCTGAGACTGCTTGATGCCGTAGAGTCCCAGAAGGTATGCTTTGCTGTAATTATGTTCGAGTAAACGGCCTTTATTTTTTTCCTAATTCGTTAAATTCAATGTTATCTTTTTACAAAAATAGCTGTGGACCGTCATACACGGTCAACATAGTCGTAAATAATCAAATATATGTTACTATTTCTGTTTTATTCTACTTTTTGGGCACGGTTCTTCAGGCTTATGTTATTTCGGAAAAGTGTTGAACCAAAGGAAACAGAGGACCCAGCTAAGTTCTCTGTTCAGCTCAGTGCCCTTCAGTTTGCTCTTCCTCTTCGGTTGATAGGATGGTAAAATGACCGAAAGGACAATTGAAGGTCCTCTCGTGAGCGCCAAACAAAAATGAACTTTGTCTTTTTATCCACTGTTATACTCATCATGGAGGCGTTGAGGATCTTCTTGGATCTGTCAATCCCTCTTAGGTCTGTCATCTGTTGAGTCGAATATGAAACCTTAAAGCGGGCCACAAAAAATGATCTTTCTACCACACACACGATGCTAACCATCCCTACTGTCACTGTATGAATGTTCAAAACCACTAAAAACACAGTAAAATAATGAGCAAATTAAAAAAAACCCACCAAGTTTCCTAGGGTTGAAATAACTCTTTCTGGACTAAATCTCAGCCAATTATCCCGGACAGCTGTTATGGCACGTAGGGAGCCAATGCTCCAACTGTTTATTACAAATACAAATAAATTATAAAACCAAGATCAGTGTGGTACCTCTGAAGACATACACAAATTATCAGTTAGGTCTTATAATTCTTTGCTAATCAATCCCGAAAAATTCCGCCATCTAGAAAAGAAGACGTTTTTCGCGGTTTTTTTCTCGAGCCAATACAGCAACTCGGCAATCGATTTCAAATCTAAACAAACCCGTGGCATGCGATCACTAAGAGAAGGCAAACAGAATGTTTGGATTAGGTCTTTAAAAAAGGCATGTTTTTGCCTTTTCAACATTCTCCAAAACTGCTCCAAAGTAAATTGTAAAGCAGCAATGTGGTTGTGATGAAGTCCATTAATTTATTTCCTTCAGTTAGGTTACTGAACTTGTCTTGCTTCGGATGAGGATGAACTAGAGTAGAACATATCCTGCAAATCCTTCGTCTATTACCCAGGTAGTTTGCCTGGTGCGTAGAAAGAGTGCGTATTCTGAGCGTGTTCCACCCTTCTAACAATAGCGACTATTAGTTACTAATTCCGTTTCAACCTCACGAAAAGTTACTACGCTGATCGTTCCAACCTTCTCGAAATAGTAACTAACAGTAACTATTTGCTTACCATGCTCGGGAGCGTAATAAGCGTGGTAACTACGAGTCTCGGTAATGTGATTGGCCGGATTACCCCGTTGAGCTACCGTAGAGTGATATTTTAAGAAAATTTAAAAATGTGTTCCAGCCTTGACGCCAAGAAGTCAAAATTCGTGACGTCATGTGTAGTAACTTCGGTAAACCTCATGTTCTCTGCTTTTCTGGCAGACTGAAGAAGGTCCGGCTGCCAGTCCCAAGGACGTAAAATTGGGATTTTGGGCGGGTGGTGGGGGCGGAATAAGTCTGTTTAAATCCTGACCATATTTATTTTGAAGTTTTATACCGATGCAGCCGAGGCTGAACTGTGGATCCGCGATAAGCATCCACTCGTGGCTTCAACTGACTATGGTCGGGATGAAGATAGTGTTGCAACATTGCAAAAGAAGCTGGAGATCACGAAGAGAGAAATCCTGAGCTTCAACATCTCGATCCAGCGTCTCCTTGCCTCAGCGAATACCTTGGTCGACAGACGACATTTTGACAGCGAAAATGTGCAAGAAAAACAAGTAAGTTCGACTGTGATTTGACTTATGCAAATGAGCTGCGCTTCCCTGCCATTTTTCTGAAATTCCGTATGTTCACTTTCGTCGCGAGTTTATTCTTTTAGTGTATTTTGTTGCCGTTGCATGTTGATTCCGTATTCCTTTAGTTTATGTCGTTGTCGTTCGGGTGCTAATTTCGAGATAGGGTAATGGGGAATGCGATTATGTACAGTTAGATTGCATTTGGGGATTTCTGTGTTTCTACGTTTTTATGGCTCTTGCAGCCTCTGGCTCAAGTGCCATATACCGATCACAATTCCGTCTGTCGGTCGGTCCGAGTTTTTTGTCACAATTTTTCGAGTTAGGGTACTTCCAGATGTACTAGGACAATGAAACTTGGCAGGCATATCAGAGACCCGACCAAACTAACCTGGAAATAATCAGTTTCCCGATCCGACCATATGCGGGGGAGTGGAGGGCGGGGGAAACATGAAAATTGAGGGCAGTTTGTCACACTTTCTCGAGATAGGGTACTTCCATGCAGATGTGCTAGGACCATGAAACTTGGCAGGCATATCAGAGACCCGACCAAACAAACTTAGAAATAAACAGTTTTCCGATCCGACCATCTCGGGGGGGGGGGGGGTGGAATCCGGGAAATTGAGTATTTTGTAACTTTTGAACGGGTGATCCGATTGGAATGAAACTTAATAACTGAATAGATTATGATGTCCCGTTTAAAGTCTTGACCGGATTCGGTAGCCAGGGGGGAGTTGGGGGAGACCGGGAATGAAACGCTTAGAATGGAGGGATCGGACTGAAACTTGCTGGGAAGAACAAGCATCTGCTCTAGATAAATCGTTTAGACAATCGTACTGGATCCGGACACTTAGGGTGGAGGGGGGGGTGGAGGGGGTTTCCCGGAATTCCGGTGATGGTGGTTTTGGGGATTCTCACCACGATACTTGTCAGGCATATCAGGGACCCAATCAAACTGACTTGAAAATATAAATTTTGTCGATCTGATAATCGTGGGGGGGGGGAGCTAGGGGAATTCGGAATACTGAGTCATACGTAACTTTGGAACGGGTGGTCGGTTTTGAGTGAAATTTAAGAACTGAGCAGAGGACATTTCTCTGGTTATCTTTTTCATATCCGGACCGGATCCGACAACTATTGGGGAGGGGGGGGGGATACGTGACCCGCTTATATAGAATGGAGAGATCGGGATGGAACTTTGTGGGAAGAACAAACATATGCTCTGGGTAAACCATTTACTGAACCGGATTGGCTCCGGGCACTGTGGGGGGAGTTGGGGGGGGGGAGACCGGAAACGGTTAGAATGGAGGGATGGGAGTGAAACTTGCTGGGAAGAACAAACATCTGCTCCATGTAAATCTTTTACACAATTGGACTAGATCCGGACACTTGGGGGGCGGGGGGAAGGGGTTACCCGGAATTCCGGCTTTTGGGGATTTTCACGACGAAACTTGGCAGGCATATTAGGGACCCGGTGAAACTGACTTCGAAATAAAAAAAAAATCCTCGATATGATAATCTTAGGGGGAGTGGAGGGAGGGAAATCCGGAATATTGAGTCATGCGTAACTTTGGAACCGGTGATCGGCTTCGAGTGAAATTTAATAATTGAACCGAGGACATTTCTCTCTGGTGATCTTTTTCACTTCCGGACCGAACCCGACAACTATTGGGGGGGGGGGGGGGATACTTGACCCGCTTAGACTGGTGTGATCGGGATCGAAGTTTGTGGGAATAACAAACAGATACCTTCTCTGGATAGATCATTTACAGAATCGGATATTGTGGGTGGAGTTGAAGGGGGGGGAGGTCTGGGATTCCGGTGATCGCGAGTTATGGTACTTCCAGATGTGCTAGGACAATGAAACTTCGCTGGAATATTAGAGATTCAACAAGATTTGCTTAGAAATCGCTACTTCCCGGATACTTCCTCTCGGTACTTCCTTAAAGTACCAATCTTGACCGCAAAGTAAGAAAAATACTTTTAAGCAATATATGCATTTTCATGATGCTCATCAGCCCATTATCATTTTTGCCTCAAGGGTTTTGCTTGCAAATGAAGTTCTAGCTCCGTTTAGAGTGCGCATCACAACCGCGAAGTCGAAACTCACTTTTGATCAAACAATACTTCTTGACCCATGCAAGTGCCATAGGAGCTTATAGCTCTTGCTGGTTTTGCAATTCTAGGTTTCTATGCGCCTGTGGTTTTGTAATTCAGGATTTTGACGTTTGGGGTTTTGCAGTAGCTTTGGATTTGGAGTGAGTTCAGTCGGAAGGAGTCGTGAATTGTAATCGGAAGAGAGATGCAGTAGAACTTGAAGGACAAAGATTGAAGTTAACACTTTTTCCAGAAGGCTTTTTTTTGAACTCGCTTCCCAGAATTTTTGTTTTTCTGTCAGTAAAGAATTCTGGCCCGAAGAAAATGATATACTGTACTATTTCCACTGAAGTCTTAAAGTATATAGAAGAACGGAACAGGGAACACCATTATTTGTGAGGGAAATTGGGTTTGTTCCAAAATATGAGGAAAATTCGGTAGAATTTAAACAAAATGGCTAGATTTAAAAAAAAAAAATTGGGGAGTGTGCAAACACGGGCAGTGAGAACTTACCTTTATAGGTCTGTAATTGCATTTTCGTTTGACCATGCCGAAATATTGTCTCCTAACCCGCAGGTGAAGCAGTGTTACCAGATCGTGATCGAAGAAATGCGCCGCTATGTAATTTGAAAAATGTGCCAAAATTTCTTTTTAACCCAAAATTGCAAGAAATCTCCAAGAAGTTACAAGAATTGTCAATAGAACCCAAACAACTTTAATACGCTAGGAAAAAAAATCCACCAGTCGGTCGGAAAATACGCCAGTTTGGCGGAAAATCCGCCAATATGGCAACACTGAGTAATGCCAGCTCGAGGTTCAGCAGAGAGAGACAGACAGTAATGATAGTAAAAAAAATTATAATGATGGCGGTAGCTGTCTTTGATATTATTCCGACGTCCGTGTTTTGTTTTTGGTTTTTATTTGTATACTATAATAGGTCTGTGATGACGAATTGATGATTAATTGTATATATTATAAAATGTACATTGTCCTTGACGTAATACCCAAATTTGGCATTGCCATGATAGTGTTTTTTTTTTAAATAAATTCGATACTTACTTACTAACAGAAACAAATGCGTATGATTACGAGGTTTGTTGGAGAAATCAACGCGAGATCCCCACGTAAGATAAGGAGAAATGTAGTGTGCTGACTGTTATAGTTTGGGCACGTTTGACATGTGCTTTATCTTGCTTTTCAGGAGTCGATTCTTTCACAATACGAAGAGCTCAAGCAATTGTCTGTAGAGAGAGAGAAGAGACTGTCGGACAGTCGCGAGCTTGTCAAGTTCCTTAGGGACTGCGACGAAGTAACGTCATGGCTGCAAGACATGACTGTGGTCGCTGCGTCAGAAGACTATGGCAGCGATGTGGAACATGTCGAGATCCTTATTGAAAAATTCGAGAAGTAAGACCGCCGATTTTGGTTTAGAAGATCGTCATTACAGTTCAGTCCGTAGTATCCCATACGATAAGGAGGGGAATAAACAAAAATGTTGGGAACATACGGTTTTTGTGAAGAGTTGAAAGATTGAGAAAGGAAGCTTTTGGTCGTGAGGTTTGGTAGGAAAGGGATTTGGTTTCAGGTATGGGGAGCAGAGGCGTTACTATCCAGAATGTTTGGGGGGGGGCAAGGTATTTATCGACTGGCTATTTTAAGAAAAATACTATTTTTGAGTAAAAATTGAATTGTTAAGAGAAACCGACTGTTCTTAAAAAAATCGACTGTTTCTAAGAAAAACAATCAACTGTTTCTACGAAAAATCACGGCGCTTCGTGCCCGACTCGGCCATTTTTTACCGACTGGGCGACAACATTCGGGGGGAGGGCGCCCCCCCCCCCCCTCCCTAGTCGTGACGCCCTGGTGGGGAGTGAGTGTTATGGTGACTTCTAAGACTGGGTGGATTCCTAAAGATAGCCATGGTCCACGGAGAATTATTTCTGTAGATGTTGATTTCTTTTCTTAGTTCGAGTGTTCGGAACTTTTTTTTTTCTCGCAATGGCCCATTTTTGGAATAAATTCTTTTGTTCTTTCATATTCACGGCACATCTTACAGGTTTTTGGGAAGTCTGGTGTCAAGTGAGACACGCATTCAGACCCTGGCATCCTCTGGTAGCAAGCTCGTCGACAACAACCATCCCCATTCGCTAAGGATTAATGCTCGTCTGGATGAAGTAGAAACCTTGTGGGCCGATCTCAAAGAAGTTGCTAACGCTCGACAAGAGGTAAGATAACTTATTTTTAACTACCTGTCTCCCACAAACCCCGATTTTTGGATACCCTTTGCCAGACTCTGGATACCTGTTGGTACCCTAACCCTGACCTACTCCAATATAAATGAGTTCTGATTGGTTTATTTCTATGCTTTGTTCAAATCATCAATGATTTAATGGGCTAGAGTATCCAGCTTTTGGCAAAGTGTATCCAGCGTTAGGCGTAGGTTATGCGAAACAATAGATATACCCAGAGTTTGGCATGAGTATTCAAAAATCATTGGTGTGTTGTAGACTATATGGTCATTACTCTGTTACTATTATTTCTAACAGCAAAACTTGTGTACGTGTTGCAATTGAAAACGGACCGTAGCTCGGAAGTCTTACGGGTAACTGAGGGTGGTAGTGGACTAGGCTTTACGTTAACATATAAATAGTTTTATTCACAAACTTACTATGAATTACTTAACATTCTAAAAGGAAAAGACTTTCTGTCTGCCTTTTTTAAATATGTCCAGTAAATCTGATACCGACATCATCGTTGTCAAAACAACAACATTCCAAACTAAATATCCCTAATCGCAATCATATTTTACCTCTCCCCAGCAATTTAAAGGTGACAGGTTGATTCTTGAATTCTTTACAGAACTCTCTGGATCAGACCTCTATAGTAAAGTTCAAAATCACGCCTGTGGTGGCTGCGTTTGTAACAAGTTTGAACCGGGTGCAAGAGTAAAGACCAGACACGACAACCAGGTTCGTCACATATGGGGAGAGGACTCCCCTCCAAAGTTGTCGGCCAGTCGGAAACGCCGCGGTTTTCGTAAAAACGGTTCACTTTTTATGCGGTCGGTTTTTCTGAAAATCAGTTGATTTCTTATGAAAACAGTAGGTTTTTGGGATCCCAAATCGTAAGTGGAGGGATACCTGTGACATCGCTGAAGTTGTCCGTCCGTCCGTCTGTGAGCACGATAACTCTCGAAGGGATTGCGATATTTTGATGAAACTTGGTGTGAGGATTCTTTGGGTCAAGGAAAAGGTCGAGTTCGTAGATGGGCTCTATAGCCCTACATTTAGGGGTAGGGGAGAGGGCTCAAATTAAGGGGCAAAAAAATATTTTGAAACAGCTAATGAGATAGTCGATTAAGGGGTAAGAGGACATGCTGAAAACGACAAGTAGTTCACCGGAATCCGGCCGAGACTGGAAATTTGGCAGAAGTAAGGCAGGAAGTTTCGATCAGTCCGTCCAAGTAGATATGAAATGCTGAATACATAGTTTCTCAGATGATTAGCCATTGGCCTTTACCTGTTTCTAAATCTTGATAGTAAAAATGTTCAACGAGTCTGGCGAAGACCGGATATCTACAAGACACAATTGTCGAGATCAAATATTACATTTTTGGGATCCCATCGAAACCTTTGGTCTTGTTAACCTCAAGCTGGTAAATAAGCATCCTATTTACGCTCTAACCGGGTTGTTTGCCTGCGAAAGGAATTGACTCCTTTTCAGCCGATGGTAAAGACTAATGGGTTCATATTAGCCGAACAGCAGTCAGAAGCTCTTGATACTGGCGTCGCACTCAGTTGCCGTCTGCTTGAGGCATTTATTCAAACAATGTTTACAACGGATACGTCAGCTACGATTCTTCATCAGCGATATTTCAGCCCTTCTTGGCAAGGGTCCTCGTCAGGCTGTCAATCCTCGGGGTCAACGTCGGGGAAGGAATTAAACCTGTAAACCTGTGTTGAGGCATTGTCATGAGTGAAACTGCTGACCTGTTCGATTTCGATCGAACGATCTGAGATTGGAAGGAAAAGTAACTGGAATCCTTTACAGGCATTAGCGGGCGCCCGACAAATTCATGTTTTCGATCGAAATGCAGATGAAACCGTCGCATGGATCTTGGAAAAGGAAGCTGCTGTAGATTCTGAGGACTATGGACAGGACCTCGAAAGTATTCAAGCCCTGATTCGGCGCCATTCTGGGTTTGAAAGGGACCTTGCAGCAGTCAGTGAGCAGGTTTGTTGCTACATTGAGTGTTTTTAGCTTGCTGTTCTTGTTTGATAGACTACGAAGATACCAAAATAGTGCTTAAGGATTTACATCTTTCAGCTTAAAAGAGGCGTCTAGTTGGGCCCACTGTAAGTGGAAACGCTGAACGCTGAAGCTCCTCTGAAGGGCTTACCAGGCCGTTTCCCGAACCATGCATACATTATTATTATTATTGTTATTATATTGTTAATTGTATTGCTTCATAAGTATGAAACGTTGAACAGTATATCAGTCAAACTCACACACACTTACATAAACATAAACAGCTGACGAGGCCTAAAAACAAATTAGCCTATTAAATTATCAAATAACAAAAGAAAAAAAAGAAAAATAAACAATCTCATCAAAGCACTTTTTTGTGAAAAAAAGAAGGTATCGTCTCTAAATACCTTCCCGGGTTTTGGTCAATCGACCTTGCATCTCCGGCTTTGACCCTTTATATATTGTGATTTTGTACAGAAGTGTAAATTAATACCTTGAATCCTTCAAGCACCTTCAAGCTTCTCGAACCGTGCATGCAAAGTAAGAACAATGTCAGAACAGAGCTCCTTCCCGACAACTCTAAAGGAAGAAAAAGTGCATTAGAGCAGAACCTCTGCCATTCATCGTTTTTCTGTGGTTTCTGAATCCTTTGAGGAAAACACAATGTTTTTCGTCTTTTTGTCTAGCAATTTAAACCGCAGTGGGCAGCGTTGATCTGTTCTGGTCGTATCTAGATCTCCAAGAGACGATCTCCGGAACAGATGACCTTTCTGTGTCATGTCCCAAACACCACAGGGAATTCACAATTGTACCACACGGAAATGGTTTGGGCTAGTGAAAACTACTAGGTTGGCTGCGTATAGAAAGACAAAAAAAAAAAAAGTAATTCACAACAAAAACTATTGAGCTTTTCGTGGCCTCGAAATCTGACGAACTTATCGTGAATCACCGGTTTTCCGCGCAAAGCAAGGAACATTTTCGCTAAGTTGAGTTTAATCGTCCTCGATGGTGGCGAAATAACTTATATGTCCTTGTTGAAGTCCCTCAAGTTGTGTTGCAAAGGGTTTTCTGAGCGAGTTCTCGTTGCTGTAGGTTCAGACAGTTCTCGCCGAAGCAACCCGGTTAGCGGATCTCTACCCGAGTGCGAAGGAACATATTGGGGCAAAACATGAGGAAACTGTCACTGCGTGGAACGAGCTAATGGACATGTCTGCCACCAGGAAAGACAAGCTGCAGCAGTCCGAGCAGCTCCAGTCATATTTCGACAGCTACAGAGATCTCATGTAAGTTATTGCTTATTTTTTGTTTTTATGGCACTTGCCCTTCGGCCAAGTGCCATATAGCGATCGCAATTTCTGTCCGTCCGTCGGTCGTTCGGTCGGTCTGTCCAGGTTTTGCTAGTTCGGGCACTTCCACATAAGCTAGGAGGATGAAACTTGGCAGGCAAAGGGACCCCAAAAGAATAAGTTGGAAATAGTCACCTCCCCGATCTGAGCATCGTGGGGGGAGTGGAGGAGGGGAATCCGGAATCTTGAGGTATTTATAACTTTTGAACGGGTGATAAGATCTTAATAAAACTTGATATTTGGAAAGACCCCGTGTCTCAGACGACCCATCTCAAATCCGGACCGGATCTGGTGACTTTGGGGGGAGCTTGAGGGGGGAGCCGGAAATCTTGGGAAACGTTCAGAGTGGAGGGATCGGGATGAAACTTGGTGGGAAGAACAAGCTTAAGTCCTAAATACATCTTTGACATAACCGGACCAGATTCGAGCACTGTGGGGGAGTCGGGGTGGGGTGGAATCTGGTGATCCGGCGAGTTCGGTACTTCCTGATGTGCTAGGACGGTGAAACTTGGGAGGCGTATCAGGGACCCGAACAGGCTGACTTGATAATAGTCGTTTCCCTGATCCAACCATCACGGGGGGAGTGGAGGGATGGGGAGCCCAGATTCAGTGACATGCATAACTTTTGAACGGGTTATCAGAATTGAATGAAACTTGGCAAGTGGAAAGAGCTATCGTCTCAGATATTCCATGCCAAGTCCTGATCGGATCCAATACTTGTGGGGGGGGATTGGAGTGGGGACCGGAAATCTCGTGAAACGCTTAGAGTCGAGGGATTGGGGTGGAACTTGGTGGTAAGAACAAGCACAAATCCTAAATTCATCGTTGACATAACCGGACCAGATTCGGATATTGTGCGGGAGTTGGGGGGGGGGGATCTCGTGATTAGTCGTGATCCCGTGAGTTCGGTACTTCCTGATGTGCTAGGACGATGAAACTTGGGAGGTGTATCAGGGACCCGAACAAGCTGACTTGATAATAGTCGTTTCCCCGATCCAACCATCACGGGGGGAGTGGAGGGATGGGGAGCCCGGATTTAGTGACATGCATAACTTTTAAACGGGTTATCGGAATCGAATGAAACTTGGCAAGTGGAAAGAACTATCGTCTCGGGTGTTCCACTTCAAGTCCTGGTCGGATCCGATATTTGTTGGGGGTGGGGGGGGGTTGAGTGGGGCACCGGAAATCTCGTGAAAAGCTTAGAGTCGAGGGATTGGGATGGAACTTGGTGGGATGAACAAGCATTAGCCCTTGATCGAAACCAGACCGAATCGGGGCTCTATGGGGGGAGTTGGAGGGTGTTTCCCGGAATTCCGGTGATCGCCAGTTAGGATAGTTGCAGATCTTCTAAGGACCGATGGAACTTTGCAGGCGTATTAGTGACTCAAGGACCAGACACAATCCCCTAGGAAAACTTGTTTCCCTGGATCCGACCATCTTTGAGAAGTTCAAGAAATCACTGGTTTCCGTAAGCTGCGAACAGGTGATCCGATTCGAGTGAAGCTTTATGGGTGATAAGAACTGATCACCTAGACCAGCGAAACATGCGTCCGAACCGCATTCGGCTACGGTTGAGAGAGTTGGAGGGGGGAGGGGCCTTTTGACATACACAAAAAAACAAACGGATGGACAGAAAGGGATTCAAGTTGGACAGTGCCAAGTTTATGCGGCCTTGTTATTATTTGGCGTCTGGATCGGATCCGGTCATGGTATAGGGGAGGGGGGGGGAGTGAAGCGGGAATCGGAAACTTGCAGATAGGCTTTGCTCCGATTCCAGTCAAACTTGATTAACGGGAATAGGACATGTCAGGTATGCGACTGTTGGTTCGGTTCGAAACTGGTTCGAACTTGATCCGACCACGGTGGGGGAGGGGGAGAGTTACCGGAAGTTCCCAAAAAACGTTCAGGATTGCGGTAATTCTGGTAAGGGTAAGGGGAGTTGAAGGGGGGTATCCGAAACCTTGTGGCTTGTCTAGGGACCAACCGAGTTGATCTACTGGATTGAAACTTGGAAGGTAGAAAACTCATATGCCCTAGTTGATCCGAGGCGATGCCGGTAATGCTAATACTTGAGTGAAACTAGGTATGCTATTTCTAGTTCCGAATCGCATTGTATGTATGTATGTATATTCTTTATAACCCGTTACATTCAAACTGAACAAGAACGGAGTAAATGGATGAAAAAGAAATAAAGAACAAAAGAGAAAAAAGACAATTAGCGATCAATGACAAAATATATATACAGCACTAAATATGAAGTAAAACACAAAGGGCGAGTTAATCAGTGGTCATCCATTGAGCACAAAGTACTGGTAACCACGGGTGTGCGGCGGTTCCAAGAACTTTCTGAATTAACTTATCTACAGCCTCGTTGGGTTCTACCAGGCTGAATTTTCTTATTAGGTACCTGTTGCGTGTCCACGGTGGCATTTTTAGCAAGTATTTTAGGTAACGAAAATAAAGTGACCGGACTCGAGACTGCTCGGTGGTCGTGAATAGTTTCCAAAAAGGAGCCAGATATAAAACGTGGGGTAGCGCCACAGCGCTGTAGAGTTTGGCGAGCAGACTGCGTGAAAAGTGGACCTTATTTGTCACGATCGAAGCGTAGGCGAATCGAAGTTTCTTCTCCGCGTTTTGTAAAAGGAGAGACCGAGTCTCTTTTAGGGTCCTTCCTATGGGGACACCAAGGTACATTATCGATTCTGTCGGACAAAGTGTGGAGCTACCAAGTTGGACTGGTCTGCACATTTTTTCCCGATCATTAAAGAATAGTATGTCTGACTTTGAAGCATTGAACTTGAGTCCGATCAAGCTATACTCAGCCTCTAAAATACTGAAATTTCTTTCGATACTTAAAGTTGATCTACTTAAGTTGAGCACGTCGTCAGCATAAGTTAGAAGAGAGACATCAATTTTTTTTAGGATACAGGAAGAAGGAACTTTTGATTGGGCATTCAGGACGCTATTATTAAAAAGATCGGGGGAGATCAGAGAACCTTGTCTCACCCCTTTTTCAATTGGGACCACTACAGTAGCACTGGGATTGTTTGGAACCCTAATATGACCCTTCAAATTTTTATACATGTAATATAGCACTTTAATAATTTCTACCGGCACACCTCTCTTATATGCCTCCAACAGTGTTTGCTCATGAACGGATGAATCAAATGCTCGGCTAACATCAAGCGCACCTATGACAAGTCCCTCCCCGGATTCATATGAATCAAATAAAACGGCAGCCAAGACAAACAGGGCATGAGCGCACCCTAGGCCCTTAGTGAAGCCAAACTGATGTTCAGGCATCCAACATCGAGCTTTAATAACATCTTTTATCAACAGCTCAAAGAGCTTACACAGTGTCGAGGAAACGGTAATGGGTCGATAAGAGCTGCATTCATTCTCTACCTTCCCCTTTTTTAGAATCGGCGAGATTAAACCTACGCAAAAAGAATCAGGCACAATCCCGGTTGTAAAAATCGCTTGGTACATTATCGCAAGGTAACTAATCAGCAACTCTGAACCATGAACCAAATGCAATGCGCAAATATCATCCGTACCTCTAGACTTTTTCTTTTTCAACTTAAAAATCATCTGTCGTATATCGTTGCTTGACACCAAAAATTGCGAAGTATGTTCTTGTGACAGAACATCGTCAAGTTCCTGTACAAACGGGTTGGCTACAACAGGGTCAGGGGCTGCAAATTCGTTGGTGAAATGAGACTGCCACTGAGCGGGGCTTATTGGACTTGTTTGCTCTGTTGTTCGATCACGAGACCGAAGCTTCCAAATTAGATTGGGGTCTTTAGCTATACGTTCAGTAAACTCGGCTTTTATATTGCATCTATGTTTCTTTAGGCATTTGTCAAATTTCCTTTTGGACAGCAGTCGCAAAGAATTTACAGTCCCTGACCTTGGACTACCACATTCACGCCACATAGAAAACCAAAACTTTGCACTGTTACAAGAACTCACTAGCTCTGGGCTTTTCGAGAATCCTTGCACTTCAGTACCTAGCTTAATGCTTCTCACAGGAACTCCACATTTTTCTGCAGTTTTTAGAGCAAGGCATATTTCGGCACAGAACATGTTTAGTTGTAGACGAGCTTCCTGAACAGGAATGTGTACACTTTTCTGTAAGAGAGCGAAAGGAACACGAATTTTTCTTAGTATGTCGTCAAGAACTTGACGGTATTTCGGTATGTGGACGTTTTTCCAGTCGGTTATCTTAAACCAGCGGCGCTTCTTTTTCTGACGAACACTAGGGGGGATTTGCGCATCAATTAGGCACAGGAGGGGGATATGATCAGCAGAGAACGATTCGAAAAGCACTTTTACTGAGCCGCTAAGTTCACGAGTGACAATCGCGTGGTCAATGTTCGATACTGATCCGCTAGTGTGAACATACGTGTAATCATTGTCCTTGGGTAAAACGTGGAACTTATCAGCAAGGGTGCTCATTACCAATTGGGCTCTTGCATTAGTGGGATCGGCAATGTCGCAGTTAAAATCCCCAACGAATATGCATCGTAACTTCAGTCTCTCACAAATGTTCATACAGCGAGCAAGCGACCTAATTGCTTTAGCGAACTTTGATTCGGAAGAAGCGTTATTATAATTTGTAGGCATGTACACATTAATAACGGCAATGGTATCACAACGAACTGCTAGGAAACACTCGTTCGTGAAAAGAACTTCCAGAGCAATACTGTTTTTAGCGATGATGGCAAGACCGCCAGAAGGGCGGCCTCGGCCGGAACGAGCAGCTCGTGCAGGTACAAAATGGAATGAAAAGTTGTCCGAAAACTTCATGACATCTGTGTTAGAACTCGTGAGAAAATGTTCCTGGATGCAAACAATGTCCGCTTTTGAGCACAAGTTCTCGATTACTGGTAACCGGTTTATTACACTTCCATTCATGTTCCATGATATTACTTCGAATTCTTGGTTTTCATGTTGTTTATCAGCTTCTGAACTTCAGGGCATCGAATCGAGCGACTTGAGTGTCCTTTCTGCTGACACAGAGCACATGAAGCAGGTCTTAAACACGGGTCTGACGGGCTAGACGTGTGGCTGGTGTCACCGCATTTCGAGCAAACTTGGGCTTTTGCACAATTAGCAGCTATGTGGTTGAAATCCTGGCATTTGTAGCAACGTCTAGGGAGGAATACGAATTCCTCGACCCGCAGCCGTTCGAAACCGATTTTGGGGGGATCCTGAATGGCACGATTAAGGAAATCTCGAGACTCAAAGAACAGTTTGTAAGCCCGTGACTGACCGCACTGCTCAACTTTTACGCAGTTCGAAACAACAGTTTTCAGCGACTCGCATCCACACGATGTAGGCACATTTTTTATTATTCCAATGTGCGTCGGAGTTTTAACCGTAGATTCAACCCCCTCGTCTCTTAGAGCAGATGCAATACTATTGGCTAGAGTTTTCTTACCGACTACGAGGCGCCATTCATTTTTCCTCTTTTTTAGTTCAACTTCGTCTTTGAGTTCGTCACCACAAACATTTTTCAGATAGGACATACGATCTTCGGGGGTTGCTAGGCTAGGTGGGTTCTTAACGATTACGGAATAAGGAACTCGGAGGATAGGGCTTACTGTTGAGGTGCTGGCTTGCGCGGGTGGTGGCTCTTGCTTCACGCGCTCGAGATATCCATCAAATCTTCTGCACATATCATTCACTTTTGACGTTATACAGGCTCCCACTTCGTCGCCGCACACTGGGACCTCTGTCGGTTCGAAAATGACAAAGGTTGGCAGGATTACCTTATTTGACGCATTCGTTTGAAAATATTTCGCGATGTCAATAAGGTTGTCACTATCTTTAACGGATTTAACCAATCGCTCCGTGATTCCTGCTTTCTTGTGTAGCAGTTCTTTTGCAGCCAAGATTTCGTCGCGTTGAAAAAACTCGTATGCACGCCTCAGAAAAGCTTCCTTCTTTATTCCCGCAATCATGGCACGAGAAATAAAGTTCAAAACAGGATTCCAAACGATATTTTTGAATGGCAGGGTATTTTGTGAAGTTCTCATCTTCTTTTGTGTAGCACCTACTCGTATCAAGTGCCATATGAGCTCTTGGCTCTTGTTATCGACTTGTTAGTCGTTGTTACTACAAGGTAATAAAGTTAATTCGTTGGCTTAATGTTACATAACGGATTGAGATTACGGTGTTCACAGATTTTGGCAGCAACAGTAATAGTGCTGCTGAAAAACGTTATAATCCCTAACATTCCCCGAACTTCAGGATTCGAGAGTGATATCTTCATTAATTATGTTTCCCGTCCTGAACCCAATGCGGGTACATTCCAAGTTTTCTTTGCTCCGGCTGTGTATCTTGTGCCATGAATCTCGCGCAGGTCTGATCAAACCTTCTAAATGGGATATTTTGCAGGGCTTCTATTACGGAAATACTTGGCAAAATGACTGCCCCTGACTTGGCGCAAGACGTTCCATCTGCCGAAACCCAAGTCTCGACTCATAAGGATTACAAGTCGGAAATCGATGCTAGGAGCGCTGCCGTCGCTGATTTTATCACGACCGGAAACGCCCTTATCGATCAGGTTTGTATTCGTGAACTTTGCATTTATCTCTAGCTAAATATATCGAATTGCTCGGCTTTCTGAGATTTGTCTGTCCGTGTCCAACACATTGTCTATGCATTCGATATTTTTAGATAGACAAGCACTAATAACACTGGTATAGAATGGAACAAGAGCTAGTAATACTGCTGTGGAGTAGAACATCCGTCTCTCCCTTCTTGCTATGCGTCCTTGCTCCCACTATTGAATTCACGACCCGGATGAGCTCTATCACTGTACCCGAACAATCTTGCGTCAGTACGACGTCCAATACATTAGCATTTTAGTGCCGTGTAAAACAGACGACCTACAAGCTGTCCGGTATAAGCAATTGCTCCGTGTTTTTGGAACATCATTCTGCTTTGCGCAATGATATAGGCCCAAATATTATGCATGCTTTGTGTAGGGTAAGTTTTTATTTGGCTGGCTAGTTTGGATTTAAACCATCAAATCATTAACTGAGTCCAGTTTTTTTTTCTTCAGAACTTTGCGTTTCAGTTGTAAATATTATACCTCCTAACTGTATATACACATTTATACTTGAGAGAGTTGAGACAGACGACGTTTTAGCTTTAATTGTTTTAAAATTTGAGATACGTTATTGTAATGAGCTATGCATCACGAAAAATGTTCGGCTTCGTCCGTGAGGGAATTATAAGAATAAACTGAATGGAACTGAACCTTCCTTTTTCCCAGGGTCACTTCTTGTCAGAAGATATCCAGGACAAAGTGGCAAATCTGCGACAACGCTACCAGTTGCTGCATGATACCTGGACCCTTCGGAAAGACTTGTATGATCGAAACCTTGATCTCCAGCTGTTTAAGCGTGACGTTGCACATATGAACTTCTGGCTGACATCACGAGAGCTTTACGTAAAGGACAGCTATTATGGAGAAAACCTTCCTGAAGTGGATGAATTGATACGTAAACATGAAGACTTCCAGAAGACCTTAGAAGCTCAGGAGAACAACCTGACGGCGATCCAGCGGACGACTTTGGTACGTTTGAAATAGTGTAACATTGACTGCATCTGCACAGGTCGCGCGAAATTTGTCCAAATTTGGAAGGACTATGGTTTAACGATTGCAGTAGTAACAATAACCGAGGATTACCCGCTCCCCGGCCCTTTCTGTACAAATGCTCCTTGCACCGGCCGAAATCAGCGGTGCCGGCCCGTTCTGGTCACAAATTAGGCGATTCTTGCTTCTAAATATGCTGATTTCAACGTTCTAACACGTGGCAACCGGTGCCGGCTTATGTCAGCCGGCACTGGCCCGGGTACCGTGGCAACTGGCACATTGTACACTAAAATCGAGAGTTGGCAACCCCTCGACAGTAACAAATTGCAATAGAGGCGCTGTTAGCATGAAGAATTAGCTCTTAACTCTTGATTATCTCTTGTGGTGAAAAACGAGGATGAAAAGGCAGAAATATGAACAGCGAGCGTGAGTCGGTAATATGTGGTTTTCTTTGTCAGTACTGTAATGATTGAACTTTAGTAAAAAAGTACTGCTAATGCGCTATAAAATTAAATGCGTCCTCTTCTACAGTATTGTTGTCCTGTGTGGCATGGTAGCTTCAGTCCCGTCAAGAAAGGAGATACTCATGAACTTCGGAAATAAAATACTGGTTTCTATTAGTTCACATCGACAGATTCTACCCAAGTTCGTCACTATCGATGAAGAACGACTGAGAAATAGATAATGCACAGAGAAGTAAAGAAAATGAAGTTCAATAACGCCAGTTACTCATCCAAGCGAAAGTTATGTCTGCCTTATTTTACAAACAATTTCAGTTTAAATGCTGTAGGATAATCAATTCACGATTTTCTTAAGATTGACCAATTGGTGTTTTTAAATTGACAAGGCCAGTGCTACATTTCATCTCAGTGAAAGATGTATGATAAAATAACCTGAATTGTGAGTTTGAATTACTGTTACGAGATACAAATGAGCATAGGCTATTATAGTATAAACGAAAGGTGTTCTTATTTCAGTGACAATGGAGGAGAATTTGAATTGTGTGTTTACTTTTAGATTGAACAGGCGTTCAGAGACATGCGTAAGCTCGAGGAGGATGCTCGATTAATGGAGGAGAAGCGTAAAGAACAAGACAGATTGGACGCAGCAAAGAAAAAAGAAGTCCAACGAATTGCTACCGTAAGTCCTTCACATGTTGTTTTGTGTTCAGTATGATCAAATCAGTTTTCTGTCCAAAGTAGAGTGCGCAGTGCAACGTATGCTTTCTGTTGTCGATCGAGTGAAACGAATGTCACCAAAAATCATCATGCTTTTAGAAGGCTCTTGCGTATACACATCTCGGGCCGTTGCTACTGGTCCTGTTGGTACTATGCCGTGTACGAAGGCATCTGAACTACTGAATGTGCACCTGTCGCCATTTACGGAATACGATCGCGAATTTTAGCTAGGCGCACACGCTTATTTGGTGGTTATTATCATACTGAGGTTTTGGTCCAGGCAATGTTGTGCTTGCCATGCCGTAGAGCTCATGAACCACTTGACTAAAGCTAGTTCTCTTTCTAGGAACGAAGACACGAAGAACATTCCCGACGGCGCACTCAAGAGATCAAGATGACTCGAGAGGACTTCGAAAAAATTAATAACGGAGACCTACGCCCTTCGTCAAAATCACCGTCCGTCACTGGTTCCGTTGGTTCCGAGATGGGGAGCCCCACCCTTCGTTCTCCTAACCACAGACCGGCTCCCTACAACACTCTGGGAAATGTCAACGGAGGAAGTCATTTGTCTCTAGCTGAGAGAATTCGATCAGGTATTGCACTCTGTTTCTGCTAGAGCATCCGCTTAGTCAAATCTTTTCGGTCCGCGGCTTTCTGAAATTTCGCAGTTTCAGCCGAGTTGAAAGGCGTTGAAGTTTACGAAATGGCTTGGCAAACGCAATAGCACGCTTGGTAACCTAATATCCGTATACTGTCTAAAACCAGTGAACGGAAAGCAAATATCTTTCTTTTCTGTAGGAAGAAAGACATATTTCTGTTCAATCTTCAGAAATACTATAGTATTAACAAATACTATAGTAATACTATAGTATGTAGTATTAATACAAATATTTAATAGCATTTTAGTATTAATGATAGTATAGGTTTTTTTAAACTAGTATTTTTGAAGGTTGAACAGATATACTCAAGGCTGAACAGATATCTGTCTGCCTCTGCCAATCCTCCGGAGAGAAGCATTAGGGAGACCTTGGGATTGGCTCACTTTGTCGTCAGCCAAGCATATAGAACTGAACAGTTTGATAATACAAATAAAGATAGGGACGAGCTGGCGTAGTGTTGCTAAGAAAATTATTATAAAAAAAGAAATAAAAGGGAGTAAGCGCAGTTCACTCCAGATAGGAGAAAATATATGATATCAGAAAACTAATCAAGACTATGGGTCGCTCTGCTTAAATCACTCTTCAACATCCAACTTTCCTTCACTGTTTATCCCTTTAAGGTGGTGATATGAAACGTGCAGAAAGCATGCGCATTGCCAAGGATGCATCACCCATGATAAGCAAGCCGAAGAGAACGCCAAGTTTCACCACCAGACGTCATACCCAGAGTTTCAGGAAAGTGAAGAAATTGGACAGTCTGCCGACTATGCCCGCCGTAGAGATTGAAGGCTACCTCGAAAGGAAGCAAGAGCTTCAAAGTGGTGGTAAACGTGCCACCATCCGTTCTTGGAAGAGCTATTACACAGGTAAGACGCAGGAGTATCCACCATCAAGTCCGGTCACATGTAGGAAAAAAGTAACGAAGTGAGACATTCAATAAGGGTCAGTTTGAAGGCCTTGCGTTCTCTGTAGGCTATTGTTGCCATGATTTCATCTCGTCTAAATTGACGCGTACGCTTAAAGCACAACTCTATCTAGAAATGGTATTTTTCCTATGCAATAGATCAGAAAAAATATTTTCGAAAATACCATTAATTTCCATCTGAAACTAGCGATTCTCTTATTAGCGCTTGTCGACTATATCCAGCCTTCCTGCTCTCCGACGCGGCGGCTGGGGGCAAAACATTTGAAAACTGAACGTGCCTTGGTTAAAAAGTGGGAAAACTAAGCAAATAATAGAAGTAATAAACAGAAGATTATCACATCCTGATGTGGGAAAGAGTTGTCAGTGGACGTTGAAGATTCCGGCAAACTTTTCGTTGGGTGACGGGAAAACTCGGCAAGACCGAAAAAGCACTAAAAATTCGTAGTTCCGAAACGAAACAGTAGAGAATGGTGGGGATTTTAGACGCTTATAATTCCATATGGGAGCTAAGTATACAATAAAAGGCAGAATAAGCAAGAGGGGTCCTTTAAGACATTCGTAGTCTCAGTAAGGTTCAACTCCGAACGTGAAGACTGGCTAAGCTTCCCGTTGCCCGTGGCAGAAAAGGAATAGTGGAAGGAGTTTATACGCATTTAGCTTTCGTTGCATGAGCCAAAAAGACGTTTTAAGAGAGACGGTGATGACGGAACCTAACAACTTCTGAAGAAATTGAATGATATCTAATAGGGAAGTGTATGACGTGGTCAGTGCCGATCCTTTTTAGACGCCACGTTTGATAGTTTTTGTAGATAACTCTACGAGTTTATCACTTGCATTTTTTTAGTAGTATGAGTCACTTTATTATTGTATTTTGCTTTTCAGTTCTATGTGGGCAGTTGCTTTGCTTCTTCAAGGACCAGGAAGACTTCGTCGAGAGTAAAGGTGCTACCCCTCCATTTATCGTGTACAAGTGTTCATGTGAAAAGGCCAGTGATTATACCAAAAAGAAAAATGTCTTCCGGTAAGTACCTTTCGTACATCCATCCATGTACCTCTTTATTTATTTATTTATTCATTGATTTCCCTCAGAATTCAGAAGTACAAAATAATGTATAAAACAGAACTATGCCTAAACCATCTGGTCCATTCAGTGACACATAAATACTTTAAAAAATACACACGATTTCGACAACTAAATTAATATGGGATCTCTATATTTCCTGGTATAAAGATTCCCTCTACCCGTACTCATTCCTTCAATACTTTCATTATGCTTTCACCAAGGAATAGCTTTTCCCCCTTAAGCCCATTTACGTTCAAAATAGGTTCTGGCTGTCAGGGTTGGACAACGCACCATTAAACCAGAGTTTGCGAAGACCTGAAGGAGCTTTGTTTTGCTTAGGTTTGAACGACGCTAGATGTTTCGAATTCTACGCGTTTGGAAAGAGTGTTGGGAAAGAGAAAAGAAACGCCTTTGGATGTCAAAAGAACTATAAATTGTCGTGTTTTTTGTTCTTACAGTACCCTTGGCCCTATTAAGGTCTCCATGGTTTATGTAAAATAAATCGAGGAGGTGACTTCTTACTGAACCTGTTGAAAAATCATACATCCGTTCAAAAGTATAAAGAGATTCTACACCCAACTAGATCAAAGTCAGTGAGCACAACTGATATGGAGAAGACGTTTACCGATGAACTGAATATTGTAAAGCATTGTGTTTCAACTCGGATTTTGGTTCACCATTCGCTACGCCTTCGAAGCTCAAGAACAAAATGGAAAGATAGCCCTGTTCATAAATCACTTAACTGAAAAAAATACTTACAGACTTTTATTCACTCACGATAAATGACACCACCACACAACACATCCTTGGGAGGAGTCACCGATTCTGTTGCAGAAGTGCGTTTGGGACATTATTTTACGTAATACGGTTGTTAATCCATATCTGCCGCAGTGAACACTGTTGACTGAGCAAGAACACTCAGTGCCTAACTTCTGGTTGTCTTTAGGATTAAAACCACCGATGGCTCTGAGTACCTATTTAGCGCTGAAAGTGACGACCTGCTGAATAAGTGGGTAAATAAAGTGTCCTTTCACGCTGAGCTGCCACCGTCGATGCAGCTCCTCAGCTATGATACCCATAAGGTAAGCTCTCAGTCTCTTGAATAGTTAGATTTGTGATTGTGATTTGTGATCTAGTTCGATTTGTGTCTCTGTATTACCTGTTTAGGCAAGCAAAGAGTCGAGGGTGGAGATTCGAAAGAATCTGTAGTATCCCCCCCCCCCTCGCAATGTGCTGACTAAAGGATGTGCACCTCATGCGTCACTAAGAACAAGAAAGTGAAACATCGTAAGGGTAGACAGCGCGATATACTAAATGTTAATGAGAACAAATTCAGGTGATACGAATAGTGGTACTGTACAGTATTTCCTTCAAACCTCTTTCAGTTTTTAGAACGTCGATATACAGCGAAGGGCTTCAGTTTTATTTTCTTGTATACTAATCTCATACTCACTGGAGTAAGAAGGGGGGGGGGGGGGTCTTAACTAGCTGAAGTCTTTACACGAGGTGAATGTGACTATTTGACGGTGGAATGTTCCTGTATTTGAGTCGATGGGTGTTGATACGCTAGTTGCATGGCCCCCTTATGGTAATAGTGCATGGAATCCATCCTTTTTCTTACCCCTGCTTGCTCTTTAGACCCTGGCTCAAGAACGATCTCACCGTGACTCAGATCATAGCGGGAACGTCAGTTTTGAAAGTGCGCAATCAAGTTTTGGGAGCACTCCTCAAGCCTCCCCGATACCCAACCCAAGAGTTTTGTCGGCACCGGTGATTGAAATAACTGACGTGGTAAAACCCCAGGCAAACCCCCCTTTGCATGGCATTCAGGATCAGGTTGGTAGAGAATAGACGAGGTGACTTTCAGTGGCGACTTCAGACTTTCCTCAAGAAATCTTTGGGCTTATTTTCTGCGTCACAACAGCAACAAATAGGAGGTGTCTTTGCGACTATCGAAGTTGGTCTAGAAATCTTATAGTTGCGTCATTCTAGCGTCAACAAGAACAAGAAAAGAAATAATAATAATACAAAGTAAAAGAAAAGGCTTTCACCTCTAAATAACTCTAAGAAACTTTGAGTAGTCGAACTGATCAGAGTTAAAAATCCCATCAACAATGCACTTGAAACTATTGATCGATTCAGCATTAACCGAATCTTCGGTAAGGCTGTTCCAAGGATCAACAATTCTGTTGCCAAAACCCCACTTAAAAACGGCTTTGTGGAATCTTGATTTTGCAAGCTTGTACGCGTGCCCCCGATGATGACTGTTAATGCTGAATTTTACTAAATCAGTCACTTCAAAATTGTCATAACTTCAATTGATGAATTTGAATGTTTCAGTCAGGTCTTCTCTAAAAAATCTGTACGCAATAGACGGAAGGCGCAACTTGGCCAATCTCACTTGGTAGGGAAGATCGCGCAGATCTGGTACGAACTTCGTAGCTCTCCGTTGAATTTTTCAGAAGCCTCAATTTCATAATTGTACCGTGTTCTCCAAAACTGCGCTAACTGAAAAAAAATTGAAAGCTGAGTTAACTACACGATTGGAAAGAACATGGCTGATTTAGTATTCTGTTAAATTGTGCTAAGGTATAGATGACGACATGAGCACCATCTAACAGGTAGATTAGTTTTAATTTTCTGAGTTCGTACTTTCTTCATGCAGATGGCATACACAAAACTGGGCCCAAAAATTATGAAAATGTAGTTAGCACAGTTTTGAAGAACATTGTACAATTGTAATGGCTTCACTGTGGTGTGGCCATATTCAGCGGTCGGGCGAACCATCGACTTGAAAGAAGTGAGAACAAATCGTCCTGCTTAAATGTAAGATGTGTTTGGAGAGATGAGGTCTGATACCTTGATGGGCGAAGAAGCCGACGACTGACAATTTTTCAAGAACCTTCACATTTTGTCAAAGAACCTTCAGGCATCGAAGAGTTAATGTGACAACTTAGATTTGTATTTAAACAAAATTATTTGACGCCTGAAAAATATTTCCACAGATTGTAGCTGTTGCTTACAAAAACTACGTCCGATGAAAAGATTAAGCCATTGAGATGTCGGGGGTTCTGCTCATCGAAAGTCACCTAGTTTATTAGCATGCATTAAGCTTTTGGTGGTAGATTTTTTGTGTTATGGTGTCATAGTAGACATTCGTTCGAAGTTTTTTTTTCCATCATACGAAGACGATAGTATGAAAACTAGGCCTACGTGGAATTTGAACGTCAGGGCAATGAGATAGTCGATTTAGGGGTAAGAAGACGTTCTGAATCCGATTATGACAGTTGTTTTCCACCCTGACGAGTAGTTCGCCCGGAATCCGGCCAAAACCATAAAAATTTTTAAAAGTAAAAGTTTTATTTGAAGTTGATTAAACGTTCGATTTAGAGGTAAGAAGACATGTTGAATCCATAAGTGACAATCATTTTCTAGCTGGACATATAGTTCGCACGGAATCCGGCCGAAACTGGGAATTTTTTAAAAGTTAAAGTTTATCTGAAGTTGATTAGAGGTTCGATATAAGGTAAGGAGATATGTTGAATTCTGTTTGACCTTTCGTTTTTTGCCGGACAAGTAGTTCACCCGGAAACCGGATATTTGGCAGAAGTAAGGCAGGAAGTTTAGATCAATTTCTTCGAAGTAGATATAACGTATAGGGGTAAACACACATGCTGAATCCATACCTGAACTTGGTTTTCTCAGATGGCTAGCCATTGTCATTAATCTCTTTCTAAATTTTAATAGTAAGAATGCTCAAGGAGTCTGGCTAAGACCGGATATCTACAAGACGCAATTGTCTGGACTAAACATTAAATTTTTGGGATCCCATCGAAACCTTTGGTCTTGTTTTAAAGGACCCGTTGTACGTATAATGCCAATGTAACCTGCTTCCGTAACTGCGTCCGTTAATTCTTAAACCCGGAGACCCAAATTGCATGTTTTACATTTTAAACCCGTTAACGACACCTCGCTAATCTTTGCACTTGCCTCGATTCGCCATTTTCTACGTGCATTATGCTCCCGACGAGTACTCGCGTATCATGCTATTTATGCATAAAACCGGTTGTCTGACTTTGCTGAATTTGTGCTAGAAGTCAATGGGCCTGGGAAAAGGCTTAAAAAGCCAAAGCCGTGGATAATTTGCTATATGCAGAGCGTAGTTTTCCAGTATTCAGATAGTTATCAATATTTGACTATTGGAACATAAGCAGTAAATAGCGCGCGGTGTGCTTTAACTCTTCGTCCCTGGTGTCATTACAGAATCTTGTTTCCTTTAGGACGAAGTTTCAGAACAGAAGATCGAGTTCAACCCCCCGGAAACCATTGCAGAATCCGACTCTAGTCCACCGCCAGTTTTACCCCGCACTATGGCACCTAAGAGAGAACTACCTGCCGCAGGTAATCATAGTTTTCTTGCGCCGGTCCTTGAAACGATAGTAGCATTTGTTTTAGAGCTTGTTCGTAGCCTACTGAGCTGTGTTCCTGTTAGAAGAGTTACATGATTTGTTGTTATAATCTGATATCACTTAAGTTGTTAGATTTTGAATCGCTAGAAACTTCGATGGTTTTATCGGAAGTTCGTATTTTTACCATGCCAGAGGTTCCTTGCCAAGAAGGACCAAAATATCTCAGATAGAGAAACATCATGGACCCTTGCTAGAAGAGAAACCTTTCAAGCTGCGAGCTATCCTTGTCGATGAAATGAGTTTGACGATCAAGCATCTCTTCGGCAATAATTTGTTACGATGAACTAGTCGGTGAATTCGACGACCATTGGTCAAGTTTGGGGCAAACAGCTCACCGATGAGAATGTGACTCCAAGCAAACGTGAGAAGATTCTCTGGCAGCAAGCTCGTCGTTAGAATGGTTCTTCGTATGCGCAAGGACTGCCCTTTTGTCTCTTTACCAAACGGTTGTTACCATTGATGGGTGTTGAGTGTGGGGAACAAAAAGCAGTTAAATCCTAAAGCTGAAGTGTAGGTTGCAGACTGTTATCATTATACTTCAGCGAGTCATGAATGATCGCGTGCTTTTCTTCTTAGCTGAAGTTGGTCTGCCCAGTCCAAACACCTGGCGAAGACAGTCTGACATTTGGAGAAAGCGGGAATCACAGGAGATTCAAAATGGTATGTACCGAACTGGCTTATCCGTCTTTACTTTGAAGTAGACTCCTTTTTGTCCGTCTGCCAGTGTAACAGCCTTGATAAATTGCATGTAGGGCAGCTGTCTGTGTACTTAGAGGTGTGTCGTATTCTGCACGACGGCCCTGGCGTGTTTTCTCTGACTTGCATCGCATGCAGTTGTTTTTGCTTTTGTTGGGACAGCGTCAGTTTGTTTGGACAGAGCCACATATCGCAAGTGTTAACAAGGAGCTCCTCTTGCTAGTGGGGCGACAGTTACCTATCCTTAATAGTGTGATCCTCTTCCCATTTTGTTTGGGGTCACTTTAGTTCACTGCCTTGTATGTCGCTGAATCTCTTTTCGTCAGGTAGGGTAGAGAACTTGATTCAAAAAAATTGATTGTTGTTTGTTCAGTTTTCAGTAAGATCGGGTGTCATTCCGAAGAGGAGTGGGCAGAGCACTATCCACTTTTTGTCATCTGGACAGGTCATCTAGCGGGAATTTAGTGAAGCTAAAAGGGGGAAAGATGGTAGCTCTGTTCAGTTCAATTTTATTAAATTTAGAATAAATGAACAAAATAATTTTCGACCCCTACAAAGCTACAACATGGCTCGCAATTCCGTTTTCACATTGACGCGTTGAGCCTTTCGCACAAAGCTACGCAACCTCTGCGTCGTGCTTGCGTCGAGGCAACGCAGAGCTTACGCAGACAAATAAAAAGCTTGCGTTGCGTCGACGCGTACGCATCAGATTTGTCAGTGGAAATGGAAGTTGTAGAAGAAAAAAAAAAAACGTGCGTATGATGAAGAAAAACTTGCACTATGGTGAAAGGAAAATGTAAATGAGCGCGAAAGCTTCCCGCGCAGGTGTGAAAGATATGCTGCGCAACCTATACGCAACGCAAGATAAAGGCATACGCAACGACGTGTCAGTGTTAAAGCGGCTTAACTGAGAAATTAGGGCGCGTATGATTAACTATGAATGATTTATATAAAAAAAAAAAAAGACTTTAAGATTACGTTGACATAAAAAGTTATATTTTCGTTTTGGTTCGCATGCTAAGAAGGGGGGTTGCACTCCAACCGATTTAGGTTCCATGTACCTCGTGACAGGGCGGGGAGGCGAGGCAATGAGCACGTGCCTAGGTAACATTATCGCCTACTGACAAGTTGGGAGAAAGCGGGTGACTTTTTCTGCTCAGACTTTGAATGTTTTTTGCTCTTTAAGCCGTGTGCTGAGGGACTTGTGATCTGTGAACGCTGCTGAACAGCTTCTTATGTTTATCGTGGCCATACGACATGTCAGTTGCACTTACATTTGTGTTGTCTGCTTCTTGTTGCATGCTTTAACTTGTGTTGTCTATTAGAATTTCAGTCTTCTTTGCCTCGAACTGCATCATCTGTTACCACCCGACCTCCAGTTCCTCCTAGGAATGCGCCAGCTCGACCCGTACCCGTCGTATATACTAAGGAAGAATGGAGAGAGTCCCCATATTCTGGTTCGTTTAAATTTGAGCGATTTTTACCCTTGGCGGGGACTAAACTGGTCTGATCTTAAACGCGAGACTCAATAAACAAAATTCAGCGCTCGAAGGTACGAGCTGACTCGATTTGGGATCCCAAAACGTAAGTGGGAGGGATACCTATGACTTCATAAAAGTTCCATCTCCGTCCGTCGTCAGCACGATAACTCTCGAAGGGAATGAGATAGTTTGTTGAAACTTGGTTAGGTTAGCGGCCTTTAGGGATTGGGGAAGGGGGTCAGATTAAGGGAGTAACAAAATATTTTTCAACAGCTAATGAGATGGTTATTTAGGGGTAAGAAGACATGCTGAGCACGTATATGAAAATTATTTTCTAGCCGGATAAGTAGTTTGCCTGAAATCTGGCCAAAACCGGAAAACTTTGTTAAAAGTAAAAGGTTTATTTTAAGTTGATTAGATGTTTGATTTAGGCATAAGAAGACATGCTAAATCCGTATATGACAATCATTTTCTACCCGAGCATATAGTTCGCCCGGAATCCGGCTGTGACCGAAAAACTTGTTATAAGTAAAAGTTTTATCTGATGTTGATTAGAGGTTCCATGTAGTGGTAAGGGGGCATGCTGAATCTGTATATGAAATTTATTTTCACGCCGGACACATAATTCGCCCGGAATCCGGCCGAAACATAAAATTTGGTAAAAGCAAAAGTTTTATCTGAAGGTGATTAGAGGTTCGATGTATGGTAAGGAGATACGCTGAATTCGTTTTTTAGCTTTATTTTTTTTTTGCCGGACAAGTAGTTAGCCCGGAATCCGGTAAAATTTGTCAGAACAAGACGGAAAGTTTTGATTGGTTTCGTCAAAGTAGATATGAGGTATAGGGGTAAACACGCATGCTGAATCCATATCTGAACTTGGTTTTCTCAGATGATAACCCGTTGGCCTTAATATATTTCTAACTTTTAAATTAAAATTTTCAATTGGTCTGGCGAAGACCGGATATCTACAATACCCAATTGTCTGGACCAAATATTAAATTTTTGGGATCCCAACGAAACCTTTGGTCTTGTTTCCTCGGAATCCCTTAAGGCGTGAGTAGGGCCTTTTATGGAAACTACGGGAAGAAAGAGAATGATCTTGGTTTGAGATAACATTTGCACTTGGGAATTTAACGCTATTCTTTGTTGTTGTGTGTGTGTGAGTGGTTTATGCTTAGCCAGATAATATGCCCTAGTTTGCACGATTCGGAATAGAACAGCCCCGGCATTAGCCTAAGGCTTAGAATATTTCATCGCGAAACGAAATGTATGTGGTACCGCAATGGAATTTGTTTATCCTTGAAGTGTTGTGACAGTGACTAGGTCCGTCATTTCTGCTTTTGCCAGATGGGGGATTGTGATGGGCACCTGTAGTTATTGTGTAGATTCGAACATTATTTTAGAATGTGGCCACAAACGAAGATCTTGAAGATCAGTTTTTATTTCTATTCATAGTAATCCCATCCTTTTATGGTGCTAAACATCCGAAACCCTGAACCTAGGGAGACGGACCCCTCCCCTACAAATTGCCGGGCTGCGAGGGAAGGAGACGATCCTGTTAGCCTTTACTTGTCCTAGGGGTCCAGATCGGGTAAAACAAAACATCGGTGTTGTGTTGAAAGTTTCCTTCAGTGAGTTGAACAACCTGGGTTGTGGGACAAATAAAAGAATGGCCGTTTTCAGCCTCAGTCATGTTGTCATAAAAAAGTTCTTGTTAATGCAGCATACCAAAACAGAATCCTTACACTTTGTACATTACAATGCGGTCAGCTTCTTTGTGTGTGTGATTTTATGGCACTTGCTGTAAACTGGCACTTCCGACCAAGTGCCATTTCCCGACCGCTTTGCCGTCGGTCTGTCGGTCGGTCAGTCCGCTGATCGCGAGTTAGGGCACTTCCAAATGTGCTAGGACGATGAAACTTGGCAGCCATATTAGCGACCCGACCTAACAAACTTGGAAATAGGCACTTCTCCGATTCGACCACCGTGGGGGGAGTGGAGGGGCGTATGGATAACTTTCGAACGGGGAATCGGATCTTGGTGAAACTTGATATTTGGAAAGACCTCGTGTCTCAGATGTCACACTTCAAGTCCAGAACGGATCCGGTAACTTTGGAGCGAGTTGGAGGGGGACCGGAAATCATGTGACGTGTTCAGAGCGGACGGATCGGCATGAAACTTGGTGGGAAGAACAAGCACAAGCCCTAAATACATAGTTGACAAGACCGGATCAGATTCGGGTACTGTTGGGGGAGTTGGAGGGAGGGTTCCGAAATTCCGGTGATCCCGAGTTAAGATGCTTCCGTAATCTGCTAGGATGATGAAACTTGGCTTGAACATTAGAGACTTGATAAGATTGGCTTGGAAAGTATCACTTCCAAGATCCTAACATCCCTTAAAGTACTCATCTTAACCGTAAAGTAAAAAAAATACTTTAAAGCAAACTGTACATTTCTAGGATCCCCATTAGCCCATGATCATTTCTGCCTCAAAGGATTTGCTTATAATTGAATTTCTAGCACCCTTCAAGTGCGCATCTTAACCGAAAAGTCAGAAAAATACTTTTGACCAAACCATATATTCATGATCTTAAAGGTCCCACGACCATTTTTTGTCTCGAGGGTTTTGATTACAGATGAATTTCTCGCGTAGCATCACCACAGCCAAGTGCAAAAATAAAATGCTTTTTACCAAACGATACATTCTCGTGATTTGCGAGGGTCCGTGATCATTCAATCTCAAGGGTTTTGCTTACAAATTATCAGAGTAAACCCACGAAGTGGCACATTCCTATTTTAATCCTCCGGCCCAGCCATGCAAGTGCCATATACCGATCACTTTTCTGTCGGTCGGTCTCAAGTTGGGGCAGTTCCAGATGCGCTAGTACGATGAAACTTGGCAGGCGTATCAGGGACCCGACCAAACTAACTTAAAAATAGTCATTTCCCCGGTCCGACCATTGTGGGAGGAGGGGGAATCGTGAATCGTGAGGTATGTGTAGCTTTCGAACCGTGATCGGATCTTAATGAAACTTGATATCTGGTACCTCGTGTCTCAAATGGCCCGTTTCAAGTCCGGACCGGATCATGAATGTGGGGGGGGGGAGAGGGAATCAGATATCAGAGACCCGACCAGATTAACTTGGAAATAATCAACTCCCCGATCCAACCATTGTGGGGGAGAGGAGAGAGGGGAATCTGGAATCTTGAAGTATGTATAACTTTCGAACGGGTGATCGGATCTTAATAAGTAAGTAAGTAATCTAGCGGAGTAAATCAGGAATGAAACTTGATATTTGGAAATACCTCGTATCTCAGATTTCAAGTCCGGACCGGATCCGATGAATGTGGGGGGTGCAGGGGAGAACCGGAAATGTTGTGACACGCTTAGAGTGGAGCGATCGGGAAGAAACTTGGTGGGATGGGAAGAACAAGCGCAAGAACTAGGTACACCAGTAAAAGAAAAATAACGGATTCGTGCACTGTGGGGGGAGTTGGAGGGGGGGGGATCGAAATTCCGGTGATCACGATTTAAGGTAGTTCCAGATGTGCTTGGACGATTAACTTGGCTGGAACATTAGAGACTCGAAACATTTGGCTTAGACATCCTTGACAGTACTCATCTTAACCGCAAAGTACAAAAAATACTTCTAAGCAAAACATGCATTTTCGTGGCCCCCAACGTCCATGATCATTTGTGCCACGAGGGTTTTGCTTAAAATTGAATTTCTGGCACCCTTAAAAGGCGCATCTTAACCGGAAATTAAAAAAATAGTTTTGACCAAACGATACATATTCACGATCCTCAATGTCCCATGATCATTTTTGCCTCAAGGGTTTTGCTTTCAAGTGAATTTCTTAAAGTAAAAAAAATGCGTTTGAGCAAAATATACCTTTTCCCCCCATCATCAATTTTACCTCAGTGGTTTGTTTTACAGATGAATTTCTAGCGCCCTTGAAGTGCGCATCATCACACCCAAAAATAAACACTTTGCACCAAACGGTACCTTCTCGTGATTTCGAAGGGTCCATGATCGTTCTTATCTCAAGGGTTTTGCTTATGAATGATGAGAACAATCACAGGAATTGGCGAATTCCTACTTTCGTCCTCTGACCCAGCCTAGCAAGTGCCATATGAGCTTCTAGCTCTTGTTCTGTTTGTCGGCATTTTGTGACAACTTGGTAAATCAAGTTTGCAAATTGGCTCCGTTTATTTATAAACGGGCCGGGTTTCCAGGGAAGGATACGATCCTGCTAGCGTTTACTTTTCCTAGGGGTCCAGATCGGGTCAAACAAAACCTTGGAGTTATGTTGAAAATTTCCTTCGATTAGTTCAGTTAGTTGAACAACCTGGGTCGCGGGACAGATAATAGAATGGCCGTTTTCAATCTCAGTCGTGTTGCCAAAAAAAAAGTTCTTGTTAGCGCTATACTAAAACATTATCCTTACATGTTTCCACATTACAATGCGACCAGCTGTTTTTGTGTGTGTTTTTTCTGTTCGTTGGCATCCATTAATCATTTTGTAGCAAGTTGGTACATCCAGTTTGCAAATACTCTATATGACTAAGTCTAAAACACGCCAGTGATCCTCGGGAAGAACGAGAAAAGTTAGCACTAACGACTCAAATTCAACAACTCAATCATGTGTTAATCAATCACGGCGATGTTTGGGAGCAGCTGTGATACCTCTTCCGGCTCTTCCGCTAGGTACGGGGCGATCTACCGAAGAGTTAATCATCAAGAGTATTGGCTTAGTTTATTTATAACCCGCTTGGTTTTGGAACCCGCGTCAGTATTTCTTTTTTACAGGCCAGAATGGTAACAGTACCCGACCCCCAAGCGTCCCGGTTCGGCAGTCCACTGCTTCTATCTACGTGGCTGATTATCGGAGTCAAACTCTACCACTCTCTGCCTCCCCCCAGTCTCTCCGGGCAGATGAGGGCGTCTCGAGAACAGATACATCATCAATTGCGTCATCAGAAAGTGAAATTGCATCACATTCCCCTACCAAAGAAAAAGAGAAGAAATCCAGTGTTCTAAATATTTTCAAGAAGAAGAAAAAGAGTGCTCAGGATAAAGTGTAAGCCGTGACTGTTGGAGTATGTTTTTGTTAAGTCAAAATCAAATTATTTTGCTATATACTGATGTCCATTTCTGTTACCACTTTCATTTTTGTCACTGAGAAGTCTATTATGTTGTTACGTTGCTAATTAATTATACCGTTTTTGTCTCCTTGCGGCTGGTGTTTTGATTACACCCAACATATGAATAGATAGATAGATAGATAGATCAGTGTATTTCAAAAGCCCATGGGCCATATACACAAACAAACAAAAACAGAAACATAACTTAAACAATCAGACTCCTTCTTAACTCTAAATATTTATCTATGTACACGCCCACTCGAGTAATAACGGTAGGGTTAGTATTACTCAAAATTTCAGGTAGTGATAAAATCACACCCTCTAGATAACTTTTCCTTAAATCTGAAAGTTTCGGGCAACTACGGAGGAAATGGTCCAAATTTTCTTCCTCCTTCTCACAAAGTGGGCAAGCATACCTCCCATCAGGAACCACACTACCTCTCTCAAAAACCTTCTGCCTGCTCTGAATTGGAAGGCAGTTTGCCCTTAGTTGGATCCAACGACATGAAACTTTCCCGGGTAGATTGAACTTAAAATACACTTCCTCTCCAAAACAAACTTTTACCACTTGATAATGACTCAATGTTATAGAACCATTAACAATACTCTGCCAACACTGGATTTCCTGACCTTCTAAAACCACTCTAATCTGACGTTCTAGATCTTTTGGCAAATCAACGCAACCAAGTCCTTCATTCCATATATATGGCATTCCTACTCGCTCCAGTAACCGCTTTACCTGGAATGGCCAAGAATGTTTCAAACCATTATTCAGCATTTCATCATAAGCTAACCGAGCTAGTCTATCCTTACTCATATTTATAATTTGTAACCATAATCTAATCATCAGGATAGCCCTACGTAACTTTAAAGAATATAAACCTATATCACCCTTTAAAATTTGAGAATGGGTTGTCTGATGTAGTCCAAATACCCTTTTGTAATACTGAAGTTGGAGCGACTCTAGTTGTTTTGCCGTCTCGCCGCCCCATATCTCTGCTCCATATTCTAAAATTGGCAAAACTTTTGTGTTAAATATTCTTTTATGCATTTTAAGGTTTTTTATACCCATAATTGACTGATTCCGAAAAATAGCTGACACGGCTACTTTACCTCTATTAACCACCTCATCAATATGTGACTTAAAACTTCCGTTGTCAGGTAACACGAATCCAAGGTATCTTATTCTCTTAACAACCTTCAGTTCTTCATTTGTCTGTATTGGTCAGATAGTTGTCATTATAGCTGTCGTTATTGCCGCTGACAGTAGTCGGCTAGCCTGCTAATAAAAGGTATATATTTCATTACGAAACTAAATTTAACAACATTGTACTGCCAACCTTGACTTTTTTGTCAAGTACATTCTAAATAACACTATAAGGCAAATGACCCGTAAAAATAAAGCACTAAAAAGCAGTATACGGAACATTCGTCATTTATTCAAAATTTCAACGAAAACTGACACAAAGCTCTTTCTATTGAGTTCAGTTCTTGCACTAACGGGCTTAAAGAACAGGTCTTATTGTGCTTTAACTCGAGGTAATCGAGGTTTGGGTGGAGCTGTGAATAGGTGTTGGAAAGGTGGGCGACACCGCAGATTGTTCCCGAACTCGGTATAAAGAGCGAAGTGTTGGTCTACCGCCAGGCCAGCGTGCTATACCAGACAAGCGTACTCAAGCAGTGGGCTGATAAAAGAAACGTGAAGTCGACGGAAGCGCTTTTGGGCGAAAATTCGAAACGGCTTGAGGAGATTGGAATCAGAGACGCACTATAGCCTGCTTAGTGGTAGAACAAAAGTCAGAGCAAAATAACACTAGGGAGTAGCGCCAAGACCTGATGCTTTCCATGCTTTACAAACGGGCCATATTCCTAGCGACGCCCACTACGCTTGCGCAAATTAAAGCGAGACAAGCTTGCGGGTTTATAAATTTCTAGTAAAGCGAAGGTGAGGTCTGCACAAATCAAGGAAACAATGTAGGCTGTATAATTTTTTTGCTATGTTCAGAACATGATTTTATCGGAGCCAGCGCTGGTAAACGGCTGATTGAGTTTCGGTAGGGAGGCTCTCTATCGCTAGTGGTGCTAGTGTCGCTGTTGTTAATGTGTGTGTCAATTTTGTCAAGTCTTGGCACTCTCCTAGTGTTATTTTGCTCTTACAAAAGCAGAACTACTTCAAATCAACCTTTCTGTTGTGATTATTTCAGTGGTAGTAGTAGGGTTTGATTCGAGAAAACTTACGATCACGATGTTAGTTTGCTGATAATTATATATTATTCCGACCCGTGGTCGGGTCTTAAACTCACCCCCTCACCCCCCCCCCCCCCCCCCCCTGCCTTTTGTGAAGTCGTATCAGTCGTTTATTTTGGTTTATTCAAACAATGTTTACAACGGGTACGTCAGCTACGATTCTTTATCAGCAATAAATGTAACTATAGCTGATAAAGAATCGTAGCTGACGTACCCGTTGTAAACATTGTTTGAATAAATGTTTCAAAGTCGGCTTGGGCTCAAAGAATATTTGTTTATTTTGGCCTTTTGCTAAGTCGTATCAGTCGTTTATTTTACCCTCGCCGAGGTCCCGGGTATTCCTTTTAATAAAAAACGATCCGAGTCGTTTAATTTTTTTTGTTAATTTGTCTCTGCACAGCTTCAGTCGTAAGCCACGCCGAGTCGTTTTAACCAGGTTTTGTAACCCCGATAGGTCGGAGACATGATTCATGGGGCAGCAATGCGGCTACCTGTTCTACTCCCATGGGATTTGGATCTGCCTCACTTAGGTCTTTCAAATTTTAGCCTGTCAAAATTAGTTGTTAAAGTGAAGTCTGACTGTGAAACATTGATATACCTTATCGACCAAAATCGAGAGACAAGGTTATGTGCATTGGTTGTTGGTCATCTTTGGAAACAGAATGGAAAAGCCATCAGAAATCAAATAACAGAAGACCCGCGAAACAAGTGTGCCTAGAACAGATGGAAAAAATGTTGATTACAAAGAGAGGTTGAGGTGGGAACAACGCTTGAAAAGGATAAGGAAGATTTTAATACACACCCCAAATTCTTCCCAGGACAGGAAGGGTTCTGCAGACGCTGGAATAGCGCATACTAGTCGGGAGATAATTTTTTGGCCTCTATGCTAGCAGAGGCGTTACTATCCAGAATGTTTGGGGGGGGGGAGGGAGGAACAAAAATATTCCTTCAGCCCAAGCTGACTGCGAATTTTATGTATCACCGCTGACTGCGAATCATAGCACTATCAAATATAGGAGGATCAAGGTATTTACCGACTGGCTGGTAATTTTTTCCGGAAAAACGACTGTTTTGACGAAGAACTAAACCGACCGTTTTTAAGAAAAATCGACTGTTTTGACGAAAAATCGCGGCGCTTCACGCCGATTCAGCTTTTTTTTTTTACCGGCTGGCCAACAACATCAGGGGAGGGGTGCATCCACCCACCCCCCATACGTGACGCCCCTGTATGCTAGTGTTAAAGCACATCTGAAAAGACTTAGCAAAAGTCAGGACACTCATACAACTCGAAAATGAGCGAACTTCTCGTCTTCATTTGCTGTGTATATCTCTTCTGTTGCGTAGAATCAAATTCTGCGAAGCAGTTTTAAGTAGCAATTCTTCAAACGTAGCTCACTGTAGCTTTACCTGCTTTAGTTTTCGACATGAAAGTAGAGTGTGTTGAATGACAAATAAAACGGTACACGGTACTTTCATAACGAAACACAAGTACATCAAATCCCCCGGAAAAAAAGCAACTCAAGTCTCATCCGATAACCGGCGTCTTTTTCTATCTGTAAACTCCTGTCAGGCCAGGGCCAAAAGTTCGTTACGTCCGTACATCCGGATTTTTCTTTAATGCACTGGCAAACCTGTTTTCCTCGTTTCGTTTCTGAGGAAGTGTGTTTTTAATGTGAAAATTACTTTTTTTGCTATTAGTTCGGAGCAAATCTACTTTCTTTTCTATGGGCACTATTTTGTCACTTTTTTCGATGGACTGAGTCGTGATTTCATAGCTATTCTTAACTTTTCATTGGGATCGCAAAAAGACGCTCTGCTCCTCGGCGTTACGTCCATAAATCCGGATTTTTTTTTATTTTAATGCACTGGCAAACTTCCTCGTTTTGTTTTTGAATAAGCGTGTCTTTAACGTGAAAATTCCTTTTTTTTTTGCTTTAATTCGGAACAAATCTACTTTGTGTCTATTTTGTTTTCTATGGCCACTATTTTGCCACTTTTTTCGACGGTCAGATTTGTGATTCAAAGCTATTTTTTCCTTTTCAATGGGATCGCAAAAAGACGGTCTGCTCCTCGGCATTTCACAATATTTCGCCTGTGACGCATTTCATAGTATTGTCTATTTAGAGGAACGGTGTGTCATTTACTTGGCGATTAGGCTTGGAACTTTTTAGATTTGAAACACAGTAAAGGCGGGCTACAATCTTTCTAGACAAAGGCAGATTAAAAAAATTTCGCCTGTAACACTTGCTTTAATTTGTTCCGGGTACAGGCGTTGAAAGCTTTCCTCTTTAGCGAAAGTTGAAATGTAAAGCTGAGGCTGTGAATGTATGTATACAAAAAATTTCCTTACAAGAGCAATTTCAGCTGAGTACGTGAGAGTCCTATATTACGATCCAGGAGTCGTTGAAATGAGCCGTCTCACCCCCCCCCCCCCCCACTGACCTGAGTGCTTCGGGCCACCCCTGGATCTCCCCTCCCTGATCATTTCATCCTCCTTCCCAAGTACCTAAAACCTCTCAACCGATTTCCGATACCTTTAGGTTACGGAGAGTCATTTTTTGTTTACAAAATTATGGCATATTTCTTGACACTGGAATTCAGCACACGGCTTGATCGTATCCAGGTCACAGGCGAAATATAAACCTTTATTGGCTGCACCCTCGGGATAGGCCACTTTTGACCACAACCACGCCACTTTTGCATTTGAACATTGTACTCTCCCGTCATCTGCTTGGATATGTGACCCAAACATTTTCTTACCACCCTCGTGAACATCAGCCGAGAAGATGGGATGCACCGGCACTTCAGCCCGCAAACTATGGGACGTGGTCTCCCCCTCAAGTAATGCGTTCACACTTCTGTCAACGCATATCTTAGTAGAAACCACCATGTCCGGACCCATGGCAAGTTCAAGTCTCGTCTAGCTAAGAGGAGGGTTTTCGCGAGCTGGAAAGCAAAGTCGGAATCACTTTCCAACGGTTTTTGCGCTACTTCGGAAAGTTGCCAAGCTTTCCGACCCGGTTTTCGCGCTTTGGAAACCGACGCAGCCTTCCCGGAAAGTGATTCCACGAGGTTACTGGAAAGCTCCGCGGAAAGTTGAATCTTTCGGCGGGAATTTCAAAATGTGAAAAAAAAACAGTGCAAGTGTCACTGATAAATAAAAAAAAAATGGCAATCGTAATTAAGGTAACTTCGATGTAATATAGATAGATAGATCAGTGTATTTCAAGAGCCCATGGGCCATATACACAAACAAACAAAACAAAAATATAACTTAAACAATCAGACTCCTTAACTCTAAAGATTTATTTATGTACACGCCCACTCGAGTAATAACGGTAGGGTTAGTATTTCTCAAAATTTCAAGAAGGGACAAAATTATCCCCTCTAGATACATTTTCCTTAAATCAGAAAGCTTCGGGCATCTCGGAGGAAATGGTCCAAATTTTCTTCCTCCTTCTCACAAAGTGGGCAAGCATACCTCCCATCAGGAACCACACTACCTCTCTCAAAAACCTTCTGCCTGCTCTGAATTGGAAGGCAATTTTCCCTTAGTTGGGTCTAACGACATAAAACTTTCCCGGGTAGATTGAACTTAAAATACACTTCCTCTCCAAAACAAACTTTAACCCCTTGATAATGATCAATGTTATGGAACTATTAACAATACTCTGCCAACACTGGATTTCCTGACCTTCTAAAACCACTCCAATCTGACGTTCTAGATCTTTTGGCAAATCAACACAACCAAGACCTTCATTCCATATATATGGCATTCCTACTCGCTCCAGTAACAGCTTTACCTGGAATGGACAAGAATGTTTCAAACCATTATTCAGCATCTCATCATAAGCTGACCTAGCTAGTCTATCCTTACTCATATTCATAATTTTTAACCATAATCTAGTCATCAGGATAGCCCTACGTAACTTTAAAGAATACAAACCTATATCACCCTTTAAAATTTGAGAATGGGTTGTCTGATGTAGTCCAAATACCCTTTTGTAATACTGAAGCTGGAGCGACTCTAGTTGTTTTGCCGTCTCTCCGCCCCATATCTCTGCTCCATATTCTAAAATTGGCAAAACTTTTGTATTAAATATTCTTGTATGCATTTTAAGGGTTTTTATACCCATAATTGACTGATTCCGAAAAATAGCTGACATGACTACTTTACCTCTATTAACCACCTCATCAATATGTGACTTAAAGCTTCCGTTGTCAGTTAACACGAATCCCAGGTATCTTATTCTCTTAACAACCTTCAGTTCTTCATTACTGAAGGTGAACTTACAATTTTCTATACAGTTAATTTTTCTTTTATAAAAATAATTACTTCACTCTTCTTAACGTTCAACTTTAATTTTTTCATCGCCAGAAACTCCCCAATCAAATTCAAAAGCGTCTGCAAATCTTCACGCGATTTAGCAACAACCGCAAGGTCGTCCGCAAACAGCTGCACTGACAGCTTTCTACTTCCCAGACTTACCGTTGGAGCCCATCTTTTCTCTAGAAAATCCACAATATCATTAATATAAATATTGAATAGTCGAGGAGATAAAGTGCTAGGGGGTGTGGTTGTACACTATCAAGTTTGTTCTTTTCTGCTCGGCCTCAAGTTGGTTGGCTCGCTCGTTAACAGCACTTAGGCTGGACCTAAGTGCTGTCAGTTCCGTTTTAACTTCCTCGTTCGCCTTAATATAACTGGAAAACTGGGTACTGATTTCCACCAGTTGGACTTTCATGGCAGCAATGCTATCTGATAATCCAGAAACAGCATCTACTTTCTTAGAAAGTTCAGGGACCAGATCCAACTTAAAGTTAATTTCTTCCAAAATCTGGGCACTGCGTATTTTCTCGCACTCTCCTGCTTGATCCGCCATGCTTGCACTTACAAGCTTTGATTGTGAATAAAATCAAGTCCTCGTCCAAACGCTCGTGTGAGTCCAGAATTTTCGTCAATCAAACCGTTAATTCGCTCACGTTATGTATTTAACAATCTTCGCTCCGGGCGTGCGCACCCTTTCAGAGCTGAATGAATACAAAATCAAAGAACCGTTCGGTGAACCGTATTTATTCGAAAAAGTTTGTAATTAAACATTTACTCGGCGATATCAGCTTTCCATGCGTTTTCGTGGTCAGTCCAGTGGGAAAGTGATTCCAGGAATCACTTTCCCACAATTTTCGCGATGCGCTTCGCTCGCCGGAAAGTGATTCCGAAGTCTCGCGAAAACCCTCCTAAGGAGTGGGCGAAAAAAAACATTCAAATAGGTAACAACGGGATTATAAATCCTGCTTAGTCAACCATCAGATCCAACATCAACAGAGAGCGAGACAGTAGAGGACCACCGAATCAGTAAATCAGCCAGAAGCGGAGCAACAGATGTCAGCCATCATTGCTCACGGAGCAAGTACAGATCCATTGGACCTTAATCGCACCGAAGTGGAATTAGGGTAAGGTAATAACAGATCCACCATTGACCTTATTCGCTTCGAATTACGATATAAAGGTAATTAAGATCAGGTAATAACGCCCTACCGAAAAAAATCGTGCCAGCTCGACAGACTAACTACACACATAACAGTTCTTACTTACAAATAAAGTAAGCCTTTTCTTCTTTCTCTGCGAAATAGTACAATTAACAGTGAAAATTTGAAGCAGTCAGGATAACCTCCAATTAACATTACTACAGGGCTCCGTGGTGACATTTTGTAGCCGCTAACCCTTTGGAACCGTGGTTAAAAAAAAATCCTTCAGTTAATTTCACTCGATGAACCCTCGCACTTGCAGTGAGTGAACCTCCAAGCCGGGTTCTCGAAAAGATGTCCCAGTGAGAAACTGTGGATTTTTCCAGATCCAGAAACTTAATTTCGTGCGCAGTAAGGAATGCGAAAATAGATGACAGTAGAAAAACAGATGATCAAACCCCGGATTAAATCTTTTGGATATAAGACGCAGGTCATTCTCGACGAAGCCTTATCTCTCGTCGGTTAGTTAGAGCGTCAGATTATGAAGCCTGAGGATCTTAGTTCGCCTATCGGAGTCACCAGCTACTTTGGTCCGTATTTGCAGCTGCTTACACCAAAGCTGCTATTGCGTCGATTAAAGGTTTGGCATATTGGTATAAACACGTACTGAATCCATATCTGAAGTTGTTTACAGGCCCGTTTTAACTTTACTTCGCTGCCGGGCAAGTACTTCGCTCAGAATACAGCTAAAACCAGGAATTCGTTCGAAGTACAAACATTTCAGAAGTAGATTATTTGTGAGATATAGGCGTAACCTAACCATACATGCTGTCATCCATATCTGAGCTTGGTGTCTCAGCGAATAAGCCGTTATCCTCTTGAAAATGTAAACAAATATGATACCGTAGTGGCGTTTTTGAAAATCGAGGCCAAACGGCTAATCAGCTGAGAAAGGCAAGTTCAGATATGGATTCAGCATGTATGTTTACCTCCTATGTCTCATCTATAATCGACTTTAGAACAGTCTTTTAGTTTGAAAAAAAAATTTTGCTTATCTGTATTCCGGGCGAAAAACTTATCCGATCATATCGACTTCTGATCAGCTTCAGAAAGGATTTTACTTATACCAAATTTCACGTTTTATGCCGATTCCGAGCAAACTCTTTGTCCGACAGGAGCTTCTAATCGACCTAAGAACCGAATTTCCGGTTTTGGCTGGATTCCGGGCGAACTACATGACCGGCAAAATAAAGCTCAAAACAAATTCAGCATGTCTCCTTGTCCCTACGTCGAGCCTCTAGTCACTACAAATAAAACTTTTAGGCCCACTCTTCAACAAATTTTTCTGGTTTTTCCTAATCTCCTGTTTCGGCCTACTCCGGGCAAACTATAAGCCCGGAGAGAAAATGATCTTAATATGCGGATTCAGCATGTCTCCTTACCCCAAACTGTTGTAGTCCAGTCGGTAAAAATGGCCGAGTCGGCGCGAAGTGCCGCGATGTTGCGTAAGTAAAGTCGTTTTTCCTAGAAACAGTCGGTTTTTCTGAAAAAACAGTCGGTGAGAACGACCAGCCAGTAAGTAAATACCCCCCCCCCCCCCAAGCATTTTGGCTAGTAACACCTCTGTCTGCAGAACCTCTCCTGTCCTTTGAAGCGAATTTCGGATATATATTAAAATCTTCCTTTTCCTAGTCCTATCCAGGCGTTGTACCAAGTTGCACTCACCTAAACCTCGCTCTGTAATCGACATTATTTCCACTCCTCGTATCTGGGTACACTTGTTTTTGCGGGTCGTCGTTTGAATTCTGATGGGTTTTCCATAATTTTTCAATATTTCTTACCTTCTTTTCCAATTGTAGTCAAAGTTTGACCAACTATCCATGCACATAGGTTTATCCATAAGGTTTATTCATGAGGTTTATTCATGCTATAGATCAGTGGTTCCCAACCTTTTCCGTACCGCGTACCCCTAATCAAGTTTCGAAAAGATTGCGTACCCCCATTTTCGAAAAGGGGGAAAAAAACGATAGTTATTATCATAAATGATAAGGCATACATGTGTAAAAATATGTACAGAATCAATGAGGCAATCACTAGAGGCTGCTTTGTAGCAAAAATTTTATTAGATCTCGGCTCGACGTCATTAGAAGCATATTTTTTACAGTCAGCCTGTTTCTATGTTTGGTTTTGATGTTCTCCGTGCTTTCATCGAGCTGCATCGCAAACTTTTTCGTTGGCTTAAGTTGCAACCTGAATGACAATATCACTTGCAATGTCTTCTCTTTTTCTTTTTTTTTCTTTTTTTTTTACCCGTAGCCGTAATTTAACTTATTTTTATATTACCTTGAAACAATACTGATCGACACTGGAACAGATTTTACGGCAGTAGGCTAGCTGTTTTTGAATCAACATTGTTTCACTGACTTTCACTGGGGCTTATAATCAGAGGCGTCACGCACGGGTTCACAACATCCATTCCCCCAAGTGGTCGGCCAGACGACTAAAAAGAAATGAGTCGGCGCGAAGCGCTTCGCGCCGCGATTTTTCGTAAAGCAGTTATTTAAAAAAAAAAATCGGTAAAACTTACCTGTCGGCCAGTAAAAATGCCTTGCCACTTAAGATACATTTTGGCTGGTGATGCCTCTGCTGGTAGTATTAGGCTTTCGGCAATTAAAACTGATTGAGGCGAGATTTTAAAGCTACAGACTAAATCAATTTTGGTTCCTTCGCGTACCCCTTGCAAGGGTCTCGCGTACCCCTTGGGGTACGCGTACCACCGGTTGGGAACCACTGCTATAGATAGATAGATCAGTGTATTTCAAAAGCCCACGGGCCATATACACAAACAAACAAACAAGAGCTGTAAGCTCATATGGCACTTGCATGGGTCAAGATGATTTGATTGATCAAAAGTAAGTTTCGACTTTGCGGTTGAGATGCGCACTCTAAGGGAGCTGGAACTTCATTTGTAAGCAAAACCCTTTAGGCAAAACTGCTAATGGGCTGATGGGCATCACGAAAATGCATATATTGCTTAAAAGTATTTTTTTTACTTTGTGGTCAAGATTGGTACTTTAAGGAATAATCGGATTTGGGAAGTAGCAATTTCTAAGCAAATGTTGTTGAGTCTCCAATATTCCAGCGAAGTTTCATCGTCCTAGCACATCTGGAAGTACCTTAACGCGCGATCACCGGAATCCCAGACCCCCCCCCCTCCTCCAACTCCACCCACAAAAACCGGAGCCAATCTGGTTCTGTAAATGATTAAACCAGAGCATCTGTTTGTCATTCCCACGAAGTTCGATCCAGATCACACCAGTCTAAGCGGGTCAAGTATTTTCCGCCCTCCCCCCAATAATTGCCGGATTCGGTCCGGAAATGAAAAAGGTCACCAGAGAAAAATGTCCTCTGTTTAAATATTAAATTTCACTCGAATCCGATCACCCGTTCCAAAGTTACACATGACTCAATATTCCAGATTCCCCTCCCTCAACTCCCCCCCCCCCCAGCACTTGAGCCAGAGGCTGCAAGTGCCATAAAAACAAAAATATAACTGAAACAGTCAGACTCCTTCTTAACTCTAAAGATTTATCTATGTACACGCCCACTCGAGTAATAACGGTAGGGTTAATATTACTCAAAATTTCAAGAAGTGATAAAATCACACCCTCTAGATACATTTTCCTTAAATCAGAAAGCTTCGGGCATCCACGGAGGAAATGGTCCAAATTTTCTTCCTCCTTCTCACAAAGTGGGCAAGCATGCCTCCCATCAGGAATCACACTACCTCTCTCAAAAACCTTCTGCCTGCTCTGAATTGGAAGGCAGTTTGCCCTTAGTTGGGTCCAACGACATAAAACTTTCCCGGGTAGATTGAACTTAAAATACACTTCCTCTCCATAACAAACTTTTACCACTTGATAATGACTCAATGTTATAGAACTATTAACAATACTCTGCCAACACTGGATTTCCTGACCTACTAAACCACTATAATCTGACGTTCGACACGCCCCTCGCCCCTCATAAAGTTCCTCTCAGATTAGTTCTTTTTTGGCCGCTAGGTGCGCTATCGTAAAGAAAACATTGCACGTTACTTCTTGGTGTACGTTTATCCAGGTTTGTTTTGCTATTTTCAATTCCTCTTAGGCCTAACCATGTTTAAAACTGTTTAAAATGCCTCTTCCCCTCTTTTTGCTTTACCCAACTCTGTTCTGTCAAGCGTCATCAAGTTTGTCATTTCTGGCTTCCGACTTCAGTGCCGAGTGCTGGCTGACTTTTCAACGGGGCTAATGCGCGACTCGATATGAAGCGAAAGCCTAATCGCTTATTCACCCGTCAGATAACTTATCCCCCGATCTCCCGTGTGATTGTTATTGTTCCTCTAGCGCATCCGGCGGCAATTCGTCATCGGATTTTATGAAGGACGTATCCAGTCAGACTTCACTTTAACAACTAACCTATTTTTTGACAGGCTTAAATCTGAAAGACCTAAGTGAGACAGAAACAAATCCCATGCGAGTTAAACAGGTAGTTGAGTTAAAGCGAGGCTTCACCTTCCAGATTTTTCTTCCGGATTCCAGACAGCCGTTTTCTTCAAGACGGATCTGGAAGGTGAAGCCAGGCCAAAAACGTCTGGAAGTCCGGGGTGTTGGACACCCCAGATTCCAGATTTCTGGAAGGTGCCATAGAGGCAACCCGTTCGAGAGACAATACAAATATGCAAATGGGGGAAGAAAAGGGAAAGTGATTGACAGTTGTGACTGGGATGCATGAGATATTTGAAATATAAAGGGAACGACTAGGAACTGTTGAAGAACAGCAAATTTAGCTGTCACCATTATCATGAAAATCTGGAAGGGTTGGCTTGACTATGCGGAAGCCCCGGACGTCTGGTAATCTGGAAGGTGAAGCCTTGCTTTTACTGCCATGATGAGTCATGTCTCCGACCTAAAGGGGTTATGAAAACTGATTCGAACGACTCGCTGACAGGGACGGGTTTAGGACTAAAGCTGGGTACTGCCGAAATTACATTTTTTTCGGATTGTCTTTGAATACCCGGGTCCTCGGCAAGGCCGAAATAAACGACTGATGCGACTTAGCAAAAGGCAGGGGTGTGTGAATCTCGACCCCCCCCCCATTTGGGCCACCCCTGCAGTGCTACTGCAACCGTGCCCGGCAATATATTGTCCAAGTGGGCTTTGCCGAAACGACGCCTCATAGCTGGCTTATCATGCTGCCCTTTAGTGTTACTCTTTGTACGTAATCCTTTCCGTCCATGCCATAATCCAAGGCTCGAGTTCTCAGTTTCTAGGATTGGGTAAATTTTTTGAGAGATTCGGTAAAATTTTTAGCTGCCCCCCCCCCCCCCTCAACGAAAATGCACTTGCGACTCCCCTGTTCCCAAGAATCCTGGGAATATTAAGTGACCAGCCTCTAATCTAATGTACACGAGTACAGCCAGTGGGTACCCCCTTGGTACAAGTACATCAACGTCAAAGAAATGGTTGAAACATATTCAGTTGAAAATATAGTCAGTTAAGACTTTTGATCCAAGACGGCTCAAAAATTTGAAAACTGCATCCATTGATGCATCTTTCATGACCCTTTCCCCGCTCATCCCTTGCTCATCCGGCGAGATAAAAAAAATGCCCTTTTAACAATCATGAGAAAATAAGCATTTTAGATTCCATAAAAGGTATTAACCGCCAATAACTTTTATCGAACAAGTCGAAACTCCGTGTCAACCATTTCCTTCAACTCTTGTTACAATTCAAAAGCCTCCTCTTTTAAAATCTTTATATCTTCGCAATCATTCATAAAAAGATCAGTTCTTTTTAGCGCCTAGCCACACATGAAGCAAGAGAATTCTGTTCCTTCCTCTTTCTTTTCTCTTCGTAAACTTCATACACGCAGGCGGCAGATTTTGAACCGTTACTGATCACACAGGTAACTTGCCGGTCTTGACAATGCGCAAACAGTTTTTATCGCCAGATGTTGAACTGCATTTTTTCGCTTTGGAACTAAAAAGCTTTATATGTATATATGGATCTGAAAGAGAATTGCTCCTAAAAGTCTTTTATGACTTGTCAGTGATATAGTGAGGAACAAGTTTGTTGATAGTGTGAATTTTTAGACGTGATGACTTATCGTTATTAGTCCAAAGGATCGTTTCGGCTCAAAAAGTCGGTATGCATTTTTCTTCGTTTTAGGGATCCCAAAACGTAAGTGGAGGGATACCTGTGACTTCAGAAAAGCTGTCCATCTGTCCGTCCATCTGTGATATTTTGATTAAACTTGGTGTGAGGACTCTTTGGGTCGTGGGAGAGGTCGAGTTCGTAGACTCGAACTCGAGTCTACGAACTCGTTCTACAGCTCAAATGTTGAGCTGTTTCTCAACATTTAGGGGTGGGGGTGTAAAGTAAGGGGCGAACAATTTTTTTTTTTACAGCTAATTGATAGTCGATTTAGGAGTAAGACGACATGCTGAACACAAATATGAAAACCATCTTCTCGCCGGACAAGTAGTTCACCCGGAATCCGGCCAAAACCGGAAAGTTTGTTAAAAGTAAAAGTTTTATTTAAAGTTGATTGTATGTTCGATTTAGGGGTAAGAAGACATGCTGAACATTTATATAAAAATCATTTTCTTGTCGGGCAAGGATTTCGCCCGGAATACGTCAGAAACCGGAAAAATTTTTAAGATTAAAAGTTTTATCTGAAGTTGATTGGATGTTCGATTTAGGGGTAAGAAGACAGGCTGAATCCGCTTTTGACAATCATATTCTACCCGGGCATACAGTTCACCCGGAATCCGGCTGAAACTGGAAAATTTGTTAAAAATTAAAGTTTTACTGAAGTTGATTAGATGTTCGATATAGGGGTAAGGTGATGCGCTGAATTCGTTTTTGAGCTTTAGTTTTTTGGAGATTTGGAGGAGAAAGATTTGGGATCGGAGATTTGGCAGAAGTAAGGCTGGAATATTTGATCAATTTCGTCGTAGTTGATATGAAGTATAACCGCGGAGTAAATACACACATGCTGAATCCATATATGAACTTGGTTTTAAGATGATTAGCCACTGACGTTCTTCTGTTTCTAAATCTTAATAGTAAAAATGTTCAAAGAGTCTGGCGAAGACCGGATATAAACAAACCAAATCCAACAAACCAAACTTTTCAGTTGTTTACCTTCTACGGTTCTGGTACTCTAACTCTTACCTCCGCTTGAAATCTTCTCCAGAAACAACTATTAAAGTACTTCGAGGTGTAAGGCAGGGGGGTGTTTTATCACCAACCCTTTTCAAAATTTGTATTTCTACTGTTCTGGAAAAGATCTCAGGCACTTATTTTACTGGTTCTACTGATGTTTCTTATATAGCTTATGCTGACGACATCCTGTTGATCAGCCGTACTAAATCAGCTCTTTCTGCGATGGTTTCTCTAGTTTCTCAGTCTTTCCTGGATATTGGCTTTTCTCTGAATCTTGATAAATGTGAATTCTTGTCTTACAACCTGTCTTCGTCTACTCCTCTAGTATGTAATGAATTTTCTGTTGTTTCTGTTTCTTCTTTTCGGTGGCTAGGGATTACTGTTTCTGATTCTTTAGCTCTCTTCCGTAGACAGATTGTTGCAGATGCAGTAAAAAAAATTCAACTTAGTTATTCAAAAATTGTAGCAAACCGTGGAAAATATAACAGAAGAGCTCTTGGGCGTTTATTCTCAACGTTTTCTGATCATTCTGTTCTTTATTTTTCGGGTATTCATTCTGTTCTGAAGCTAAAAGATTTGAAGAAAATGAAAGTTACGTATTTCAAATTTTGCAAATTTCTGCTTTCTCTGCCACCGTGGACTAGAAATCGTTACTTGGTTAAAAAATATAATGTTACGGATGTAGTTCAAAAGCTCGGTGACCTACACAGAAAGCTTTCTGTGGACGCATTTTGTAAAATAGGCCCTGATCACGGTCTTATTCAGTTTTTTGTTGAAGAGGATAGTGTTTAGTTGAAGTTATTTTTCTTTTTATAGTTTACTCCACTTGTACTACTTGTTTCTTGTAGTTGTGGGTGATAAATAAATAATAATAATAATAATAAAATTGTCTGGATTAAATATTAAATTTTTGGGATCCCATCGAAACCTTTGGTCTTGTTTAATGAGAGCTCTGGTAGAGTCGCTAGAAGAGTATAGTGTTAGAACTTGAGTGCCACACATTGAGCATTGAATCTTGAGCTTGGTATAGTGAATTACCTTAAATCGCATTGTCCAGCGACAAAGGTGGATGGTCCTCCTGTGGTTGTAATAGTGAAGCTTGCGCCAGCTATTGTGAATCTGTGCCATCATCACCAGGGGCGTCGCAAGTGCATTTTCGGTGGTGGGGGGGGGGGGGGTGGAAAGCCAAAATTTTACCGAATCTTTCAAAAACCATTTTTTTTTTCTGGAGGCTAAATTTAACTGCTTTTCTTACAAATTCTATCATTTACAGTTGATTAAATACCGAGACTCTAAGAAGTTCCAGAAACCGGATGGAGCGACGTTCCGGCAGCAGCAGTTACTGTAGTCTAGTCAGTACTACCCATTATCACATAAAAGAAGCGCCGCAGGCGGGATTTTTTTTTTGCTTTTTCCTACCAAATTTAATTTCCATCCATATTCTAGCTTTTAATATTTCGAAATCTCAATCCTAAAACTGGCTTAAGACCCCCGCCAAATGGCGCAGCCTTCCACAAAATAGAGAGTATTACGAAAAGTGCTGCAGGTGGAATTTTCGAAATATTTATGATTAGATATTCTTTTTGGGATCCAAAATAAAAGTAAGGACTATCGACGATATCATAGATCATCCCTTTTGTCTTCGACCAGTGCTTACTCGACCTCTTCTGAGTTCTTAGGTTCGTGGTAACTTCCGAATCCTTGCAATTATAACGAATAAATTCCCGAATCCCAGTTTTTATACCGAACAAGTTTATACCGGTAGCATTTTCGGGATTCTGTATAACTACCGTATCCAGGTTAATATACCGAATTGTTTTGGTATCAAAAGACTACCAAACAATATTCATATTCGGCATACTTTCTTCGAAACTGGAACTAAGTCAGGCTTCGTGGTTAACTTCCTAATCCTGGAATTTATACTGAGTGAATTACCGAATCCCAACCATGATACCGAATAATTTTTAACCAATAGCTTATTCGGGATTCTGTGTAACTACGGAATCTCCATAAATATACCGAATAGTTCGGGCATCGAAAAATTACCAAATGATATCAGTATATACTCTCACCAAATTCGTGACAACTACCGAATACTGAAAACTATACCGAATCACGATCATTACACCGAAGAGATTTGTTCAGATAGCCTATTTAGGATTCTGTATAACTCCCGAATCCCCGTAAATATATCGAACAGTTCTGCTATCGAAAAAATACTGCAACAATTTTAGTTAAATTTTGGGCCTCCGGTCCAAAATTTTACCAAATCTCAAAAAGGTGGGGGTGCTGCACCCCCCCCCCCCCCCCTTGCGACGCCCCTGATCACCACTACTTATCTCATTTGGAGATTACTCTCTTCCTCTTGTTCCGTTATTATTCAAGCTTGGTAGCCCCCCCTGGTTTTAAGGGACGGTATGTTCGTTGTTGGGTCATCTTATTTAACAAGAACTATATTAAATATATTAACAAGAAATGCATTACCCATCTGAATAGTGCACTTGAATAGTCTGGTGGAACATAGGTCAACTGTGGTACGTTGTGGATCCGACGACCCTTGAAGGGGAGATATGAACTCGCCGTCGAGTCAACCTAAATTCAGACGAATATCGCCTTCCTGCACTTCGAGTGTACTTCGTGCTCGCGTCACAATCCGAAAAATAAATGTATGTTTTTACTTATATTAATTAAATTTTATTACTGAGCATTAAGCTTAGAAAGAAAACACTGCTTCATCATTTGACTTGAACATTAGCACGTCCGCGTTAAATGTTATATGAAACCAAGTCAAAAATTCGGACCACAAGATGAAACCGCCAGAAATTGGATACTTGGCCTATCCAGATTGCTACTGTAATTCAGAACTGAAGCTGCATACCGCTAAACTGTGTGCAGCTTTGCGGCTCCTGTCGAACACATCTAAGTACAAATTTGTCACTGAGTTGAACATGGACCCACGTCTTTATGTGTCTATCATGTAGCTTTGCTACTTTGGCAATTTTTCATTAAACCTTAATCAGGACTTGTCGTTATCAGTGCTGTTTGTCGTCCGTGATATCGGTGAACTTTCACACGTCACAGTCGACGAGGATTCGGCTTCGGTGAGGATTGAGTTGTTTTTCTAGGTAACGGAAGTCTGTTTCCTTGTAGGTACGGCGGGCTTTTTGAAAGTAGGATACGGCAAATTTGACGACATGACGTCCAAGGATCCCGCGACTTCTTTCCGGTTTGGTAAGTCGTTTCTGCGGAAGCTTATAGATTTTCGGTCGCACGTTTTTTGTTTTGTTTTATTGAGATGAAAAGTTTTCGTACGTTCTTTCAGGCGGTTGAAACACTTGCGTAAAACAATACGCTTAGTTGTAACGGGACTCGCACATTGTGCAAGCAGACACGGTGACTGTTGCTTGACGATGAAACTGGTTAGCCTACCAATTATTCGCGTCGCTTGACTTACGACTCGACGCAAACAAGACACAAGTTTTTGGTGGGAATCGAAGCCGAATGAGTGAATTAAGAATTTATAGCGCACTGCCTAAGGGCATGGCTGCAGTAGAGAAATTTTTTAATTCGTCTTCACGATCCAGAGAAATGACTCTTCTGTTGTTGTTTTTTTCTGGTTCCATAGTTCTGTTTTTCTCTTCTGTTTTTCATGGGGCTCCACCTGATCAATCTTTTAACCTTGTCATTGCATTCTGCCCTTAATATCCAATCTAGACCATATTACGACTGGATTATCGATAAGAGTAACAACTCATAGACATACTTTTCATCTTTGTGTACAGCTCTTCGTCAGCTTCCCATTTTTGCCAGATTTCGGCCGAGTTGGGTATGTTCCAGCGTGATCAGCAAGCATAGACGAGGATGCAATGTGTCGCTTTCCCCAAGATCAACGTTCCTTCGTTCACTAACTTTTTCATCCAATCTTTCCATTCAAACCGACGTTCAAACTGACATCGGGTAAAAGTTTTCCTTTTCCAAAATTTTTGTCTGGACGCTTGGCGAACTATGCAGCCGGCGAGAAAAGGAATTCAGATATGGAGTCAGCATGTCTCCTTACCCTAATTCAATAGTGTCATTGTTGAAATATGACAAAAAATCGCCTTAATTTGTAAACCCTTCCCCACCCCCAAATATAGGATTACGGTGCCCGTCTTCAAACTACAAACCATCTACCGTCTACAAAGGATCCTTCCCATCTGAACGTAAACTCTCAACCTCTTCGAGTGTTATGGTGCTACCGAACGGATGAACAAACTTTACGAAGTCAACCCCGTCACTGGCATTTGGAAGGTCAAGCATCCCAGATATCGTTATTTCTTCTTCAATTTTGTCTTCTGGCTGCCACTACAGTCACAAGAACCGCATAATGGGCATGATCGTCTGACGTGATATTCTTTTGTCTCAACGAAAATGTTGTCCAATGCGACCGTCACCAGGAGACTTCGCGCCAATTTGATCGCTTCCTGCCGGATTTACGAGAAAGTAACTTAATCAAAGTTGGACGATTTCGCCCCGCTAGCACATCACCTAACTTTTTATTTATTTTTACCAGGTACCCGATCCTGCAAGTTTTTGTTGGTGTTCCTCTTCTTAGTTTTTGCTGCCTTGGTCTTCGTTCGTACCGCTGGAGTAACCATCGGCCAGACAAATGAATATGTCAAAAGCTTCCACAATATATTCGCTAGGATAGAGAATGACGAAAAGACATATCGTCTTTTCGACTTGGAGGCTCTGACTGAAAAAGTTGCTTCACTTCGTCAGTCTGTTGACGATTTGTCTTGCAAGGTAAGTTTTGACTACAGTAGGCTACATGGTACTACCTTACCACTAAAGTATCATGTTCCTAGCCTGCAAAGATGGTTGAAAGTAGACACCGTCGTGGGTTGGAAATTTACAGATGAGTGACTGATTTGTTTTCTGGATATATATTCAGTCTAAGAAATTCGTCTTTCTAACAAATTGCTACAACACTAGTCAACAATTTGTTGGATATCTGCAGGTTAGATTATCTTTAAATTCTTGAAATCAGACGTAACAGCCTTATTCATAAACCTTATATTTGTTTATTTATCAAGTTAGCTGTTGTTTAAGAAGATACTTGTTCGTGGTGAAGCGGGTGAATCCAACTTCAGTAGTCATGTCCAGGCTCGTCACTAGCCTTTTACCTTTGGGGTGGGGGGGTCCGATTTGTGACGACGGCCTAAACAAGTGCGCAAGCGCTCAGACGTGGAGTGTAAAAGTAAAGTGTTTATCACATTTATATACAAACAGCTTTAGAACCAAGACATTTCTCTTCCCCAGTAACCAAACAAGTATTGAAATAACGTTGTAATCACCCCCTTTTAAAAGCTTTAAATGTAAACTAACCGCCAGTATAAATCCAAAGAAATGTTGAAGGTCTTGCACGAATAGCATTTGTTCGAACACTGAATGGTCTGCCTGCCAGTCCAACCCTTTAAACCTTTTCCATTTGCAAGGTAATAAACAAGTGCAATAAACCAATTCGTAACAGACTAATGCCCCCTTTGTCACAATTCATTGAGAACGGCATATCATGGATCATATGACAAAACAGTCAAGTTTCCAAGTTTCATTAAAGATTAAAGTACGTCGCGTCGTCTTATTTGTTGATTAAAAAACATCTAATTAAAAACATGAAAAACGGGCAATCTGGGCCCAATTGCCCCTAAACCAGGTGGGGGTGGGGTTCGGGACCCGCAAAAAGTAAAAAGAGACCCCAATGCTCACAATCCTACCAAGTTTCAACTTGATAACTATTGATTCCTGGCAAGGGTAACGAACTTTACTCCTGGGCAATCTGGGCCCAGTTGCCCACGAACGGGGTGGGTGGGGAGGTACAACTTTAAAAGCAATTTCCCAGACCTATAATGTAAACGTCCAAGGAATTTCATCGTCCTATATCCAGTTCTGGCCAAGTTATGAACTTTATCCACTGGGCAATCTGGGCCCATTTGCCCCTGAACCGGGTTGGGGTGGGGAGTGGGACCCCCAAAAGGCACAACTACACCCCAATACCCACAAGTGTACCAAGTTTGAACTTGATACTGGCACTGGTTCACGAGTTATGAGCTCCACAAAATGCGGTGAAAACCGAAAGCCGAAAGCTGCTACAGCGCTCGCAATAGTGGATTGGTCCAAGGAACACTCCACTAAAAATGTACATTTCCCATCAGCATAGAATAGAACCGGTGTAAAAACTAACTGTAATGCAACAGTTACAGATTATTCCTTAAATGTAATTACGTATATTATCATATATTATGATATATGATAACATTATGATACGTACATATTATTACGTGCGTCAGTATTCTCTTCGGCACATCAGGTTCTTTTTACACGTAAGAAATCAAATTCTGTAAACGTTCGTCGGGCGCATCCCAAAAGTTTTAGGTTTCGTCGGCACATCGGCTTCTATTTACATGTAAGAAATAAAGATCTTTACAGTCTTGTCGGGCAAAACACAGAAGAAATCGAATTCTGAATGCCGTTGTCGGGCGTCGGTATTGTTTCGGCACATCGGGTTCTTTTTATACGTGATACAGCATTTGATTTCTTCTGTGTTTTGCCCGATTGGACTGTAGAGAAGTTGATTCTGACGTGTAAAAATAACCCGTTGTACCGACGACAGTTTAACTTCCCGTGTAAATCGAATCCGATGTGCCAACGAGTCGACCGACGCCCAACTAAAGCACACAAAATTTTATTTCTTCTGTATTCCTTATGTATAAAAAGAACCCAATGTACCGATGACAATACGCCCGACAAAAGCATGCAGAATTCGATTTCTTCCGTGTTTTGCCCGAAATTTGCAGGATTTTATTTCTTGCATATAAAAAGAACCCGAGAGTCGACGACGCCCGCCAAAAGCATACGCATTTTATTTCTTCTGTATTCCTTGCGTATAAAAAGAACCCGATATGCCGTGGAGAATACCGAGGCCCGACAAAAAGAATGCAGACTTCGATTTCGCCTGTGTTTTGCCCGAAAGATATTTGCAGGATTTTATTTCTTGCATATAAAAAGAACCCGAGAGTCGACGACGCCCGCCAAAAGCATACACATTTTATTTCTTCTGTATTCCTTATGTATAAAGAGAACCCGATATGCCGTAAAGAATACCGAGGACCGACAAAAATAATTCAGAATTCGATTTCGCCTGTGTTTTGCCAGACAAGTATTTGCAGAATTTATTTTTTTGCGAATAAAAAGAACTCGATGTGCCAACGAGTCGACCAACGCTTGAATAAAGCATGTAAAATCCTCTTTCTTCTGTGTTTGCCGGCGCTCCGCGCCGACAAACAAGTGAACTGTCGCCGGGCTTCGCCCAACAAAAGCACTTTCTCAAGACCTTGGGGGGGGGGATTCCCCCCATAGTGACGCCCCTGGCCATGCAGTCCTTTGCGTTCAGGACATCCTGAGATGAATTTGTCCCTTTTCCTTTCAGGTTTTCGGCATTGCATCGAAAGGAGGTTTCTGTCTTTCGGATGACAGTGTCACCGTCGGCGGAAACCAGGTGTGGAACGTTGTACTAGCTCAGAAGGTGGAATCCTATGTTGGAAACGGGTCCCTGCTTGACTTGGGAGCGGGCCTAGGATTTTACGGCAGGTAAGAACAAACCGTACTTCATTTGCGGCTTTAATCCCCATGGATAAAACAGGGTTTGCTAAAACTCGACTGGGAGTGTTTGGAAGACATCATTGTTCATTCACACACATAAGGCCTTTTTCCGAGACACAATTGTGGGCCACACACTTCTAAGTGCTTTTCGCGGAAACACGATTGTGTGCCACACAGTCGAGCCACTAGTTGAAACTCGCGGAAACGCCGCTTTGTCTATTTCTTTGGCGGTAATTTCAAATAACAGAAAATAAAACTAAATTCATGAAAAATCTCAATAAATAGAACTCCAGGCTTATTTACTTACCATTCTGTACATAAAGTATCCTCAGTTTTAAGTTTATATGCTTGAAAAAGTAGTTATTGTTTAGACACTATTTTGCTGCTTATTTGAATTTCCCACCAGAATCGAGCCACAAAATCGACAATCACCTCGCCAGTTGTTTGTCGAATTTCAGCCATAAAGCCAGCCACGAAAATCGTGGAACGTGGTCCTAGCTCAGAAGGTGGAATCCTATGTTGGAAACGGGCCCCTGCTTGACTTGAGAGCAGGCCTAGGATTTTACGGCAGGTAAGGACAAACCGTACTTCATTTGCGGCCTTAATCCCCATGGATAAAACAGGGTTTGCTAAGACTCGACTGGGAGTGTTTGGAAGACATCATTGTTCATTCACACACATAAGGCCTTTTTCCGCGACACAATTGTGGGCCATACACTTCCGAGTGCTTTTCGCGGAAACACGATTGCGTGCCACACAGTCGAGCCACTAGTTAGAAACTCGTGGAAACGCCGTTTTGTCTATTTCTATGGCGGTAATTTCAAATATCGGAAAATAAAAATAAAATTCATGTGTAAAATCTCAATAAATGGAACTCCAGGCTTATTTCCTTACCATTCTGTACATATAGTATCATCTGTTTTAAGTCTATATGCTTAAAAAGTAGTTATTGTTTAGACACTATTTTGCTGCTTCTTTGAATTTCCCGCCAGAGTCGAGCCACAAAATCGACAATCACCTCGCCAGTTGTTTGTCGAATTTGAGCCACAAAGCCAGCCAAGAAAATCTTGTTGGTCGCGGAAACACACTTGTGGGCCGCACAAAAGGTCGCGGAAACACACTTTTCGAGCCACAATCGACCCACAAACTGTTTGGAAAAACGCCTATAGTCAGCCCTCACCCATATTCAGCCTCAAGATCTCAACGTAGTTCTTACTTGTATTCCGTTTAATCGTTCCAGATATTTCGTAAGAAAAAGGGAGCCAGTGTTTCCAGCGAAATTCCACAGCGTCGACGAGGAAAACTTTTTCAATCGAACCGATGTAATGGATGCCATGGAAAAGCCGCGTGTTCTATCCGAGTATGAAGGTATGCACCTGAGGAGCTTTTCTTGCTTGATTGGCCGCCTCAGCCTGGACGTGGCCAACATTAGTATCTGGCTCAGACCGGACCTACGGGTGGAGTTCTAAACTGCATAGACTCTGGAAGAAATGGTCTGTCTGTCCGCAGTATCGGACCAGGTTCCGATAGCAGACCAAGGAGCTGCTGATTATTTACCTCCATTGCCCTCTCGATCTCAGCTCATATCACTCTATATCTATATCTGTATTTCAAAGCTATTAAGCCGTATACACAAAAAAAACAGCAATCTCAAATAATAGACAACCGTTCACAACCTCACGAAATATCCTACCGACCTACCGACTTTCTACTAAGCTAATAACTTTTTCTGTCATGTTCCCAAAATACACTATGGACCTAGGAGTCGTAGACTTAAGGATACCTAGAAGTAGCTCATCCCCCCCCCCCCATTTTGAAAAAGAGTACCCCTTGTATTAGAAAGCTCCTCACACCTCAAGAGAACATGTGTCCAAGATTGTAGATTCCCTGATTTTCCTTCCATTCCCTTCTCTACCAACTTCTACTAGCAAACTTTGAGAGATACCACTGGAAAGCACTACAAGCTCAAAGCCGACTCGTGGAATCATATTCGACTTTCCTTCCACCGAGGTAGGCTTCGGGGACGCTCTGTCATTTTTTTGCTTTGCAGGATACGATGGCGCGGTGAACGTGGAAAGATACACTACTGGCTTCATCAAGTTTATGGATCTCTCTGAAAAACAAATTTTGCCGCGGATGTTTGATTTTGTTATGAGCCTGGAGGTTGGTGAACACATCCCAGCTAAGTTCGAGACGGTTTTCCTTGATAACCTTGCTCGCCACGCATGCAGAGGTACGCTACTTTCATAATCTACGGTCTTAGTGGTTTTTGGGATCCCAAAACGTAAGTGGAGGGATACCTATGACATCGCAAAAAATTTCCGTCTGTACGTCTGTCTGTAAGCACTATAACTGTCGAAGGCAATGAGATATTTTCATGAAACTTGGTGTGAGGATTCTTTGGGTCAAGGGTAAGGTCAAGTTCGTAGATGGGCTCTGTAGCTCTAGATTTAGGGGCGGGGGAGGGGGGTTCAAATGAAGGGGCAAAAAAATATTTTTTAAAAGTTATTGAGAATATTGAGATAGTTGATTTAGGGGTAAGGAGACATGCTGAATCAGAATATGAAAGTTGTTTTGTTGCCGGACAAGTATTTCACCCGGAATCCGGGACACAAAACTTGTTGACCAGTTTTCGGATATAGCGCTCTACCCCTTTATTCTCAAACGATTGCAGCTCTGCGCACTCGGCACATGGCCGTGGCCGTGTGTTGTTTCAGTGACGTAATCGAAGGTCGAAGGGGGCGAGGCGAAAGAGACATGGGGTGAATGTGTTTATTTTATGGCACTGTTTAGGGAACCGGGAGTCGTACTTTATGTCCCATGGGCTACGGAACCGGTAGTTCTCACGGAAACCAAACCATATGAGCTGCGATTCCGGGATCTGACGTCATTGACGAACGGAAACTTGTATGTGCTGGCTCCCGTTCCGGTAGTAAGTGGAAATAGCTCACGGAAACTTCATCGCACCAGCTTCTCGTCCGGTATTTTCACGGAATTGTGTGCTCAGAAGCTAGGGAGCCGGTAGTTGATAACGGAAATTGTATAATTGGAGCTTGTGTTCCGGTAGTGTCTACGTGGAATATAGAACTCACGGAATAGTTTGGATGAGAGCTAGGATGCCGGGATTTTTTAGAGAAAATAACATGGGAAGAAATTCACTACCGGAACCCATATATTGAGAGCTAAGGTACCGGTAGCAATAACTATTTGATTGAAAATGACCAGCTCACGGACAGAGATGGCTCTGGGCTAGGGTTCCGGCAGTGCCAAAAAAAAAATTGAACTCACGGACCCATGTCAGTGCAGACTAGGAAACCGGAAGTGAAAATTTTGGGACCCAACTCCTGCGGGCTAGGGTTCTGGTAGTGCAAAAAATTAAAATTACATAGCGAGAGTGTTTGCGACATCTAATGTGTGATTGTAGGAAATGTAGTAGGAATTGTAGGAATAAGTGAGGGGTTGCTCACTGAAAAGGTGTACTTGTTAAGGGAGGGGTTGCTCACTGGAAAAAGATGTACTGGATAAGTGAGGGGTTGCTCAGTGGGTGTGCTAAAGTTGTTTGGGGAGGGGGTGGGGTCAGCCGGTCCCAGATACTCGTGAACGAATCCCAGGTGCACGCGAGGGGTTAGGAATTGGGTGTACCCGTTAAAGGAGTACTCGAGGGGTTAGACACTTGGGTGAGCCAAGCGAGGGGGTTGATTCATGGTCTACCAAAGAGGGAACTGCTAGGGTACGCGAGGGGCTATTCACTGAAATAAGGGTGAACTGGGTAAGTGAGAGGTTGCTCACTGAAAAAGGTGTACTTGGACAGGGAGGGGTTAGTCACTGGAGAAAAGATGTACTGGATAAGTGAGGGGTTACTAAGTGGGTGTACTAAAGTTGCCCGTAAGCAAAAAACTTCAAAATGGTAACATTTTTGTTGTAGGTTAAATATTCCAGCCGTGGATTATGGATAAATAGCAAAAATGTTAAAGGGGTCTAGCGAAGACTTGGAAATGTACAAGATTCGATTGTCTGGATCAAGAAGTCTGATAAACATTAAAAATTTTTGGGATCCCATCGAAACCTTTGGTCTTGTTGTCTGTAGAGCTTTCACGGCCATTAACAGCTTCATCACAGTAATCTTTCGTAAAATCCCCAGTAACCATATTTTCACATATCTGGGTCTTGAAAAAAAAATTCCCCTTCTGCAATCTGATGAAAGCGGTGACAGAGAATACGCTATTATTTAACGTTTCCTATTTTCCCCTGTCACATTCCGCCTCCCTAACCATCCGTTTGCCAATCACTTCCATCACTTTATCAGTCCTCCACACTGCGCCCATTTGCATTCTCATTTTCTCGCGGTTTCGCGAATCTGGTGTGTATCAACCCCGCAATTCGCATGAGTGTTTTCGCCTGTCGTCTGTTCCAAGCCCACAAAAACGCAGGACTAGTGCCAAATCTGGTTAGTGAAGACGCGATTCAACCATAATCGAAGGGACCGACTAAAAAGAGGCACGGCACGACATGGTGTAGGAGGGGCGAGTACTAAAAAGAGGCACGAAAACTAAAAGGGCCCTATCAGGCTTAGGAACATGTTCCGAGGGGTTGCTCACTCGCTGGGCACCACTGTACACCCTCCCTGGGCACCGACTGGACACCACTGGGCACCGGCTAGGCACCGGCTGGGCACCGCTGGGCACCGGCTGGGCACCACTGTACAACCGTTTTGGGAGTGAGCAACCCCTCGCAGTGTTCTAACTTGCCTTCTTTTAGGCTCTGGAGTTACGAACTCTCACTTACTTGCCTACTTCTATTACTTGCTAATCTCTTGTTATTACTCGTGCCTCCTGCGCCATACCGTGCCGTGCCTCCTTTTAGTTTGTATGCAGTGATATGTGTGTATGCAGTGGATCAAATGCGCGAGCAAGTTATGGAAGGTCAGCGGGATCGATCTCAGGTGGTCGAAACCCTCAAAAATCTTATTTTACAGGCATAGTGATGTCATGGGCAGTCGAAGGGCAAGGTGGGCACTTTCATGTAAATAACCACAATAACGACTACATCGAAGCACGAATGGCTGAAAGAGGCTTCCGATCCTGTCCCAGGCAAGACCAGGAGTTAAGAAGGACAGCCGATCTGGGTGGAGGATATTGGTTCAAAAATACCCTTATGTTGTATTTAAGAGAAGTTCCAAGTGAAGACACTCACTGCCAGAGCAGTTATCCGGAAATTCAGTGTTAAGAAAACGAATGCCGTTTTGAAACGAACAATATTGCAGTGTGTAAAGACGTCAGTGGAGATCTGTGCGTGGCACTACTGAGTACTTCCTGGACGAACAGTAAAAATAAATTTTATATGCGCGGATGCGAAATTTTTTAACTACTAAATCCGTGTTTGTTCTAGTTTTTGTAGACGATTGCGTTAAAGAAGTGTCAAAATGTTAATCCGGCCAGGCGAGCCGACGAGCGGCCCGGGCAAAGAAAACACCAATAACAACAATACGAAAGTAAGATAAGATAAGATAATCTGTATTTGAAAGCCGTATGGCCATATACAGTAACAATCAACATACATAAATACAACCAGCATTCATTCACCACTACTATAATTTCTACGGCGCACTTGCTCTATCTCTTTCCTCAATCTTACTAAACTCTAAAGCCCTTCCAACAAAATTCCCTACTGCGATAATATACCTCGGCGACGTTGATTTCAAGATCCCAGGGAGAAAGCCATCATTCCCCTTTTCAAAGATACTTCCCCTCAAATGTGAGAGGCTACGACACCGCAGGAGAATGTGGCCAAGCCCATACTCACCTTCCCCACAAACCGGGCAAGACCTATGCATTTCCGGATTCCTCTTTCTTTCCCAAACTTTCCCGAAAGGTAGACGATTTGCTCGCACCTGCAACCAATTCATAAACCTTTTGGGGATATCCAACTTAAAATAATATTCCTCACCATACGTTTCCTTCACTTGGCTATAAAATTGTAGACTTTTGGATGCCTTGATGTCCAGCCACCACTGCTGGATTTCCTGGTCTTTTAGCCTCGCTTTAAATTCTCCCAGAAATTTGTTCCCTTCCTTTCCTGGTCCTCGACCCATATTCCATATGTACGAAAATCCATTTTTATCCAATAACTTTTTAACCTGGAAAGGCCAAGCTTTCTTTGTCCCAATTTCTAGTAGTTCATTATATGCAGATGATTCCAGCCTGTGATTGGGGTATTCCAGTAGCTTTAACCAATATTTGTTGATATGGACTTCTCTCTTACTTCGCATTGAGAATAATCCAAGATCGCCTCTTATAACCAGGCTGTGCGTGGTGATATGTAACCCGTAGATCCTCTTGTAATATTGAAGCTGTAGCGTTTCTAGGTTTTTTCCGCTTTCGTACCCCCATATTTCGGCTCCGTAATGAACTATTGATTCAATTTTCGAAGAAAACAGTTGTTTGTGCAGCTTGAGGTCGCCAATCCCGGTGAGTAGGTTGTTTCTATACAAAGTAAACAATGCTGCTTTGGCTCTTGAGGCTGCTACAGAAATGTGTTTTTTCCAGCTACCGTTCGAAGAAAGGTGAAAACCAAGGTATTTAGCTTCCGTGACAATCCTAATCTGTTGTCCCTTGAAGAAGAAACTCTCTTGCTGTACCCCTTTTGGCTGGCGTACAAAAACCTATTACTTCAGTCTTCTTGATGTTGAGCTGCAATTTCTTTTCCTCCAGATATACCCCTGTAAGATCCAGCAATATCTGTAATTCAGCTGCTGTTTTACCGACTAGTGCGATGTCATCTGCGAATATGAGCAGCGAGAGAACTTTCTCACCAAGCCGTACTGTTGGTGCCCACCTACTTTCCAAAAAAGAAACTATATCATTAACAAGCCGCACCAAACCGAATTATACCATCATAATATCCACAAAAAGCTTCGGTTCAAAGATCGTCTACTTCTGGCAACCGGGTCACCGTATTTGAATGCAGTTTTCATAAAGTCAAATAATGTATAAAACGGATCCGTCAGCTACGATGCTTCATCAGGTTGCTGATAAAGTATCGTAGCTGACGTATCCGTTGTATACATTACTTGAATATATGTTATATATCGTCGGTGTCAAGCGTAAACCACGTATCTCCTTTTTTCAAAATTTGTCAGGAGGAAAAAAAAATAATAACTTTTTCTCGTTAGTAGTACAGCCCCCTATGTTAATCCGAGATACGTGGTTTCCATCTTGGCTGTATCTCCCAAACTATGAGTCGGAGGCAATCGAGAAACGCACCGTTCGACGCAGAAGTTTTCGGCGAGTAGAACTGTGTCAAAAAGTGGAAATCGCAAATTTGACCAGATACGTGGTTTCCGCTTGACACCTACGATATGTAAATAAATAAATGTCAAAGTCAGCTTGGGCTCAAGGAGTATTCAGTTTTCATAACTTAGGCAGAGTTTCTCCCGAACCTGGTTTGTGTTTAAACTATCCCGAGTTTGTAGGGCTGCGTGCTTCCGCCCTCACTCGCCTAGTTAGATATGACGTTGGCGTGCTTATTTTATCCCTGCGGCGTGTATTTTTGCGCTTGAACCGCCCTCCCCCAACCTTTGGTGAACACCAATTGGCAAGTGCCCATGCCCTCTTTGTGATTCGCCAAGGAAGTTTCGTTGCTTTCCTTTGTATTTCAACGGCTTCGAAGTTTCGTATTGCGTTGGCTTCACTTGTTTCGTCTCCAGTAGTAAAGGTGAGCTGATATGATTTTTTCTATCGTGACTCTTATAATGGTTCATATAATATCCTGTTTGACAACCCAGGCGACATCTGCTCGTGTCGCGAAAGGTAGGAATTCATTGTTCATTACCCGTATTTGCCTGGCGGGGAGAAAACCAAATTGTTCGACTGTAGCTGTGATCCTCTGGACCAGTGCTTCCACTTCTACTGTATTTCGAAGTAGAATACTTTATTTTGGACCATTCTACTTTTTAATTTTTTAATCTACTTTACTACTTTATTTCTACTGTTTCTTGGCCTTTTATACTTTATTTTTACGTTTTTTTGTCTATTGGTTGGACTACCAAGCAGAAAAGAAGTTTATATCCAATAATTTTGACTGTGACACACTGGGGTCTGGAAAACAATCTGTGTTTGTAAAAATTCTCTCAATTTAACCACGAAAGAGGCTGATTTTCGATTTTTGTTTTTCCTGCGGCGCACAATTTAACAGAATACCAAATTGTTTAAACAGAAAACAGGTTGTGTTCTCTACCAAAATACTCGTATTTTAGCAGAAAACAGGATAAAATTTTGTCTGCGGCGCACATTTTGAACACAATCTGGTTTTGTGCCAAAATATCTGTAGGCTAACTGAAAACAGTCAGATTTTCAAAGTTTTTGCCTGTTGTGCACAATTTGCAGAGAAGTCTCAGTATTTTAGCAGAAAACAGGATTTTTTTCAGAATTTTTGCCTGCAGCGCATAGTTTTAACACAATCTGACTTGACAAAAATATCTTTAATTTTGGAGAAAAGAGGATGATTTTATAAAACAATTGCTTGCAGCGCACAGTTTCAACAAAATATGTTTGTATATTAGAAATTCCATATTTTAAAAGAAAAAAATATTTTTTTTTTACTTTTTATGGCACTTGCAGCCTCTGGCTCAAGTGCCATATACCGATCACAATTCCGTCTGTCCGTCTGTCGGTCTGTCGGTCGGTCCGAGTTTTTTGTCCCACATATCCGAGTTAGGGTATTTCCAGATGTGCTAGGACAATGAAACTTGGCAGGCATATCAGGGACCCGACCAAACTAACCTGGAAATAATCAGTTTCCCGATCCGACCATATGGGGGGGAGTGCAGGGCGCTGGAAACTTGCAAATTTAGGGCATTTTGTCACTTTTTTCTGAGTTAGGGTACTTCTAGATGAGCTAGGACAATGAAACTTGGCAGGAATATCAGGGACCCGACCAAACGAACCTGGAAATAATCAGTTTCTCGATCCGACCATATGCGGGGGAGTGGGGGCGCTCGAAACTTGAAAATTTAGGGCATTTTGTCACACTTTTTCGAGTTTGGGTACTTCCAGATGAGCTAGGACAATGAAACTTGGCAGGAATATCAGGGACCCGACCAAACTAACCTGCAAATAATCAGTTTCCCGATCCGACCATGTCCGGGGAAGTGGGGGCGCTGGAAACTTGAAAATTTAGGGCATTTTGTCACACTTTTTCGAGTTAGGGTACTTCCAGTTGTGCTAGGACCATGAAACTTGGCAGGCATATCAGAGACCCGAGCAAACAAAATTAGGAATAATCATTTTTCTGATCCGACCATTTTTGGGGGGGGGGGTGGAGGGCAGGGGAATCCGGGAAACTGAGAAGTGTGTAACTTTCGAACGGATGATCGGATTGTAATGAAACTTCATAACTGAAGAGAATATATATCTGTTATGCCCCGTATAAAGTCTTGACCGGATTCGGTAGCCAGGGGGGAGTTGGGGGGGGGGGGGAGACCGGAAATTTCAAGAAACGGTTAGAATGGAGGGATCGGAGTGAAACTTGCTGGGAAGAACAAGCATCTGCTCTAGATAAGTCCTTTAGACCATTGTACTGGATCCGGACACTTATGGGGGGGGGGGGGGTCCCGGAATTCCGGTGAGGGTGGTTTTTTGGATTTTCACGATGAAACTTGGCAGGCATATCAGGGACCCAATCAAACTGACTTCAAAATAAAACTATTGTCGATCAGATAATGGTGGGGGAGTGGAGGGAGGGGAATCCGCAGGGGAATCCGGGAAATTGAGAAGTTTGTAACTTTCGAACGGATGATCGGATTGTAATGAAACTTCATAACTGAACAGAATATATATCTGTAATGTCCCGTTTAAAGTCTTGACTAAATGCGTAACTTTGGAACGGGTGATCGGATTCGAGTGAAATTTAATAATTAAACAGAGGACATTTTTCTCTTGTGACCTTTTTCATTTCCGGACCGAATCCGGCAATTATCGGGGGGAGGGCGGAAAATACTTGACCCGCTTAGACTGGTGTGATCTGGATCGAACTTCGTGGGAATGACAAACAGATGCTCTGGATTAATCATTTACAGAACCGGATTGGCTCCGGCTATTGTGGGTGGACAAGCCTCAACTTCCGAATCTCCCACCGTCAGTTCCTCATAAACTCAATGGAAGCTGAATTGTCTGTTTTGCGAGAAAACCAGTTGTCAATGGGGAAACTTATTACCGTTTTGGAAAAGGACTGAGTCGGATTTTAAGAAAGTGCAGATTATGTAAAATAAAGCTCTTCGTATTTTAGGTGAACGTCTGAATTGTAGTGATACGGTTGATTGTTTTAAGTCGTTATGTGTGTTACCGGTAAAAAGATATGTGAACACCAGATTGGAGTATTTGTATATAAGAGTCTAAACGGATTGTGCCCATCATATTTTCGACATTTTTATGGCACTTGCAGCCTCTGGCTCAAGTGCCATATACCGATCACAATTCCGTCTGTCGGTCGGTCCGAGTTTTTTGTCCCACATATCCGAGTTAGGGTACTTCCAGATGTGCTAGGACAATGAAACTTGGCAGGCATATCAGGGACCCGACCAAACTAACCTGGAAATAATCAGTTTCCCGATCCGACCATATGCCGGGGAGTGCGGGGCGCTGGAAACTTGAAAATTTAGGGCATTTTGTCACTTTTTTCCGAGTTAGGGTACTTCTAGATGAGCTAGGACAATGAAACTTGGCAGGAATATCAGGGACCCGACCAAACGAACCTGGAAATAATCAGTTTCCCGATCCGACCATATGCGGGGGAGTGGGGGCGCTCGAAACTTGAAAATTTAGGGCATTTTGTCACACTTTTTCGAGTTAGTGTACTTCCAGATGAGCTAGGACAATGAAACTTGGCAGGAATATCAGGGACCTGACCAAAGTAACCTGGAAATTATAACTTTCCCGATCCGACCATATGCGGGGGAGTGGGGCCGCTGGAAACTTGAAAATTTAGGGCATTTTGTCACACTTTTTCGAGTGAGGGTACTTCCAGATGAGCTAGGACAATAAAACTTGGCAGGAATATCAGGGACCCGACCAAACTAACCTGGAAATAATCAGTTTCCCGATCTGACCATATGCGGGGGAGTGGGGGCGCTGGAAACTTGAAAATTTAGGGCATTTTGTCACACTTTTTCGAGTTAGGGTACTTCCAGTTGTGCTAGGACCATGAAACTTGGCAGGCATATCAGAGACCCGACCAAACAAACTTATAAATAATCAGTTTTCTGATCCGACCATTTTTTTTGGGGGGGGGGGGGGGTGGAGGGCAAGGGAATCCGGGAAATTGAGAAGTGTGTAACTTTCGAACGGATGATCGGATTGTAATGAAACTTCATAACTGAATAGAATATATATCTATAATGTCCCGTTTAAAGTCTTGACCGGATTCGGTAGCCAGGGGGGAGTTGGGGGGGGGGGGAGACCGGAAATTTCAAGAAACGGTTAGAATGGAGGGATCGGAGTGAAACTTGCTGGGAAGAACAAGCATCTGCTCTAGATAAGTCCTTTAGACCATTGTACAGGATGGGGAATCCCGAATCCGAAATTTTCAGTCATGCGTAATTTTGGAATGGGTGATCGGATTCGAGTGAAATTTAAGAATTGAACAGAGGACATTTCTCCGATGATTTTTTTCATATCCGGACCGGATCCGGCAACTATTGGTGGGGGGCGGAAAATACACGACCCGTTTAGAATGGAGGGATCGGGATGGAACTTTGTGGGAAGAACAAACAGATGCTCTAGGTAAGTCATTTGCTGAATCGGATTGGCTACGTGCACCGCGGGGGAGCTGGGGGGGGGGGGGGGGGGTGGACCGGAAATCTCGAGAAACGGTTAGAATGATGGTATCGGAGTGAAACTTGCTGGGAAGAACAAACATCTGGTCCATGTAAATCTTTTACATAATTTGACTGGATCCGGAAACTTGAGGGGGGGGGGGGAGGAGGGGGTTTCCCTGAATTCCGTTTTTTGGGGGATTTTCACGACGAAACTTGGAAGGCATATCAGGGACCCGGTCAAACTGACTTGGAATAAAAAAAAATTCCTCGATACGATAATCTTGGGGGGGGGGGGGAGTTGAGGGAGGGGAATCCGGAATATTAAGTCATGCGTAACTTTGGAACGGGTGATCGGATTCGAGTGAAATTTCATAATTAAACAGAGGACATTTTTCTCTTGTGACCTTTTTCATTTCCGGACCGAATCCGGCAATTATTGGGGGGAGGGCGGAAAATACTTGACCCGCTTAGACTGGTGTGATCTGGATCGAACTTCGTGGGAATGACAAACAGATGCTCTGGATTAATCATTTACAGAACCGGATTGACTCCGGTTATTGTGGGTGGAGTTGGAGGAGGGGGGTGGGGGGGGTCTGGGATTCCGGTGATCGCGCGTTAAGGTACTTTCAGATGTGCTAGGACGATGAAACTTCGCTGGAATATTGGAGACTCAACAACATTTGCTTAGAAATTGCTACGTCCCAAATCCGATTATTCCTTAAAGTACCAATCTTGACCGCAAAGTAAAAAAAATACTTTTAAGTAATATATGCATTTTCGTGATGCCCATCAGCCCATTAGCAGTTTTGCCTCAAGGGTTTTGCTTACAAATGAAGTTCCAGCTCCCTTAGAGCGCGCATCTCAACCGCAAAGTCGAAACTTACTTTTGATCAATCAAATCATTTTGACCCATGCAAGTGCCATATGAGCTTACAGCTCTTGTCATGTTGATCATGCATATTACCACGAGTATGAGACAAGAAATGTGAGTTTGTTGGTGAATGATATTGGAGAGTCGTCAAGAGGAGGGTTTTGTGTGAGGAATTCGGGTGTGAAGGTATGGAATCATCTTCCGGAGAGAATCAGGGAGTCGGAGAACCAGTTTTTGTTTAAAAATAGATTGAAAAATTAGTTTTTGGATAGTTAGATAAATGTGGAATATTTATTTGGAATTTTATTTAAGGTGAATATTTCATTATTATTATTAGTAAATGACGGATGGGTTGGGTGGGGGGGGGGGGTAAAGAAAAAGAAATGATAAGGTTAAGACGAGAAATGTATGCCATCGTTTGTAATGGGTGATTAAAAGTTGTGCACTCCCGCACAGGACACGGTTGTGCCCTTCGGGAGCGTTCTGTTTGTTGTTTTGTTTAAGGAATATTGAAATTAAAATGAACTGAATTGAAACTGAATTGAAAAATTGGACTCCCCATCGAGCACGGACACTATTGCCTCCCTTAACAAACAATTTGAGCTCTACAAACAGCAACGTACCTCTTCTGACGATAGCCGGTCTGATCAGGGACCCATACATTTCCTGTAATGATTCGCCATTCAGGGGGCTTGTCAATAAGAGATTTCTGCTGCACTCTTGACCGAGCGTCAGATAGTTCGAGAAATACCCATGGGGATAAAATACCCGACTATCCAGATAGACTAAATTTTTCGCAGGTGTTGTGCTGAACTAAGAATATTTCTCTGTAATGGAAGAGTGTCATGCTGAATAGTCCCAACAAATTTTGTCTGTCTGACCAAGAACGCCGATTCGACCCAAGCGGAATATTTGGAAACTAGGTGAGGCTCGGGCAACATAGCAACATAGAAGCATAGGAAATGACAAGCCCCCTGAATGGCGAGTCATTACAGGAAATTTATGGGTCCCTGGTCTGATCAAGAAAGTGAAATTTCCACCTTGACTCAAAAACTCCTGGACATAACGAGTCAAACAAAGGCAGAGGCGTCCCGCCTAAATGCAGCCATTAGTGACCGAGATCATAAAATCGTCTTACTCCAGCGCGAAAGCCAGTTGATCTCAAAGTGCAAGAACATTTTAATCACGACTCCGGCAAATTCTCTCTCTAATGCAGTGACTGTGTTGACCAGCCCCCAGGGCCCACAACTAAACAATTGGCGATCATACAACCGTATTATACAGACAAGTGGCAACGCTTCTAGCGAGGGGTTGCTCACTCGCTGAGCACCACTGTACACCCTCGCTGGGCACCGCTGGGCACCGACACCGCTGGGCACCGGCTGGGCACCGCTGGGCACCGCTGGGCACCGGCTGGGCACCGGCTGGGCACTACTGTACAACCATTTTGGGAGTGAGCAACCCCTCGGCTTCTAGTTCGAGTGCGGTCGATAACTTGGGACGCAGATTGCAGATTTTCTACTCATCAACCTGTGGATCTATTTGACTATGTCTTAAACAAGTGCTGATGGTGAGGCATAGGGGGATTTACAGAAACTAGTCCGCTTGGAAGCTCTTGTCGGCACCATATCAACACTTCCATGTGGAAAAGTTGACATTTTTTCACCTCTGTCATGAAAGTGCAGACAACCCAACAAGGAAATCCTGTTCGTCTATCCGTGGCGTAAACCATTCTTTCTGTATTATTTTGTCCCTTCAGGGTCAAAGATTCTAGCCAACAAATGCGAGCCAATCAAGATCCCCATGTGCATGGACATGCCGTACAATCTCACAAGTTTTCCAAACACCATGGGACACCAGAATCAGGTTGACGTAGCTGTAGCAGCAGAACAGTTCAGTATCTTACGATGGACACAGTGCTCGCCATATCTGGTAAGTAAGAAAAAACATCTCATACGATCAGTTGTAGGCTAAGCTCTAACTGAAAGCCATTTATTGTGACTGTTTGCTGGATTAGTTTGACGTGATGGACTGTTCGAGGCCTTCAACCCGCTACAAATGATCAGTTCAGTCGAATGACATTAGCGAGAAATTGCGGGTGAACTCTATAGTTGGATATGATACAGGCCAGGGGGGCACAGGTATTAAATCTTAAGACATCTAGCCGGGTGGGGGTTGGTGGTTTGGTCCGAAAGTTGCGGATTTAATCCGGGGTGGGTCCCTTCAAAGTTAAAAAATGTGGGATTTTATACCTTGATAAATAGGGTGGGTGGTTTGTCAATTTTATTTTATTTTAGGGACGAGTAACATATCATTCGATAGCTCACCACATAAAGACTGAATGGGTAATATACAAAACAGTCGTCGAGATGGTTTTAAGCCGACAGTATAGGAGCAAGTTCATTTCCTGAAAGGATTACAACCCAGATTTAGGTTTCCCATGCACTGTGAACATTTCCGGTGTTTATGAACATTTTCCGGTGTTTATGTTTAAGCGACTGCCTCCCAAGTTATATATCTGTACCCAAAAATAATTTTATCTTCCGGTATACTCGAGTACGGGAGGTTATTCCCAGGATTGCTACCGCACTAGACTTACTAATTTTATCTTATTTCTCCTTTTTTCACGTATAGTATAAAGACAAGCCCAATTTAGTCGGAAACGCTGTGATAGGTCCTCCCTCCTTACCACCGGACCCTTCCGAGTTCGGACAAACGAAAACAGGACCCCAGGAAAACAAAAACGGGACCGATCTGGCTAACCAAACAGGACCCAGACAGACATACCTCCATAATCGGGGCAACGGAAGGAGACCCATAATTTAAGAAACAAGGACCCTTTTTCTTTGTGAAAAAATAGTATAAGAGACTAAACAAATTGTTCCTAGTTGCCTCTTTTGATGATCCAAACACTGTGGGGAGGGGGTCCACATTTGCGTGAACGGCAGGTTGAGCCAGGTGCCAGATTGAGTTGCCGGGTCTCACCAAATTTGGGAAGTAAGAGCCGTAGTTCTGCCTTTTGAGCAGCCAATCCGACGACCCCTACATGAGCTCTGGTAGCACGTCATTTGAAGGTGTTGTTGTGTGCAGATTAAGGTGATCTGATTCGGTCCTTCAGTATACACTGTTAGGACACTAGCTCTAGCGTCCCGACAAGTCTGGTTCAGATCAGGCAACTCTTTATGTGGCGGTTGACAAGAACTCCTCATTACGGCTCCTATGACCGGGTCGAAAAAGCATATCTTATCTTCCCACCAAGTTTGGTTAAGATCAGGCAACTCCTTCTGGTAGATGAGATGAAACACAAATGAGATCTGGCTAGTCCTATTGGTAGATGTGTTGTTTACAAACATATAGGGACTCGTCTCCTCCCCCCCCCCCCAATGTTCAGAATATAAGTTGTCATGGGATTGGTGTCATCGTGATTTATTAAGTACCACCCAAACTGGATAACTCGTTTGAAAGTTATACAATCTAGTCAGGTCCCTAATACAGACCTTAAGCGGAACATCCAAGACGTGTGCTCGTGTAGTTTATCAAGTTCCAGAATTAAGCATGTCACAAGATTTCCGGGATTACCCCAGGATTCCTCCAGCTCTCCCAACAGTGCCCGGATCCGGTCCGGTTCTAAAAATGATGTATATCGCTTACGCTTGTTCGTCTTGCTATATTTCTCATCCCGATACCTCAACTCTAAGCGTGCCACGAAATTTCCAGTGATTCTCTTCCAACTCGTTAATTGTTGTATAATCCGTTAGTTCAGTTTGTCTGGTGTCAATCTTTTAAGCCTTTGAGACCCTGATCCACTGAAAAGCTTCGGGGCCAGTGTATGGTTTTCCCCCAATATTCCAGGCAATTTTTCGTAGGTGCACAAAATAGGACTGTGCGGTTAAGATCGACACTTTAAGGTGGTCAGGATTCATTTTGAATCTAAACCCTTGAGGTACAAATGATCATGGGCCTTTGCCGACCATGAAAGTTTAGGTATTTTTTGATCAAAAACTATTTTCAGCACATTGATGTTAACATGCACACTTTAAGGGGTCTTCAAGTTCTGTCAGTTTTACCAGAGTTTGGTATGCCACAAAATTAACGGGCCTTCCTCCCCTCCCAACTCTTCCGATAATGCCCGGGTCCGATCCAGTTCTATAAATGATTGTCTAGAGGTTATGCTTTTCCTTCCCACAAAGTCCGGTCCCGAGCACTCTATAATAGGCTAAGCTTGTCATGGGATTTCTGGTGCTCGATGCCACATAGGTGCCGGATCCCGTCTGGCGTTGAACTGAGTACCGAGGGGAAGTACTCTTACTAATTATCAAGTTGCATTCAGTTCTGATCACCCGTTCGAAGTTATGCATGTCGAAAGTTTCCGGATTTTCCCTCCCTCAAATCCCCTCAGAATGGTTGGACTCGGTAAGTGGCAGTTACCATGTCTATCTTGTCGGGTCCCTAATGAGTCTGTCAAGTTTCATCGTCGTAGCACAACTGAAAGTACCTTAACTCGCGATCACCGGAATTCCGGACCCACCTCTAACTCCCCCACAGTGACCGGCTAGAGCAAAGGTATGTTATCCCCACTAGTTCAATCCGATCTCTCTAGTCTAAGCGTGTCACGATATTTCCAGTCCCGCTTAGGACCTCCCCCCCCCCCCAACACTTGTCGCATTCGCTCTGTATCACCAAATAGAACACCTGTGACATGTCCTCGAAAGTCGTGCATGACACAAGATTCGAATTTCCTTTCCCCCCACTCCCCCCAAGATAGTCTCATCGGGGAGATGAATATTTCCAAGTTAATCTAATCGGGTCTCTAACTCGCCAGCCAAGTATCATCGTCCTCGCCCGTCTGGAAGTACCCTAACTCGCGATTACCGGAATTCCGAGGAAACCCCCTTCAACTCTCCCCACGGTACACTGAACCGGTTATGTTACGTCAAAAATGTGTCTAAGAGTTATGCTTGTTCTTCCCACCAAGTTCCATCCCGACGGTTTGGATTTAGTTAAGAAGGGTTTTCGCGAGATCTCGGAATCACTTTGTTATATTGTCGATGTGAATGTAAATGTAAGTTGTTCAGCCTTAGCCTACCATGCAGAATCAGTCAGGAATGGCAAGTAGTAGGCTAAGGCCTAACACAAAATACGTCAAGACTCGGGCGCGCAGTTCATATCCGCAATCTTATCCGAGTTCCGACCCAAACCTCTTGAACTAACTAATACCGGTGGTTGGTTGCCAGACCATTGCTAGGCCCTAGACTAGCCTAGCCAAAACGCATCAGCCCATAATTCGGCATTTACATGGGGTTTTATTCCAAATCCTAGGCCTATACATTATCGATAACATAAATAGAAACTGGTGATACTTAATTACATGTATTCCAAAGGACTCGGTGCTCACGAATAGTAATCCGACAGAAAACGACTGGCTTGACTGGCTTTGACTCCTTTCGACTGGCTTCCACTGAATGAAATGCCGGAGCTTATATAACCTCGGTGCAGGGCTCGAGGCGAAATGAAATCAATGCTGTTCTCCAATGGATGGTGATAATTCCAAATATTATAAATAATGATTATATATTAATGAATAAATAAATAAATGAATACTAAAGGTGTATTCTAAGAATGAAGGATGAAACTAAAGAAAAGGTAAAAAGAACGGGTTACAGACTATGTCTCTGTAACAACTTTCCGGCGAGCGAAGCGCATCTCGAAAACTGCGGGAAAGTGATTCCTGGAATCACTTTCCACTTTCCCGCTGGACTGATCGCGAAAACCCATGGAAAGCTGATATCGCCGAGAAAATGTTCAATTACAAACTTTTTCGAATAAATCTGGTTCACTGAACGGTTCTTTGATTTTCATGTATTACATCGAAGTCAACTTAATCACGATTGCCGTTTTTTTTAATTTATTAGTGACACTTGCACTGTTTTTTCTCAACATCTTTGAAATTCCCGCCGAAAGATTCAACTTTCCGCGGAGCTTTCAACTAACCTCGTGGAATCACTTTCCAGGAAAGCTGCTTCGGTTTCCAAAGCGCGAAAACCGGGTTGGAAAGTTCGGCAACTTTCCGAAGTCGCGCGAAAACCATTGGAAAGTAATTCCGACTTTGCTTTCCAGCTCGCGAAAACCCTCCTTTAGAGTGTGTTGGATCCAGTTTCTTGGTGTAGCACTCTCGAACTGGAGATGAGGCAGTGTTTCACTTCTATTTTTGCTCAGAACGTCGCAGTTATCGAAATATCGGCATGATATTGTACAAAAACTGATACAAATCATCAATCTAGACCACCTGATATCTTTTTTTTTTTTTTTAGTCTTGGGGGTGGTGGGGTGGGTGGTTTGGAACTAAAGTTGTGGATTTTTTCCGGGGGATGGGGGGTCCCAAGCCCAAAAACGGATTTTGTACCCTATGATCGGGGGTGGGTGGGTCCTTTTCTTGAAAGTTGACTGATCTTAGGCTAGATATCAGTAGATTTCATACCTGCGCCCCCCTGATATAGGCGTATTCTCGCCGTTCCCCGAGGACTCGGCTTGAAGAGTCCCCGCGTTTTTGTTTGTCCCGGGGACTCACTCCCCGTATTCTCGCGAGTCCCCCCGGACGGGGAATGCTCCGATTATCATCACCATCATTAAAAAGGACTCCCTTTCAGATTCGGAGGGGAATCAGTTTTTGGTAGTGTTGGTGCAATGTAAAATTAATTAAAAACAATCAGAATATACAAAACCAAAAATAAAGTGGTTCCAGACTACTTTCGTCAACTGCATATTTTTTTTTTCGAGCAAAATCCATTTTGGAATCCTTCTCCGTGTTCTCGCTGTTTCTGTACGCGGAGTCCGCGTGGAGTGCCTCCCTCTATACTCGCCTTTCCCTTCGATTCCCGGAGACTCCTCAGGGAACGGCGAGAATACGCCTTCTGTCATGTTTTGATCAACTGGTTGTTCTCTGCGTTCGTTGTTCGCGTGTTCTTTTCCTGTTGTCATATAACGGTTGTATGTCTGCAGACAGTCGATCGGTCGATCCGAGTTCGTTTTCCGCATCTTATCAATCGATTTTGCTGTGGGATTAGAAATCCGGCACCATATGACACGTGTAAATTCAGTTTAACGCTAAAATCTTGAAATGGCTGTCGTCATGTTTTCGGAAAGCCAAGAGGAAGGAAGTGGGAAAGGTCAACAGGTCCCGAGATGTTTCAAGAGGATTGTTCCCTGTTATCGTATGTGCGGAGAGTTTCACATGGACAGGAAAGTCGCCCCTGGCATGTGCCTTAGAATATCTTAAAGCACACCTCACACTATTTACTGTGTATGTTCCAATATTCAAAACTGTCTGAATAGTGTAAAGCGAGGCTCTGCTTTTCGCAAATTATCCACGGCTTTTGATGTTTTAAGCCTTTTCCATGGCCCATTGACTTTAGCAAAATCTCGGCAAAATTCAGAAGAAAAAAAACAGTTTTCGCATCAGTAGCATCCCGATGAAAAATTTGTAGCCTGCGTTGTATAAATGATTGTACGAAATAGTTGTATGTATTGATATGTAATAGTACAGAATACTATCATTTAATGTGCCTCAGACTGGGCCAATCGTAAGCAGTAGTGTCCAGTAGCATCCTGTCTTGCTAATAATAGCACACATTAGAATGCAGTAACACGGTAGCCTTGGCATAGAAGCATGTAGGAGCCAGAGGCGTTACTAGCCAAAATGCTTGGGGGGGGGGGGGGGGGACGAGGCATTTACTGACTGGCTGGTAATTTTTACCGACTTTTTCTACAGAAAAAAACGACTGTTTTCAGCAACAAAAATGACATTTTTGAAAAAAATCGACTGATTTTCGGAAAAACCGACTATTTTGACGAAAAATCGACCATTTTTCAGAAAAAACGACTTTTTTCATGAAAAAAATCGACTGTTTTGACGAAAAATCGCGGCGCTTCGCGCCGATTCGTATTTTTTTACCGACTCGCCGGCAGCATTGGGGGGGGGGCGTCCCCCCCTCCCCCCCCCCCCCAGTCGTGACGCCCCTGGTAGTAGCATCCGTTCGTACTGCATGGTACTTCTTCGTACAATTTCATAGTACTATTCTGAGATAAATGTTTCATCGGAATGGGACGCAAACACTCTTTGGGAGCATAGTGCTCATGGAAACTGGTGAATCACAGCAAGTGCAAAGATTAGTTAGGTGTCGTTATCGGGTTCAAAATGTAGCATATGTAATTTGGGACTCAGGGACGAGGAACTAATGGATGCTATTACGAAATTACGTTGCATTGGCAGAATAGGTACTACAGGTCCTTTAAGTTTTACTTTCTGCTAATACTTACAAACTAATAAATCGATCCATAGGCTTTCTTGCTGTGTTCGATTTATGTTCCCTTGTGTACGTTTGACTTCACGACTGAGCCGATTCCTCCATGTCAAGAAGTCTGTGAAGCAGTCTTGGATGACTGTCAAGATATCCAAAACCAACTAGGGTTTTCATGGCCGGCAGCGCTGGATTGTCAAAGATACCCACCGAAAGACGGCGGAGTCTGCATTGCACCGGAAGCAGAAGGTAATGCAAAGTCACGTCTAGATACTCCTGATGACCACTTCTTCGCGCCGACTAAGAATCGCCGTGTTTCTAGCGAAGAGCCGGAAACGCCACCACAGCTGTCCCCATCGACCGCCGTTGATTGGTTTACATAGTATTTGAGTCATCCTTCGGGCGACGTTTCTTCTTCTTTCAGACGTTCACTGGCGTGGTGGCGTGTTTTGGACTCAAATGTCATATAGAGTATTTAGTGTATTTACTCTTGATAACTAACTCTTCGTGCCAATGAAGAGCTGTCCCTGTCCCCAACAAACGTTGTTATTGGTTGACACATAATTTGAATCATCGTTTATAGCCAGTTTTTTTTATCACTAAACTGAATCCGTAGGCTACGGGAAATTGAGATGATTAAAGTGCAGACAACCCGGCCGAAAAAAGTCTGAACGGCTGTCGTTGCTGTATTAGCGCCGAAACAAGGATCGACCCTCATGATTCAAAAGACGCTTCCATCGGTAAAAATCCACACAGGCCGGACCTGTTCTTTAGTCGTTGGTTGAATGGCTGAAAGTTGGGAGTTAAAAAGAAGGGAGAGAAAGAGAAAGTCAAAAAAAGAGAGAAAGGTAAAGAAGGAAAAGTGGTTTGGTGGATTTAAATCTATTTTTTTCTGATCACGGTCACTCTTCCAGTTTGCGACCTCTTCGCAGGCGTCCCCAGTTTAAACGAGTTATATCATAATCATTCTAGCACTTGCAACGTCTAGACCCCCCCCCCCAAGACCCAAGATGAAGCCACGACTCTATCCGACCGCTGGGGCATCTAGCGGCACGGGTCGGAAGCGCCCAACATGGGGAGGATGAGATCTAACAAAACGTTTTATATTTGTAGCCGGCATATGGAGAATGTGTAGAAAAATCAAACCTATCATTTGCATTATCGATTTCTTTAAGTATTTGGTTTCTTTTATTCAAACAATGTTTACAACGGGTACGTCAGCTACGATTCTTCATCAGCGATATTTCGGCCCTTTTTGGCAAGGGTCCTCGTCAGGCTGTCAATCTTCTGGTTCAACTTCGGGGAAGGAAACAAACCTGTAAACCTGTATTTGCCAAAAAGGGCCGAAATATCGCTGATGAAGAATCGTAGCTGACGTACCCGTTGTAAACATTGTTTGAATAAATGTTTCAAAGTCAGCTTGGGCTCAAAGAATATTTATTTGGTTTCTGTTTTTTTTTTCTTGAATAAGCCCCATAAGCCCCGCCCATTGCCAGGCCTTATGTTAGGCCTTATGGTGGGGCCATAAACAGTTAATGGTGTTTTTTATTTTTTATGAATAAACTGAACTGAACTGAATCCGAGCGTATTTTAAGCACGTATTTGGGGCTTGAAAAGATCTCTAGCCGTACGGACGTGTTTGAGAAATCGGTCCGTTTTGCATCTAAATGCAAACGTATTGCTAGATACGCTCGGATTTTACGCATTGTGTAAGCACACCATAAACTAGATCATAATAAACAAAAACCGTAAATTATACTAAATTCGTTATAGTGATTTCTTGATGACTCTGAAACTGAGCTAAATAATGTTCAGCTTCCGAGATAAAAAAAAAATGCCAAACTGGCCGATGATTTCTTCTTCCGACATATCTAAACACGTCGACATGGCGATATACTTAGTTGGTTTAATTCTCTCATACGCCACTCAATCTTCTCGAAGGTTTTAGTAATCTTTTGACCAGCGCCGGATGATCAATGAATAGTGAATGAGCAATGGCGGACTTGCTTTCAGGAGTGAACTGTGTTCAAGTAATTTGTGGACGACGTTGGCTACCGTGAGGATTTGGGGGAAAACAAAGATAACACTGCATTCGTAAAAATCCGACCTATCGAAAAATGATGGTGTCTCCCACTTTCTCGGCCCAAATGAATCAAAGACTTTAAACCCCGACCGTGAACGGAGATTCCGTCATATTTTACTCTGCAATTCAAGCATAGTGTTTTAAACTTTGCTGGACGTTATAATTGATGTGTCTTGATATTGTGGGTATTATGCGGGAGAACATAACTGTTGGTCGGGATATATATGAGGAAATGCTAACGAGCTGCCTATTCTAGACTGGACATCTACCACAATCCAGAAGGATATAATCGACGACGAGTGTAGATGCACCAAAATTCCGAAGCTTCGCAAGTGGCTTTACTACCGAAGCAATTTCAAATTTGGTAAGCGACATATTGAAAAAGGCTGGTACTTCTTTTTGCTTACGTGTTCTGATGATGACGATGAGATGATGTCTATTGCAAAAAGCCAACTGGCCATAGCAAACGCAAAGAATAAAGCAAAATAAAAAAAGGAAGCTTATTTTTCCATCCAATATTTGAAAACAGGGAAATGTTTTGATCATCGAAAGGATTTTGTATTTTTTTTTTACCCGGGGCTCTATTAATAACGTTCAGAATGTGCTCTGCTTGCGCGACCACCCAAAATTCATCCAAATGCGAAGAATTTCAATTTAAAAGAAGCCTACAATTCCCAGGTTTATAGATGCACCCGGAAAAGTCGCTGTCAAAGAAAGCAGGAAATGCCAAGATAATTATGTCTTGCAAAGAATCTGCCATTTTTAGTTGTTTTTTCAGTAATTGGCTTACTTTGTAATTGACAAACATTCCAAACATAAGGACAGGCGCGAGGTACCACAAATCCGGAAGAATAAGTTCATTCGATGAAATCGATCATCTTTGATCGCAGACAAACGCAGGACAAACGGAGTAACGCATTTTTATTCTGTCACTAGGCTGTCGGATCTCAGCTCCATTCGGTTAAATTTTAAACATTATTTTTCTCTTATAGCACTCAGAGGTCGCTCGAAACAAATAACTGTTTATGGAGAACTAACTATCATCAATGTTCTGGTTCAAGAAGTGCTGAAAGAGACGACAATCAAAATTCATCCAAACTCGGAATATACTTTATGGATGAACAGTTCGTGTTTGTGCCCAAGGATAGAGCTGGGTATGTTGCAAGTAAAAGTATAAGCGTAGTATAGGCGCAGTAGCAGAAGGCTAGCTGGTTTAACTTTGGTCTACGACGGTAATTTTGCTGGTCTGGGCCTAGAGCTCGACTGCTTTCCACTTTGCAGATCAACTTAGTTTGGGGCAGAAAATCAGAGTGGGTGCCTGTGGGATCACCCACTCCTGTTAGTTTTTTTGCAGAGCAGGTTGTTTTGCTCTGGTTTTTCGGTACCGTCGTTAATTTCGAACGGAATAATTGACATATATGAGAAAGTAAGATGGTGGTTGCGGAGTGTGTGTGAAGTGAAGCGGTAGTTAATAGCCTGTTCCGAAGGGGCTGAAACAGCTGCCAATTTGCGTGCGTAATTGAAACAGCGGCTGATTTACGCGCGTAATTAGCGGTTGAAAAAAATCCAAAAGACAGCCGCCGATTTTTCAAACAGGCGTGTATTTTCATTGCAGTCACCGATCGGGATAAATAAATCCTTTGGGAATGTGAATTACGTCAGAAGGGACGACTTTAAGGTCAATCCAGTCCAAATTCTATCAGACCGATGTGATTATAGAATGATTTGTATATATTTTCCTTAGTTTCTTTTCTTCTTTTCTTTTTCTTTATGTACTCCGCTTTTTACCTTTTGTAAGCGGGCAAAAATAAATATATATATCTATATATATATTTGTACTCCCAGGATGACTGAATGATTTCGAAGAAAGGTAGAATAATTTTCTAATTTAAACAGCGTATGCTCTGTTTATGTCTGAAATTTGTTTTCTTGTTATATAATTCAAATAATTTTCCATTCAACCCTCACTGAAAAGTGACTGAACAACCCTAAGTGCTTGCATTCTGTTCTCGTATTACTTATATTTAGTCATTGTTTTTATGTTCTCATTTGAAAACAAGAATATTGGAAATGAATTTTTTTTTTGCTTTTTTACTTAATCTTGCCGAGTTGCCGAATTTGTGTCATTTTTAGTGGAGTATTCCTTGGAACAATCCACTATTGCGAGCGCTGTAACAGGCTTTCGGTTTTCACCGTTTTTGTGGAGCTCATAACTCGTGATCCAGTGCATGTATCAAGCTCAAACTTGGCACACTTGTGGGTACTGCGGTCTAGTTACGCCTTTTAGGGGTCCCAACTCCCCCACCAACCCGGTTCAGGGGCAATTGGGCAAAGATTGCCCGTTGAGTGGAGTTCATAACCAGTGGACAATGACAGCTATCAAGTTGAAAGCTGGTACAACTCTTCGCGCTGGAGTCTAGTTGTACTTAGTAAGGGTCCCGCCCCCCCCCCCCCCACATCCATCAGGTTCAGGGGTAATTGGGCCCAGATTGCCCATTGAGTGGAGATCTTAACCCGTGTACAAAGACAGAGTTCAAGTTGAAATTTGGTACAAGTGTCGGCACTGGGGTCTAGTCGCGCTTTTTAGGGGTCCCCCCACCCCCACCTACCTAGTTCAAAGGCATTTGGACCCAGATTGCCCAGATAGCGGAGTTCATAACTCGTGAACCATGATAGGCATCATCTTGAAACTTGGTATTATTGTTGGGACTGGGATCTAGTTGCACTTTTTGTCGTCCCAAATCCCCACACTCACTCGGCTCTGGGGCAATCGGGCCCAAATGGCCCCATGGCTAAGATCTTAACTTTACCACGGCTTGGGCTAGAATGACGAACTTTCCTGTACCTATATCCTCTGATTACGAAGAAACTCTTGAGACTGCACCTCCCCCTCTGCCTGCTCATGGGCAACTGGGCCCGGATTGCCCATGATTTGAGATTTTGTGAACCTTTACAGGTTTCAAAATTCAAAACTGGTATACTTGATGATATTCGGGTCTAGTTTAAGATATATTCCCCCCCCCCCCCCCCTCACACACACACCTTCACCATTCCTCGGTTTCAGGGCACCTGTGCCCAGTTCATAGCTTGTAAACCATGGCCGGTGTCAAGTAGAAACTTGGAACGATTGTTGTCATTGGGGTCTAGATGTGTGCGATTTTCTTTGGCAGGAGAGGGGTCCCGCCTCAAACATCCGGGCTTTTCAGACAATACGAGGCGCAGATTCTCCAGTGACTAATTTGCGCAACATAGACCACAATTAGAGATACGATAATGAAATTCCTTTTCCTTGCGGTTTCTAGGCTCTTGAAAATACTTTTGGAGTCTCACCTCCCCAACCCTTCCTGTTCGTTTGCAACGGGGCCCAGACTGCCCGTGTGTTAAGTTAGTGAACGAGGACACTCATCAAATTAAAAGCTCGTATACTTGTAAACTTCACTTTTCAGAAGATGCACATAGCGTTTGTTTGGTTTCATGTTTCGCAAAGGGTTTGAGATGTCAATTAGTCACAACATGTGTTTTCGAGTTAAGAAGGGGATGATGAAATGGGATCTGAAACTTTATGACTTTGGCATTAGTGTGTTTGAACAAGGTTTGTGCGAAGCAAAACTGGAAAGACAAAGATGGACGATACTGTGACCGAATTACGATTTACGCGAAGGGATTGCGTTTCTAATTGAACTAATATTAAACGTTACTGGAAAGGAGAAGTCTAAGTCAGTTCAATTCATTTTTTTGCACTCCCTGTCTGAGCGCTTGCGCACTTGTTCTAGTCTACAGACTGCAAAACAACTATATTTGACTTTGACACATTTGCAAGACGTTTTGTTTTAATACCATATAAATATTATTACATATAAATAGAATATTCGGAATTAGGTTTTTCTTTTTAGCTCTGCCGTCAACCCCAAAACAGTTGATCAGTCGTCTGAAGTCATGAGCCGCTGTTTTCGGCGCACGTATTTTGGTCCCGTGCGAACAAGCTATAAGGTAGTTGAGCGTAGCGCAGTTTTGCCAGATTGGCGGATTTTACGCCAAACTGGCGGACTTTGTCGGAGACTGGCGTAAATATTTGTGCAACTATCTTGTGGCGTAAAACGTGGCTGCTTTTCTTTTTAACTGGCGTATTTTTTGGCGTGATGTGAAAAATTGGCTATGTTTACGATCAGAAAAAATGGCTGAGACTCATTGAGTTTTTGGGAGGTGTCGATTTTTTTGGCGTGTTTTTGGCGTATTTTTCAGTGGCCGCGGCTTATTTTATTTAACGCGATATGGCAACACTGGCGTACCGGGGGCCAGCATGAGAATTGACAAAGGCGGTTTCTGGATGTAAAGTTTACTTACTTTCGATATTCCATTAGGTCGAGAATACTTGCTGATGGGATACGAAGACACTGAGAATCAAAGGCTGTTGCACCTTTCTGACAGCATTGCCATCGAATGGCACAAGAAATACGCAGACAAAATTTTGGTAAGCTTAGCACTACAGTCTCAGACTGCAAAGTGTCTTCTATTCTTAGTCTGTTTGTGAAGCCAAGTCAGCACATCGACCTTGCATGACATTTTTCTTTTTTTCAGAAATGGGAGAAAGCAGCGAAAAAAACAGATTTCAGTTGGCCAGTCGCAGTCTCTGCTCCAGCTGCAAAACAGAACGACAAAAAAAGAAAGGATCGGAAAAAGTTCTTTGCTTAGGCTAAAGTATTTTTCTATTATTCCAAACAGATATTAATAAAACTGCGTTATTCTGTTTTATAGGAAACTTCAGTGTCTAGTTCAACCAATTTGAGCAGCGGCTCGAACATCTCCTTTTTCGCTGTAACTTGTTTGCTAGCATAAAACGACATGCCGGACTATGATTGCACGGTTTTACCATTTGTAGCTGAACGCAAGACGGACATACTCTAGTTGGGTAATATTAGGATTTGCTATGCAAAATTTCTTATGATAGCGAACTAGTTGGCCAGAACTTCTCTCCAATGAGATTATTTATCGTAGCCAACTAGTCGGCAACACAGGCTTTTCCTATAGAAAATTTCTAACGTTGACCAACTAGTCTACTAGAGACCGCGAGCTATGATTGGACATTTGCTATTTTTATGCCACTTGCCTGCCGGCCAAGTGCCAGAATACCGATCACTTTTCCGTCGGTCGGTCGGTCAGTCCGGTGATCGCGAGTTATAGGGTACTTCCAGATGTACTAGGACGATGAAACTTGGCAGGCTTCTTGGTGACCCGACCAAACTAACTTGGAAATCGTCACTTCCCGATACGACCACCCTGGAAGGAGTGGAGGGAGGGGCACTCCCGAATATTGACGTATGTATAACTTTTGAACAGGGAATCGGATCTTGATGAAACTTGATATTTGGAAAGACCTCGTGTCTCGAATGATACGCTTCAAGTCTGGCACGGATCCGGTGACTTTAGGGGGAGCAGGAGAAGGGGGACCGGAAATCGTGTGACATGTTCAGAGCGGACGGATCGGGATGAAACTTAGTGTGAGGAACAAGCACAAGCCCTAGATACACAGTTGATAAGACCGGACGGATTCGGGCACTGTGGGAGGAGCTGGAGGGAGAGTTCCGGAATTCCGGTGACCCCGAGCTAAGATGCTTCCACATGTGCTAGGACGATGAAACTTGGCAGGCATATCAAGGACTCGATCATTTTAACTGAAGAACAGTCGATTCCGCGATTTGACCATCGTGGGGATATTGGAGGGAGGGGGAATCCGGAATCTTGAGGCATGTCCAACTTTTGAACGGGTGACCGGATCTTAATTAAACTTGACATTCGGAATGAACCCACGTTCCAGAGAACCCCATCCCAGATGTTCCATTTCAAGTGTGGACAGGATCCGATCAATGTCGGGGGAGTTGGGGGGGGGGATTTTTTGACACACTTAGAGTGTAGCGATTGGGATGAAACGTGGTGAGAAGAGCAAGCATAAGCCATAGATACGTCAGTGACAAAACCGGACCTCTCTGGACTCTGGGAGGAGTTGGAGGGGTCAGGAGTTCCGGTGATCGCGATTTGAGGTACTTCCAGATGGGCTACGACGATGAAACTTGGCTTGAACAGTAGAGACTTGACAAGATTAGCTTAGAAATAGTCACATCCCAGATCGGACCATCCCTTAAAGCACTTATCACAATGTACAACAAGAGCTGTAAGCTCACATGGCACTTGCAAGCATATGTAGTAAGTAATACCCCAACAAGAAAAAATGAAGGGGACTGAAAATTCAACCTATGGTTTCACTTTAAATATAAAAATAGGAGACAGCAAGCAAAAGGAAACAAGAAGGAAAAAAAATTGGCAAGGCTGGGTCAGAGGATGGAAGTGATGGTCAAAAGTTTTTTTTTTACTTTTCGGTTAAGATGCGCACTTAAAGGGTGCTAAAAATCAATTTCTAAGCAAAATCCTTGAGGCTAAAAGGCTCATGTACTCATGGCGCTCTTGAAAAAGTAAATTTTTCTTAAAAGTATTTTTTGTATTTTGCGGTTAAGATGAGTTCTTTAGGAATGGTCGGATCGGAGAAGTGACGATGTCTAACCCAGTGATGTCAATTTTCTAATGCTCCAGCAAAGTCTGACCGTCCTAGCACATCTGGGAGTACCTTAACTTACGATCACCGGAATTCCAGACACCCCCCTACAGCCCCCCCCCCCTCGGTACCCGAATCCGGTTCGATTTGGTCACTCTTGCACCTAGGACTTGTGCCTGTATTTCCCCCCAAGTTTCATCCTGATCGCTCCACTCTATGCGTATCACAAGGTTTCCGATTCTCCCCTCCACCCCCCACCCCTGTTCATCGGATCTGGCCCGGACTTAAAATGGGACACCAGAGACATGAGTTCTTTCAAGATATCGAGTTTCATTCAGATCCGGTAACCCGTTCGAAAGTTATGCATGCCACTAATTTCCGGATTCCGCCGTCTCCCCCTTCCCCCACGACGGTCGGATCGGGCGGGTGACTGCTTGCAAGTTAATCTGGTCGGGTCTCTGATATGCCTGACAAGTTTTATCTTGCTAGCCCACCTGGAAGTACACCAACTACGGATCGCTGGAATTCCGGAACCCCCCGCCCCAACTCCCACCACAGTGTCCGAATCCGGTCCAGTTCTGTCAGTTATTTATCTGTTCTTCCCACCCAGTTTCATCCCGATTGCTCCACTCCGAGAGTTTCACAGGATTTCCGGCTCCCCCTCCGACTACCTCTCAGATTCATCGGATCCGGTCCGGACTTGAGACGAGACATCTGAGACACGAGGTCTTCCCAGGTATCAAGTTTAATTAAGATCCGATCACCCATTCGAAAGTTATGCATGACCCTATTTTCTAGATTCCGCAACCTCCTCCTCCCCCCACGATGGTCGGATCGGGCATGTGACTATTTCCAAGTTAGTTTGGTCGGGTCTCTAATATGTCTACCAAGTTTCATCGTCCTAGCGTATCTGGAAGTACCCTAACTCGCAAACACCGGACTGACCGACCGACTGACCGACCGACAGACCGACGGAAAAGTGATCGGTATATAGCACATGGCCGGAAGGCAAGTGCCATAAAAATACTTCGAAGCAAAATCTACATTTTCATGATTCCTAAGAGCCCATGATCATTTTTGCCTCAAGGGTTTTGCTTCGAAATGAATTTCTAGCACACTTAAAGAGCGCATCTTATCCGAAAAGTATAAAAATACTTTTGACCAAACCATGTAGGCTACATTCATGATCGCAGAGGGCCCAGGACCGACTTTGATTACAGATTTTTTAATGCCCTTGAAGTGCGCATCACAGCCAGGTGCAAAAAAAAATACTTTTAACCAAACTATAAATTCCCGTGATTTCCAATGGTCCATGATCCTTATTTTTTAAATGATCACAATAAACCCACGAATTCGGAAATTTGCACTTTCATCCTTTTACATTGTAAGAAAAATTTCCGCATAAAGATTAATGGTAACTGCAGGATTTGCTACTCGGATTACTCTTATCTCTACGCAGATAAGATTAATACCAAATAGAGATAAGATGCATATGAGTAGCAAATCCTGCAGTTAACTTTAATCTTTTTGCGGAGGGACTTTTTACAGTGTACCTAGCCTTGCAAGTACCAAGAATTTGTTCGATAAATCCTTACCGTTTCTGTGGCCCTTGTTGCCTTCGGCTCAAGTACCGTGTTGTCTGTCCGTCTATCCCACTTCTGCTAGTTCGGGCACTTCCACGAACCTAGGATGATGAAACTTGGTAGGATAATAAAAGACCCGACCATAAGGATGTTTTTGAGAAACCAACAACACTTGCAAAGCTGACGTCGTCTGCCCACCGACTCTTCAAGGACCCCTCTTGCTTATTCTGCCTTTCATAATATACTTAGCTCCCATATTGAATTATAAGCTTCTAAAATTCCCACATTTCTCCTTTGTTTTGTTTCGTAACAATGAATTTTTAGCACTTTTCTGGCCCTGCCGAGTTTTCCCGTCACCCAACGAAAAGTTTGCCGGAATCTTCAACATCCCCTGACAACTCTTTCACACAGAAGGATGTTGATAATCTTCTATTTATTACTTCTTTTTGATTTGCTTAGTTCAGTTTTCAAATGTTTTGCGCCAAGCCGCCACGTCGGAGAGCAGGAAGGCTGGGTATAGTCGACAAGCGCTAACAAGAGAATCGCTAGTTTTAGGTGGAAAGTAAGGGTATTTTCAAAAACGTTTTGTCTGATTCATTCCATAGGGAAAGGATCATTTCTAGTAAGAGTTGTGCTCAGGGGCGTAGTTTGCTATGGGGCAGGGGGGGGGGGGGATGGCGACAACTGCCCCCCCCAGACCCCAGTTTGCCCCCCCCCCTGCAGCTTGATGTTTGCCCCCCCCCCCCCAGCTGAAATTTAGCGTCTTTGAAACTCTCGTCGAAACTAAGATAGGCCTACAGAATTCAAGCATCCACAGAAACAGATCGGTTTTCTTTAGTATACCTTTGTCTTTATGGTAAGTTTGGAACACGGAAGCCTTGAAACTTTTATAGCGATATGCATATGCTATGCAGGGTTAAACACGTTAAATACGTCTATGTCAGACGCAGAGGCGTTACTAGCCAAAATGTTTGGGGGGGGGGGGGGGGCAAGGAATTTACCGACCGGCTGGTAATTTTTACCGACTGTTTGTGATGAAAAAACGACTATTTTGACGACAAATCTACTGATTTTCAGAAAAATCTACTGATTTTCAGAAAAATCGACTGTTTTCATGAAAAAATCAACTGTTTTGGCGAAAAATCACGGCGCTTCGCGCCGACTCGGTTATTTTTTACCGACTGGCCGACAACATTGGGGGGGGGGGCTTCCCCCCCCCCCAGTCGTGACACCCCAGTTCAGACGACCAACTAAGTGATCTTTTGGTCATTAGCTGCGTTCTTTGTCACGGGAGTTCTCACCGGTGGTCTCCGGTTTTTCTTATAAGCCGTTTTTGCATCCACCGGTGACTTCTCACCAGTCTTATAACCCGTTTTTGAACTAACCAGTGTCCGGTTTTATCTCACCGGCGCGGACTAACCAGAACCTGCTCGTGAGCCCGGCTTCAGCGAGGAGTTAGCCAGTTTTCATCAACTCACAGGTGAACAAAAAAAACGCGTTTTAAGGGAAGAACCGGACACTGGTGACTAAACACCAGAGACAGCCCGGAGTGCAACGAACGCAGCTATTGGTACCCAACCTGAAAAAGCGATGAAGCTTGACGTCAATCGCGCAGTGGACAGTTTCGCGAATTTGAAGAAGCGTCGTTTCGCCTTGGTCGATTAGTAAAATATCTCTTTTTTTTGTTTTTATTACGGTTTTCTTCTTGAAATAAAACTGCTCATTTTCACTTGACTTGGGAAAATCGGCTCCAACTTTGCCTCCCCCAGGTGGCCCCAGTATTTTGACGAAATATGACAAAAAACAACTGGTGCTTTAATTGCCTAAAGGAAGTCCCTTTCTGATGATGTTGGTGATAAGATAACTAGAGCATTCCCAGCCCGTGGGGAATCGCGAGAATAAGGGAAGTGAGTCTCTAGGACCTATCGTCTTTCCCTAGGACAAACGAAACACGGCAGAAACACGGGAACTCATCAACAGGAGTGAGAAAAGGAGTCCCCGGGGAAAGGCGAGATTACACCTTTAGTAAATAGAAGATGGCTGGATCCCTAAACACGTTTCTTTGACGTCGTTAGCTTCTCCTACGGTCAAATCTCAAAGAACTTGAATTCCTTGTAACAAGTTCCACTGTCAGGTCAGTGCAGGATCTCTGTGACTTTCACTGATGTATCTTCATTTTAGGAGCTTTGGTTAGGATGTTCCATAATACACCACAGCCAAGTGCGTGATTTTCGAGGGCACATGAGACCCACAGATTGTCAAATTCCTACTTTCATCATGCTTTCATCCTCTGACCCAGCATTGCAAGTGCCATATGAGCTTCTAGCTCTTGCTGATCGACGTTTGGAGTTGCCTTCAAACTCCCAAGGTCTCTGTTTAAGTACCCTTTTTGGTCAGCAAGCTAGCAAGTTCAATGTTTGCTTGAAACATTGATAAAACGGAGTTGTGAAAACGCTAATTAAGCAAACGGTGAAGTTCGATGGCGTTTGAAACAGATAGGAACCGGTAATCAAGGTACCAGCTATGCTAATGGCGAACAGAACTTCGATCGAAAATGCAACTTATTTAAATACCGTTTTTGGTCGCCGGTCACAGTTTCTATGTCCTTCAAGCTCTGACCGTTGAAATTAGTGATGTAGCAAGTCCGAAGTTTGCTTGAATTGTCTGGCAATCCCAGATATCTGTTTGAAGATCTAGCACCATGCCTATCCTTACACATAGAAATTGTGCTTTTTCATGTGTGCACTGTATGCTGAAATCCATGCACCATGCATGAATTTCAAGGCACAGTGCTCAAACCTCTAGCACTCATGCATGGTGCTAGACGTTTGCGGACTGTGACTGAAAAAGGGCTAGTGTACTAGACTTGGGTGGTTGGATCACAGTGCCTACAGGATGCTAATTTTCAACTAAAACTCTGCAGTAGCCAGTTGATAGAGTAGAGTAGTGTTTTATTCCTAAGAAGTATCTTTCACAGTGCAAGCGCAGAGTATGACATCAACATCAAACATGATCACTAACATATAAAAGTGATTGAGTTTTTGAAAGTGATTGAGTTTACGAAGTCTACGAACTACAATGCGGAGCCCCTTCTTCTTCTTCTTCTAGAATATAGTCATTGGGATCCACTGACCCTCTCTGTCTTTTTCTTTCTTTGTTCGGTTGACTATTGGTTCAAGTCCTCCTTTATATTGTAATATTCAAGGATGCTAGTAGTTCCAGGATTTTTTTTTAAACTTTGGTTTCTTCTTTCTTCGGTATCTTGTCGGTGTGGCCGTTGGTGGCTACTTCTGGTTTTAGTTGGAATCGTCTGAAGGTTGATAGCATGTTCCTCCTTTTTTCTTGTAGTTGCCTGCGGTCGAACAGGGTGTTTTGTAAAGATTCCTCCCAAGTACGGCAGTATCTGCATAGAGGGGTGATACTCTGCTTGTGTTGGAACAATTCTCTATTGAGTAGAACTGCTTGGCTCTTCAGCCTGAAGAAGGTTGTGCTCGCGGATCTTGATTTGAAAGGGGATGCCAGTGGGGGGGGGGGGGTAGAGCTACTGCTGTTTTCTTGAGTCTGTTCCTGAAGACATCTTGGAATGCAACTGGTCTATTGTTGGTTGGTGTTATTTTGTCAAGAGCCTGTTGTGCTCTCTTGTCAGCTACCTCGTTGCCCGCGATGCCACAATGACTGTGTGTTGAAATCGGATGGTTATTCCTTGTTCCTGCAGTTCCTTCATTATTTTGCTCAGTTCTGCTGTGTCGCTGTCTCCTGTTTCCTACTTGATGGTTTTCAGGATCATCAGTGAAGACGGAGAGTCACTGAATACTACGATCTTGTTGGTGGAGGGTGGTTTCTGGGTAGTGACCTTCATGGCCATAAGTATGGTTCATCTCTGCTGTCAGTACCGAAGAATTGTCAGGAAGTCTCTTTTGTATTATTGGGATCCCAAAACGTAAGTGGAGGGATACCTATGACATCGCAAAAGTTGTCCGTCCATCTGTCCACACGATAACTCTCGAGAGAATTGAGATATTTTAATGAAACTTGGTCGGAGGATTCTTTGGGTCAAAGTACAGGTCTAGTTCGAAGATGGGCTCTGTAGCCCTATATTTGAGGGTGGGAGAGGGGGTTCAGATTAAGGGACAAGGAAAATATTTTTAAACAGCTAATGTGATAGTCGATTATGGGGTAAGAAGACATGCTGAGTACAATGGTGAAAACCATTTTCTTGTCGGACAAGTATTTCGTCCGGAATCCGGTAAAAACCGGAAAGTTGGGTAGGCCTAAAAGTAAAAGTTTCATTTGAAGTTGATTAAATGTTCGATTTAGGGGTAAGAAGACATGCTGAACACGGTGGTGAAAACAATTTTCTTTCCGGACAACTAGTTCGTCCGGAATCCGGCAAAAACCGGAAAGTTGGTTAAAAGTAAAAGTTTTATTTGAAGTTGATTAAATGTTCAGTTTAAGGGTAAAAAGACATGTTGAACACGATGATGAAAACCATTTTCTCACCAGACAACTAGTTCTCCAGGAATCCGGCCAAAACCGGAAAGTTTGTTAAAGGCGAAAGTTTTATCTGAAGTTGATTAGATGACAGATTAGGGGTAAGAAGAAACGCTGAGTCTGTATATGACAATCACTTTTTACCCGGACATATAATTAGTCCGGAATTCGGTTGTAACCGGAATTTTTTTGTAAGTCAAAGTTTTATTTAAAGTTGATTAGATGTTCTTAATAGGGATAAAGAGATCTGCTGGATTCGTTTCTGAATTTTCTTTTTTTTTGCTGGACTAGTAGTTTGCTCGGAATTCGGAAGAAACCGGAAATTTGGCAGAAGTAAAGCAGGAAGTTTCGGTCAGTATCGTCAAAATAGATATGGCTTATAGAGGTGTATCTGAACTTGGTTTTGTCTGATGATTAGCCTGGTGAAGACTGGATCTGGCGAAGACAAGACCCAATTGTCTGGATCAGATATTAGATGTTTGGGATCCCATCGAAACCTTTGGTCTTGTTCGGTTGTATGCTGGGATGTATGCAGCTGCTGCGCTCTTGTGGCCTTGCACAGAGCCGTCTGTATAAATCTCAAGATGATTTTCGTAGGCCTCATAGTACTTTCGTGAGAGGAAATACTGGATTGTAGTCTGGGTTGGCATCTCATCCTTCTTGAAGGACGTGACTCAAGCTTGTTTGGATTTTGTTGTTATTTTGTGCTTTAGTTTACCCTGTTTACCTATTCATTTATTTTTTTGTATTTTTTGCCGTACTCCATCTTGTTTGACCTCGGCCAGTTGATGGGTTATAAATCAATAATAATAATAATAAATATGCATACATTCGATCACTTGGTCTTGGAGACTGGGATCGTGAGAGCTGTCACCAGTGATCTGGTTTCGAGAGTGGAAATAAGGTCAGGCCTGCCCATTTTCAGAAGATTCTTACGCTATCCACCAGGTCCTAGCAACGCCTGTTCCCTTTGGGTATCCCTTTTCACTTTGCTTTTCCATCTACCTTAGTAATGATAACCCATGGACAGTCAAGATGAAACGATTTCTGCTTATGGTATGCAATTATACCATTCATTTTCGTAAAGTTCTGCAGATTCTTATGTCCAACAAAGCTCTTGTGGTCATGGCCAGGATATTTCAGGTTGCTGTAGAGCTTTCCACTTCTTCTAGTAATAATAATAACAGTGGATCTGTAGCAGTACAGTGACCAAGCAAAATGGACTCCAGCATTGCAGTCCAGCTTGTGAAAACTGTCAATGGGCTTGGCATAGTGTAATTAGGTTTTGAGGTCTAAGCTAGGTTTGTTCTTTCAGTACCTTCGTTTTTTGTGTGCTCTTCAAATTTGTTCAAGAAATAGTCAAAGAAGGATTCATAGGCCTAGCGTTTCAGCTTTCTGTTGCCATGCAAATTGGACTGAAAATTATTTTTGGGATTTCTGTTTTTTAAAAAGTTGTAGTTCATTATTTGAAAAAGTCTGCACATCCTACTATCTAATTCCAAAGCCAAAGGTTACTGACTTTTCGTTACTTATAATAATAGGCCGAAATTTGATAGGCTTCACGGTTTAGTTAGTATTTTTGTAGTTTTTTTTGTATTTTTTTTATCCAAAATCCACATCTTTTGTGTGTGGCCAGTATCCACATGAAAATCAGTTCAGTAATCTGATGGAAGGTCAACATACAAAACACAATGCAATCCGAATTTTCTGTAAGGTTCTTTTTTTTTTAGCGCTGAAATACCAACATGGGCGAAAAATCTCAGCCGCTGGTGAAAATTGGACACTATGTTTTGGGAGAAACCCTAGGAGTTGGCACATTTGGAAAAGTAAAGAGTAAGTATTTTTAATTGTTTCTTATTTCGTTTTCCATGTCATTTTTCGGCCAAGTACCATATAGCTATCGCAATTTCTGTCCATCTGTCGGTCAGGGTTTTGCTAGTTCGGGCACTTCCACATAAGCTAGGACAAAGAAACTCGGCAGGCTTATCAGGGACTCGAAAAGATTAAGTTAGAAATAGTCACTCGCCGGTCCGAGCATCGTGGGAGGAGTGGAGGGAGGTGGAATCGGGCATCTTGAGGTATCTGCAAATGTTTTTGTTCCATCGGGATCCGACTCGTGCAAATTTGGATAAATGTGATTGATACATGCTGTAAGGAAGATGAAACTTGGCAAGTGTCGTGGGGATGTGAAAGGTTTCAGCGAATTCTCAGCTTGAATACCTCTGGGGGGGGGGGGGAATCTGAAACCTTGTGGCGTTTCTGCCTCCCAGACGGATGATACGACTCGAATTAGACTTAATAGGTGGCAAGAGCACAAGCATAGATCACGACCCGATCCGGCAACGTTCAAGTGCCATATGACCTTCGCATAGCCCCCACCCCTACTACTAGGGTTAGAGCGTACGTATTCGTTCAGTCCAAGCTGATTGCGGTCATAGTTGGTGCCGCGAAACGGATAAAGTTGCGTTTTCAGGCTTGCGATTCTCAACCCGTGTTCGTCACATGTCGTTTTCACGGAGCGCATCCAGTGCGTATCCGAACACGGGTTCCGTGTTCTGTGGCTTCAAGCGTTTTAGCTCCCGTGTTTCTTTCAGGTTCAACACCGAACCCAAACACAAACGGATTCAGTAGAGTACCAAATCCTGTGGGTTTTCTTATGCAGAACACGGCCTCTAAAAACGGGTGATAGCACAAGGTGTTATGATTCGAGTCAAACACGAAAATAGCTGAAAACGCAACTTGAGTTTCGGTCCTTCTTGACGAAGGTCCTCTTCCGGCTACAGCCTGATTGATAATCCAGTAACTAAGAACACAACCTATCTGCACCTTTGAGAGGATTTTTGCCAAGAAGGGCCGAAATTTTCTTGGAATAAAGCTCAAGTGACATATACGTTAAGCGGCAACAAACTCGGTAAAAATGTGTGTCTTGTGGTTTATTGATAATTAACCAAGAACACGACGCGCAATCTGATGCAGTCAAGGTCAGGTTTGTCAAGAGATCGACTCAACAAGGTGTCAGCATTCCTGACAAAAAGGTGCTTTATGAGAACTCGAATTTTATTTTTTGCATTCCGCTGCGCAATGCGCAAAAGGCTAGTAATTGGTAATTATTCTGAATTTGTAATAACATTTTTCTAAACATTTCTTAATTGTTCGGTCATAGTTTTGTTAATTTAATCGGAATTGAGCTTTATAGATAGATAGATAGGCTAGATACTTTAATTTAGCCGTTAGGCCATACACAAAATCATACATTTTTAAACACTTCCAGAGAGCGATTATATAAACTCACATGTAAAACGCTTTAAACTCCCACCACCAATAACTATTTACATCTCTTTAACGCTTCTTTGACAAAACCTGTAACTGCCATTATCGCCATTATTTTTTTTTTGCCATTATTTTTTTTTGTACCAGTTAAAGTAAAGTACATGTTATTTGGGGCGGTAATCTGTTATTTAGTAGAGTAAATGAAAAGGTGCTTTTTCTTACCTAAAAAGTGTAATTTGCATGAAAATCTGTCATTTTCAGAAAAAAAGTGTCATGGTATCACCCAGAGGCAAAAGGTGTCAAAAAGCACCGAAAGTGTCACACTTGGCAACACTGGTCAAGGTTGACTAGTTGAAGAAAGATGAAAGTTTGTTTTTAGTGTAATATATATTAATTATTTTTTTAGTTGGTGAACATCAGATAACAAAGCACAAAGTTGCTGTGAAGATCCTAAACAGACAAAAAATCAAGAACCTAGATGTTGTTGGAAAAATCAGAAGAGAAATCCAGAACTTGAAACTCTTCCGGCACCCACATATCATCAAATTGTAAGTAGTCTATGTAGGCTAATGAGAGCCAACTCGAAATTCGTTTTGTTTGTAGAGTTTAGTGGAAGCGGTCGGAGCTTCTAAGACTACCTCGAACAGAGTCATAAAATGGACTGGGAGGGGCCTGGTTGTGACAAGTAAAATATAGGTAACCGGCAGAGTTGTAGTAACATCCAGGAAATACCTTTATCAAAGTTTGTTACGATTCGCTGATACGCTAGTCCAGATGTCAGTTGGGACTGAGCAATCAGGTCAGTAGGCTCGTATCTATGATCAATCAGGTTTCGTTTAGAATTAATTGATTTAGTCCATAATCTGTTGAGACAGGGAAATAACATTAGGCGTGTCAAATAAAAGAATAGCCTAATCATTATGTAAAATTTACGAGAACTTACGGTTCGCAGGCCTACGCACCAGTCTACACAAAATCCCAGTTTTGTTCAGTCTACCACATATCCCTCTTTAACCACAACCATCTGAGAGGTCAGCTAGCAGTCATGGGCGAACGGGTAAAGGACAAAGGGAGAAGTCCCTCCAAGAACCAAGAATCACGTCGTGGACTCTTAAACAGTGACTTTGTTGCCAAACCTTGAATGGTTTAGAAATATATCCCTATACCTGTTTGGTTGACAGTTGACTTACGAGCAAATTTGTAAAAATTTGTAAAGGAAAATTACTAAATATTATATCACCATTATGATATATAATGGTCCATTTGTTTTTCAAATAATCCATGACATAACTTTTCAGTGGGACCACAGTCTAGAAAAATATTAAAGTAAAGATTCGTTTTATTAGTTGCATTTTTTGCCGATACCATGGTATCTGATATCACGGTAACTCGATCTGTGTTTTGTCGTTTTTGCAGTTATGTCATGGATTATTTGGAAAATAAATGAACCTGAAAAGAAGTTTAAAAAATATTAAAATGGTGATAAAAGTTTTGCCATTTTCCTTAATTTCACCCAAAAAGAAAAACTGATATCCACTTGCATCACAAGTGCAAACTTTTTTCCCACCCAAATCCTATGCTCTTGTGTTGGTGATGATGAAAATAGGACGACTTTTCAGACACCACCATCAGTTACCACGGTCGGTCAGATATCACACCACGGTATCAGATACCACGAACAGATACCTGTGAAAATAACTTTAGACCGTGGTATCAGATACCATGGTATCTGCGAAAACGCAACTCTTGATGATGCTTCGAAATAGCCAACAAGAGGAAGTTATCCTTGTACAAATGGTGAGATGATGAAATCACTTCTTTCAGATACCAAGTGATCAGCACCCTAATAGAATGGAGATGTTTTTTTTTTTTATCAATTATTTTGATAGAGTGATTTTCATCAATTGTATTGTAGAGTGTGTTTCACCATCAATTGTGAACTGGGTGATTAAGACAACGGGCCATTTCCGGCCTGAGTTTCAGCTAGAGGGTCTTGCCTACCCCACAGAATAAATAATAAATAAATAAGTTATACTTGTACAAATGGGGAGATGATGAAATCTCTTGTTTCAGATACCAAGTGATCAGCACCCCAACGGATATTTTTATGATTATGGAATACGTTTCTGGCGGTGAACTTTTTGACTACATCGTGAAGCATGGTAAACTAAAGGAACACGAAGCAAGGCGATTCTTCCAGCAGATCATTTCTGGCGTTGACTACTGTCATAGGCATATGGTTGTTCATAGAGATCTGAAGCCAGAGAATTTGCTGTTGGATTCCAACCTGCATGTGAAAATTGCTGATTTTGGTGAGATTATTTTTGAGGTTTTTCAGTACAGCTTCGGTTTATTGAAGGTCCCAAACGCGTATTTAGCTGGTACGCAGTCGATTGCCGAAATGGACAAACTGCGTTTGCGCGAATTAGCTGGTAACATTTTTTTTTCGAACAGGTGTTTAACGCATATCCTCCCATCTCCCACAGGGGCATTATGACAGTCTTTTAGTAGCCTAAAAAAAAATATAGTCACAATCTTTAACAGCTTTAAAAGAAGGGCTTTTTTCTCACAAGGGTAGTCGGATTCGTCTTTTCGAGGTGGATAAGAACTTTGTGTGTCATTCTCATAGGCGTGCATCGATATCTTGTGATTTAAAAAAAAAAAATTGCGAATGGGCTATACCTTGACATCACAAGAGAGTAAATGCACATACTAGAATAGTTAGGGACCTGGACCAGTAACAACCTTGAAGAAATTAGTCTGAAAGAAGAAAAAGAAGAACTGAATAGAGGTAAACTAAAACAAGATCGATAAACGATCCCAATGATGAGCAAAATCATGAACACCACTTTCTGTTTGAGAAACTTAGAACTGTTGATTTTCTTCCGCCGCTGATGTCGGAATAACGAAATTGACGGTCATCAAAATATCAACTCTCGGAATTTTTCCAGTAAATGTGGCGGAAACAGATTGACACAAGCCATATCGCAAAGTGGTTCGCACCTCAGCCAATGAATAGGTGGCTAACAACCAGTTTGTACATTTCCATGACTGAATGCTGCCAACCACGTGAAAACGACCTTGTCTTTTCGTGTAACAGTAGATCCTTTCTAGCTGGTTTTGAAACCGGTCTGAAATGTGGTGTCCTTATTGGTATGATAACCGTGGAAGTTTCTTTCAAACGCGCGATTTGCGGATGACTTTCGAGAAGGTTTAATGATAATTTTCTTTGCAAAGCCAAAATAGAGGTTCGGCAATGTAGATTATTCCTGTACTGGTCAATTTGGTTCAGCAATTATCAGTAAATTGGCATTCATTGAACATAACAATCGAAGTTGCGAGTTACGTAGAAAACTGTCGGTTGCAGTGTTTTTTTTTCCCACACCACGGTGTTGTCCGTTTGTTTGAAGTGGAATCAGCTCTTGTAATATTAGTTTGTATTCTTTCAGTCCAAGCTGACTGCGAATCATATTTGACGGTGCAAAACAGATAAGTCGGCTACATTTTATTTCTGCCCTTCTTGGCAAGGGTCCTCTTCAGGCTCAAACTGCTCAGGCTGGAAAATGAACTTGCGGAAAAACAATTAAAGATTCTCTCTTAAATATCTGATTTCGTAAACTTCTTCTCTGAAAATTGGTTGGAGTTAAAGCTGGTGCTGTGATTTCATTGTGGATACGGCTGCTATTTTAGCTGTTTGATTGGGTGGTCGAAAGGGTAGAGATTCTTCTGTATTTTGGTTTTGTAGTCACCCGTCTCTTCTTCATTCCAGCTAAGATGGATACTTGTCGGCGGCATGTATGGGCGATTTGTATGGAACTATTTAAGGAATAATCTTTAATTGTTTTCCCACAAGTTCATTTTCCAGCTTGAGCCTGAAGAGGACCGTTGCCAAGAAGGGCCGAAATATAGCTCTAATAAAATGTAGCTGACTTATCCGTTTAGCACCGTCAATTACCAAGTTTGTATACTGCAGTTTCTTCATTTTTTCTTTGGTTAGCCACTCCACTATTTCTGTTGTAGTTGGGAATAAAAATATACACTCATCTAGATACATAAAATAGAAAAACCATTTTTCGCTTGCAAGTAGAAACCCTAATTGCATCTTTGTGTTTCTTACATTCTCAGGTTTGAATGTGCGTAGATGCTGACTGTATTTGACCAGCATTTCGTATCACTGTAATTGTGTCTAATGCCCAGGCTACATTTAGTCACATCTGTAGCCTACGTAATTTGGTTCGTAAATTGATTTGAAATTGGTTATTCTCCTCATTGGGTTTCATTCCGGTTTATTACCAACTATTAGCACCATCATCACTCATGGGAAAACAAAAGTCTGGCGGAGATGGATCAGATAGTGCGAGAAGAAGTCGCATCCCTTATTTTTTGTATTTCTAGTATTTCCATATTTTAGGCTTGTCGAACATGATGTCTGATGGAGAGTTCTTGCGAACCAGCTGTGGCTCGCCCAACTATGCGGCTCCGGAAGTGATCTCTGGGAAGCTATACGCTGGTCCAGAGGTTGACATATGGTCCTGTGGTGTCATCATGTATGCCCTACTTTGCGGGACACTGCCGTTCGACGACGAGCACGTCCCAACGCTCTTCAGGAAGATCAAGTGTGAGTATTTCGTAGGATCTCGAATTTCTTTAAACTCTAAACGAAAGAATGTCTAACAAGAATAGGATTGAAGTTCTGCACTGTCAGTAGTTTGATAACATTTATCACATCCTCGTGTCAAGTGTTATGACCGAGTGTTTTCTTTGCTCGAAACATATTTCTTTTTATTATTTTAATTCGTATTAATCTTGTTTTGATCATTCTCTAAGAGCATCATCTGATAGATGTTCGGTTGCGGATATGCTCTTTGCTTCTTTCCGGAGAGCTCTTCAGAGCAAAACACGCGCCTTCAGCGCCTTGAGACGGGCAGAATATTCTGAAAGCTCTGTCCAAACATTCTTTAGCGCATTCAGGTCACGTTTTGCCCGGGTACGAGAAAGCATCTAAAGATCTGCCCCAGAAACAAAGGCTTCCTGTTCCTTTGGTGTCATTGAAAAATGTGAATTTTGGTATCTACTGCCTCTGTTTGCCAATATGATGATGATCTGGTGCCTTTATAAATGCAATATAGAGCTACGTCTCCTGATCGTTATACATGCGCATATCGATCTTTATTTTGACACAATTTTTAATTTCAAGTCTTAAGTTATGGAGCAATGTTTTTAATTGTGTAATTTTGATCATATACAGATCATTAATTCGTGAGTGATTTAACCCGCCTGATGTTGGTCTTTTTAGGCTTGTACTGACTCTTCGAGTACTCTTCTTGTACTGGCACACAGTATTTGTATAAGAGCGGCTTGTAATTTTTTTTTTATATTGATGTAATACTCGTTTCCTGCCGTTTTTTTGGGGCCCGGAACGCTCACTTCATCCGTTTCTCTTGCAGCCTTTCTTTTCGCTCGACTCCCCGAAAGCGTTGTAAGCTTTTAATCAGCTCAAAGGATATTACTTGGCGGATTATCGTGGGATTCATGCGAAGCATGTTCAGATAAATCATTTCATTGGTATTGCTATAAGTATCATTGATAATGTGGTATTCATTTCAGCTGGCGTCTTCCCTATTCCCGACTACTTAAATAAAACCGTCGTGAGCCTGCTCTGCCACATGCTACAGGTGGACCCGATGAAGAGAGCATCGCTGGAGGACATAAAAAAGCATGAATGGTTCCAGAAGGATCTGCCCGCCTATCTCTTCCCCTCTCCTGTTGAGCAGGATACGTCTGTCATAGACACCGATGCAGTTTTGGATGTCTGCGAGGTAAAAAGAACCTGTCACCTCATTGGTTCAGGGGTGTTGTAGGATGAGGGAAGGGGTGCAGCCCGACTCCATCAAACAGGGACAGGAACTCAATAGGATCCTTTTGTAACGCCTGGTCACGTGCAGTCCGAAGCTTGAAAAAGAGGCTCTTAACATTTTGCAATGGAAACCCTTTTTAGTTGGTACTTGTCAAGGGAAAGAACCCCTGAAGAGATCATGTTGGTAGTACAATGAGTGAGTGAGTTTCAGAGGTTTAAGTAGAGAATCAGAGAGACGAAGAAGAGATTGAACATATTTTTTTTTATCCCCACCATAAAGCTACCGAATGATATGAGTGGGACCTTACACTGTCAGAAGTTTCATAACAAATTGCGCATAACACTTTCAAGAATAACACCTTTTCACTTAGAAAAAAAGTGTTATGACCAATTAAGTTTATACTATTTCGTGCCCAGATCTCCAACAACACCTTTAATAGGTAAAAATACTACACTGTCAGAAGTTACTTAACGACAGCAGAAGGATGCGCGGTTTCAACAGATAACACTTTGGGATGTTATGTTTCTTTCGTTCCCGTTAGTATTTTTACCAATTGAAGGTGTTGTTGGAGACTTAGGCACGAAATAGTGTAAACTTAATTGGTCAGAACACTTTATTTCTAAGTGAAAAGGTGTTATTCTTGAAAGTGTTATGCGCTGTTATGAAGCAGAGTAGTTACTGTAGTTACTGAAAAGATCAGTGAAGCAACAAAACATCTTTCCATTAGGGATTTACTTTCCACACATGGAACCCATTAGCAAGGAGCGCTAGCTCCTTCCATTCGGGATTTACTTTCCACACATGGAACCCATTAGCAAGGAGCGCTAGCTCCTTCCATTCGGGATTTACTTTCCCGAGGTAGTTTACTTTCCCGTGTAGCAATCATAAATCCACATTAGCGGGAAACAACGGAAGGAAGAAAGGGAAATTCATAGTCTAAAATCATACATCAGTCAAACCTGACAACGGACGGTCGTCTGTCGTACCGGCGAAAATGCCATCCCGTTGTTTTCAGAGGAAAACAGGATGCTCATAAATACTGTTACGCTATTACCGTTAGCCTAACCCTTCGAATTTCGAAATAACCTTGAACCACCCTGATCCGGACCGGCAGTCGTGCTCCTTTGAACTAATCGGATTTTACTTTGAGCGATTAAGCCCTAAAAAGGTCGCGTGGATGACGCTATGACCGATTGTTGTTATTCTGCAAACGTCCTTGTACCAAGTAATTTTAACCAGTGAAAACACAGTGGAAGTGTTAAAACCAAGGGACCATCATATTTTCTTTTAGAAATTTGGAGTAGCCGAGTCTGAGGTTCACAGTGCTCTTCTAAGCGGAGACGCGCACGATCAGTTAGCTATTGCCTACCATCTGATCATAGACAACAAGAGGATTGCTGACGAAGCTGCAAAGGCCCAGATTAAGGATTTCTACGTCGCCAGCAGCCCTCCGCCCGTCCTCCAGGCTTTTGGACATTCACCTGAAGCGGGCTCCTCGCCCACGACCCGGCCGCACCCTGAGAGGATAGCGCGTGAGTTGGACCATATTTGATTTTTTTTTTTGTATTCTTTGACGCCTTATATGTGCCAAGGTTCTTGGTTTCGCTAGCTTGATACGCCATTTGGAGAATCGTCGCATGCACTTTGGTGCCCGCCGGCTGTGGAAATGAGTTAAAAGTAGGTTAGGGGTGTTAATCCCCACCCCCATTTTATTAACGAACTTTCCCGTATAGTAAACAATTTTTTTTTTCTTTTTGTGACTCGCTTTTTGGGTAACAGCGGAGAATGAGTAATGTGACTTATGTTATGTATGTGACTACCTCAGTTTAATCCGCTATGAAAGCGCGTCATCAGGAAAGAATGAATAATCAGCTTAGGAGGAATAAGAAGAAAACAAAAAACAGTCGGAGAGTACAAGGCGAGCCTAGAGCATCGAAAATCTCAACCCAATACACCCGGCATGGCACAGAGATATGTCGCCACACCGAGGCTCACTGACTGAGCAGAGAGCCACAAAAGCGAGTTCTTGGGCGCTACCAAACTCCCCTCAAGGATTGTCTCCCTTTGCTTGAAACTGAGGGAGGTCAGTAATGTGGTCGTCCGCACAGTTTGGTCGCTTTCAGTTGATGCTACGTTAAGAGCCTCCTAAGAATCGCCCTCACTGGAAGACCCTCGGACTGTTCTCTTTTTTCTGATTGTTCGAGCCCTTGTTTATCCTTGTGAGTTTTACTTGTACTGTTTTGTTGGATTTAACACTCATTTTCGTTTCCTGATATCTTTTAGCAACTCGATCAGGTGATAAAGCCGCGACTGCGGCGCAACCTCGAACAACCCCGCTCATGAAGCGAGCAAAGTGGCACTTGGGAATCAGGTCTCAGAGCAAGCCTCACGACATCATGTATGAGGTCTACCGTGCAATGAAAGCACTGTCGTTGGTAAGTCTGTTTTACTGATTTGAGTTCAAGTTCAAGTTTTTTTAATTATACACAAAAATACAAATACATGACACAAGCACTGTGGAGAACACGAATTCGTACATGCAATGCTTGTTAACAATTTTACTATAAATAACAACAACGTACCCTATAAATCCAACAATAATAATATAATATAACTTAATTTATCTAACCTGTATAATATCTTAATTTAAATGACCTGCCATCTACCAAATAAATAAATAAAAAATAGAAAACTACCCTCTTGCTAAAAATAAACAAAAATGACAAACTATTTGACATAAGTAAGCGAGAATGCGTACAGCATAAACCAACCACACACGAAACAATCATTCAATTAACCAACCACACTCTAATAAACACATTCTTATACAATAAATTTCATAATAAATTATATTGCAAACATAACCTTCCAACCATTCTGCAACATCATTTTTATATTTTTCCCACACAGATGGTATTGTATATCGTAGAGAAAATCTGGATCTTTCACACTTAATTTTTCGTTTGTTTTTATCTCCATGATTGTCCGGTAGCTCTGTAGGCTCTCAATCCCAGGACCTTTTTTTGGGATCCCAAGACGTAAGTGACGTAACTTGCTAAGTGCTTGCGTCCGGTAGAATAAAGCCGTGTTTGATTTAGCCTGTCGCCTTTCTGCAGTTTATTTGCTTTGTCAGCTGACAATTGCGATAGCCGTGTCGTAGACGCAATCAATGACGACTTAAGCCGCTTTCACATTGACGCGTTGAGCCTTTCACACTAAGGTACGCAACCTCTGCGTCGTGATTGCGTCGACGCAACGCAGAGCTTACGCAGACAAATAAAACGCGTCGACAAATAAAATGCGTCGACGCGTACGCATCAGATTTTCAGTGGAAAATGGGAGTTTTTGAAGAAAAACTAAAAAAACATGCTGGTGATGAAGAAAAACTTGCCACTAGTGAAAGAAATTGAAATCAGCAGAAGAAACTGAGAAAAGAAAATGTAAATGAGCATCCAGGACGAAAGCTTCTCGCGCAGGTGCGAAAGATACGCTGTGCAACCTGTACGCAACGCAAGATAAACGTATACGCAACGCATCGCAACGACGCGTCGATGTGAAAGCGGTTTTAATCTAGGAGCAAGTGTGGTCCTGTCTCAGGTAGATTTCTCGACTGCGTTTCATTTGTAATACTTGTTCACAGTCATTCACCTGACAAGGGTGAATAAAACGGCTTTGAAGACTTAAATCGAACGCTGCGTAAGGTTGCGTTCCGTCGTATTATTGTCAGTCTCTCTTGTCACGATCCATGCAATTCTGTTATTATTTTCGTTTCATAGCTCAGTATGGTAAGCAAGCTAGCTCATCCCCTTTTATCATTTTCGTTCCACAGTAAGTACAATCGTTACAGTTTACTTATGATGATCGGGATTGTCATCATTTGACGGTGCAAAACGGATAAGTTTGGATGCACCGACCGTCAAATATGATTCGCAGTCAGCTTGGGCTGAAGGAATATCTGTATTATTATAACTTGGTGATGGTGACGTCTGTACGCGCTATTATTATTTTCGTTCCGGAGATAATAGCAACTACCACTATCAAGAGCTTCCTTCCTTTTTTCACCGTAACTCGTATAGCTTCTGGGGTACACAGCAAGCCTTGTGGCGCTATGCGTTACAGATGGTGCATAATATCCGCTTGAGCTATCCCATTCAACATCCACGAACATAATAGAGGGGTGATTTCGGATTTACTCATGGCTAACTGTGGCCCCCTATTTCTAGGAATGGAAGACCGTAAATGCATACCACGTCCGAGTCAGAAATACAAACCAGATCACTGGGAAGCACATCAAAATGTCTTTGCAGCTGTACCAAGTCGACCATAGGTCCTACCTACTGGATTTTAAGAGCTTGAGTTCAGAAGAACAAGACCCTTCGCAGTCCGCCTCCTCGGTTGTTCTATCCGTTGCTTGTAAGTAATACACTAGTCTTTCTTTGTTGACCTGGCCTACAGTGATTCACAAGGGCGTTTTTCTGCCTTGTAAGTTTCGTCGGCGTCCGCTAGATAGCCCTCAGCTGCGACAAAAGAAGTAGCTGGCGAGCTGGCGCAATGCACGGTCTACTTTCGGCAGATAGAAGATTTATTTGATTTTACTGAAGACAGAACAGAACGGAACGAAGTACTTTATTGGATTTGACTTAAAACGGTTCCACAGAACGCCATACAAGGCAGTTGGCAGTATTGTGAACATGACTGAGTAGGAGGTAGATTGCTCTGTTGAAGGATCAGTAGTGGAAAGCCGATAATTAAGTTATGAACAACTTATTCTGTACGCTTGTTCACTGGTGGCTTTCGGCCAAATTTGAGCACATCGTCATCTACTGTCTGGTGCCAGATTCGGGGCGAATAGTTTCAAATCTCAGAACGCTGTCTCGAGCTGTTCACGAATCCAATATATACTGTTGTGGCCAAGAATTTCAGTCTGGCTTCCGAGTTCGGCTTCGGTGAGAACCGAAGCCTTACCGCGAGAACGAGCACGATCTTGTTTAGACGAATCACGCATCATGTGAGGTTCTATCTTTTTCTAATAGCTATTTTTGACGGATGTTAAAAAAAAAACTCATTGTCATTAATATGCCTCCCTTGTTTTTAGTCATCTTACGTTTTCTTTCTTGTCAATGTCGTATTGACTGCGACATAGTTCTGTTGTTGGGGTAAGACCGTATATACGCACATAGATTTTTTTTTGACGATTTCAGACATCCATGCCAACAGCAACAGCAAAGATTATCGAACATGATAACAGATGTGTTCCACGTCAGAGATGGGCCCCATCATGAAAGGATTCGAATCCGAATCCAGGACTAGATACGAATCCGAATCCGACATTTCATGCTGGCTGAGAATTCGGAATCGAATTCGATCCGACCTTAAGAAAAATCAAATCATGTCTTCATAGGTTATAGTTTAAAAATCAAAGGTGACAAAAGTACTGATATCTACGGTAATCAGTTAATGTGGTTATAATACTAAGGATGGTTGGCGACGTAGATCTGAAAGTTTGATTGCCTTAAGCCCACTGTGTAAAAATTGGGAAACGGAGATTGGAAGGATGTAGACTAGAAATTCGAGCGGATTTGTAAGATTTGATGTTTGGAATCCGAGTCCGGTCAAAAGGACGAATCCCGGAGATTCGGATTCGTCCATCTCTGTTCCACGTATTGATCTACGGGTCAAGCTTGCAGGTCTAGTCTAGCCCATGAAAACAACATGTTTGGTAACAAACACTGTCAAGTTTTTGCTCCTGTAACGAACGAAAAAGTTTCTGCTACATCCGATCAGGAAGACGTGTATTCAAGTAATTAACCAGTTTTCTTTTCAGCTGATCAACAAGGTGGTCACCACACCATGGAGTTCTTTGAAATGTGCGCCGCTTTGATTACGCAGTTGGCTCGCTGAAAGCTTGCAGAGGTTTATTGTAAATATCCTGACTTTCTCAAGCAGATTTCTCAGCCATCTTTATTATGAGGACTCCAGAAGCTGACTGGACTCCCGATTACCGTTGACTGTGTGCGAAAAGACTTCGCATTTTTTTCTTTTTTCGTTTGTGTTATGCCATCTGTTATATCCGTCGTGTGATAATCGTATCGTTAGAAATAAACGGCTGAAGTATGAGATCTTCGAAATTACGAGAACTGGGAACCAACCCATTCTTGTCTCGGCAAAACATGCGTAAGCAGCTTCACCCGCTAATCGCTGCATGCTCTTCGCAAGGTTTCATTCCACTGACATGTGCAGAAGCCGGCTGTTCTAAGGCCACTAGCTATTCGTAGACGTGTATATATAGACGAGATATTGATAACAAGTATGTTAGTTTGTTCGTCGGGTTCACGATCTGTAAGAAAGAACACTACTTATGTCTACCTATTAGCTTCACAGTGATAGTACTTGCCTTCCAACAAGGTTTACGGTATTACTGGGCTACAGCAAACAGCCACGGCAGGAACGATATAACCAGCCCTCCCCTCCCCCGATATGAACTTCTGCTCATCAGACATGGACATAAAGATGGTTGAAAAAGGCCAACATCTTATTTCGGGTAACCGCCTCTCCGCGAAACTGACAAGCTGCATTCTTTATCGCCGTATTACTTACTAGTGGTCTCTGGTTTTTATGACACTTGCCCATCGGCCAAGAGCCATACAGCGATCGCAATTTCTGTCCGTTCGTCGGTCGGTCCGGGTTTTGCTAGTTTGGGCACTTCCACATAAGCTAGGACGATGAAACTTGGCAGGCATATCAGGGACCCCAAATGATAAGTTGGAAATAGTCATTTCCCCGGTCCGAGCATCGTGTCGGGAGCGGGAATCCGGAATCTTGAGGTATTTGGAAAGGCCTTGTGTCTCAGACGACCCACTTAAAATCAGAAATGGATCCGGCGACTTTGGGGGGGAGCCGGAAATCTTGGGAAACGCTTAGAGTGGAGAGATCGGGATGAAACTTGGGGGGGGGAAGAACAAGCACAAGTCCTAGATACATCATTGACATAACCGAACCGGATTCGGGCACTGTGGGGAGTTGGGGGATTCTGGTGATCCAGCGAGTTCGGTACTTCCTGATTTAATAGGATGATGAATCTCGGCAGGAATATGAGGGATCCGAATAGATCGACTTGAGAATAGTCGTTTGCACGCTCCGAACATCGCGGGGGGGGGGGGGTGGAGGGATGAATCGGGTACTGTGGGGAGTTGGGGGATTCTGGTGATCCAGCGAGTTCGGTACTTCCTGATTTAATAGGATGATGAATCTCGGCAGGAATATGAGGGATCCGAATAGATCGACTTGAGAATAGTCGTTTGCACGCTCCGAACATCGCGGGGTGGTGGTGGAGGGATGAAGAATCCGGAATGTAGTGGCATCTGAAAAACGGGCGATCGTATTTGACTGAAACTTGGAAAGAGCTATTGTCTCAGATGTTCCATGTCAAGTCCGGACCGGATCCGATACTTGGGGGGGGGGGGGGGGGGGATTCTCCAAAATTCGTTTTCTCTGACAATCCAGATTATGAAAAATCGTTTTCTGCGACAATCTGACAATCCGGATTCGTGCTTGGATTGTCGATCTGAGAATCTTGCAACCGAGCAAGATTGTCGGATCGTCGTTTGTACAATCTGGGATTGTCGATTCGCTGTTTCTCTGATGAATCAGTTATCTAGGTTTATAATCCGGGATTGTCGCGGAAAAACGCCTTTATAGCTTGTTCACACGGGACCGAAATAAGCGCGTAAACAGCGGCTGATCTGTTCAGACGACGGATCGACTGTTTGGGGTTGACGGGAGAATTAAAAAGAAAAACCTAATTCCGAATATTCTTTTTGTTTGAAACAAAATATATAAAATTAAAAAAAAAACATCTTGTGAGTCGGGCAAAGTCAAATCTAGTGGACTTGTAGTCTTTATACGAGGAAAAAGTCACAAACTGAATATTGATAGATTTAAGGCGATTCAGCAATTTTAAGTTAAAAAGCAAATAAAAATAATTTAAAGATTTTTATTTTTGAAGGAGAACCTAAAATATAATTAATATTTTAGATATAAATAATATGAGAACAGTATGCAATCATTTACTGATGTTCAGTTACATTTCAGTGAAGGTTGAATGAAAAAGTTATTCCAATTATTAATTATTTTTTAAGAAAAACATCGAAAATAAATGTTAGACATAAACAAAACATACGCTGTTGTAATTAGAAAATTATTCTACCTTTTCTTTGCAATCTTTTAGTAATCCTGAGATGCTTAGTGTAAAACCATGTTATGTTCACATCAGTGTGACAGAATTTAAACTGGATTGACCTAAACCTAACCAAATTTGAACTAATTCTCCTAATTACGGTCTGTTTACTGTCCCTAGAGTCATCAAAGGTCACATTCCAAAGGATTTAGTTTATCCCGATCGGAGACCGCGATGAAAATAAGCGCCTATTTGGAAAATCAGCGGCTGATTTTTGGATTTTTTTCAACCGCTATTTACGCGCGTAAATCAGCCGCTGATCGAGAATCGGCCGCTGTTTCAGCCCCGTGTGAACAAGCTATTAGTGTCAAGGGATCGGGGTGGACTTTGGTGGGAAGAACAAGCATAAGCATTAGATACGTTCTTGACAGAACCAGATCATGTCAGGGCTCTTTGGGAGGATTTGCAGGGGGTTTCTCGGAATTCCGGTGATCGCGAGATAGGATACTTCCAGATGTGCTAAGGACGATAAAACTTGGCAGGCATATTAGTGACCCGACCAATTAGACTTAAGGACCCGAGGAAGACTTCCCTTCCTGGATCCAACAATTTTTCGAAGAGTTGAGGGAGGGGGAATCTGACTTCCGTAAGTTGCGAAAAAATTGTCCGATTCAAGTGAAACTTTATGGGTGATAAGAACTGATGACCTAGATGTGCAAAGCATACGAACCGGTGCGGCCATGGTTGTGTGTGCGTGGGGGGATCCGTTTCATCTGATTCGTTTTCACAAAAACAAAACGGATGGGCAGAATGGGTTGCAAGTTGGACAGTACCGAGTTTATGCGGCCTAGATTTTCATTTGGCGTCCGAACCGGAACCGAAAAGGTAGGATGAGGATGAAGCGGAAACCGGAAATTTGCAGATATGCTCCGATTTCGAGTTTAACTTTATGTGTCCGAGTCGTATTCGGCCACAGGGGGGGGGGGGGGGGGGGGGGGAAATGTTGTGGCTCGCAGAGGGGTTAACGAGTGAAGAGAGTTGAATGAAACTTGGAAAGTAGAGAGATCGTATGCCTTAGACGACATATTTTAGGGTCAGGACCGGGTCCGAGCACGGTGGGGAGGGGTATCGGGATTCCCGGAAAAATGCTCAAATCTACTTTCTCGTTTTTCACACCACCTACTCGTAACAAGTACCGCATGAGCTCGTAGCTCTTTTTATCCTATGAGACGTTTTTTTATTCACTGGTGGCTGCTCTCTAGCGTTAAAACTTCTTTCGGACTCGACAGCGTTTGGGCTACCTGAACAGAACGGACTTACTAGAACCTGGTCTGCCGGTTCCAGTGAAAAGTTACTTGGAGATGGTGGGACTAAAAAGAAGCTGTTTATAGAGGAAACACCCGGGAATTAGTGTGTAAAAACAGAAACCACTGCGAGTGCGATAAACGCGCCTATCCGCATCCATGTCAAACACCGTGTTCGCTACGACTCCGAATTGTTGTCATCTATGCGTGTTCTGGCCGTGTGTACACCGGTTCGCGGTATCAAAGTGCGAACACGGCGCTCCAACTAACGGCAACTTTGCAGAGATCGAACAAGAAAGTGTATTTACATCAACAACATGAAGAACATTCTTCGACACATACAGCTAGACGCCGTGACTAGTTCACATTTATTTATGAGGGAGAGGTCCTGTAAAATACCGCAAGACAAAATCGCGAACGAATGGATTTTGTCTGGAATGGCTTGAATAACGCAGTTGGTTCCTTTGTTCAGTCTAGATCTTGTCACCCATCTTCACCTTCGATGTCTGCAAAAAGAGATCGTGCTTGAAACAAGGCATTTCCACTACATTTCCTTGATCCTAGTCCTTACTTGCGTAAAATTTCTGTTCGAATTTTGCTTCCATGCCAAAAACTGCACAAAAAGGTGTCACTTTCATGCAGTGAAGCGAAATTCGGCAAGAGTAGCGAAAATCACTGACAACTTTCCTTTAGAAGACGAAAAGAATAACGATGCGCGGTCTGTCCTGGTCTTTCCACAAAGCTCAATCCGGTAAGCTGCCAATTATTATTTCAGTGTTCGCACTTCCTGAAGGCTCCGGCCGGCATTATGTACTTGTAGTTTTACTGCTCCAAGACACCCGAACTCCAATGATCATGATTTATTTTCTTTATCAATTTGGTTCTCTGGTGAGAAAACCAGGCCTCTGCACTGTAAAAAAAAATCTTGCAGTATTTGCTACTGGGATTACTCTTGTCTCTGAAAAGATAATCTTATCTCTAATTCGGATTATCCTAACTCTAATGATCATGATTTTTGTTTTCTTTATCTATTTGGTTCTCTAAAGTGAGAAAAACGAGGCCTCTGCAGTGTAAAGAAAAAAACTTGCAGTATTTGCTACTGGGATTAATCTTGTCTCTGAAAAGATGATCTTATCTCTAATTCGGATTAATCTTATCTCAGTAGAGATAAGATTAATCCCAGTAGCAAATACTGCAGTTAACTTTAATCCTTATTCGGAGAAACTTTTTACAGTTTGAGTAGTCGTTTCCTGAGCGATGACTGCCTTGCAATTTCCGATGGCAAGTAGCACTAAGAACCGAGCCCCACGCACGGATTGGAAAGCGCTTGAAACCCGCCATGAAGTTCCAAGAAACTTACCATTAGGATCCCGACAATGAGACCAAATAGACCAATGGCACTGCCGAAAATTTCGATGATGAGAATCTTCACAAAGAGAGAAGCATCGGCTGCGTCGGCAAGTGCAGCTCCAGAACCGACGATTCCAACGGCGATACCACAGAAAAGGTTTACTAGCCCAACCGTCAGACCAGCACCAAACATGGCATATCCAGAGAAGACATTCTTTTCAATTACGTTTTCGTCATCTGAACTGTACGCCTACAATAGAGTAACTGCAGCCTTCAAGTAGATTAAAATATGCACACTTTGCAGATTGTAAAAATGAAATACCAATACCACAGCCAAAGTGTCGTCAAAGTTTAACAGAAAAGGGCTGGGATAGGACAATCTAGTTACCATCACTTATTTACTTTTGGTTCGAAGACCCGACGAAAATGCGCTACTTCGTTGTTCCGCTATTCACGAATAATCGATTTTAAGATAGTGGAATTTCCGTGGGATTTGTGGTTCCTCTATGCGCTTGCATTTTTGTTGTATGCCTTACGAGACAGATTATGATTTTTTTTTTTTTGTTCGGGCACTAAGCAATCTTCACCAATCTCACCACTGTCTATTGAAAAGCCGCGTTTATATTGAGATTAAAATTCCCGCATCATAGTAGAATTTACGCTGTGGGGACGGCGGCAGATATTCTGAATGTCATAACTAGATAGATAGATAAATCTTTTTATTCGCCAAAAACTGATCATGGCTTACGCCAAATTTGTTCGGTACAGTCATGTATATAAATGAACACACACATAATAGGCCTACGCATATACGGCTAAAACGGTCATAAATAACATGATAAATTTAAACTAGCAGCTCAGCTTATGCTTCGTTATACAACTTTAAAAAAGAAGGGACAAAACTCTTTGCAAACCTCTGGTGGGCACATTTAATCGGCTGCAACTTTTCAACCGTAGTAGCTGCCTTGCGAGCCTTTTTGACAGCTTTTCAGAAGGGAAAATATTTTTTGTGGATCGGGTGATTAAGAGATTTGACACCAAACTCCATGCAGAGTTTCAGCCTTCGTTCATGTAAGGAGGTAATTTCGAATTTACGTAGTAACTCTTCATAGGACCTCTCGGCCACCTTTGACGCTATGATTAGAGCTCTTTTTTGAATCTTCTCAATTCTGGCGGTCTGTTCGACCGTGAGGCCAAAATGCCAAACAGGGCATTCTCAGGGCTATTCTAAATTTGGTCGGATAAATGAAATGTAAATTTGGAACAAGTGTTAAGTGGGGGCCCCATGCCTGGACATGAGCTTAAGCATCTGAAGTCCGGCATTCCCTCGCTTTATCATGCTGGTCGTCTGTGCTTCCCATTTTAAATCTTGAGTTAAAATTATCCCTAGGAGTTTAATTTTTTCTACTCTCAAGGAATCTGAAATTTCAGGTAGAAAAGTAGGGCTGAAAGATTTAAAAAAAGAAACTGTCATAGTGCACGATAAATGAAATGTAAATTTGGAACAAGTGTTTAGTGGGGGCCCCATGCCTGGACATGAGCTTAAGCATCTGAAGTCCGGCATTCCCTCGCTTTATCATGCTGGTCGTCTGTGCTTCCCATTTTAATTCTTGAGTTAAAATTATCCCTAGGAGTTTAATTTTTTCTACTCTCAAGGAATCTGAAATTTCAGGTTGAAAAGTAGGGCTGAAAGATTTAAAAAAAGAAATTGTCATAGTGCACGATTTAGTGTCATTCACTGTCATATTAGATTTCAAAGCTTGCATTTTTACTTTACTCACAATATCTTGAACTTAACTCGAACCCTCTCTACAACAAACTTCAACAATTGTAAGATCATCAACATACTTCCAACGATTTTCAAAATCATCAGCTATATCATTAATCATAACTAAAAATAAAATTGGGCCTAAGATGGTACCCTGGGGCACACCACAAAGTACCGCTTCTGGTTCAGAGTAGACATTCCGATACTTTAAAATCTGGGATCTACCTGTTAAAAAACTTTGAATTATTTTTATTACTCTGGTATTAACGTTAAAAACATGATAGAGCTTAGAAATTAAAATTTTGTGGTCAATAAGATCAAAACCTTTTTTTAAAATCAATTGCTATCAAATTCAACCATTTACCGGGCTCATCAACATGCTTAAAAATAAAATGGAGAAGACTGGTTAGATAATGTGAAGTTGACGTACATTTTCGGTTTCCATACTGTCGATGATCTAGCAATGGTTCTATTTCTACTTTAAGCCAATCAGCAACAAAACTATCTAGAGCAGATAGCGGAAAATACAAAAATCCCTTTGCCGGATCTAAATAATTCAGTGTATTAAATGACACAACAATAAGTTGAACTTTAAGTTTGTGTTCCACTCAAGAATGGGCCAACCTTTGCCACTCCAACTGACAGAGCTCTTTAACTGCTTCAACACCCACTCTCGAGTTACGAAAGATAAAATGCTGAAAAATAACCGCTTACACAGTAAAAGCTTGTTCCTCTCCTGGAAAAAGGAAAGTATGATGAGCAGGGGCGTCGCAAGGGCGGGGGGTGCACCCCCCCCCACACCTTTTTGAGATTCGGTAAAATTTTTGGCCGGAGGCCCAAAATCTTACTAAAATTGTTCGGTATTTTTTCGATAGCAGATCTGTTCGATATATTTACGGGGATTCGGTAGTTATACAGAATCCTAAATAGGCCATCTGTACAAATCTCTTCGGTATGATGATCGGGATTCGGTATAATTGCCAGTATTCGGTAGTTATCAAGAATTTGGTGAGAGAATTTACTGAAATCATTTGGTAATTTTTTGATGCCGGAACTATTCGGTATATTTATGGAGATTCCGTAGTTACACAGAATCCCGAATAAGCTATTGGTTCCAAGTTATTCGGTATCATGATTGGGATTCGGTAATGTATTAAGTATAGTTTCCAGGATTAGGAAGCTAATAACGAATCCTGACTTTGTTCCAGTTTTGACGAAAGTATACCGAATATGAATATTGTTCGGTAGTCTTTCGATACCAAAACAATTCGATATAATAACCGGGATACTGTAGTTGCACAGAATCCCGAACATGCTATTGGTCTAAATTCGGTATAATAACTGTGATTCGGTAATTTATTCGCTATTATTGCCAGGATTCGGAAGTTACCACGAACCTCGACACTCAGAAGAGGTCGAGTGAAGCACTGGTCACAGACAAAAGGGATGATCTATGATATCATCGATAGTCCTTACTTTTATTTTGGATCCCAAAAAGAATACATAATCATAAATATTTCGAAAATTCCGCCTGCAGCACTTTTCGTAATACTCTCTATTTTGTGGAAGGGCGCGTCATTTGTCATTTTTGAATACAGTTTTAGGATTGAGATTTCGATACATTAAAAGCTAGAATTTGGACGGAAATTCAATTTTGCAGGAAAAAACAACAAAATTTCGCCTGCGGCGCTCACTTTATGTGATTATGGGTAGTATATTCACGAGACTAAAGTTGCTCCTGCTGCCGGAACGTCAATCCATCCGGTTTCTGGAAATTCTTAGAGTCTCGGTATTTAATCAACGATAAATGATAGAATTTGTAAGAGAAGCAGTTAGATTTTAGCCAACAGAAAAAAAAAATTGACTTCGAAAATTTTCGCCTGCGGCGCTCGATTTAATTTTATATTGGCTATATGATAGAAGCTGTTACTGCAATCATGCCCGGTAATATATTCTGCATGTGGGCTTCGCCAAAACGCCGCCTAATAGTTGGCTCGTCTTTCATGCTGCCCTTGATTGTTACTCTTCCTACGTAATCGTTTCTGTTCCATAATTTGAAGCTCGAATTCATAGTTCTAGCATTCGGTAAAATTTTTGAAAGATTCGGTAAGATTTTGGCTCTGCACCCCCCCCCCCCCCCCCCCCCCCACCGAAAATACACTTACGACGCCCCTGATGATGAGGTTCAACCCTTAGGTGCTTGGTCATTCTTTCATCCCTTCTTGTTCTACTGAATGCAGTCTTCCATCCACTTTCTCACAGAATCTTCTGCTTTCTCACATTCTGAGAACAATGATGAGAAGCACAACTAAAAATAAATAAACTTACCTCAATCATGCCTGATAGGACAATTGCTATGATAAGTCCATAAATAGCTACCGCTTCACAGAAAATGACTGAGATCAGATTCTTTGTTTTGATCCTGGGAGCTTTAACACCACCTCCAACAATACTTGCTCCTGTTGTGAATATGCCTCTGAAAACATACTAGAATTTAGCTCTACAATCACTCTGTCAGGATAAAGTTAACCAAGATGGTTGAACCTGTAAAGCTACTGCAGTTCAATCTAAACTGATACAACCAAAAATACAATAATACAGACAAACTGTGGTTGAATACTTACAAAGCAGCACCAATCACTGATAAAAAGACAGCCAAGGCAACACCCATAGCTGCCCACATATAAGGTGATATTTCTGACAACCACCATCCTATGTGTATCCTCTCTCCTTTGCCAGTTAGAGTGTAATAGAGGGCTGAAAAAAAAATGTATTCAAGATTTAGGGATGAGGCGTTAAGAGATGGGTTATAACACAAACCGTATTCCATCCTTCTAACAATAGTAACTTAGATACTATTTTCTTTCCGAACTCGTAAAAAGTTACTACGCTGACCGTTCCAACGTTCTCAAAATAGTAACTATTTGCTTACCACGCTCGGGAGCGTAGTTAGCACGGTGGACATGCGATGATGTCATTGGCCCGATCAGCCTGCCAAACAATATTTCGACGAAGATAGAAAAATGTGTTCCAGCCTTGACGCCAAGAAGCCAGGTTTCTTAACGTCATGCATAGTAACTAAGGTACGTAGGGTGGAACACGATCATGATAAATTATTAAGGACAAGCAAAATCCTTGTAGCTCCTAAATGCAGCTTAAGGTAATTTTAAGAGAACAAGGACCAATAGAGAATGATTTTGCGTTTTACCCAGGCTAAAGTTCATTCAGCAAGTCAGAACTCACAGAACGTAAGTTGAAGCATTTCTTCTGGTTTGCTGCAGTAAATATTGTGTTTGGGTCCCCACAAGCTGGGGTAATTTCAGGATGTGAGTTTTTGCTGTCCAATAATGTGTCCATCACATACAAACTAAAAGCCAAAACAAAAACTTCATGTTGATGACACTTTAAAGATAATCTACATAGCCACATTTTGTTAATCCTGCAGTCGTGATAAAATAGTACGTCCCAATACTAAAGTTTCTTCTTCACTTTGCTCCTTTGATAAGCAAGATGTAGGCTTCCTAGTTCAACATGAGATGAAGTGTCGCAGTAATCTCAAATGGTAGTATTAAAAAATGACAGCCTTTAAGGATTAGGATCCTAATTTAGGTGTATTAGGGAGTGCTACTTCATCCTTCAGAGGCACTGCTCAATATGCCCAACAACTCTCACATAATCATATGAATGAAAGGCTTTTATTCCGCCAAAATGACGAGACGAGACAAGAAAAGGAAACAAGTACAAAGGTTAAGGCATTTACAATACAAATTAAATATCAGAATTTTTTCTGACCTTAGTGCACACAATCGGTAACACTCAACACACAATCCGTAACATTCGAGGGTAGACTATTTTTAGTACCTTGTTCGGTACCTGCGAGTGATTGTGGAGGTACCGGTACCAAGTACTAGCTGAGTTTTGCGAAGGATAGTCCAAGTACTAGCTGAGTTTTGCGAAGGATAGTCCTTAGAAAAGTCTTTTTTTTAAGTAAGAACAGCATGCAAACTAGTTGATTACAGGGGGAAATCTTGTCTTTAGTGATCTGCTAGTTTATCAACCACCAGATATTTTTGGCTTAATTCTTTGGCAAAAGCTTGCTTCACTTTCCAGAGCTATTTAGTCACTGGTTATGGAAAGCATAGCAAATTGCTCTGAAACGTGAATCTGTCATACTGTGGCCCAGAGGCGTCACTAGCCAAAATGTTTGGGGGGGGGGGGGGACGAGCCATTTACCGACTGGCTGGCAATTTTTACCGACTGTTTCTGCAGAAAAAACGAATGTTTTCAACAACAAAAAATTACAGAATTGGAAAAAATCGACTGATTTTCAGAAAAAACGACTATTTGACGAAAAATCAACCAATTTTCAGAAAAAACGACTGTTTTCATGAAAAAAAAATCAACTGTTTTGACGAAAAATCGAGGCGCTTCGCGCCGACTCGGTTATTTTTTATCGACTGGCCGACAGCATTGGGGGGGGGGGGGGGAGGGGAGTGACACCCCTGCTGTGGCCACATATAGCATAGCATGTCCTTCCTTAGCAAAACCAACAGAGATTTTGTTCAAATTCCATGAATTCAAGCTAATGACAACAAAACCAAAGGTTTCGATGATCCCAAAAATTTAATGTGTTGGTCCAGCCTATTGCACTCTTGTAAAATCCAGTCTTAGCCAGACTCCTTGAACATTTTTACTATTAATAAAATTTAGAGTCATCTGAAAAAACCGAGTTCAAGCATGGATTCAGCATGTGTGTTTACCCCTATAGGCCTACTACTTCGACAAAACTGATCAAAACTTCCTGCCTTACTCCTGCCAAATATCCGGTTTCCGCTGGATTCTGGGTGGACTATTTGTGGGGCAAAAAACAAAAAGTTAAAACGAATTTAGCATTTCTCCTTACCCCTATATCGAACCTCTAATCAACTTCAGATAAACTTTAACTTTTAAAACATTTTCGGTTTCGTCCGGATTCTGGGCGAACTGCATGTCCGGTTAGAAAATGATTGTCATTTATGGACTCAGCATGTCTTGTTACACCTAAAACGAACATTTAATCAACTTCAAATAAAATTTATACTTTTAACACATTTTCCGGTTGCCGGATTTCGGGCGAACTACTTGTCCGGGTGGAAAACAATCTTCATATACGGATTCAGCATGTCCTCTTACCCTTAAATCACTTGACAAATTCTAGACAGGGCGGGAAAACAAGATCGCAGTGGCGAAGACAAGTTAGGGGAGCTTAAAATGTGAGCTTACTGTCACTGCAATCTGTTAGGCTCCATGTCAAGCATAACTGATCAAGTTCTGGTTCCATCAACTGTTACTTGGGTCTTGGTTCCAAAAATGCCTCTTCGATACGACACAAAATTACAATACTGTGCGTATCAACGCCAGGTAGCGTGCACTGCACTTCTTTCTACGGCGACCCGCCGTGTTTTCAGAACTTGGTGTCACTATTTGTCTCTCCGTTCCGGTGGCCCCTTTTAGCTGGTTATAAGGTTCAAAAAATTAGGCAAGAGATATTAAATTTTAGCTATGGAGCAGGGCTATTCATTGCCGTAATCCTTAGACCAGACGAAGGAGTCGGTAAGCAGTGATTAATTCTGATTTAGAAAGTGCAGTAGACTGGTATACCTCTGGAGAAGAAGGGGTACACATACGTATGAGTACCCTACTCACCCCTGGTGGCATGCCTCCTCGTTTGTGAAAAAAGGGCTTAGTGTACTAGGTAAGACTGGCTCCAGTAGCGTAACATTCAGAAATGTATGGCATACAAAAAATGTGCCAGAAAAGTTGCCTCACAGTGAGTTTATGTTCCTTTATTTTTTTACTTCCAGCTAGTTCCAGCACTTTTTTGAAACTTCCAGCTTTCACTTTTTCGCAAAGACCATTTAGCCTAAAGCCTAAAGACTTAAAAAGACTTATTGGCGGCGCGCCGAAAATTTATCGGCGTTTGCACTATTTTTGGCATTTTAAAAGTATTTTTTGAAATTTTCCAGCAGATTTTTTTATGTTAATATTGTATTATGGATTAGCCTTTGGTTCAAGTACCATATTGCGATCGTATTGGTGGTCCCTCTGTTCGGATTCCAAGGTAACTTTTCTAATACTAGCACTTGTCGCGGAACAAATGAGGGAAGTAGTGGTACGTCCCGGCGTGGAGCTCTAGGTGCTGCAAATGTGCGCCGTGGAACGGTTATCGGTTCTATTACAAGCGGTAACGTCGGGGGAATCCGTTCCTCCCTTCCCTTGACAAAAAAATATTATCGATTTTTGTGGCGAAGCTGGCCGCTGACACTCAACCCCAGTCTTTGGCAGCCTCGGTGGCACGTAAGCTTTAATGCAGGCCGGACCTTATCCAGTGTGAGAAAATGGACAGTTCGCGAGCTCGTTTACCCCGCAAAAAGTGCCTCTTTTAAAGTCGAATTTCCCGCTGTTCATATTACTAGTGTTATGGATTCAAAGTTCTGGCCAACGGGAGTGCTTGTGAGAAAATTCTACAACCGTCCGTCTGAAACCAGTGAAGATCAGAGCCAAGTGCACTCAAACGAACTGCCGAATGTCTCTTTAATGTGTTTCTTATAACTGTCGCTCGCTTCGGTCAAGTACGCATGAGCTGTTGTTGCTATTCGCGGAATATGATGTACTGTTTCTACAGGAATTATGGCTATTTGAGTCAGATTTGAGTATTCTACAAAACCTCCACCGTTATTTTTTTGGTGCTGGGGTTTCTCCAGTTAAAGATACTGAGTTACTTATTGGTCGGCCGTTTGGAGGAGTTGCAGTATTATGGAGAAAATCTCTGGGTAGTAATGCAAAGGTTGTTAAGTTGAATGATGATAAACTAATCGGTTTACAACTTAATTTGAATAGTTGTATGTTGTTTTTTGTTAACATTTATATGCAATCAGCACAGGCTGACAATGATGCTGAATATATTGATTGGCTTAGTCGTCTTCAGGTTATCCTCGACTGTGGTACGTATGAGCAGGTCTGTATACTTGGTGATTGGAATACAAATTCGAGGACAAGGTCCCCTTTTTTTCTCGAGGTTGAGCGTTTTGTACATGATAATTCCCTGATTATTGCTGACTGTGAGTTTTTACCGAGTGATTCGTATACTTATGTGAGTGATTCCCACACTGGAGTGGTATCATGGCTTGATCATGTTGTTGCGAGCCGAAACATGAGTAGTCTATTGAATGATTTTCGGGTACTTTATGGTTTTGGACCTGACCACTTGCCATTGGCTTTTACATTAAATGTTGACCTGCTACGAACGCAAGTCGTCTTTTCGCCCGATTGTCGTACTCGAACTGATTGGTCTAAAGCTTCTGAAGAAAATTTGATGGACTATTTGTGTGAGACGAGAGATGAGATTAGTAAAATTGATATGGAGGATGAAGCTCTAACTTGTAGATCCCTAAATTGTACCGACCCCGAACACATAGCTTCTCTTGCATGTATATTTGCTTTGTTTCTTTCTATTTCGACTTTTGCTGGGACTTAGTGTTTACCGTCAGTTGCTGGACATTCATCTACTCAGTCTTTTGAGGGCGTTCCGGGGTGGAGGGATTACCTTAAACCACTGTATACAGCTTCAAGGGAAGCTTTTTTACGGTGGGTTGGTAGTGGTAGGCCTCCGGAGGGCCCTGTGGCTGAGGATATGAAGGTTAAGCGCAGGACGTTTAAGTATCGGCAGAGGTGGTGTAAAAGGAATGTAAATAATTTAAAGGCTGAAAAAAAAATAAAAAGGCTGAAGGTTTGGCAAAGAGTATTTTAGAAGGAAATACTTCATTGTTTTGGAAAAGTATTAGGAAGCTATTTTCGTATAGAAACTGTCTAGCTTCTTGCATTGATGGTATTGTATGCGATGGCGGTATTGCGGAGTTATGGGCTGGGAAGTTCCGTACTTTATTTAATTCTGTTGAAAGCTTGTGTAGTTTTCTAGAAGATTTTCGAGCGGAAAAGTTGATTAGTTTTACAGAAGCTTCTGAAGTTGAATTTGCACTCAAGAGTTTGGATTCGGCTAAGGTAGGAGGAGGTGATGGTATTTCTGTAAAGCATTTAAAATATGCTTCAGATTTGAAGCTAGAACTACTTGCTCGCCTTTTTACTGGTTTTGTGAACCATGGTGTTCTGCCTTCGTCACTGATGAATGTTGAATTGGTGCCGATTTGTAAGAATAAGGCGGGATATATAACATCTTCTGATAACTATCGTCCTATTGCCCTGGTAACGATGTTATCTAAGCTTTTAGAGAAGTGTCTTCTTGTAAAGCTTTCAGCATTTTTGGGGACATCTTGTCATCAGTTTGGATTTAAAAAAAGATCCAGAGTTGATTTTGCTATTTTTCTTCTAAAGTTTATTGTAGAATATTTTGATTTTTTCTACACCTGTTTAAGCTTGTTTTATTGACTCTGCCAAAGCGTTTGACAGAGTTAATCATGCTAAAATGCTGAAAATTTTGCTGGAAAGAGGTGTTCCTGTTCAGTATGTAAAGTTGTTGGGGTTCTGGTTTAGAAATCAGCGATTTTCTGTGAGGTGGGGGAGCACTCTTAGTATGGATTTCACTCTGGGAAATGGTTTAAGGCAAGGGGGTATACTTTCTCCTATTTTGTACAGTGTGTATGTTGATGCTCTGTCAGTCCGACTTAGGTCTGTTCTGACTGGTTGCTACATCGCAGGACAATGCTTGAATCATCTTCTGTTTGCAGATGACCTGGTAATCCTTTCCCCGACTGAGTTTGGTTTAAATCGGCTACTCGCAATTTGTGATGTGTTTGCCAGTGCGTATGATGTGATTTTTAACACTTCGAAAACGAATGCTATGACTTTTATTCCGACTGGATGAAAAGTTGTGAAACAAGAAGTTTATCTGAGTGGGCGGAACATTACATTTGTCGACGAATTCCGTCACCTTGGATTTTATTTTAAAAAGGATCTTAGAGATGATCACCATATTTCTGAGATTATGAAAAGTTTTTGCAAAAGAGCAAATGCTTTGGTTTGGAAATTTGGTTTCCTTAACGAGGATATCCAGATACTGTTGTATAAAACATTTTGCTACCAGTTCTTTTGCCTAGGCCTAGTTACGAATGCTAGAGAGGGTTCACTATCAAGATTACAGGTTGTGTATAACAGTGCTATAAGGAAACTGCTTCGCCTGCCACGTAGATGTAGTGTTAGTGAAGTTCTAGTGGCTAAACATTATTTTACATTGAAAGAGCTCCAGCGGAAAGCTTGTGTGTCTCTATTTATTCGCCTCAATAAGAGTGATAATGATCTTGTACAGTTGGCCGCAAAACCTATCTTCTATAATCTTGGAGTGTGGAAGGCACTTTTAGCTGATTGTTTTGCTTTGGCTGAGTAATAAGTAGTTAGCGGTTCTTTGTTGATGTGTTATTTTTCCTTAATTATTATTTATTTTTTGTTAGATTATGGCTTTTATTCGGCTGATTGAAATACATCACTCCTTCATAATACCCCATTCTTTTTTTTTTATCGTGTGTATCCCTCGTCTTGAAATCACGCTCTAATTGGTTCTAAATGCAAGGCTTGACTAAGACTTTGCTCACTCTCGATATGACTGAGTAGTCTGGGAGGCGCAAATCTCCTGAAAGTAGCGACGAAAACTGCATTTTTCGTGCGAAAAATTTTCCATATTTTCTTTATTTTTCAATTTTACGAAATGTTTCAATTTTTGCAATATTTGCAATATTCACAATTTTCGAGAGGCCTCCATATATTTCAATTGTACGAATATTTCACCGAATTTTTCAGTAGCAAAATTGGCTTTTTACATCCATACAAGGGACCAAAGGAATGTAGGGATTGGGATAATGGACCAAAGGAATGTAGGGATTGGGATGAAACATGTATGATACAAAGATCATGGGTCCCAGATGTGTGATTTTGAAGTCCAAACCGGATCTAACCTCGGTACGGGGAGTTGGAAGGGGCGTACATTAAATTTTTACGGAAGTACTCGAACTCGAGGGAAACTTAGTGTCTTATATAAGGAAAAGGCCTATGAACGAGACATTTAATTTTTCCGAAACTTACTGGGTAGAGGGGGGGGGGGCAAAAATCGTTGCACATGCGTAGGTACCGGTTGTATCGTACAAAGGTCATGGGTAACCGTAATTTTATTTTGAGGTCCAGACCCGCGTCCAGCCTGGATAGGGGGAGTTGGGTGTCACCGCAATTTTCTGGATGTTCTCAGATTCAAGGGAAACTTGTTCGGTAGTAAGTGCCGTAGATGCAAAATTTACTGGTCCGAATCGCATCTGATTATGTTGGTGGGATGGAAGGGGAGGCTTGGTATCATGCATAGGAGAAAGTGATGAAACTTGGACGGTACAAAAGTCACTATGCCGGATATGACCAAATACTACATTGATGGAAATGGAATACAATTCAATTCACTTTACCATGACAAATCAGCTGGTTTATTAGTCATGGTACAGTCTACCACAAATCCCTGTTTTTTGGATGCCCTATGCCAAACACTGGGTATATCTAGCATTTAGCGTAGCCTATGCCTAATGCTGGATACCCTATGCCAAATGCTGGATACCTGTTGGTAACCTAACCCTGACCTCCCTCAATATAAAGGAGTTCTGATTGGTTGATTTTTTAGCTTCACTCAAATCATTGATATTTTACTGGGTTACAGTATCCAGACCCTGACATAGTGTATCCAGCGTTTCGTTAAGACATATCCAGCATTTGGCATAGGGTATCCAAAAATCAGGGGTTTGTGGTTGACTGTCATGGTACTAGTCCCTTGTATAAAATTCCATCCAGCCTACATAATACCTACATATCTAAGGCGTATTCTTGCTGTTCCCCGAGAACTCGACTTGAGGAGTCCCCCATTTTTGTTTGTCTCGGGGATTCACTCCCTGTATTCTCACGAGTCCCCACAGTTGGGGAATGATCCGATTATCATCACCATCATCAAAATGCTGGTTCTGAAGCGATGTAAAATTAATTAAAACAATCAGAAGAAACAAAACCAAAAATACAGTGGATCCAGGCTAATTTCGTCAACTGCATTTAAAACAAAACCCATTTTAGAAGCATTACCCATGTTCTCATTGTTTGCAGCGTGGAGTGACTCCCTCTATTCTCGCCGTTCCCTTCAATTCTCCAAGGAGTCCTCGGGGAACAGCGAGAATACGCCTTTAGTCCTGTGACATGGAGACTGCCTGGAGATGTGAAGTGTTTAGATAAATTTGTCTTTGGCGGGATCCTGGCAGAATCACTGTTCTTATGGCCCGATGATTTTTGACTTACTTGCTGATGGCCAAAATAGAACAACAGCCTGGAGTTTTTGGAAGATAAAGGTCAATGAAAAAAACATGAAACATTTGACCTGGGCTAAATAGATATGGCGGGCTGCCGACTTATGGTACGGCTTCGGGGACTAGCCATGAGGAGGCACTTACCAAATATTGTTATAGTTGTAAGAAGCACACCGAAGAAGGAATAACCCGAGACGCAGGAATATGATCGACCCATCTTCCTGATCTTTTCTCAGCTTTCACTGAGATCCTGAGGAAGTCACAAGACTTCTGTTTATATTTACTGGCAGTTGCTGATGGCAATGAAATGAAATCTTACGGCAAACTCCGTGAAATTCTTTACCTCTGTGTTGTGTCTCTAAAAATGGCAGACAGTTCAAACAGTTTGCCCCATGAGTTTCAGGGTCCAGTTCTTTATACTGTTGGTTTTTCTCGGGTGCTGTTCCAATGTCGTGTTCCTGGAGTTACTCACTAAGTAAATCCTCCTTACCTTACCTCTTTCTTTTAGGACTGTACATGGTGAATGAAATGATTTAAGACTGAGTGATGACTGAATCAATTTGAATGTGATATCCGAAAATAAAGCATCCAGACAGCCAACTCTTGGTATTTCCATCATGTTTTCAATCTAGTGAAAAGACCAAAAGTTTTATGGGATCCAAAAATCTAACATTTGATTTAAACAATTGGGTCAGGTCTTCGCCATTCAGTCTTTGTCAGATTCCTTGAATATTTTTAATGTTGAAAGAAAGTTCAAAAATGGATTCAGCATGTCTCCTTGCCCAGGTACCGATCTCTAATCGATTTCCGAAACAACTTTGAGCTTCAACCAAATTTCCAGTTTCAGCGGAGTTTGTGATGAACCATTCGTCCAGCGAGAAAACCAAGTTCACATATGGATTCAGTGGACCTCCTTACCCCCTCAATGAATATCTTATTATTTTATAAAACATAAATGTTTTTACCGTAGGCCTAAATTAGAAATCCCTCATCTGCCTCTAAAGATAGGACTAAATGACACATCTATGAACTTACCTGTACTTTACCAGAGAATCCTCATTGAACAAGATCCTTGCTTGAACATTATATATCAACCCCTTCGACCTTCGATTACACTAGATCTCTCCGACGTCACACAAAATAAAGAAATGCATGTTGTTATCCATGCGCAGAGCTATACTAGTTCGGGAATAAAGGGGTAGGGACTGCTAGAGTTGCAAATTAGTCGACAAATTTTGTGTCCGGTGTTTGCCGGATTCCGGGTGAACTACTTGTCCGGCAAGAAAATAACTTTCATATTCGGATTCAGCATGTCTCCTTATGCCTAAATCAACTATCTCAATAGCTTTTAAAAAACATTTTTCTTTGCCCCTTAACTTGAACCCCCCTCCCCCACCCCTAAATGTAGGGCTACAGAGCCCATCTATGAACTTGACCTTACCCTTGACCCAAAGAATCCTCACTCCAAGTTTCATCAAAATATCCCTTTTCTTTCTAGAGTTATTGTGCTCATAGACAGACAGGCATTTTTTGCGATGTTATAGGTATCCCTCCACTTACGTTTTGGGATCCCAAAACCATTTTCAAAATTCAAATGTCCCTGATACTTCACAGTTATCCAAAAAATCATTGAAAGATCTTGAAAGAAAGACCTACAGTAGAGGTATGCTTATGTGAACGTATGCTAATAGTGAAGGATCGCCCAAGATAAACTTAAACCCAAACCAGGTATTTTAGTCTGAATACTTGCAATAACCACTCATCCTTTTGTCACTTTTTCAGTATTTGCTTACTCACGACTGAAATTAGTTGCATTTTTGCAGAAACCATGGTATCTGTTACCACGGTAACTGGATCTGCAATTAGTCGTTTTTGCAGTTATCGTGGTATCTGATACACAGTGCTCTGCAAAAACGACTATGGCCGGAATTGCACTTTTCGAAGTCATCCCAAAAGAAAAACAGATATCCAGTTACATCACTAAGTGCTAAACTTCTTTCTCACCAATCTGACAAAATTTGATGAAAGTGAGAAGACTTTTCAGATACCACGACCAGTTACCACAGTCGGACCGTAGTATCTGAAAATCTGATACCATGATAACTGGCCAGATACCACGATAACTGCAAAAATGCCTTTTGACCGTGGTATCAGATACCACAATAACTGCAAAAACGACTTTAGACTGTGGTATCAGATACCATGGTATCTGCAAAAACACAACTAGTGACTCAACTGACACCTGGTTTGCTTTTTATAATTTGAAAGGTTTGCCAGGAGGAATCCACCTTCGATGGAGAAGACAGAGGTCCGAACCTGCAGATAAGAGGAAGGAGCTTTTTGGTAAATTCAGAATCAAAGAAAGTTGATTGAATTTCTACTTCAAGTTTGTGCCAGGATAACTCTGAAATAGTTGGCTGTTAGCTGATATCAAGTTTGTTATTTTTCTTTTCCATTTTACTTTTTTATATGCAAGTAACAAAGCCAAGGTAGTGGAGCAGTTAAAAAAGTGTTCAAATAAGCATACCTCTACTCATCATCATAAGGTTTGAATGGCGTTGAGTTCCACTTCGTGTAGATCTCTTTCTGCCTTCTCGGTTGATCGTTGGTGGTTGCTTTCGGTCGGACGTTTTGCTTAGTAGACTCCGTTCTCCACTAGCATCTCAAACAAAATCTTGAAAACTTTGAATTCTGGTTGGGCAGGGAGATTGGCACTGGTGATGACTTGAAATTGGTTCGGGAGTTTTAGCTCGTCGCACACGCTTTTCAGTTGACGACTTCTTCGTTGGGGGATGCGGCATTCGAAAAAGAAGTGTTGGGGTGTTTCCTCTTCTGCCTGGCACGTTCGGCAGTTTGGGGAGTGGGTTGTTCCCCAATCGAATAGGGTTTTGTTCATAATGATGGTTTGAGACTTGAGCCTGTAGAAGATGCATGATCTCAGTCTATCTTTGAATGGTGAGCAGTATGGTCGGAGGTTGGGTGTTGAGATTCTCGCTCTGGATGTGTCTCTCGCTGTTGTTGGTTGTTGAGGGAATCGGTTACTAGCTAGGGCTTTGCCGGCGTGCTTGTCGACCACTTCATTTTGATAGATGCCTTTGTGGCTTGGGATGTGTTGGAAGGCGCACTCTATACCGATTGACGGTAATGTCAGCAGAAGGTTACGGATTTTGGTAAGATCGACATCTGTGCTGGATCTGTGAATTTCTTTTATCGCTAGGAGTGAGGACTTCTAGTCCGCGAGAAAGATGGCCTTCCATGTTGGAGGGGGTCTTCGGGAAATGACTTCTGCTGCCATTAGGATGCCTTCTAATTCTGCTGACATTGTGCAGGAGTGGTTGCTTATTCTTCTGGTGGCAATCATGTTGAATGCAGGGATGGATGCTGCTGCGCCGGCTTTGTCATCCTTCACAGAACCGTCTGTGTATACCTGGGTGTGTTTGGGAAGTCAGTGTGCATCTTGTGGAGAAACATCTGTTGGACCTCTAAGTCAGAGTATTAGTCTTTTCTGAATGGGAGTAGTTGAAGCTCGACTCGTGGGCTCCTGAATTCCCATGGTGGTGTGTTAGGGAATGGAAATACTGTGATTTTGGAGTCTCTCCAGTTGGGGACTCTTGAGATGAATCTTTGCCAGGCGGAGGTTATCTCTGGTTGTGGTGAATTCCTTCCTTGCATCAGTGACTTGTTCACAATGTGAAGGGGGCCGTAAAACTGGATTTTGAGAAGTATCTCGTAGACAGAAAGACTGACCTCTCTTGGATTTAGGGAAGGCCGGAGATCTTCCTCAGTGTGGGGATTGGGGTGTGGCGGTGGAGACCGTATGCGATGCGTATAGCAGTGCTTTGGATTGATTCCAACGATGCGAGTTGGGTTTTGCTGCAAGAGCTGTACACGATCAGCCCGTATTCCAGCTTCGACCTGACGTATGCTTTGTAAAACTCGATAAGACTTTTGGGGGAAGATCCCCATTTTTTCCCGGCCAAACGCTTCATAATCAAAATTATCTTCATGCATGAAGTGCGGATTCCTGATATGTGGCTGTTCCATGAGAGTCTGTAATCGAGTGTTATGCCTAGCATTTGTACTGTGTTCTCCCATGGTATGAGTTGTCCTTCGATTCTTATTGGTGGAAGGTTTATCGAACGCTTTCTGTGGAGGCAATCAGTTTGGACTTTGCTGCTGAAATCGGAAGCGAGTTTGCTTTGGAGTATTTTACTAGGAGGTCGAGCGTCGTTTGCACGTTGGAACAGACAAGTGCTAGGTTCTTTCCTTTTTCCCATGTGCTGAGGTCGTCTGCGAACATTCCAATCGCTGATGGGTTTTCTGGTGATGGGGTTTCGCAAGTATAGACGAGGAATAGGAGTGGGCTTAATATGGCTCCTTGGGGGAATCCCGTCTCGTTTTTTCTTGGGTTTGATGAGGTGATGTTTATCTGTAAAACGTACTCACGGTCGTGAAGATAGTCTTCGATGAAACTGATTGTTCGGAAAGTCTTTGTTGTCCATTACTTCCTTGAGTTTCTTTTCGTAGACATTTTCGTAGGCTCCTTCGTAGTCGAGCAGCGCGGCGACTACAATTTCCCCGTTTTCGAAAGCCTCTTTCACCGTTTGTTCCAGAATGACAATGTTGTCGATTGTACTGTGGCCTTTTCTAAACCCGGTCTGACACGAGGGAATGATGTTGTTGATCTCGATGAACCATTCTAGTCGTCTGTAGATCATTTTCTCGAAAACCTTTCCCAAAACTGGGAGAAGGGAGATTGGTCTATATGATTTGGGTTCTTCTGGATTTTCCCCTGGTTTGGGTATGGGCTTCATGATGGCTGTTTTCCACACTCTGGGGAAGATTTTCTGGATCCATGCCGAATTATACGTATCTAAGAGGTGAGATTTGAAGGACTTGCCAGAATTCACTATCCATGGTATGCGGATTTCGTCCATGCCTGGGGCTGACTGCTGGTTCATGCTGGAAATGGCTTCTTCTAGTTCTATGCTGGTGAAAGGGGTGAGTAGGGACTCCTTGTGTTTTGCTTTGGTTGGTAGGACGCAGTATGGTGGAAATGGGGGTTGTTGTGGTGGCCTTGACCTATGGTATGTCGTTGCGAATATCTCGGCTTTCTGGCTGTCTTCTTCGATTATTCTTCCATTCGCACATAGGTCGTGTCTCATGTCGTCGATAGTTGGATCCTTCCCTGACATTTTGTTTATCTGTCAGTGGATTTTCGAAATTGCGGTTTTGTAGTCGACATCTTTTGAGTATCGGAGCCATGATGCTTTTTTTGCAGCTTGTGTTATCTTCTTTACCTTGGCTTCCGCTCTTCTTAATTCGAGGAATGATGACGGGGACGGACGGACTCTTCTTGAATGCTTGTCTGGCTTTTTGTTTTGCGGCGACTGCCTCGGCGCAGCTGGGATTCCACCATGGCTTTTGAGTTTTCATGTTAAGGGGTCTAGGCTTATCAGTTGTCCTAGGGACCGTGTGGTGGGCGGCGCGTAATAGGATTTCTGTGATTCTGGCGGCTTCAACGTTGGCGTCGGCATTATCTCGTATGTCCTTGTAATCTGCTTTCTCTAGTCGTTTTTTTAAATTCAGACCAGTTTGCTTTACGTTCATTAAAGTAACTTGGGATCTGCTGTGTTGAAGTCTGCACATTGGATAGAGATGTGAGGATGGCAATGTGATCTGTCTGAAGTTGTTTTACCTTTGAGACAGTGCACAAGTGCTGTAGAGATAATGGGCCGAGTTGGAGATCAATGGTTGAACACTGCTGTCGGTGAAGATCGTAGTGGGTTTGGAGGTTGTAGGGCGTCAGCAGGGTGGAAAAGTAAGATTCTGTGAGGAAACGTTCTATGCCTCTTCCTGCCTTATTTGTTTGGGTGGCTGGTTCCCATATCGGATTGTGGGCGTTGAAATCACCGAACATGAACGTGTCTTTGTCCATGACTTCTTCGATTGGAGCATATATCTCGTTTTCTCCTTTTGGGTTATATATGCAACAGATTTTGACCTCTTTACCAGTTATCAGACTGACTTTTACCGATATCACATTGATATCGTTTGGGTATTCTTTTGGTTTGATTGGGGAGTGCACAATAGAGCTTCTTACTAGGATTGCTACTCCACCACCTTTTTTCCCACTGGATCTGTCTTTTCTGTAGATTTTCAATCCATTGATTTTCACCCTTTTTTGGTCGTGCAGGTTGGTTTCTTGTAGGCATATTATGTCCACGGCTTCCTTGGCTGCGTATGTTGTTAGTTCTGCTTGTCTTAGCCTGCTGAACGACACTATATTCCACTGTAGGATACTGAGTTTTATTTTTCTGTTTGATGCGAGGGGTCTGGGTAGGTTGTCGTGCTAGTCATCCTGCTTTTTTTCATCTGGGGAGTGGAAGCTCAGTTCCATATGCTCTTGGTTTTCATTAGTGTTTGATGCGTTGGGTGTGGCTGTTTTCCTTGTGTTGAAGCTTTGGCCGATGGGTGATGTGGGTGGAAAGATCACGTCTTTTGCTATCGTTTGTATCTCATCGTATGCTAGTTTCCAGATGTCTCGTCCAAGTAGAGTTGTGATGGCTTTTCTGGTCAAGATGGCTTTCGCCTGCTCGGAATGGGCTTGGGTGTTGATGAGGTGCATGCCTGCCAAGTATTTGGCAATTTTCGAATTCTGATGGGCCTGCGGCTTGTTGGGCTGGGGCTGGTCTTGTGAGTTGCTGCTGGTTTGCTGGTCTGGAGACTGGGTATTGTGGGGTTGTCCTCTGGTCCGGTTTAGCTGAGGGGGGCTTGTAGTACCCGCTGTTTCTCGCCACCTGAGAGTATGATCGGGGCTGATTTGTTTGTCTGGATGGGGGTGTTGGGCTGCTTGTTTGTCTGGTCTGCTTGGAGGAGTTGGTTTTGTCTTCTGGATTCCTGTTCCAGAATCTGGAATTTCGATTTGATCACCCCAAACGGAAGTTTTGTTTCTTGGGATATTCGCAGTATCTGCGATCTCTTCTTGTGGGTTGGACACTTGTCCTTCTGCAGTGCTGAATGACCTTTTTGCCTGCAGTTTTTGCAGAATGTTTCTGATGGGCAGGTTGCTGCTACGTGGCCTGTACCGCTGCATTTTTCGCATGACTTTTCAGACTGCATGCATTTTGATTCTGAGTGGCCGTGGACAAAGCACTTGAGGCACTGAAGGGGTTTCGGCTTGTATTATTTGTGAAGTTTCCTCTCACCATATAGGAATGCACTGTTTGGAATTTTTTCTACAGATTTCACTAGGACCGATTGGCTGGTTCTGTAAGTCCCATCACTATTTTTCTGTTTCAGCCTAACCAACGATTCCACCTGAAGTTTTTTTCCTTTGGAACTCAGGAGCTCATCTTGGAGTTCTGATAGCTCGATCGACGGGTCGATTCCGTACACTACATATTGATGAGATGTCTTTCTCTCGATGGGTTTTGCGTTGAACTTCTTTTGGAGGAGCGTGGTTGAGCTTGATGCAGCGGTCAGCTTGGCTGTTGCGTTCTCATCAGAGCAGTAGACCTCCACTCCTCCTGAAATGAGAATATGTATTTCAAAGTTTGATCTCACGGTTTTGAAGATTTCCGCGCGCAGTTTCTGGCTTGTTTTGGGATCATACTTTGATCCATCTGACGTTGTCAGATTTACAGCATGAGGTAGCTGGATTGGTGGGGTTGATACTTTTGTCGAAGGAGTGATGTTACCCTCGTGCGACGACTTGAGGATAGCATTTGCCATCCCTAACTGGGGAGAACCTGCCTCCCTTGATTGTATGGGATCTCCTTCGCTGAGCCTTCTCCTTTTTCCTGGTGTTTGCGATCCCTCGTGCCAGTGTGTTGGGGTGGTGGTTGCAACTGGATTGGTTCCTGCCTAAACAAGGCTTGTAAGGTTAGCTGGGGATGATGTTGAGGGTTGGGCCATCAGGGGCCTTACCCCAGGGACTTTCTGATGGTTACTCATAAAAGGAGAAATTGTCACTCACCAGGGTGTTCCCCCTCTTCCGGGAGAACACTATCAGGAGGAGTATGGGGGGAGTGAACGTTTTCCAAAAGGAAATCGAATACAGCAGGGTTTAACTCTGGGGGCGGGTAGAAGCTTCTCTGGACTTTGAAACTAAACCCAAACTTTCCATCCGTTTTCTTCCTTCCTCTGTACTGTAGAGTACTGTACAGGAGAGTATCCAATTTTGAATCAGCCTCAAATTTACACAACCTAAAACCTGGCCTAAAAAGGTTGGAAGGAAATTTCAGTGCAGTACTAACAAGGTCCTATCTGTAGAGCGAGAGTGAGCTCAGAAGAGATCGCTGCAAATTATCTATGGCGGTTCCCCCCTACCATACTCTTTTTACCTCAAAGAATTTAAAATTGAATCCCTTTCTTCCCGCCGCGAAAAACTATGCCGCAACTTTGGCTCCTCCCTTCTCCAGCACCCCATATACCGTTCATTCCTTCCCCCACCCTTTGTTCCTGTAAGATCTCGTCCCCCCGAGAAGTGGCTGAAAAGGTTCCCAAACTGCCCCCAATCTACTGTAACACTGCGCTACAGTAGAAGCTTTGTGCCGAGCTTCGTAAAGCAGTACAATGCTCTTTAGCACTTTTCTGCCTTGTTACTTTTTTTTTTTTTAAATTATCTGTTGACAACTTATTTTATCTTTACTTATGACTACAAAAACATCGTATTTGGGCTCTGCCCACGAGAGATATGTTTTGCTTTATTATTAGATAAATTGAAAGTAAATTGAAATCTGTCAAGGAGGAAACCCTGAGTCAGTCATACACAAATCCTCAATTCATGTTCGCGCTGGAACATGGGCATGGTACCCCCATGATATTTGGTTGAACTGAGACTGGTTACGTACCTAAATAGGGTTGTCTTCCTATCCTAGATGAAAAGATACCTCTATCCAACCTCTTTTTCCAATTTTCAAAATACTAGAGCACTCACAAGATACATAGACTTTTGTTGAAGCCACTCCTTTCTATTGGGTTTACTCTATCCTTTTTCAGGCAGTCGCCGCTAGGTAGAGTGGACAAGTCAAGCTTTTCAATCTGTTATTCCCTTTTGCTTGTTTGCCTTTTATTGTATTTATTTTGAGTTTAGTGATTTTTTATAACAGTTTTTAACATAGTCAACAAGACCCTTTTAAGCTCAAGACTCTAATTTCCTTGTTAAGAATTCTCCGTCTCGGATCACTTATACAAAATCACTAGAAATAAATACAATGAGAGGCAAATACTCTTAGAGTGAACAGATTGAAAAGCTTGCCTCCTTCATGCTAACTAGCGACAATTTTCTGTGAAGGGTTAGAGTAACCTAGCGGTGACTAGCTGGGAAAGGATAGAGTAAACCCAACCCAAATGCCCAAATGCCCCCCAGAGTAAAACCATGCCAATGCCCAAAAATTGAGGTAGTGTGTATGACTGCCCTGAGTGACCCAGGACCTGTTTTGGACTGCACAGAAATTTACTTGTGAGTATGAGGATACATTTAGTAGGAAAACAAATATTTTGATCAAGAAGTTACTAAACAAGCTCTTTCCTCAAATCTCTCTATTTTTGGACTATCTTAGGACTAGCTCTAACGCCCACGCTCTTCTCCACACTTAAAGAGATTATTACCTTTTCCCCAATGAAGGAAGAAAGAACCTAGACAAACTTACCCCGTTGTTCACCAAACCTTTCAGACTGGATAGAGATCTGCTAGAACGTTAGAAAAGCAACCCTATTCGTTGAGGCACTGTAAGAAAATTTAGAAATCGGTAAAAAATTACGGATTCCACAGTTCGGAAGTCAGTTCAACCGGGAGCTCAGTGGAGCCCCGAGCTAAGAAACAAGTTCAGTGTTCAGTGTAGTAACTCAACTCCAATGTAAGTAGATACGAAATGTATATGCTTTGGTTATTGACCTACGAAGCACGAACTGAGTATTGCCTTCAGAAAGACTTGGTGCATTAATATTTTAAACCAGTCGCTGCCATTACCATGCTCGCCCGCTACACCTAACCAAGCCACACGCTTCTTACCTTAACTACCCCTTCACACCTACACTCCACGGTTTACACTATATCATATAAGGTCTAAGGTCTAATTTTTCCTTCTGACTTATTTTGACAGTATTCCCAGTTTAGTATTGCCTAGGCTAAAACAGTAACAACCCCAAAGCTTGAGCTAAGATATATTTCCGTCGTGGCACATATTCTTACTCACAAATCTCATTTCTTATTCAGAATACTCTTATCCTATTGGCTACTCAAAAGGTCCTGAACTTGATTGGCTGGTTTTCATCTGCTTTTTCTCTGGTCCACTGTTTTCTATACCTCAACAGAACATTTTCAGCATCATCATCAGCACCCTATGTTTTCAAATTGAGACGGAATTAAAAACAGACGCAAAAAGTGTGTGATCCTGTACTCAGTCTGCTGGCGAAGGTTAAACGTTGGAATTCGAACACATCGGAATTTGAACACACTTTTTGAACAGTTCAAATCGGATATGTGATTTTCACAAAAAAGTCACAGCACAAAAATAGACTAGCCAAAAGTCGAGAAAATCCAAAAATCAACTGCCGCTAGCTTTTGGCAATGCTGTAACCTTTTGACCAGAGGAAATTCTAATCAAAGGTTGCCCAAATTTTAGTTTTTGATTGTTTAAAATATTTCGTAAAGCAACACATTGCCGGAAAAACGCCAATGTTTTTGTTGAAGAGGGCTAACATCAGAGTCACTGAAATTAGTAAATGTCACACTGGTTCAGAAATATCTGGCAACGACTTTTGTTTGAACACTTGTGCAAAGAACATTTACTCGGACATAGTATTTCATTTGTGTTCGACAACATATAGGCGACCTATTCGAACAACATGATTGCAGCTGTTCGATCAAACAAAGTATTTTTACCTTTGTTTTACCATTGGTAAATGTCCAATAAGCCTCGCGAAGGTCAAAGAAGGAAAAGAACATGAATATCTGTCGGAATTGCAATGTTTTACTTTATGAGTAAACTGTCTCTGCAAACTATAAAACAAACTACCCTTTATGTTTGGTCCAATCCTTGGCATATAAAGATTTGGTATCCTTTAATCTTTGGTCAGGTATAATCTTTGTAGGCTAACTTGCCTGGCTAGCTGACCTAGCAAGAATTAAAACACTTTTATTGTTTGGAAGGTATGATCCTGGAGCTGGAAATGTTATCACATTTTCACAGTTCATGTTTGTATCAGTCATTGGATTCGTCCATACAATGGATTTTGGAAGAAGAAAATCGGCCATCCCAATCAGGTTTGTTATTAATGTTTTCTGAGATGCACGTCTGATTCTTCAACCTTTCATTGATTCAGCTAATAGTAGGAGTGGATATGTTCTCTTGAGTGAAATATTATGTCACCTTTTTCCTTCACAACCTTAGTTCTAAGGAAAAAGTATAATTGTTATTAACAGTTTATAAGCAAAGAGGATTGGGTTTGAGGAAAGTTTATAACCAGCACCTAATCATATTTGAACAAGAAAATTTAGTTTCGTCCAGGTTCAGGCCTCAGGGACGGTGATGGAAATGTCTGAGGCTGCAACACACACAAGCCCTACTGTATGATTGCTATGTTCCTTCTCGCCCGCGAATGTCGTCGGAAACATAAGTTAAAGGACCCGTCTTGCTTATTCTGCCTTTTATAATATACCCAGGTCCCTAGCTTCACCCATATATTTCGTATGGTTGCATGTTATGGGCAAGCAAATTTTACTTGAATTTTAAACGTGTTCAGATTCTTCAAAATAAAGCGATGCGTCTTATTGGTGGATATGTTGAAGGTGTACACAACACTGCAGCTTGCTTCAAAAAGTTGCAAGTGCTGAATGTAGGACAGTTACGGGAGTACCAAGTCGGAATTTTTGCTTATCAATGTTGGAATGATGTAAAGTCCAGAGGTTTTTCGTGATTATTTTAGTGACAATAGATCTTTGCATCATTATGAAACGCGTCATGTTAGTGACTTCGTCGTCCCGCATAGAAGTGGAACCAGGGCCGGCTTCCCTACTAGATTTTCAGGGCCTAATGTGTGGAACTCTGTTCCGCGCACCTGGGGCTATTAAAAATAAATTGAAAAAGTATTTGTTAGGCCAAGGTTCATATTTTTTTTTTTTTCTCATTATTATTATTAAATGAATTGATGAGAGATTGGTTATTATTTCTTATTTTAGTGCTCTTTTCTGTTATGTTTTGTGTTTAGTTAATTATTAGTTAGGAAATGAGTTTTATGTACCCGCCCAATTGCAAGGTCTTTTTTGTACCTTTCTTGGGGCGGGTACTGGCATCATAGTTAAATGTATTTTGGTCGTTAGAAATAAACTGAACTGAACCTTACTGAATTATAATCTTCTAAAACCCCACCCTTTCTCCATTGTTTCGTTTTATGCCGACGAATTTTTTGCGCTTTTCGGCCGTACTTAGTTTTGCCCGTAACGCAACCTAAAGTTTGCCGGAATCTTCAATGTCCGCTGACAACTCTTTCACACATAAGGATATGAGAATCTTCTGTTCTAGACTTTTTTCATTTGCTTGGTTTTCCCACTTTTTAACCACGCGCATTCAGTTTTCAAACGTTTTGCACCCAGCCGCCGCGTCGGAGAGCAGGAAAGCTGGATAGAGTCGACAGGCGCTAACAAGAAAATCTCTAAATTCAGGTGGAAAGTAATGTTATTTTCGAGAAAGGTTTTTTCTGATCCATTTCCTAGTGAACAGATCATTTCTGGTAAGAGTTGTTCTTTAAGATATAATGAAGCCAATCCAAGCTAGTACACTTGTAGAGGTGGGTGTTTTAATTCAGTCTCTTGTTTACTTTCTTACAGGGAGTACTTGATGCTAGTAGTCATGTTCTTCCTCGTGAGTGTGACGAATAACTACGCCTTGAACTTCAACATATCAATGCCGCTTCACATGATCTTCAGAGCCGTAAGTTCAAAACCTATAGTTACACTTATTTGCATCAAAGATGTGTTTGTTAATGGTCCAGCAAACATTTCGTGGCCCGGTTTCCTGCACTTTTTGTCAGTTCTGGCTGGAAAATTTAAGTAACAGTAATATAATGCATCATAAAAACTTTCGCCTCAACATAATAATTATAATGTATTTAAAGCCTTAAGGCCGTATACAAAACAACTAAATATAAAACTTCATAATAAATACTGTTATCACACTAGATAAACTAAACTGCACTCGCCCGATCAACTTTTATTTTAACACTATTCAGTACGAATCTACACACTGCACTAATTGCACCTGGAGATGTGCTCTTCATAATACCAGGAAACAGTCTCTCCCTATCCCCCCAGCAAGATTCCCTTGAAATCGAGAGCTCGCGACACCGTGCGACCAAGTGGGCTAGGTCATCTTCTCCCTCCCCGCAAAGGGAACAGGGGCTGTTCGTACTGGGGAAGCTCTTTTTTTCTTATCAATCTAACTTTTCCCGTGTACTGGCAGACAGTCGAAAATTGACAGTGGTGTCATGGACCGCTAGAATCTGACCGTCTGTCCATAAAAGTTGACGAAACCTCAGTATTCTCACATGAAAGTGATGATGGTGCTGAAAATCCTGGCTGGAGATCCGTACCCCCCCCCCCCCCCCCCGGCCTTAATCTGATCGTCTGTTCGCCCCTTGAAATGAGTAGGTCACCAGTGAGCATATGAACGATATACGCGTATGCTAAGTTCGCAGTTCCAGAGTTATGAATGTGTACAAGCTATTTCCTGCGGCGATCGCAGAGTCTTCACCACCTAGAACTGCATTGGTAAGAATATTTTCAACCAAATTCTGTGTTCTGACACAGGACGTTAAACAGAAAGCAGAAAACTTTTGCAGCTGATCGCGAACATGTCGTTGATTTAGATTAACATCTGCTGGGCTTTGTTTTTTCAGCTTTCGTGACAGTTTTTATGTCATTTGCCTTCCGGCCAAGTGCCACACCGATTACTTTTCCGTCGGTCGGTCGGTCAGTCCGGAAATCGCGAGTTATGGTACTTTCAGATGTGCTAGGAGATAGGACGATGGAACTTTGCAGGTATATAATATAGGGACCCGACAAAACTAGCTTAGAAATAGTCACTTCCCCGATCCGACCATCGTGGGGAAGTGGAGGGAGGGGGAATCCGGAATATTTACGTATGTATAACTTTTGAACGGGGGATTGGGCCTTAATGAAATTTGATATTGGAAAGATCTCGTGTCTCAGATGTCATCCTTCGAAGTCCGGAACGGAATCGTGTGACACGTTCCGAAATTCCGGTGATCCACAGTTAAGGTGCTTCCAGATGGGCTGGACGATGAAACTTGGCGGACTTGTCAGGACTTAAGAACAGTCGTTTCTCCGGTTCCATCATCGTAGGCGGAGTGGACTGAGGAGGAATCCGGAACCTTGATGTATGTAACTTTCGAACGGGTGATCGGTTCCTTGCGAAACTTGAAATTTGGAAAGACCTCGCGCCTCAAAAGTCTCATTTTCAACTCCGGAGCGGATCCTGTGACTTTGGGGGAGTTGGAGGGGGGGGGGCGGAAATCATCTGACACGCTCTGAGTGGAGGGTTCGGAACTAAACTCGGTGGAAAGAACAAGCAAGACCCCTAAGCACTCTCGGGGGAGCTGGAGCCTCGAGGGGGGGGGGGGGGCTGAAATTCTGGTCATCGCAAGTTAATGTACTTTTAGGTATACTAGGACGATGAAAGTGTGTCACATTACAGACCTGACAAGATTGACCTAGAAATAGTCATTTATCATACCCGACCACCCTGGGGGGAGGGAGGGAGGGAAAATCCGGAAACTTGAGGCACGTATAACGTTCAAACCGGGGATCGGATCTTAATGAAACTTTAATTGGGACGAGTACATGTCTCTGATGTCTCATTTCAACTCCGGATTGGATTTCTTGGTCTCCTTAAATGGCTGATCTTAACCAAACGATATGTTGTCAAAATCCCCAAGGGCCCATGCTTATTTGTGCCTCAAGGGTTTTGCTTACAAATGAATTCCTAGTCCTCTAGCGCATCTTAATAGCAAAGGGAAAACAAAAACTTTTTACCAAATATACATTTTCATGATCACCAAGGGCCCATGATCGTTTGCGCCTTAGAGGTTTTGCTTACAAATGAACTCCTAGCCTCCCCCCTTAAAGTGCGCATCATAACTAAGTGAATAAATACCATTGCGACCAAACGATTGATTTTCATGATCACCAAGGGCCCATGATAATTTTTGCCGCAAGGGTTTTGATTGCGAATGAGTTCCTTAAGGTACTTATGTTAACCGCAAAGTACAAAATATAATTTTGACTGAACGATAGATTGTCATAATCCCCAAGTGCACATGATTGTTTGTGCCTCAAGGGTTGTGCTTACTGAAGAATTCTTAGTCACCTTAAAGTGCGCAAAGGATTACAATAAACCCAGTCAGTTGACAAACTCCCACAGTCATCCTTTGACGCAACTTTGCAAATGCCATATCAGCCTATTCTACCTCTTGTTATTTTGCAAGGACTAGGCTAATCCATTTTGACAGTGGATCCAACAAAGAAAGCCTGATACCAAAGAATTGAATAATATCAGCGTCCTCCTGGTACCTTTTACAGTGCGACAAAAATGAAGTTATATGTTTGTCGAAGATGTTTAACGTGTGCCTTTTTCTTTTTTTAGGGTTCGCTCATGGCAAATATGATTATGGGCATAATTTATTTGAAGAAGAAATACAGTCTTCAGCAGAAAGTTGGTGTGGCGATGATCTCGTTAGGGATATTTCTCTGCACTGTTGCATCTAGTCAGAAAACTGCAGCTGAAATAGCAGAAAATGTTCCAACCACTAATATGGATCTCTTCTGGTGGTTTATAGGTAAGAAGCTCGAAAGTCTTGATTTTGCTCCCAGTTGGAGCTAGTAGGCTGGAGTAGCGCAAACAGAAAATTTTCGACTCGGTAGATTTTCAAGAACAGACTGCAAAAAGGGTCTATGAAATAAGGATTTTGTCAAGGGCATTATACTACAATTATTTTTCTGTCTTTCCTTCTATCTAAACATGTTTCGTTTAGTAGATGTAGATAACTCATTTTTATGGGACTTGCAGCTTTGCTTAAGTGCCGTATACCGATCAATTTTCCGTGTGTCGGTCTATCGGTCCTGGGATCGCGGATCGCAAAGATCGCTGAGTACTTCTAAAATGTGCTCCAACTCCCCCCAGAGTTCCCGAATCTGGTCCGGTTCTGTCACTGATGAATGAATGAATTTATTCCCAATAAAGCCCAAGGGCCATGGCGGGAAACAAAACACACAAAAAAAAAGATATCATACACTCCAATAACAAACCAAAAAATCAACTTCTATAAAAATAGTTCACGGTGGGCCATAGCTAGCTTCAGGAATCTACCCAGCCTTCGGAGCCCAGGCTTACGTTTGTTCTTCCCACCAAGTGTCATCCCGATCGCTACACTCTAGGCGTGTCACAAACTTTCCGGTCCCCCCACCAGACTCCCCCACATTGATCGGATCCTGTCCACCCTTGAAATGGGACATCTGAGACATGAGTTCTTTCCGAAAATCAAGTTTCGTTAAGATCCGATCGCCCGTTCAAAAGTAAGACATTTCTCAAGATTCCGGGTTCCCCCTCCCGGAGAAACGACTGTTCTCAAGTGCCAAGTTTCATCGTTCTAGCACATGTGTAAGCATCTTAACTCGGGATCACCGGAATTCCGGAACTATCCCTCGAACTCCCCCTACAGTGCTCGGATCCGGTCCGGTCTTGTCAATTATGTATCTGGGACTTGTGCTTGTTCTTCCCACCAAGTTTCATCCCGATCCGTCCACTCTGAACACGTCACACGATTTCCGGTTCCCCCTCCAACTCCCCCTAAGTCACCGGATCCATTCCGGACTTAAAGTATGACATCTGAGCCTGACAGACCGACAGACCGACCGACCGAAAAGTGATTGGTATATGGCACTTGAGCGAAGCTGTAAGTGCCATAAAAACTCTTTCGCTCTTTGTCTTTTCTCTTGCTGATTACTGCAGTGGTCCAGTTATCTGTTTTTTGGACGCTTTTTGAAGAAGACGCCAAAACACCTCGACGGTTGGACTACGAGATTCATCTACCTTGCCGTCAGCTTTTTGCGGTTCAACAGTTCAGCGGGTTGGCGTACTTACGCAGGAGCGACAAGGGCGGAAAAGGAAAATCCTGCGTGAACTTGGGATAAATAGGGCGTTGAGAAATAATAACGAGCGATTGTTCAGGCCTTCATTTTTTTTTTTTTTCAGTTCTTTTTTAAGACGTGTCAATGTTTTTGCAGGAATATCTCTCCTGACGTTTGCGCTCTTTGTCAGCGCAAGAATGGGTATCTACCAGGAAGTCATCTACGGTCGGTTCGGGAAACATCCGAATGAGTCTCTTTTCTTCATGGTGAGTTTACTTTCATAGAGGCAATAGTTGCGTTTTTGCTGATACCATGGTATCTGTTACCACGGTAACTGGATCTGCAGTTAGTTGTTTTTGCAGTTATCGTAGTATCTGATCCACGGTGCTCTGCAAAAACGACTATTGCCGAAATTGCACTTTTCGAAGTCATCCCAAAAGAAAAACAGATATCCAGTTACATCACTAAGTGCTAAACTTCTTTCTCGCCAATCTGAAAAAATTTGATAAAAGTGAGATGACTTTTCGGATACCACGACCAGTTACCACGGTCGGACCGTAGTATCTGAATATCTGATACCACGATAACTGGCCAGATACCACGATAACTGCAAAAACGCCTTTTGACCCTGGTATCAGATACCACGATAACTGCAAAAACGACTCTAGACCGCGATAACAGATACCATGGTATCAGCAAAAACGGAACTAATGTGTGCTGAGTCGTCGCCTTTGGCAAGTTGCGCCTGGGAAAAGAAGCTTATTCTGGGAACCCAGTGGAGTGGGTCTCCGAAAAAAAGCGCAACTTGTGTTTGCCGCCCGGTTCGACTCATCCATGACTGGCGTTCAATGCACTGGATCCGGGTGCTTAGATAGATATCGCTTTTGTTCTTCTCGGACTATCATGGTAAGAACAAATTTGTCGAAATCGACAATATATACAAATCTAAACACTAATAAAGTTAAAAAAAATTCACGAAAGACGGTACAGACGTCTTTTGATACCGTACATGGTCACATTTTACCGGTTGGAGTTTTGAGATTGCCACTGAGGCCGCTCTTCCTGGTCGTTCGCGAGCAGTCCCAAATGGTGGCGGAAGTATATACCTATAGATAGTGTGCTCAAGCATTTTCTTACCAGAAGCCATGCACAATCAACCTACGGTACTCAAGGGACTCGAGTTTAAACTGGAGCAGCTCGTTATAAGGAATTTTGGGGGATCTTGACGTGATCAGTAAGGCACGCTTCTGTATTTTTTTGATCCGATAAGCCTGGTCCTCTGTAAGGCGAAAGTGCCAAGCTTCCACCAGGTATTCTAGCCCCGAACATATAACAGAAACATAAAAACGGAACAGATCTTCTTCAGGGAACCTATTTTTAGCGAGTAATTTTTGCATATGAAGGCCGGTATGTCCACGCTTTACCATTTCCTTCGTTTGGAGTTCCCATTTTAAATCATTTGCTATAATTAAACGAGGAGCTATAATTAAACCTGCTTCGTTTGACAACAAATGCATTGGCTGTGAAACTCATCGCGTGTGCGTGAGAACAGATCCCGTCATGCATCGTTGCTCGTTGCATCAGTTGCTCATATTTCAAAGTAATGTGGTTCGTATATACACAACCTTGTGCCTGTTCTTGTTATTGATAAAAGTGCAGCTACTACATTGTTTTAATTTATTTTTGTAATTTAATTTCAAATAAATGCGGCACAACATTTCATGCGCGAGCAAATTAATTGGCACTTGTCATTAACCTACAACTAAAACATATATACAATTGTCATAGAGTAAATACAGTAATAAAATAGAATAAATACAGTAATAAAATGGAACTTGGAAAGCCTATGAACTAGCACGGAGAGTGTCGGAACTTCGGAAGACCGTCCTCCAACCAAGCATTCGATCTGTGCCGCAAGCAGGTGCTGGGAGCTGCTCGCTGGACAGCATGCGAACAGCTACCTTGCCTTGACCGACCCGTCTGCTTGGAAGTTAAATATTCAGAATGTGTGAGGCACTTACTCAAGACTTCTTTTTACCCTCGTTTCAGCATGCATTGCCCCTGCCCGGATTTCTGCTTCTAAGTGGAGACCTCTCCAAACACTTTTCTATCCTTGGTGCCTCCGAACAGATACAGATTTTTGGAATAGGAATACCGCTGATGATTATATTTCTGGCTGGAAATCTGCTCACACAGTAAGTTGAATTTCTCTGATGATGCTTGAGGATTCATTGTTTGCCATTCATGCCAATAGGGTCCTCGCCCCACGACGCTGTAACAAAAAGAAATCTTGCAGTATTTGTTACTGGGATTAATAATGTCTATACTGAGATAAGATTATTTGTAATCCGGATTAATCTTATCCCAGTAGAGATAAGATTAATCCCAGTAGCAAATACTGCAGTTAACTTTAACCCTTTCTCTGAGAAACTTTTTACAGTGTAGGGTCCCACGCCAATAGGGTCCTCGCCCCAAGCTTCGTTCGTTACGAGTTGCGTGGCGTTTCACTAAAATAAGAATTTCGCGAGGAATCGAGGCTATGCGCACTGGGGATAGTAGGCTATAGTAGGCATGACTTTCGTGATCGACTCGTTTAAGGAGGGGAAGGATCGGTGGGGATTCAGGTTTTTGGGGATTCAGGTTTCAGTCAGTATTATCTGTAGGCCAATACAGGAATTTGTGGAAAAAATAACCCTAACTCCTTTACAACATCCCCATAGCCTACCAGATTAATAATACAAAAAAAAACTAAATTAAAGTTTATAGTCCTAATTGAGGCGAATTTCACTTGAAAGCTAGTGAACTTTTCTGGTACAGCCAAGAGCTAACTTTCTGAAATTTGCCCTCTTCAGGAACTAGGCTTCATGCACTTTGCGAAGGTTTATAGTTATTTATTTATTTAATCTAAGAAAGGTCCAACTAGGATCGGAATGACATAACAAATAACAAACACTGGCATAACAATAAAATACAAAGAAAGAAAAAACAAAATATCAGCACATCCCCTGGGGAGAACCCGCAATATAGTACGGTATATACAGAAAGGTCTTGCAGATGCGGACTGATGATGATGATTAAATTTGATTTACGCACTTAAGAAGAGGAAAATAGCGCAATACAGACAAATAAAAGGAAAAAATACACTGAGTTTTCAGTAATGTAGTAAATGCACCAGATCAAAAAATAAACATTTAAAAAAAAAGAAAAGGGACTAATCGGGTCTAAAATTAATGAATTTCTTCCTGCAACAAATCACCGTAAACAGCTTCGATTGAACCATTTTAATGCTATCCCGATGAAAAATTTGTAGCCTGCGTAGCTGTACGAAAAAGTTGCATGTAGTAGTATGTAATAGCAAAGAATAATATCATTTATAGTGCCTCAGACTGGTCCAATCTCATGTAGTAGTATCCAGTAGCACCCTGTCTTGCCACAGTAGCATCCAGTCTTGCTAATAGTAGCATGCAGTAGTACGCAGTAACACGGTAGCCTTGAAGTAGAAGCATGTAGTAGCATCAGTAAGTACTGCATGCTACTTTTTCGTACAACTTCGTACTACTATTTTGAGATAAATTTTTCATCGGGATGGTTTACGAGAATCTTCTTCCTAGATGGAATGCGGAGAAATGGCCAAGGGCAGAAACGTGAAGGTCCTCAATGACTAGGGCTTTGACATGACTCTGCAGTGGCTGTATCTTCTGCAGTAGAGAGGTCCATGTAATTGGGATTACGGGGTATTCAGTTTTATTTTTTCAGGTATGCCTGCATTGGATCCGTGTTCGTCCTCACAACGGAGTGCACGTCATTGACTGTAACCCTTGTTCTGACGTTACGTAAATTCGTTTCCTTGGTTTTCTCAATCGTTTATTTTGGAAATCCCTTTACGCCAACTCACTGGCTTGGGACCGTTCTGCTCTTTGCGGGAACGATCCTTTTCTCGAATCTCCATGGAATGATTCGCGATCGGATTCGCCCGAAAGTTGAGTAAAGCCTTGTACCACAGAATGCGGGCTGTCGCACAGCGAGCGGGATTACTTCGTTTCGCCGTTTGCGACTCCATGTCAGCTTTGTTCTGCGTCGCACAGTCCAAAGTTTTACAGCAATTCTCCGTATCCAGGGTAAGCGCTACCATGTGGTTTAGTTTCTACTAGTCCCCCAACGATCATCGCCGCCATTAGCGTTTGACCAGTACTCTGCGACGATATCTGTCTAATTATACCAGCAGGAAAAGCTTCAAAAGAAGAAAAAAAGACTCGAGTATTATACTCTTTAGTTTAAAAAGTGAAATCTATTGCACTACCTCTGTGTGATGGATGCTGAGAATCAGCCAACGTGGGACAAAACATAGACTAATCCGCTTGGAGCGCTGAACGCTTGTAAGGCTAATTGAGATGTGGATGCGAACTCTTGTGTTAAATCTTGCGAATAATGCCAAAATATTGTGACCTTTTAAATGTGTTTTAATGAATTTCTTCCTGCAACAAAATCACCGTAAACGGCTTCGATTGAACCATTTTAATGCTATGGTTTACGAAAAGATGACAGAGTAAGATTTAACATAGGCATGCGCATCCTTAGCGTTACGAAACTTTTGACAGTGCAGCGAATGACTATTGAGTGCTGTGAGGGCTTGGTTGAAACCGCGATAGTCTTAAACGTTCGTCGGGGAAGGTTCATTAGTGCAAGACGCAGGCCCTTAGTTCAAATGATGAACAAGCTTATATTATTCGGACTGCCATGTGTTTTTGACCCTGTTTTATATTTTACTTGTACTGACTGGAGTTTTAAGACATTCAGTAAAACGTGTGTACGCTTTTCAAGATCTGTAAATTTCTTGTTGTCAAGGGCCAACCATGCTTTGATCACCACTCGCGGTGCCGAAGGCATGCCACACCGCAGTGATTTCTGCACAGGCTTCAGCTTGTTCCTTTCAGTGCCGGTAGACCAGAGCAAAATAACACTAGTGCCAAGACCTATGCTCTCCATGCTTTGCAGACGGACCATACTCGTAGCCCCCACCCACTACGCTTGCGGCATTTAAAGTGAGACAAACTTGCGGGTTTAGAAATTTCTAGTAAAGCAAACGTGTTATCTGCACACACAAAGGAAACAATGGAGGCTGTATCATTTTTGTGCAATGTTCAGAATATGAAGTTATCGGAGCCTGCGCTGGTAAACGACTGAATGAGTTTAAGTAGGGGTGTTCTCGATCGCTAGTGGTGATAGTATCGCTGCTATTCAAGTGTGTGTCAATTTTGTCAAGTCTTGGCGCTACTCCCTAGTGCTATTTTGCTCTGAGGTAGACGACTACTTCTTTGAGAGGGCAGTAGAATTGCTTTCATGAGCGAAAGGTCCATGGGCAGGGCCTTGGGATAGCAGTGTGCAGGAGTAAAACCCGAGCTAGGGGTGAAGAAGACGGCAGTACTGGAGTACAAGGATGGACATGCCCGTGGAATCAAAGGCGATGATTGAAACGTCATGGGTATTTTCACGGTGTGGAGGCGCTTATGGAGAGCAGATGCGTCGTAAGTTATAATATGAAAATTCATCAGAGTTTACAAAATGTGAACGAGATCAACAAAGAGGAATAATGCGTTACCTTTATCCTAGGCAAACGCATTTGAGTCGGTATAAACCAAGTTATTCATTAACGTGCGAGATTGTTAGTATCCGTTTTCGTCAGTACGTTTGATGCAAGCCCTCTTTACAGCTACATAATTACGTTTCCAGACAAAGCTAAGGGGGCTATTTGGATGATCTTCACTAAGCTAGCCCCCGAAAAGAAAGATTTTCTCGTTGTAGCATATAGAACGGAGCTTCAGTTGCCAGTGGGACATCCATCGTCTCTCTGATTTCTAGGCTATTTTTGGGCAAACAGGATCTTCTTCCAATCCGGAATTCCAGCCAGTTGTCAAGTGAGGTGAGCCATACTATAGTGCATACTTGACACCTGAAACGAATTATAAAGGTGTATTGTAGGCTACTTAAGTGTCTCTGGAACAGGAAGTCGGGTCTAGGAGGAAAAAAATACCCATTTTAAACATCTGTTATGCTTCCACCATGATACTACAGGCTGAAATTTGACGTTTAATTTGATGAATATTTCATCGCCAGGGGAGGCCGAATGCCCTACGTTTTGGGCATTCGGTCAAATTTTCGCCAAACGCGAAGATTCCGTTTGAAACGGGCACCGCGGCGAAGCCGGGATGTCCGTTTTATTAAATCTTTAGTGCCCAGATTTCCAAACTTGGTGATTTAAAGGGTTTATTAGTTCCCATTCTTTATCGAATTTTGTAATTCATCCAACTTTTGTTCAGTCCGCATCGATTTCACCGCATTCGATCCGTCCCTCCGTAAATTCGGTGATTTAACGTGTTTATTTGGTCTCATTCGTTACCGAATTCGGTAATTCATCCATCTGTTCTTCAGTCCGCGTCGATTTCACCGCATTCGGCCAATCCCTTCGTAAACCCGGTGATTTAACGTGTTTATTTGGTCTCATTCATTACCGAATTCGGTAATTCACCGGACTTTTCATAAGTCCGTATCTGTTCTATCGCATTCGGCCAGTCCGTTTCATAATTCGGTCATTCTGGTTCTGATTCGTTACCGAATTCGGTAATTCACAGGATTTTTGTTTAGTCCGAAGATGTTACCAGACTTGCCACATTCGGCTGTTTTAAGTGGTTCTAACAAGGGTTTTATTCCATTACGAAATTCGGTTGTTAGACCGCTCTCGATGTCTTCTTTATTTGTTAGTTATTTTTTCGGTGGTATGAATTTATTATTTGGTTCACCCGGTTATTGATTCCGGTAATTTAAGTGGCATTTATTTATCTCTTGTTCTTTACCATATAACGGTAGCTTCATTTGGTTGCCATTCATTACTTAACTTTTACTTCTAATGATCGCAGTACTTCAGGAACAAGCACGTCTCTTGACGTGAAAACTAGCCTACCTTTGTTAGCTGTAAATTCCAAATAAACATAGCCTACTTTGCATCTACTAATGTATCTACTAGAATATTGGGATCGCAAAAAGTCACTTTGATCCTCAGTGTTTCCACAAAATTTCGCCTGTGCGCATTACGCTTTCTTCACTATTTAGAAGAGGGGTGCGTCATTTAGTTGGGCGTTTGAGGCTTTCAATTTTGGGGGGCTTGAACGACATTAAAAGCTAGAATTTGCATGGAAAGTAGTTAAATGCTGCCAGAAAAAAAGGCGGATTCAAAATGTTCCGGGCAAGAATTCTATTCCGCGAGCACCTGAACATGACCTTCTGTTCAGGTCATAACAATCTTTTTCTTGTGCGTAGCCTAAATGCGCTCAGCGGGATAGTCACCGTTTCACGTCGATAACGACGTTCAGTTCTGACGTATCCGTTTTGTTTAATCAAACTGACGGCACTCTAATGTCCGGTCAGTCGCTAATCTTGCTTTGTGGTTAAGCTATACGAAGTTCGCTACGTATGTAAGTCCGCAAATCCCAAATTTTGGCGAAGGGTAACCTAAGATTTAAGTCGCGGCGTGGACCCAGATCGTGTTTACAGGATCTTTAATAGATGTGAGCCAGAGTTCCACAACAGGGAGCATCCTTCCCTTATCACAGTTCTTCAACAAGACAAAAGTTCTCGACGGGATCCCAAAGATTCAGCATTTATTGGATTTCTTGGTCTAAACATTCAGTCTTGTAGATTTCCGGTCTTCACCAGGCCCCTTTAACATGTTACTATTTATCTCTAATGAATCGCTCGAAAATATACAGGAGATGATACCGTAGTTGTGTTTTTTGACAAATTGCGGCCAAACTAACCTCTTCTATGTTTCGTTGAGACTTACCGACTTTGCTTTCAGTCAACTTCTCGAGTCTGCAGAATTTACAGGTTTTGGTGAATTTCAGCAGAAGTACTTATCTGACAAGTAAATAAAGTTCAGAGATGGATTCCTCGCGTGTTCGTGCACCCAATGCGAACCTCTAATCGACGTAAGAGTGAACTTATTATTTTTCCGAAATATCCAGTTTCAGCCGGATTCCGTGCGAACTACTTGTGTGGCAAAACAAATAAAGCTCAAAAAATTAATTCAGCTTGTCTCGTTACCCCAGGTCGAACCTCCAATCAACTTCAGATAAAATTTTAACTTTTAACAAATTTTCCAGTTGCCGGATTCTGGGCGAACTATTGGTCCGGCGAGAAAACAATTTTCGTATATGGATCGGTATCAGTACGTCTCCTTACCTCTATATCGATGTATCGATATCATTTTCTGTTTTTGCCGGATTCCAGGCGAACTATATGTCCGGGGAGAAATGATGACGACATCAGTCGTCATTCAGCGCTCGGAGAAGCAACAACACGGGCGCTATTTCATATCACTGTGAATACGCGTGATTGCAAAAACCGGTTTACATTGAACGAGTGCCTGACAACGACTTGGAACGAATTTGGACTTGACTTGGAAAATAATTGGATAGTTCTTTACGAAAAAAAAAATCGTCAATAACTCGTGATAAAGGTTGCGAGTTCGGAGAAATGTCCGACCCTGAAACAGTGCAACAAGTGGACGCGGAGTCCAGAGTAGCAGAATTGCCAATGAATCCAATAGTGTTGCAGCATATACAAGAAATGAACTTTAAGCTCGATCTCCTTCCTGCACTGACAATTGGAGTGGAATCAATGAAGACACAGCTACAAAACTTGCAATCTGAGTTAACCCGAAATAACAAGAATAACGAAATAGTTTCCCGCGAGGTGGCAAGTTTGAAAGAGCGCCTAAGTGAATCGAATCGGAGGACAAATTCATTGGAACTGGAACTAAAAAGATCGAATGTCATCATTTACGACCTACAACCGATGAACCCGCCAAGGCGGACTCTCAAGGAGGAAGTAACTCTCTATCTAAACTGGAGAGTTCCATCATTGCAAATAGGTCGTAGTGACATACGTGACGTATTCAGGTTTCGAACGGGTGCAATCTTATTAAAACTGAATTCGATAGACATTCGTGACGAAATTCTCCGAAACGCTCCCCAGTTCAGAAGAGATGGAGTTGGTGTGGCCCCGGATTACACCGCGGCTCAACGCGAGGCCCGAGCCCATTTAAAACCGATCATGAGTAAAGCCATCTCAGAAGGAAAAGAAGTGCGGCTGCGAGGAGATAAATTGTTTGTGGATCGGAAACTACACATGTACAATGCACAAACAATGCGGGTTGAAGAAGTCACAAGACCAGAAATCGCACCATCGAACTCACACACTACAAAACCCCAAGCCCCATTAAGAGCACGCCCCCCAGTACTGGCTGCAGCAGAAATGAACAGCCCACAAGTCGGTCTAGGACAGGGCCAACAAGTCTCAAGCGATCGCGGTATGGCGAGCAGCGAGAGCGATAGTAGCACAGTAATCGAAGCAGCTCCAGCATCGAAACCCGTTTCATCACAACGGCCCAGCACATCGTCTGCTCCCAATTCAGAAGGAATGGAAAAGCGTAAACATGGCTCGATTATAAGCCCAGACGACCAGAACAGATCAAACATCAGGAACACCAGAAAGAACAGCCAAACTTACAGAGGAGAGAGCCATCAGGAATTCCGGTACCGAGGAGCCCAACCAACCCGTTTCCAAGGAAACAGATACCGGCCAGAACAACGACCTGATTACTACCGCACAAGTTTCGACTTAGGTTACGAAGCAGAATTAGAAAGCGAGAACCCATTCCAGAACAATGACCAATACAAAGAATACTAACATACCGCAGGTCGTATACAAGAAATAAAGATATTAACGTGGAACATACAAGGAGTGCGAGACAAGACAACAAGTATACATTGTGAATTGAATAAGCTTGATTTTGTGACTTTAGTAGAGACGTGGCATGACGAAAATGACGTTCCCTCATTTCAAGGTTTTTTTGTAGAGGGTGCAGCGAGAAAAGCATCGAAAAATAACAGATGTTACGGTGGTGTGTTAACGCTTATTAATCGAAATTCTTTCGTAAAGTATGATCGGATTGATAGCTCGTCAGAAAATGTGATATGGATAAGTTTGGAATTTAAATGCAGTCGAAAAGTTATAGTCGGGTCTGTGTATATTGCCCCGCAGGGAAGTTCATATAAAAAAGAAGATACGTGGTTTATTTTAGAGACAGAATTGCAGACAATTAGAAATGAGTATCCGCACCACGAGTTAATTATTTTAGGTGACTTCAATGGTTATACAAGTACAGAATTGGAGTTAAGAGATGTAAATATCCCAGATGTGCCATGTTTAGTGTCAGAACACTACAAGATGCCTAGAAGCAGCAGGGATGAAAAAAGGAAAATAAATGTTTGGGGAAGGAAGCTCCTGACACTTTGCGCTGAAGGTGGTCTAGTTATCGGAAATGGAAGATTTGGTAGGGATAAGGGTAAGGGTGATTTTACTTGTATGTCGGGTCTCCGTGGTAGTGTTATTGACTATGTACTGGTGGACACAAGATTTGAGCCGAAATCAGTTGATATTGAGGTTCTCCAAATAGCCGGATCAGATCACCTCCCGGTTAAGTTGGAGATACGTACAAATGAGCAACCACAAAATGAAAAAAGTAGAAAGATAAGAAGTAATGATAAAATTGTGAAGAAAGGTTTAAGTAGAGATTGGACAAAAGATGAAAAGGTGGAATTAGAAAAAGCTCTTGGTAGTGAACAATTTAGATCTAAGCTAGAATTATTATCGAATAGTAAAGAAAGTGTTAATAGTATAGTACTAGAGTTAGGAAATTTAATTCATGGAACAGCACAGGCTGTTATAGGGAATGGAGCAAAGAAACCGATTAAAAATAAGGATTTTTTTTATGATGAATGTAAATTGAAAAAGCGTGAGATAACAGAGATATTAGAAAGAGTGAATAACCCTGAAATAGATGAGAAAGTGAAAGAGGAAATGTTGGTTAAGTATAGGAACCAGAGGCGAGAATATAAGAAATTAATCAAGGTAAAGAAAACGGAAAAGGTTAGGTTAGAGCAGGTAGAAACTCGGAAATTATATAGAGAGTGTAATATGAAAGAGTTTTGGAAGATAGTAAGAAAGAGGGAAAACCCAGCAATAGATAGACCGACCCCCAGGATTGATTCGTGGCCTAAGTACTTTGAAGATATGAATGGAGAATGTAATTCGCTGGGAACATTGGAAGATTCACTGCAAAAAAAATCTGACGAAATGCAGCTACCCATGAAGGAGTTTGATTATGAGTTGACGGGAGAAATTCGGCAAGAAGAATTAGAGGGTGCACTGGAGAATACTCAGGGAGGAAGCGCACCGGGAATAGATGGAGTTCCTTCGTTGTTGTTTAAAAGATTCTCGGTATTTTTTATTCCATTACTGGTTTGTTTATTTAACAGAATTAGGATAGAAAGTGAGTGGCCGGAGCTGTGGAAAACATCGTTAGTGTTACCATTTTTCAAGAAAGGAAGCCCAACGTTGCACGATAATTATAGACCTATATCCCTAGTACCGTCATTGAGTAAAGTATTTGAAAAGATTTTAGATGTAAGATTAGGGAGATGGTTAGATAGGTATAAAGTTATTAAAGAGGAACAAGGAGGATTTAGGCAAGGTTACAGTACATCTGATAGGGTATTCGTTTTGCAGGGATTAATAGAAAAATATGGGACGGGAAAGAATAAGTTGTTTGTAGCATTTTTAGACTTAAATAAGGCATTCGATAGAGTGGATAGACTTTTGCTAGGAAATATATTAATAGAAATAGGGTTGCCGGTTATGTTCGTAAAATTGATAGTTAGTATGTATAGTGGAACAAAAGGAATTGTTAAAATAGCAGGTGTAGGGATCTCGACGGTTTTTGAAAATAAGATAGGAGTAAAACAGGGGAGTACCCTGTCACCGAGGCTATTTGCATTATTCATTAATGATTTAATAGAATATTTAGAAAAGCGATGGGCACCGACAGTAATCCTAGGTTCAATAAAATTGTCAGTACTGCTTTTTGCTGACGATACGGCGTTGGTGGCAAAATCTGCAAACGAGCTACAGATTTTGATAAATTTGGTTGAAGAGTATTTAATATCTAAAAAACTTCAAATTAATGTAAAAAAGACGGAAGTTGTAATTTTCAGGAAAAAATCAAAGGGTACGGGAAATAAAGAACAGAAATTCTATTTTGGAGGTAAAGAATTGAAAATAAGTGAAACATATAAGTATCTTGGGTTTATTTTATCGAGTAATGGAAGTTGGAAAATGCATATAAAAGAAATGGTAACTAGAGGAAAAATAGCATCAGCAGCAATATTTAGAAACAGGACATTAATGGGTTTACAAGATCTGAAGATGCATAAACAGATATTTACATCGAAAGTGACACCAGTGTTTCATTATGGGGCTGAATTATGGGGATTTGATGCTGCTAAACAACTAGAGTCGATTCAGTTGCAGTACTACAAAAGAGTATATGGATTGCACCAGACAACACATTCCCAAGCTTTAAAAGGAGACCTCGGATTATTTTCCGTTAGAAAATGTAGGCTAATCCAGATGCTTAGATTCTGGCTTAAGTTAGTTGGAATGCCAGAAACTAGATTAGTAAAGGCTGCGTATAGTGAGCTTCTTAAAATGGGTAAGAAAAGAACTTGGCCGTTCCAGATTAAAGCACTGTTGGATGAAGTAGGGCTATCATTTGTGTGGAATGATGGCCTTGGACCACCAACAGATCACAGTGGAATAATTAAGAAGGTGAATGAGATTTTGCAGGACCAGGAGAGCCAGCAATGGCGGGGAGCGGTTGAAAGATCAGAATCGCTAGGGTTATATAAATCCGTAAAATATATTTTTGGAGCGGAGTATTATTTTAAATTAAATTTGCCTAATAAGTACCTCAGATATTGGATTCAGTTGAGAGCGAATTGCCTACCGGTACATAGAAAACTTATATTTTTAAAAGGAAAAAATGGAGAACCGAGTTTATCGACACCCTGCCCTTTATGTAATGAAGAGAATGATGACTTGGAGCACTTTTTGCTGAAGTGTCACGAGCTTTCTGATTTAAGGGTGTCTTTGCTTGGGGGGATTTTGCGGCTTCCAGACATCTTGGATTGTACATCGGCACAGATAATATGCAAAGTGTGTAGATTTATTGATGAAGGAGTGAAGTTTCGTGACAATAGAAGTTGAATTTTTGTTATATTTTGTTTAATTTTGTTGCTTAATCAGTGTATAACCTGTTCATGTATATGGCCTCTGGCTTTAAATACAGATCATTATTATTATACGGATCCAGTATGTCTCATTACCTCTAAATTGACTATTTAAAAAATATTTTGTTCGCCGCTTAGATTGAACCCCGACCCCTAAATATGCTACGGAGCCCATCTACGAACCCGACTTGTCCTTTGACCCAAAGAATACTCACACCAAGTATCAACAGAATATCTCTTCCCCTTCTAGGGTTATCTTGCTGACATACGGGCGTCACTTAGGTTTTAAAAACCGATGAAGCTTAGCAATAATGTCAAGTTAAAAGTTTAAATGGAAGAACTGTTGTACTCTTGTTCTTGGCGTAAGATTCGCTTGCCTTTTCCAAATACTTTTGGCAGTAGACTTGTTCAATAAGCAAACCGGCAGCATGTGAAGATGACCTTAGGTCATAAATCCAGGGTACATCTTGGGTTCCGCAGCCAACAGAGTCCGATAGCGAAGTGTTACTTACTTTTAAGTAGAACTGATCTTGGGAATCCTTTGATTGGACGCGAGGATAAGAGCAAGCGGAAGTCAGAGTGAATACTTTCACTGTTTAATACCAAGGACTCAAGCTGGAAGAGCCAATGAGACATCAAGTGACATTCTGTCAAGATAACCCAATGTCCTTCAGCTTTCGCAACTTGGATTATTGTCGTAGCAGTGTCCTCCTGGAAATGCGATGGAACAAAATTATTCAGCCACTATCGGGATATAACACTTAACTTGACAAAACGACAATTTTCCTATTAAAATTATTATCCTTTTCAGCAATGACCAACGGTGGTCACTCTATAGCAGGGTTGGTGTTGGTTTATAGTCAAAAGACTTGCCGCTGTAGATATTAGTTGCGTTCTTGCAGATACCATGGTATCTGTTACCACGGTAACTTGATCTGTAGTTAGTCGTTTTTGCAGTTACCGTGGTATCTGATATACGGTTGCTCTGTAAAAACGACAATTGCCGAAACTGCGCTTTTCGAAGTCATCCCAAAAGAAAAACTGGTATCAAGTCACATCACTAAGTGCCAAACTTTTTTCCGCCAGTTTGACAAAAACTGATGATACTGAGACGACTTTTCCAGACACTACGATCAGTACCACGGTCGAAGTGGTCGAACCCTGGTATCTGGATCAGATACCACGATAACTGGCCAGATACCACGATAACTGCAAAAACGCCTTTTGACCGTGGTATCAGATACCACGGTAACTGCAAAAATGACTTTAGACCGTGGTATCAGATGCCATGGTATCTGCAAAAACGCAACTATTGTTCCCGTAACGTCATTCTACGGTAGTATAGACTTCGCGCTGGCATGGCAGGGGCCTGAGGAATGGCTCAGTGCGGCGTGTTAAAGCCAGGGACATTTGACTGTCACAATGAATGAAATGCATTAATGTCAGGGCAAAGACGAATTGTTGATTTTAAGCAGATTCTTTCTACGAAGTCTCAAATTCAAAGTTCCACGAATCGACGAAGGATATACACATGTTTTGTATAGGATGGGTTTCAAGGCTTCTCACTACTTTTCAGCCAGGGCTTGTTACGCCTAAACTTTCCAAGTTCATAACATTTAATCCAGGGAAGCGGGTATGACACGGGTGAAATATATCAAACTTCTGACAGCGGACGCGTGGGTAAAGAGGCATCTACGTCAGCCTTGACAGGACTTGCTGGCGTAGGCTCCACCAAGTATCGAATTTGAGCCCAAGCCGACAGTAAAATTTCTGGTTCGTCGCACTAACCCATCAGCCAGGAACTGACGGGGTTGGTAGTAAACTTCTAGGAGTTGTTTAGATAACAGCTGAGGTGGTTAACCTGTCTACAGCCGTCGGGACTTCCAAGAAATCGGCTACTGTGCGAACGCTGCCTGTTTTCAAAACTTTCGTGGGCGTAACGCCGTCGCTCGGGACAAGACTCAAAAGCAAGCGGACCTGACCGAAATTCTGGAAGTTCATACCTGCTTTTCTCCGAGCGGTAAAATATGTAGCCTGGCGCTCTTCACTTTCTGTGTCTCCGCTAGCTGTCGCAGAACGACCGCTGGATCTGATTTACTGAAGACTATTACTAAAATGGGTGTTCTCGGCCCAGCGAAGTTCAGACAATTTGCTAGGTTGTGCGTCTTCTTCTCAACAAATGTCTGACCGAATATGGCTGTGACTGGATCCTAGAAAGTAAAAGCCCTTTATCTTCAACGTATCTTAGGAAGTTTGGGACTCATTAGTCACTGCTGTATGTCCGGCTTTCAACTATAACGTTTACGAGACTGTTGTCAATGGAAACAAATTCGATTTTCCAGTGTCTGTCATCCATCATTGTTCCTCCTCCTCGTACCAGAGTCCTCATTCCTTTCGAGAGTTATCATGCTCACAGACGGACAGACAGACTGACAACTTTTGCGATCTCATAGGTATCCCTCCATTTTGGGATCCAAAAAATCAGTCCAATTTTCCTCAAAACTGTCTTTTCTTTGGAAACAGTAGTTTTTTCTGCAGAAAAAGTCGGTTAAAAATGACCATGTCGGTAAATACCTTGCCTCCCCCCCCCCCCCCCGAGATTTTGGCTTGTAACGCCCCTGGTAGGGAGAGATGTCACTTTTCTGTTGATTAGTAAATAAATAATCGGCAGTTTGGCAACTAGTATTTTCTCTCAGTCCCTCGACCAAAATCAAGCAACAACAAGTGACATGTATTCAGTCATTCAGTGCAAATCGACTGTCATACCAAAGGATGACGACGTAACAATACCTTTTCCATTCGCCTGTCCCTGGGAATATTGGCACTTAGCACGACCTGGATTTCACGGGCCAGCATTATTGCCAGGGCAGTGCGATCTGCTTCTACCATGCTTTGGCCCACGAACGAGTTAAGCTGCAGCCCGAAACGTTTTCCAATTCCAACCAAACGGTCGCGTTCCTGTTCAGTTTCCGAGACTGCCTGAAAAAAAGAAAAGAAAAAAGAAGTAAGAACTGTTCACAGGGTTACGTAGTTCATAACCAGAGCAGGGATGGGGGCGAGGATTAAATTTGGGTTAGGGTTAGTCACCTGGTGAGAAAAAATTGCGTTCGAAAACGAGTTATAGCATTAGGGAGCAATCACCAGTGAATCCAGAATTTCGATGGGATCCCGAAGGTGAATTTTTACTAGAGTCAAAATTCATCTTAAATTCATCCAGAAAATTGGGTTTTGAGGACTTCCGGTCTTCTTTTGATCGCGCAAACATATTGATGCTTGCCCGTAATAAACCCGTTAACCAGATCCGTTAGGTTCTGTAGCGATAATCTACCGTCCAGCTCAGATTGGGACCAGGATATCGGTTTGAAGGCTTATTATCCAGCATGTTGATCCAAAATTCTCTTTATTTCGATATACATCAACCTATAAATTTAATCAGCGGAGCTTGTTCTATCCGAAATTGCCGGTTTACGGCAGATTCCGGTCGTAACAGCTACCCGATAGGAAAGCAAACTATAGCTTACCGACACCAGAAACTGGACGAAGACATCAGTATGACGAATTTCCCAATTTTGGCTGGATTATGAACAAGAGCTGTAAGCTCATATGGCACATGCATGGGTTAAGATGATTTGATTGATCAAAAGTAAGTTTCGACTTTGCGGCTGAGATGCGCACTCTAAGGGAGCTGGAACTTCATTTGTAAGCAAAACCCTTGAGGCAAAAATGCTGAAGGGCATCATGAAAATGCATATATTGCTTAAACGTATTTTTTTTACTTTGCGGTCAAGATTGGTACTTTAAGGAATAATCGGATTTGGGAAGTAGCAATTTCTAAGCAAATGTTGTTGAATCTCCAATATTCCAGCGAAGTTTTATCGTCCTAGCACATCTGGAAGTATCTTAACGCGCGATCATCGGAATCACAGACCCCCCCTCCAACTCCACCCACAATACCCGGAGCCAATCCGGCTCTGTCAATGATTAATCCAGAGCATCTGTTTGTCATTCCCACGAAGTTCGATCCAGATCACACCAGTCTAAGCGGGTCAAGTATTTTCCGCCCTCCCCCCAATAATTGCCGGATTCGGTCCGGAAATGAAAAAGATCACCAGAGAAAAATGTCCTCTGTTTAATTACTAAATTTCACTCGAATCCGATCATCCGTTCCAAAGTTACGCATGACTCAATATTCCGGATTCCCCTCCCTCAACTCCCCCCCCCCCAAGATTATCATATCGAGGATTTTTTTTATTCCAAGTCAGTTTGACCGGGTCCCTGATATGCCTTCCAAGTTTCGTCGTGAAAATCCCCCAAAAAACGGAATTCCGGGAAACCCCCTCCTCCCCCCCCCTCAAGTGTCCGAATCCAGTCAAATTATGTAAAAGATTTACATGGATCAGATGTTTGTTAATCCCAGCAAGTTTCACTCCGATACCACCATTCTAACCGTTTCTCGAGATTTCCGTTCCCCCCCCCCCCCCAGCTCCCCCACGGTGCCCATAGCCAATCCGATTCAGTAAATGACTTACCTAGAGCATCTGTTTGTTCTTACCACAAAGTTCCATCCCGATCCCTCCATTCTAAACGGGTCACGTATTCCCCCCCCCCCCCCCCCCCAATAGTTGCCGGATCCGGTCCGGATATGGAAAAGATCATCGGAGAAATGTCCTCTGTTCAGTTATTAAATTTCACTCGAATCCGATCACCCATTCCAAAATCACGCTTGACTGAAAATTTCGGATTCCCCTCACTCCACTCCCCCCCCCCCACCATTATCAGATCGACAAAAATTTTATTTTGAAGTCAGTTTGATCGGGTCCCTGATATGCTTCATCTGAGACGGCCGTGAAAACTTGACCTCAAATTAGCTTATAAAGACGGTCTTACAATACGCCGATTCTGGTCAAAACCGACTTTACTCTCTATTTCTTGACGATTGTAATTTTCTACCAAATGCCACAGTATGATGACACAACTGCGAGTACATCCACTTCCTTAAGTTGTGTTGTATCTCAACCCATTGGGCATCACTTGTCAGTGACAAGTTGTCACTGATCTTGAACGGTTGGTGCACTGTAAAAACTCTCTCCTTTATCGGACTTTAGTAGTTGTGCTTCATCGTGAAAATCCCCAAGACCACAATCACCGGAATTCCGGGAAACCCCCTCCCCCCCCCCGTAAGCGTCCGGATCCAGTACAATGGTCTAAAGGACTTATCTAGAGCAGATGCGTGTTCTTCCCAGCAAGTTTCACTCCGATCCCTCCATTCTAACCGTTTCTTGAAATTTCCGGTCTCCCCCCCCCCAACTCCCCCCTGGCTACCGAATCCGGTCAAGACTTTAAACGGGACATTACAAATATATGTTCTATTCAGTTATGAAGTTTCATTACAATCCGATCACCCGTTCGAAAGTTACAACTTCTCAATTTCCCGGATTCCCCTGCCCTCCACTCCCCCACCCCCCGCAAAATGGTCGGATCGGAAAACTGATTGTTTCTAAGTTTGTTTGGTCGGGCCTCTGATGCGCCTGCCAAGTTTCAAGGTCCTAGCACAACTGGAAGTACCCTAACTCTAAAAAGTGTGACAAAATGCCCTAAATTTTCAAGTTTCCAGCGCCCCCACTCCCCCGCATATTGTCGGATCGGGAAACTGATTATTTCCAGGTTAGTTTGGTCGGGTCCCTAATATTCCTGCCAAGTTTCATTGTCCTAGCTCATCTGGAAGTACCCTAGCTCAAAAAAGTGTGACAAAATGCCCTAAATTTTCAAGTTTCCAGCGCCCCGCACTCCCCCGCATATGGTCGGATCGGGAAACTTGATTATTTCCAGGTTAGTTTGGTCGGGTCCCTGATATGCCTGCCAAGTTTCATTGTCCTAGCACATCTGGAAGTACCCTAACTCGAAAAAGTGTGACAAAACTCGGACCGACCGACAGACCGACAGACGGAATTGTGATCGGTATATGGCACTTGAGCCAGAGGCTGCAAGTGCCATAAAAACCCGGCCGAACTCTCGATTTGACGCCGAAACGATGCAAGAAGATCGATTTTCTGTGTCTTCTTACCCCTAGTTCCTGTACTCACGGATTCCGTCCACAGTATCGACCAAGCAGGAAAAAAAAAACAAGAGCTGTAAGCTCATATGGCCCTTGAATGGGTTAAGATGATTTGATTGATCAAAAGTAAGTTTCGACTTTGCGGTTTAGATGCGCACTCTAAGGGAGCTGGAACTTCATTTGTAAGCAAAACCCTTCAGGCAAAAATGCTAATGGGCTGATGGACATCATGAAAATGCATATATTGCTTAAAAGTATTTTTTTTACTTTGCGGTCAAGATTGGTACTTTAAGGAATAATCGGATTTGGGAAGTAGCAGTTTCTAAGCAAATGTTGTTGAGTCTCCAATATTCCAGCAAAGTTTCATCATCCTAGCACATCTGGAAGTACCTTAACACGCGATCACCGGAATCCCAGACACCCCCCCCCCCTCCTCCAACTCCACCCACAATACCCGGAGCCAATCCGGTTTTGTAAATGATTAATCCAGAGCATCTGTTTGTCATTCCCACGAAGTTCGATCCAGATCACACCAGCCTAAGCGGGTCAAGTATTTTCCGCCCTCCCCCCAATAATTACCGGATTCGGTCCGGAAATGAAAAAGATCACCAGAGAAAAATGTCCTCTGTTTAATTATTAAATTTCACTCGAATCCGATCACCCGTTCCAAAGTTACGCATTGCTCAATATTCCGGATTCCCCTCCCTCAACTCCCCCCCCCCCAAGATTATCATATCGAGGATTTTTTTTATTCCAAGTCAGTTTGACCGGGTCCCTGATATGACTTCCAAGTTTCGTCGTGAAAATCCCCCAAAAAACGGAATTCCGGGAAACCCCCTCCTCCCCCCCCCCCTCAAGTGTCCGGATCCAGTCAAATTATGTAAAAGATTTACATGGATCAGATGTTTATCTTCCCAGCAAGTTTCACTCCGATACCATCATTCTAACCGTTTCTCGAGATTCCCCCCCCCCCCCCCCCCCCAGCTCCCCCACGGTGCCCGTAGCCAATCCGATTCAGTAAATAACTTACCTAGAGCATCTGTTTGTTCTTCCCACAAAGTTCCATCCCGATCCCTCCATTCTAAACGGGTCACGTATCCCCCCCCCTCCCCCCCAATAGTTGCCGGATCCGGTCCGGATATGAAAAAGATCATCGGAGAAATGTCCTCTGTTCAGTTCTTAAATTCCACTCGAATCCGATCACCCATTCCAAAATTACGCATGACTGAAAATTGCAGATTCCCCTCCCTCCACTCCCTCCACCATTATCAGATCGACAAAATTTTCATTTTGAAGTCAGTTTGATCGGGTCCCTGATATGCCTGCCAAGTTTCATCGTGGAAATCCCCAAAACCACCTTCACCGGAATTCCGGGAAACCCCCTCCCCCCCCCCATAAGTTTCCGGATCCAGTACAATGGTCTAAAGGACTTATCTAGAGCAGATGCTTGTTCTTCCCAGCAAGTTTCACTCCGATCCCTCGATTCTAACCGTTTCTTGAAATTTCCGGTCTCCCCCCCCCCAACTCCCCCCTGGCTACCGAATCCGGTCAAGACTTTAAACGGGACATTACAGATATATAGTCAGTCAGTCAGTCTTCGTCTGACTTGTGCGCGGAGAGGTTGTATTGCAATTCGCAAATTTTACCTGCTGTAGTCAGGGTGGATTACGTGACTTTTTGGACTGTTGATTGCTGAATGTTCTTGTGACCTCCGCGTACAGGTATTGTGAATGTAGTATGAATGTATTCACACAATCTTGCAAAGTTTGTGGCGAGACTTTGAAATTGGCAAAACGAGAGACTATTTTATGTGCTATTGCTGTCGGAGGCTGCGGCCGATTTTGCCACAACCGATGTGAAAAGCTGTCTATAATCGAAAGAAACGGACATTCACTTTTTCTTTGCGATTCTTGCTCTCCAAGAATGAATGTTCCCGTCAAGGTACCTCCGGTTCAACTTGTGTATTCGCCAGTTCTAAGCTTTTTTATCCACTGCCTTCATACTGGATTCGAGTCAAAACTGATTATTTCGAAGTGTGCGGTGTTCTACAAGGCAGAAGATCTAGAAAATGCTCGAGATTTATTGTTTCCTTTTGTACTCTCATCAGTGCGGCTTACTGCTCGTAGAGGCCCCCAAGCAGCAGTTCATCTGTGCGAAGACATTCTAAGCTTACTGACAGAGGCTGACGCTAATGCGAATACAATCTTGCCAAAATTCGTTATGACCGCTAGTGACCCTATCCCCTCTATTGGACCCGAAGAGCATGCAAATTTCACTCGATCGATCGACACCTGGAGTAGACAATTTGCTTACGTCACGGATAAACTCGATTTAATTGCCGCCAAGGTGGTGGAGGCTCCAGATTTGATGGTGAAATGTTGTAATGAAATGAAGGAAGAAGTTTCGAAATCTGCACAACAGAATTGTGAATGGCCGAAGCTAGAGCCGAGTGCTAATGACACGGTTTGCCTGCTTTTGGAAACTCCTCCTATCTCATGTGAAGACCCGATCCAGCGTAAGAATGCGCTAAAGGATTTTGAGCCGTCGGATAGCATTGTACGTGTGTCGGTCCTTAAGGACTCTAAGTGGCTGATTTATGCTAAAAAGTCCTCGGCCGAAGGGCTCAAGGATAGTTTGGAGGAAAAGTTCGGAAAATTAGAAATTCGTAAGCCGAGGATTGCTTGCCTGCTGCGTAATATCGGTTTCTCGGTGGATGTTGATTCGGTTGCGAAAGATAACGAAGGTATTGACGAAATAGTGAAAATGGGCGATTCGAGTTCGTACCGTGTGCTTTTCAGTTCAAATGCCGCCAAATCGTTTTACTTGCGGCATGGCGTTCGAATTGGATATGAAATTTTCAAGATGGTTGATTTTCGGGCATTGCCGAAATTGTGCTACAAGTGTGGGTCATTCGACCATATAGCTTCGTCATGCAGTAACGCTCAACTTTGTCTCCGTTGCCTGAGTCCTGATCATACCAGTTCGTCGACTGCCAGATGCCACGAGTCTCCGAAATGCTGCCATTGTGGTTCGCATGACCATTCTGGGTTTAGTTTCAAGTGTAAAGTTGTCTCTAATCGCGCTAAAAAGTCCCAGAAATGACAGTTTTAAAGACAATATGTTTTAATGTTAATGGTGTTTCTGAGAAAATCCATATTCTGCGGTCTGTTTTGGAATCAGTTGATATACTGTGTTTGCAGGAGCACCACCTGCTGGAATCTTCTTTTCGTATTTTATCTGATCTGTCCCCCCACCATAAGTGCTTTATTGCACCAGCTTTCCCTACTGGAGGGCGTCCTTCAGGGGGTGTGTGCATTTTCGTTCGTAGTAATTTTGGCGCCTCTTTATTCTCTTTTTCAAGATATTTTATCGCTGTTAAAATTTCGAATTGTGTTGTTTTCACATGTTATTTGCCGACTAACTATAATACTGTTGATTCCGATTTTGAATTTAATGAAGCATGCTCCGAAATATCTGTTTGTCTGGCTCGAGTACCTGATGGTTGCGATTGGGTGATGTGTGGTGATATGAATTGTGATTTAACTAATATTTCGGATTTTCGGCGTTCACTTTTTCTTTCAATGCTTCCGTCGTATAATCTTATTCCAAAGGATTCGGATGCTTCTTATACTCACAATTCTGGATCTTCTTCGAATATTGATCATGTTTTAAGTTCTAGTCTTAATTTAGTATCTAATATCGTGCATGTTGGAGAAGACCTGCCGATCAGTGACCATTTTTATCTTTCTTTTTCTTTTCTTTTATCTGATTTACCTTCTATTTTGATACAGTGTTCTAATAAATTTGTAAATAGAATAAGTTGGGATAAAGATAAAATTTGTAAATATCACGAAGAGTCGGATGCTATTTTATCAAAAATTATTGTTAATAAACCGGTTTTAAGTCTAGATCAGGTTGATATAGATATTTTTTATTCTGAAATTGTGCATGCTTTAAAATTGGGAGCAAGAAAAGCTTTTGATTCGGTCCGTTATCGAACTGGTACCCGTATTTTTGCATGGAAGTTGAACCCAATTTTGATTCAAAGCCAGAAACGCGCACATGAAGCGTTTATTTTGTGGAAATCGGCTGGTCGTCCAAGGTTTGGGCCTTTTTTTGAAAATTATATTTTCCGATCTGAATTGAGAACCCATAACGAGTTTGTTAGAGATGAAGTTAGCGATCGTATTTCTAAAAATGAAAATGGTCTCTGGCGTTTTGTTAAAAGTAAAACAACAATGTCTCATAATACGCCTGAGGATAAAAGCACATTGGTTCTTGATGATTGGGTTTCTCATTTCAGTCGAGTTTTTGCTCGTGGTGATGAGAGTGTTCATAAGAGCCTGGATGACCAGTTTAATTCCGATCTGCTGCGATCTGATTTGGGACAAACTATTTCTGTTTCAGCGGAGGAAGTTGTAACTGGAATTAAGAAGCTTAAATCTAAGTGGTCTTTTGATCATGATGGATTGAACTCGAAGCATATTAAATGGGCTTCCCCTAATGCTGTTCTTCTTATTTCTACTTTGTTCTCTCTTATCCTTTCTACTGGTATTCTTCCTTCTAGTTTTTCTCGCGCTACTACCTCCCCTCTCCTTAAGAAGGGGGGTAATTTCAATGATTGTTCATTCTATCGGCCAATAACTGTGTCTTGCCAGTTAAGCAAGTTGTTTGAAATTGTTTTGCTAAAATATTTTGAGCCGTGCGATCAAGGGCTGAATCAGATTGGTTTTCGAAAGGGTCTTAGCATGGATATAGTTCATACTCTTCTTGGACATTTAATTTCAATTTGTAGCCCTAGTAATCGTATTTTTGCTCTAGCCCTGGACATTGCGGCAGCTTATGATTCTGTTATTCATTCTTGGTCAATGTCTGCTCTTCTTAAAAACGGGGTCCCTACGCAAGTTGTTCTAGTTATGAATCAGTGGTATAAGACTTCGTGTATTAGAATTAAATGGAAAAATAACTTAAGCGGTTTTTCAGTGGTTTTAAAGAGAGGTCTGAGGCAAGGTAGCGTACTGTCTCCTATTATTTTCAATATAACTATTGCTTCTTTATTTAATTCTGTTAGAACTTCGCTTGTTGTTGGTCGAGGTTTTGTAGCGTCTTGGATCGCGTATGCGGACGATCTTCTTCTTTTGAGTCGATCACGCGCTGCTCTTCAGGAGAATGTGGACCATTTAATTGAACTTTTTTCTAGATTTGGTTTAAGGTTTCGTCCTGAAAAGTGTCAGCTCCTGATTTTTGGTCCTAAGCCTGCTGACCCAGTTAATAATATTTTTAGTATTAAGATGTATGATGTAGTCCTTAAGCCACTTGAATCTTTTCTTTATTTGGGAATTCCGTATGGGCCATCAGTTTCCCTTTGCCGAGCTCATATGATGAAGTCTGTTCGGTCGAGAGTTTCAGCGAGCTTCGGTAGTGTTATTTCTGTTCGAGATTATTTAACTAGGAGATCGTCTGCGCGCGTCTTCAATACGGTTGCTCTGCCTCAAGTCCTTTTATTTTCTAGTTGGCTTCCTTATTTTTCTAATTCTAATATTGCGCATATTAAAACTACTTTTTTTAATTTTGGTAAATTTTTGTGTCGACTTTCAAAATTCCATTCTACTTCATCCGCTATAAATTTGTACCATTTGAAAGATCCACTTCAAATTATGCGGAAAAAGCAACAAAAATTTCTGTTTAAAATGTCTTCTCTTACTCATAACCTATATTTAGCGGTTAAAGAGTTACTATAGTTCTACGCGTGTGTATAATTTTGTTTTGTTTTTTGTATTTTTAGTATGGTTTGGCCAGATTGTTTTTGAGCAGTATTACATGTTGGGCCAATTTGTATGTATTTACTTCACTTTATACTCTCCGATCTTGGAGGTCAATAAAATATTTGAATTTGAAATTTGAATATTCTATTCAGTTATGAAGTTTCATTACAATCCGATCACCCGTTCGAAAGTTACACACTTCACAATTTCCCGGATTCCCCTGCCCTCCACTCCACTCCCCCCCAAAATGGTCGGATCAGAAAACTGATTATTTCTAAGTTTGTTTGGTCGGGTCTCTGATATGCCTGCCAAGTTTCATGGTCCTAGCACAACTGGAAGCACCCTAACAAAATGCCCTAAATTTTCAAGTTTCCAGCGCCCCCACTCCCCCGCATATGGTCGGATCGGGAAACCGATTATTTCCAGGCTCGTTTGGTCGGGTCCCTGATATTCCTGTCAAGTTTCATTGTCCTAGCTCATCTAGAAGTACCCTAACTCGGAAAAGTGTGACAAAATGCCCTAAGTTTTCAAGTTTCCAGCGCCCCGCACTCCCCCGCATATGGTCGGATCCGGAAATTGATTATTTCCAGGTTAGTTTGGTCGGGTCCCTGATACGCCTGCCAAGTTTCATTGTCAGGCACATCTGGAAGTACCCTAACTCGAAAAAGTGTGACAAAAAACTCGGACCGGCCGACAGACCGACAGACGGAATTGTGATCGGTATATGGCACTTGCAGCCAGAGGCTGCAAGTGCCATAAAAACAGGTAAATCGATTCAGCATGTACGCTTACCCCTCTATCGACAGTCTGAACGACTTTCAAAGAAGTTATACGTAGGCCTACTACCCGAACTCCGTTTTTGCCGGATTCCGACCGAATACTGATCCGGCAGGAAACCAAAGTGAAACAGGGGTAGGGAAGAACGGACTACTTTTTCTGCAAGAAAATAAAGTTCAAAATGAATTCAGCATGCCCCGATGAAAAATTTATCTCAAAATAGTAGTATGAAGTTGTACGAAAAAGTAGCATGCAGTACTAACTGATGCTACTACATGCTTCTACTTCAAGGCTACTGTGTTACTGCATACTACTGCATGCTAATATTAGCAAGACTGGATGCAACTATGGCAAGACAGGATGCTACTGGATACTACTACTTAAGACTGGACCAGTCTGAGGTACATTTAATGATAGTATTCTTTACTATTACATAGCATTACATGCACCTTTTTCGTACAACTATCATACAACTACGCAGGCTACAATTTTTTCATCGGGGTCTTCTCACCTTTATCTCAAATCTCTTGTCAATTTCAGATACAACATTTACCAACTTCCCGGCTTTGACCGGATTCCGGGTGAACTACTTGTCCGGCGAGAAAATTTCTTTCAAAAAAGGATTCAGCATGTCCACTTACCTCTGAAAATACTGCAAAATTCGGTTAAACAAATATCTTTTTACCACTTAATCTGAAACCCTCTCCGCAACCTAACAATAGGGCTCCGGGTTCCATCTACGAACCTGACCTGTACTTTGACACAAACCCGATGAAAAATTTGTAGCCTGCGTAGTTGTATGATAGTCGTACGAAAAAGTTGCATGTATTGATCTGTAATAGTAAAGAACTCAGACTGGGCCAATCTTAAGCAGTAATATCCAGTAGCATCCTGCCTTGCTATACTAGCTAGCATCCAGTCTTCCTAGTAGTAGCATGCAGTAGAATGCAATAACACGGTAGCCGTGACATAAAAGCATGTAGTAGCATCAGTTCTTATTGCATGGTACTTTTTCGTTCAACTTCATACTATTATTTTGAGATAAATTTTTCATCGGGAAGGATCCTCACACCAAGTTTGAAAAAAATGTCTCGATCCCTTCGAGAGTTACCGTGCTAACAGACGGACGGACAAACTTTACGAAGTCATAGGTATCCCTTGGTATCCCAAAAACCAAAGTCAACCATTGAGTACTCCCGTGGCAAAGAACGTAGCGGAGCAAATCAAAAGTCATTTTAGCAATTAGACCAAATATTTAGCCGTCACGCTTCCGAGTTTACTTTTTTAAAGTTTATTTGAAAAGGGCTGGGATAGGACAATCTGGTTACCCATCACTTATTCACTTAAATTAGATTGAAGACCCGCTGAAAATGCGTTACTTCGTTGTTCGATTTTCAAATAGTGGAATTTCCGTGTTTTGTGGTACATCTATGCGCTTGTATTTTTGTTGTATGCCTTACGAGAAAGATTTATTTTTTTGGTTCAAGCACTAAGCAATTTTCACCAATCACACAACTGCCTACTTGGAAGCCGCGTTTGTGTTGAGATTAAAATTTCCAGCGTCATAGTAGAATTTGCGCTGTGGGGACGGCCGCAAATATTCTCAACGTCATAACTAGAGCAGATAGTGCAAATTAAAAAATCGCTTTGCAGAATTCAAATAATTCAGTGTACTCAGTTAAATGACACAACAGTAAATTGGCTTTTCAGTTAAACTTTAAGAATAATAATTTGTGCAAAATAAGCCTACCTTTTTGAATACTGTGAATAATTGTCTCACGTCCCAGTGGTACATTGGATTGACCTCCGACAGTCTTTTCAGGCAGGAGACCTGAACGCGTGCCATTTGGGCTACCGCGCGGTACTGCTCACGCTGTTTGTCAATTGTGGACTCTTCCTGGGTGGCTCGTTCTTGCTCCGCTTCTGATTGCTCCGACAAAATCTGTAAAAGACGTACTGAAGTGCAATTCTAATCAGATTGCTTCAATGGGGAAATAAACGAAATTCTAAGCTCATTCACACCTTCCAGTATTAACAGCCTGTTCCGGTCCAAGGATTTTGACAATGAAAGAGCAAGCGTTCTTAAATAGCAGTAGCAGCCCATAGCTGCTTACAGTAAAGCGGAAGTGACGAATGATGATGAAGTGATACCTTGAAACTTCAAATCGTCACCAAATTTAGGAAGAGCCGTAGCCCAAAAAGCGCCGGTACATCTAGTCTTTTTTGTCCAGTCCTTACTCCTTGCCCGTCTAATAGCATGGCCAGTCCACTGAGTCTGTTTTTTCTTCAACCAAATTCCCGGTTTTGGCCGAATTCCGGGCGAACTTGTTTTCCGGCGACAAAACAAATTTCAGATACGCATTCAGCAAGTCTCATTACCCAATAATCGACTATCTGATTAGCTTCAAACAAATATTTGCTTGCCCCTTTATTTGAATCCCCCACCCCTAAATATACAGCTATGACGCCCATCTACGAATTTGAACTGTACTTTGACCCAACGAATCCCCACACCAAATCTGAACAAAATACCTCAACCCTTTGAAAGTTATCGTCCTAACAGACAGACGGACAAATTTTATGAATGTTTTTCAGGGGTAGCGCTAAGCAATCCGGTTACCGTGCACTAATAAAATACTCGTTGTCTTCTACAGTTTGAGCTTTTGTAAATGTAACCAATTAGCCTACGGCCAAGGATCTGGGGATCAATCCAATCCCCCAGAGTTGAGCCCCACAACACAAGAACTGCTGGCACATATCTAATAATATCAATAATTAGTCGGTTACCTTTGAAGCATAGAGCATTTTGATAGCAGTTTCGTCCTGAAGGATGTTCACTTCAGAGTCTCCCAAAACTCTCAAGATTCCATCTTCGAGGTCACGGATTTCCTTGCGCCTCTCATTCAGCTGATCGCCAAGCTCTCTCCGACGAATCTCCAAACGGGGTGATATCACAGAGCAGACTTCAGATAAGAGCTGACTCTCCAGACCTTCTTCTGTGAGCTCAAAGTTCACCACCGAAACCTAAAGCACGTGAAAATGAGATTAACTCCGACCAAGTCAAAGTTAAGAGTGAAGAGAATGGAAACAACCTTCCGAAAGCTGTCACCTTTCGAGTATTGCCATGGGTCTTTAATAAGTTGTTCATAACTTATCTATTAACATATCCTTTTCTACAGCGAACTTCCTTCACATTTACATAGGGTCACTGACTGGCGCACCTTTTTTGGTAACACGTCAGGTTCGCGATTTCAAATTCGTGGAAGTTCAGTTTGTTTTCAGAAACACACAATCATTTATTCATTCTAAAAGCGAAGAGCACGATCTAATCTCTTTCCCAGGTGCGTGTCATCTATCGGAAATCGGAGAAAGTTACACAGAGTAAAAAAGATCACCAAGGAATCATATAGAAGTGAATAACTGATGAATTCAAATTCACTTTATTCATCCAAAAATTCTTCATTGCGAAAAATGTCAATAAAAATTCAATAAACTGGTGAAGTAATAAACTGATAAGTAGGAAAAACGCATCATGGGACCTTGATAATAATTACCTAGTCCGGTAAGTGGTAATTCTTGGGGTTGACTGCACGGGCAATTTCTGAGCTTAAGTAAGCTGGCCCTTCGTTCGGATTCCCGGTGGTTGCTCGAATGGGGGGGGGGGGGATGATTGTGCTAAGTCGTATCAGTCATTTATTTGGCCTTACCTCACAAAGGTCCCAGGCGCTCATTTTAGTCAAAGATATTCTGAGTCGTTTGAAAAAGTTGTTAATTTTGCCACTACCCAGCTTCAGTCGTGAATCCCTCCCAGTCAAAGGCAAGCCGAGTCGCTTAAGCCAGGTTTCATAGGCCCGTTCGGTCGGAGACATAATTCTTGAACTCGACTAGGGGTCTAGCATGGCAGCAACTCTCCTTGATTTAAAACCTGTTTTGGTCGCATCTGATTTGCATCTGTCTCATAGGTCTTTCAGATTTAGCCTGTCAAAATTACTATGGGTTTGCCATATCGCTTAGTTGTTAAAGTGAAATCTGACTGGATAACATGAATAAACCAAAAACGAGAGACAAGGTTACATGCATGGACTTGGAGTGTCAAACTTCGGCTACTAGTTGAAGAGAAGGAATGAAATTTCTAAACACAATGGAAAAGCCATCAGAATTCAAATAACTGGAGTCCCGCGAAACCTTTTCGAAGTAATTTTATCCAGGACAGTGAAAAAATTATTACAAACTGAGGTACTACAACGCTTGAAAATGACAAGAAAGATTTCGATATACACCCAGAAATCATTGCCTAGGGCATGCGTGGTTTTGTAGACGCTGGAACAGATCATTCAAATCTGGAGGTAGATTTTTGGCTACCACGCCAGTGCGTAGCTGCAAAACCGTGCGTGCTGCAAAACGTGTTTGCTGCAAAACGTGTTTGCTGCAAAACCTTCGAAAAATTTCACAGTCTCTCAGATGAAAATATCGGGAAACGCCTTCAACTCGAAAACGATCTATTTTTATCCTGAGTTATTCTCTGACTATAAGCGTACTTCTCGTTCTTCACTTGCTGTGTCGAACATCGTCCGCCGCGTAATGAACCTCGGACTTAAGTTGGTGGTAAGGTCGCAAAGAATGAGGCAAATAGAAGCCTATCAGATGTGCTTTAGCATATGGCCTCAGGCTTTTTGTGCAATAAATTATGTTCTGTTAAACTGCATTGAGGAGAGATATAGTGCTTCTGTCGAGGAAAGCCAAAAGTTTGTTTCGTCAATGAATCGGGTTTGGCTTTTACACATAAGGAATGAAATTCTGCAAACCAGTTGTAAGTCGCGTCTTTTCGATTGTAAATTCAGTGTAGTTTGACGTCCTTTTGTTTTAGTTATGAAGTAGCCTACTGTATGTCGAATGGAAAAATAAAACGGTACACACACTATAACTAAAACAAAAGTAGGTAAAAAATATAGTGAAACTACACCCGAAAAAATCAAATCTTGTCGGCAAGTCGGAATATTTTATACGCATCCAAATATCTATATAGTCAGAATCTATAAACTCCTGTCGGAAGAAGACCAAAAGTTTTTTACGTCCGTAAATCGAATTTTTTTTTAGAATACACCGTCACACACTTTCACCGGAAAGGCTCTTTTCCTTATATTGTTTGTGAGTAAGCATGTCTTTTAACGCGAAAATTAAGTTTCTTGCTGTTAATTCAGAACTACTTTGTGTCTACTTTATTCTTGATGGCTACGCCTTTTTTTGACGGACAGATTTTTTATTTCATAGGCATTCATTGCTTTTCCTTGGGACCGCAAATACACGCTCTGCTCCTCAGCGTGCGCCTGTAGTGCATTTCGTAATATTCTGTATCTAGAAGAACTGTATATCATTTGGCGTTTATAGGCTTGAAATTTTGGGGGATTAAAACTATTTAAAACACATTGAAAGCTAGAACTTGTATGGTAATTAGGTAAATTCAGCCAGAAAAAAGGCAGATTAAAAAAAAAAAAATCGCATGCGGCGTTTACTTTAATTTTTCCTGGGTACGGGCATTGGAAGCTTCTCTCTTTAGCGAAAGTTGAAGTTGTGACTTTTATATATACGAATATTCACACCAGTAATAATTTCAACTCATGGTTTGCAATTAGTTTTACATGCCGCGAAGCGGCAACTGCGCCTTTTCTCGGTACATTCGAGTCGTATATTGTGACCTAGAAGTCGTTTAAATGAGGGGTCTCCCCCCCCCCCCACCCGGGCCTGAATGCTTCAGGCCAGCCCTGCGGATTCCTTACAGATATTCAAGGATAGCAATACTCAGTTTCGAAGCACGTGACTTACGACGAGCTACGACAAAGGATAAGTACGATGTTGGGTGAATATTATAATCGGATTAGCTTTCGAAATCATACCCAATCGGACCAAGAGGGATCACTGTATTTGTATAAAGCAACGAGGTAATGGTGATTTGCTTGTATTTCTGTTTGGAGCGACAGTATGAATGTGCTTCCTGGCCCTTTGCTTACTTTTCCGGCGGCAACGTTACTCCCATCTTCCGAACCAGTCATACCAGGAAAATTCCCGGGGCCACAGCCTGGGAAAAATGGAGGACTCGGTTACGACTCAGGTAAGAATGCATGTTTCTCGAGTGGTTTGTTCTCGTCCATATCCGGAAACTAAAGTTACTAAGCCTTCAGACTTGGCCCAAAAGGCCATCCTTGATCCAGCTGAGTTTCGCGAAATTTCTTGAAACACGAAGCACCTTAAAGCTTTAAAATCTGGCCCGAATTTCGAGCAATTTTCGTGCAAGGATACTGAAATTGCTCAGTCGCAGAAAATCGGTCCGCGTATTCAAGGCATATAGTTTCTCAAAAACAATGACTGAGAAGAGAAAGAGCCGCGAGCTCATATGATACGTTTCAAGACTGTCTGAGTTCCTAACAGCAATATTATCTGTTCAACTTCTTCAGTCGCCCACCCTTCACTGAATTCAACTGGGTCATATCTCAAGATAACTTCCATTTCTTAAGGAATGTCTGAATTCCTACCAATTTTAACGTCAGCCCGCCATCCCTTCGACGCTTATGCCTGCATCTGCATTTCCGAGAGACATTCTGTACCAGTCATACCCTCCACCGTTCTAGCAACGTGAAAAAGGCTTGTGATGGCGTTGGCATTTGGATGGGCAAATGGCGTTGAACGAGGCGTGGAGACATGGATGACGCGTTGGGTTAAGGTGGGTCTTCACCTTCCGGAATCTGGTTTCCCAGATTTTCCGAGATTTTTTTTTGAATTTCTTCTGCGATACTTGAAATCTGGAAGTTCAAATGCTCCTTTTTTCCAGATTATTTTGATATACTTTTGGACCCGTTCATGTTCCAGATGCAATTTACAGAGGACGTCAAAGAATAATCTGGAAGCCAAGATTCCGGAAGTTCCGGGAGGTGAAGACCGGACTTTACCAGTACTTGACTTTATAACATTCAGAAAGTCTAGGTGGCGTTCCAGTGGCTCAACAGACTCGTTTATACTAAATCTCTTTTCTTGCAGCCCCACCTTCCTACGGACCGTTGGGTCTGAACGATGGATATCCCCAGAAGTACTCCCCTTCGTACGAGGAGAGAGAGGGTTTCCTCCTGCTTGGTATCCCAGTCGAGATCATCCTCAGCGTGATTCTACCAATTCTCTTGGCAACCATAATCATAACAGTGGTCACAGTTGTAAGCAACCAAGCTACTTTCGTAATCGCAGGAGCAGGTCAGCAGCCGGGTCAAAACTTTGACGAACAGCAGACAAATGTTGCAGGGCAGATCGACGACTACAGGGAGAAATTTACGTCGTCTAATGGGGATGAAGAACTTTTGTAAACATTAGCGAATAAACAAAGGCTCGCATAGATTTTATTGTACCTGCACGCCCAAGTAAAGGAATGGGCTATGACAGTCACTCTTATCAGTTCAACAAATCTTGCGTAAGTGCACGATTCCTGGGAAGTTCCCGCATTTACTGTTGCGCAGTAGATGTTTGTTACTCTCGACGTATACCTGATGAAAAATATCTCAAAATAGTATGAAGTTGTACGAAAAAGTTGCATGCAGTACCAACTGATGCTACTACATGCTAATATAGCAAGACTGGATACTACTGGAGCAAGGCGGGATACTAGTGAATACTACTGCTTAAGATTAGCCGAGTGTGAAGCACATTGAATTAAAGTACTCTGTAGTACTGCATATCAGCACATGCAACTTTTTCGTATAAATACACAGGCTACAAATTTTTCGTTGGGTATTTGTGCTAGCGGTAAAATACTGCTAGTGATCCCGCTTAGATCGACCTTAAGAAGCTCACCAACAGCTGTATTTTGTAACAGCAAGCAGACAAAAGTGACACTAAAGAAGCAATTCTCTACTGTACGTATGGTCACACCACATACGACGAATCAGCAAAACGAGGGTAACTTCAAGTTTAGTTCAGGCTGACGGGTTGGAATGAAAAACAAACAACCAACTTGGCCAGCGTGCTGCGTTGCTGAATCAGGACTTACCTTGTTCGAAGATCCGAATGAGATAGGTAAGTCTGGCAATACAGTTGAAAGAAACAGGTTAAACTTGTCGTTGACTCTGACATCTAAAGTGCCCAGTCGAACATCTGTTCTTGTCGTTGTCAGGAGAAGGTCGTCTGGATAAGGAAAACAGCCTTAGATCAACGAAGCCGGCGACTGCAGCTTAGTGCAATTCTTGGTTCAAAAAGATGCGAAGATGAGATTTGCGGGAAGCCGATTTTTCGGGATGTTCATTACACATTCTGGCAGCTGAGCGAACCAGAAATACAAAGCGTGTTCCACCCTACTTAGTTACCACGCATGACGTCACAGAACCTGGCTTCGCAACGAGAAGGCTGGAAAGCATTTTTCTTTTTTCGGCAAAATATCGTGCAACGGGCTAATCGGGTCAATCACGCCACAGAGATCGTAGCTACCACGCTTACTACGCTCCTGAGCGAGGTAAGCAAATAGTTACCATTTCGAGAAGGTTGGAAGGGTCAGCGTAGTAACTTTTCACGAGGTTGGAACGAAAATAGTAACTAATATTGGACGGGATTGTCATTAATTGTTGGACGGGAGGAACACGCTCACAGTGTAACCGGCCTATGCTCGTTCGTCTCTTTACGGCGACAGAACGTCGAACGAACACTATCAAAATTCCAGATTACGACACTATACATGCTCTTATAGGAACAAGACCAAAGGTTTCCATGGGATCCCAAAATTTCGACAATCGGGTCTTGTAGATTTCCGGTCTTCGCCAGACCCCTTTAACATGTTACTATTAACATATTACCCTAACCAACCGCTTGAAAATGTACAAATATGATACCGTTTCGATGTTTTTTTTTGACAAATTACGGTCAAACAACTAATCAGACGACAACCTACATCTGATCTCTAATCAACTAATCTTTTACTTTGACAAAATTCCTCGTTTTAGCTGTATTCCAGGCGTATAGAATGGATTTGAGGCTAAATACGTCGAAAATATTTTCGAGAATCCCTGAAATGTCTTCGAGGAATCGGTGTTTGTATTCGAGAATTGATAAAAGTCTTCAAGTTTTTTTTAAGTCTTCGAGAAACTACAAAAAGTATTCTAGAAAAAATATAAAGTATTCGATAACGTTTTAAAAGTCTTTGACATTTAAATTGAAATTAGGTATTCGAAAATGACATAAATGTATTCGAGAATGATAAAAATATATTCAAAAATGACAAAAATGTATTCGAGAATGTTTATTTTTTAAAATCTAGAATGTATTTTTGTCATTCTCGTATACATCTGTGTCATTATCGAGTTCCTTATTTCGATTTAAATGTCAAACACATATTAGAATTCTCGAAGACCGAAAAAAGATCTCGAAAACTTTTCTTCGATTCTCGAATACAAACACCGATTCCTTGAAAACATTTAAGGTATTCTCGAATACATTTTCGACGTATTTAGCCTTAAATCCATTCCATACAGGCGAAATGAATGCAGAGCAAAAGAGCTGTGAAATCGAGAGGCGAACCAAGAACCCCTTGATCTGCAGTATGACGCTCTAACGGTGAGCTAAAATTCTCTGTCTTACGTACAGACCTGCCGACTTTGCAATAAATAATTAGCCTTCAACATTTGACTTAAAATTTCACTCTTCGAGTCTAGAAAATTTCCGGGTTTCGGCAAATCTCGGCAGAATTACTTGGCTGACGAGCAAAAAGAATCAAGAAGCAAATTTTGCTTAAAAGTATTTTTGTATTTTGCGGTTAAGAAAGTTCTTTAACGAATGGTCGGATCGAAGAAGTGACGATGTCTAACCCAATGATGTAAAGTTTCTAGTGCTCCAGCAAAGTTTTATCGTCCTAGCACAACTGGGAGTACTTTAACTCACGATCGCCGGAATTCCGGACACTCCCTACAGCTCCCCCCCCCCCCCCCCCCAAGGTAACCGAATCCAATCCGATTCTGTCACTGATGCATCTAGGACTTGTGCCTATACTTCCCACCAAGTTTCATCCTGATCGCTCCACTCTATGCGTGTCATAAGATTTCCGGTTCTCCCCTCCACCCCCCCCCCCCCCCAGTTCATCGGATTCGGTCCGGACTTGAATTGGGACATCTGAGACATGGGGTCTTTCAAGATATCAAGTTTTCTTAATATCCGATAACCCGTTCGAAAATTATGCATGCCACTAATTTCCGGATTCCGCCGTCTTGCCCTCCCCCCACGATGGTCGGATCGGGCGAGTGACTGTTTCCAAGTTAATCAGGTCGGGTCCCTGATATGCCTGCCAAGTTTTATCGTCCTAGTCCACCTAGAAGTACATCAACCACGGATCGCCAGAATTCCGCAACCCCCCTCCACCCCCCCCCCCATGGTGTCCTAGTCCGGTCCAGTTCTGTCAGTTATTTATCTAGAGCTTGTGCTTGTTCTTCCCACCAAGTTTCATCCCGATCGCTCCACTCTGAGAGTTCCACATGATTTCCGCCCCCCCCCCCCCCAGATTCATCGGATCCGGTCAGGACTTGACTTGATCAGGAATTATCGGTTTGGGAGGATTCCGGGTGAACTCTTGTCAGGCAAGAAAATAAAATTCAAAATTATTGTTTAGCATGTTTCCTTACCCATGAATCGACTATCTCATTTGCTTTTAATTTTTTTTTCGAACCCTAACCTGAAACCCCCTCCCCCAGTCCTGAATATACAGAGACCATCTGCGTACCCGTTCTGCACCATCAAATATGATTCGCAGTCAGCTTGGGCTGAAGGAATATTTGAAAATCTGTGAACTTGACCTGTACTTAGACGCAAAGAATCTAGAATCTAGTTTGAACAACGTATCTCAACCCTGCGAGAGTTATCGTGCTAACAGACGGACAGAAAAACGGATAACTTTTAGGTATCCCTTTACTTACGTTTTGGGATCACAAAAATTTGGGGTGCACAGTGTTTGACGAAATGTAGGGCTCTCCTAGTGCGAAAGCCGAAAAAAATTGTTTTTCACATCCAGCCTATGAAGTTACGCGGGTCATAGGAGTAGGAATAATTTAAAATATTAGATCGTTTTACGCAGAATCAGGCTAATATCGTTATAACGGATCACAAAGGTCGTACAAAATTCGAATCTCAGGGAGAGAATGGGACGAGCAATTCGGAGCGCAATTGGGCTGCATTTTCTTGAAGGGTAGGGCGGGTTCTAGAATCTGTGATGCTGCATATCTTCCCTACAAAATGAGTCACCACAATTGCTTAAAACTGAGGTGGCCACCCACTACCACAATGATAGGCCATGCTGGAAATAAGAACTGCAACAGATGAATACACACCTAAGCTGATGTCCAGGTCGCCTGAAATGTACTCGAGCAATACTGGGAATCCTGCCTCAGCATACTCAGCCAGTTTAGGAATCCACTCTGGATCCAATGGACTGAGGATCTGTAGATCAAGGGCGCTTTTCTGAAACACGCTCATCAACCAATTCTTCACTTGACCTGGAAGAACAGAAAGCATTCGTCAAGCTATCATCGCCAATAGCTTTGCTTATAGACATTACAGAACTTATTATTCACCTTTTCAGAATCTATTTCACATGTGTTTGAATTTGCACGAGTATTTGTGCGGATGCCCTGTTATTTGGCCACCACCCGCGGGAAACAACAAGAGGCTTCCATTAAAACTGTACACTTCGCTCCGGTGTAAATTCTCTATCTCACCAGCTAAAAGTTTTAGATTGACAGCACTGAGCCTCGTTTTTGTTGCATGCTGCAGGTCCACTTCTCGGCCGATTCCGGACTGATTCTGTCTGTATCCGTTTTTGCACTGCAGCGCTTCCGAGGAAGACGGCAGCGCTTCTCAAGGATCACGGACTTGCTCACCGACTAAGTCCGTGCTTCCCTGCAAGATGCTGCAGCGCTGCCGCTTCAACCAAGAAGAAAGTGAATCCAGAAACGCATATTGTGCAAAAGCAAAGAAGTGCTGCAGCAGCGATGCGGCAGCGCTATTGCAACAAAAACGAGGCTCTGGTCATGGATAGAGGGGGGGGGGGGCAAGTACAGCACAGCTGACAAAAATGCTATTCTTTCCACAAAAAAAGGAAGGCTCTCTAGAGACTAAATGTTTACAAGGCGGCTTGCGTCTTGACGAGTATGCTTTTGACTTTGGTTTACTGTCTGGGAGTCGGTGACGTGTCTGGTACTCAAAAATCGTTTCTTCCGATGCGGCACGCTGGTTAAAGGGATTACTCCTTTGCTTTGAACAAAGCCATAGACCTAATGGACTACTGATCAGAACTATTTTGACGTGGCGGAATCCATTCGCGCACTGCACAACAATTTGACACAAATCTTTAAACTTTAAACAAGACGTGCTGCGCAGCAGTTGCTGCATTGTTTTACAACCCCCATCACGATAGACAAAAAAAAGAGACAAGACTGCCTAAAGTCGGTAGCCTAATTTGATTAGCCGTTGTACGGTTCGAGGTCAACAATCACAGAACATTTCCACTGGAGTAGCCCCAAGATACTAACATGTTGTCTCCTTGTCATTAGCCTACTGATAAAAAGGGTTCGCAACTTCACAGTTGAAGTCTAGTTCAACAACAATACTCTTGTTGACTAGCTCTCCTTGCCGAAGCAAAATCGCCGGGTACCTAGCGGAAGATCCAGAAGCGGTATCACCCCGGGTATCACAGCTACTCCCAAAGATCGCCGTGATTGTCTGATACAGGATCTGAGTTGTTGAGTTTGAGTCGTTACGGAGACGTTTACTCCTTCTTCCTGAGGATCACTGGCGTGTTTTGGACTTAGTCATATAGAACAGGTTTGTCATCTTACCGTGAGGGTCCAGAAACAACGGGCACTTTGGCGCGCTGAGAGCGATGACAGCACTATCCATCGTATAACGGTCGTCCGCCAGTCCGTCTATGACCCACGCACGAACAGTGCGCAAGTCACTGACCAAAGTTGTCAATCGGGGATTATCCCGTACGGGAACACCGCTGTCATGTATGCTCTGCAGCCAGGACTGTGTAATCACCTGACAAAATATATATGAAGGAAATCCAAAGGAATGATTTACCCTGGTTGGAACAGATAACGTTGAATTTTCCACACACGCATTATGGGGCTGTTCACCAGACTTTGCGCTGCAGGAAAGACTATTATACTTGAATCATGGGAATATCCGTAGAGCGGATTCAAAGGTAGCAGGGTATCCTAAAGATTACTCTCTTTCATTAGAATCAGGATCAATTATTAGGGTAAATCAAATTATCCAGAGCTGGTGGACTCGAACTCTGGACTCGGCTCGCGACTCCTTTTTAACGGACTCGTCTTGGTCTAGTACTTAAAGACTCGGACTGCTCGTCTCGAAATCAGGATGGGTCCAGAGTCCAAGATAATCTTGGCACAACGGATGGTTATGTTCTTTATATTACTGTACGTATACTACTATGACGCGGAAAATCTGAATCTCAGTGCTAACCAGGCTTTTCAGTGGCCAGTGATCAGCTTACGGAAGGTAGCTCACTGCGTGAAAACTTATTTTTCGTAAATCACTTTCGTCAAGCACAAAACACAGGTACAAGCGCAAAGAGACACCACAGCCCGACAGGGAAACTCCATTATACTGAAACTGCTTATTCATGAATAGCTGGCCAACGATGTAACGCACTTTCATCGGGTCTTGAAGCCTCTTTAAGTGAAAAGTGATGTATAACTAGATTGACATATCTCGGCCCTTTTTCGGTTAAACTTTAAGCAAAGACTTGCATCTATTCGGTTTGAACTACCGGCTTACCTTCCGACTCGCTGAAGGATAAGGGCCAAAAAAGAGGACAGCAGAGGCCGCGAACAGGGAGTCACCAATAACAGTATCCAGTTCCACCTGAACATCCGCAGCACGTGATTTCCACTTTCCGCGTTCGCCACTAATACCCTCTGTAAGAAAAGTCAAAGTATATCACTAACAGTCTAGCCTAAGGCCTATTCTCGCCGGTCCCCGAGGACTCCTCGGGGAATCGAGGGGAACTAAGAGAATAGAAGGAATCACTCCACGCGGACTCCGCGTACGGAAAACAACGAGAACACGGGGGATGCTTCCAAAATGCTTCCAAAAAACAATATGCAGCTGACGAAATTAGTCTATATCCACTTTATTTTGTATTTTGTTTGTTCTGATTGTTTTAATTAATTTTACATTGCACCTACACAAGCAAAAATTGATTCCCTCTGAATTTGAAAGGGAGTCCTTCTTGATGATGGTGATGATAACTGGAGCATTTCACGGCCGGAATGGGGTCCCTGGGACAAACAAAAACGCAGGGACTCCTCAAAAGGAGTCCTCGGGGAACGGCGAGAATACACCTCTAAGCAGGATGCAAAAGACTGTACAGTTGATACCGTCTGTAAATTTTACTGATAGGACCGATTCTTTGGTGTCTGGTAATCCTCTTAACTTTCATCGTAACTTAGGCTGCAGACTACCTATATACCGAAATTTCTGCTCCGGTCTACGTCCCTATTATTTCATCGATTCTCATTCCGCAGATTTGGAGCTTCTTACAGATTTTTGACGGCACTACGCTGATTTTTGTATATGCCGTGTTCGGCTCTTTTCAAGGGACATCAGCCCCCCAGTTATTGCTTCCTGTGAGCCTATTGGTCAGAAACGCCGGTTATGCAAGACCTTTCAGTGCTCCTTCCGGCTGACTTGGTGACCAATGACGACGTGGTTTGTGGGATAGGCATAGGCCCGGGAAGTCTCTTGTGTAACCCGAATTTTGCATACAAGCTTACCCAATAACTGATCTGATCTCTGCAGCTTCTGCACGCAATCGTCAATCTGGTCTTCCAAGTCCTTCTTTTTCTTCGAACGCGCGGCAAAATCGTCGTTCAGAGCTTGAAGACGATCCATAACCTGTGGAGAAGTCGATGTTTTTCCATGACATGCTACATAGCCGAAGCAAACACAAAGAAACGATCCAACATGTAGACAAATGTAAAGCAATTCCAAATGCTCAATAAGAACCAGTACCTGAAGGTTTGGTTTCCGCATTATCAGAGTCTATTTCTATTTCTGGTTTATTCGTCAATCAGTACGAGTGGTTACTATCAGCAAATTGCGATATTTTAATGAAGCTTGTAATAAGTAAAACAAATTAAAAGGAATAGATTATTATTATATATTAGTGTTTTTTTGTCTTTTTTCGTATGTTAAATTTTTGCCATGGCCATCGGGCTGCTTACAGCAATAAACTATCTATCTATCTATCTACTATGGGTGAAGGTCAGGTAAAGTTCGTGGAAGTTCACATAGACGCTATGCTTAGATGCGGAGGGGGGGGGGGATAAGGCGTGGAAAGCCAAATATTTACAAAATATATCGAGACGGTCGGTTTTCTTATTTTCTGTTCACTAGTTTTGTCGGTGGACCAGAAGTTCAGTGGTATCCCGGTAATTCAGCCGCTATCCATGGGAACCGAAAATTGGGAAGCAGCTCATGGCACAACGGTGATGCGTACATACTGGACAATACAGTCCAGCAATGAATATGTCGCAAAGCGAAAGACGCGGCGCAAGATTTGGGATGCCTCTTTTCTATTCCCGAAACATTTTTGGCATAGCTCCAAGTTTGAGGACCGCTTCTAGGTTCGACAGCCCGATGGGTTTATTTGGTATGAGAGGGGTACAAACTAGGTACATAGCCCACCAACAAAAAATACGCAAATGCTGTTCTTATGGAAAGCTAATAATGCCCAGAAAAAGGCATTATAAAGAATACACACCCGGCAACGAAGGGAGCAACCCCCTCGCCCCCGACCTATGGTCGGTCTCCTTTTCCACTTTAACACTGCTCTGCGTTCCTTCTTGTAAGGATCAGCACTGATGTCGACACAAAAGTAACATAAGACGATGACATACATCGTAAGTCAACATGGTAAGTCAAAATGTGTTCTTTGCTATTTTGCGTGCTATCAGATACCATGGTATCTGATAGCACGGTCTAAAGTCGTTTTTGCAGTTATCGTGCCATCTGACACCCCGGTCAAAAGGCGTTTTTGCAGTTATCGCGGTATCTGGCCAGTTATCGTAGTATCTGATATTCAGATATCACGGTCCAACCGTGGTAACTGATTGGAGTATCTAAAAAAGTATCTCCCTTTCCTCAGTTTTTGTCAAATTGGTAGGACTGAATATCAATTTTTCTTTTTGGGATGACTTCGAAAAGCGCATCGGCAATTGCCGTTTTTGCAGAGCAGCCGTATTTCAGATACCACGGTAACTGCAAAAACGACTAATGCAGATCCAGTTACCGTGGTAACAGAACCGCGGTATCTGCAAAAATGCAACTATTGAGATGCATGATCGGAGCTGAGGCTTTACCTGAGTAAGCGTTGCGTGTTTTTCGCTGAGTATCGCCATCTGCCGAGCGAGTTCTTTTTCGCTTTCTCTGAGTTTCGCTTTTTTTGGTCCGACAATATGAATTACACGGTCATACACTTCGATTCCACGGACCCAGCGACAGAGACCCTCACACGCAACGGACACCTGGGAAACAACTTCTGGGTCGAATTCAGGGTTGTTCAGAAACCTGCGGGAAAAGGAAGGGTAAACTTCGGAGACAAGTGAGATGACAGCAAGCTGAATGCTTAAAGCACAAATCGCAGTAGACACAGTTTACGCACCAACAGTACGTCACTCCTTTGAAAGTGAGATGGGTGACTCAGAGATTATGTTCGAGCTATCATTTATTTTTGTTGTGGGTGCTCTGAGGATGATTATTCTCTGTAGTGTTCAATCTACCACAAACCCCTGATTTTTGGATACCCTATGCCAAACGCTGGGTATATCTAGCGTTTGGCATAGCCTATGCCTAACGCTGGATACCCTATGCCTATCGCTGGATACCTGTTGGTATCCTAACCTTGACCTACCTGAATATAAAGGAGTTCTGATTGGTTGATTTTTTAGCTTCACTCAAATCACCAATATTTTACTGGGCTACAGTATCCAGCACCTGGCATAGAGTATCCAGCGTTAGGCATAGGGTATGCCAAACGCTAGAACATCCAGCGTTTGGCATAGATCCAAAAATCAGGGGTTTGTGGTTGACTGGTAGTGTTCGTTTTTTTACTTTTTGAAACGAAAGAAGGGCAAAAGCGGGGATTTCAGAGGCTTATAAATCCATAAGGGAGCTTGGGTCCCTTCAAGTGGGTCCCTTGGGTCTCCTAAAACTGAAAAAGCAAAGACCAACAAACCTTTCGCGAATTTCTTCCATGATCGCCGGATCTCCTCTGTCGCGATCGTAATTGAGTAGCATGTCCATGAACTTTATATCTCCAAGAAGTTTGACAGACGACGGCCAATAATCCAAGTAAAGTGTTCCATGGCCTGACATATCAGGAAGTCGAGTCGGCTTGACCTTGAGCATAACGCAAATGGCCTCCATAACCTGTACGAAAAATTATAGTCATATTAGTGAAAACTCTTCTTCGGCATGGAAAACACTCCGCTCCAAAACTCTTCTTTGGTGTGAAACGTCTATTCACAACGACTTAGAAACTCTCATCCATGGTATTCGCAGAAAGCTAATAATCTTCCAGGATAATTTAGAGATTAGCCTCTTTAATGGTGGATTTACACACTGCTTAAAATGCGAGCGTATTTGAAATCCGAGCATATTTTACGCACGTATTTGGGCTTGAAAAGGCCTCTAGCAGTACGGACGTATTTGAGAAATCGGTCCGTTTTGTACCTGAATAAGTCTGTACTGCTAGAAATCTTTTCAAGCTCAAATACGTGCGTAAAATACGCTCGGATTTCAACATACGCTCGGATTTTATGCAGTGTGTAAACCCACTATAAACTGACCGGCTTCGCTCCTATAATGGCGCTCTTCTAACACGCTTTTGGAGTCAGGCATCTCTAATGTGTTCAAGTGTATTAGGTGCACTACTGGCCGCAGTCCGAACTTGAAAGAGTTCAGTGATTTCCAACCAAAAGTCATCTTGTGGTACGAGTGTTTCGTCGTTTCGCCCATATCATTTCCGCGATTTCGAACTTTGTCACTGATTCACCCGAACGAAACTACGCTGATTTTTGCATTTGACGTGTCTGGCTTTTTCGAGGCGGGTCAGGCTGCCACACTGCTACCGAAGAGCCCATTGGCCAGAAATAGCAGTTACGCAAGTCTTTCCTGTTTCCAGTCAAAACTAAGGGTTCCAGCGAGGCTGGAAACCGCGGGGACGGGTTTGTAATAAAGAGAAACCCAGCAGAGTGTCAAAGTAGCTACGTATGTTAGAAATGTATGCACTGCGAACGCGAAGTGCGCTTTAACCAGTTAGAAGCTTCCATAAAAAGCTATGGCTTTTTAAACCGGAAAGACAATTTAAGCTAACGCGATTTTGTCTAAAACGACCTTGTCTAACAAGACAAGTAACAAAACAGACAGCGAACTATATCCAGACCACTAATCAAAGACAGAAAAGGGAATAACTTGGATAGGACCAACCAGGTGCGTTGTGTGTTCAATTCGCACACTGCTTCTTTTTTTTCTCCAAAACTGTCGTACTTATTCAACATTTTGGCGTCCTTACCAAACGAACGATGCTAGGCGGTTTCTTCAAAGTTTTAATCTCAGTTAGGTCTGGGGGCCGAAGAGTATCAAGGGCAGCGAGAGCAGCTTCAAGAGCAGGAATCGCGTCGGCGAGATCTGCCTCGCATTCGTCTTTCATCGCCTGCGCAAGAGCAGCAGCCTCGTTCGCTTGTGCGCCGTCCGCAGCTACAACCTGCAAAAAATTACATGTTTACACTCAAACTTAAATCTGAAGTAGGCCTATTCTAATAAGACAACTATCCATGTGACACTACAGTAATACTAACCCTACTGTTATTACTCGAGCGGGCGTGTACATAGATAGAATTAAGAAGGAGCCTGATTGTTTAAGTTATATTTTTTTGGGGGGGTATATGGCCCTTGGGCTTTTGAAATACACTGATCTATCTATCTATCTATACAATGCTACTTCAGACGCCTTCATCGTCACACCCCGAACTTTAATCTTTTAATGACATAAGCGGAAGGCAACCAAATAAGATGTCATCAAGTATTCCTTCCAGATCCTTTGGTCATACACATTCATCGTAGGACGTTGTCGGTTAGCAACCTTGGCACGGGTCAACATTAAACAATAAAGCGTACACGCTTTACCTCTCTTTGTGCTTCCACTGTTACTGCATCCTGCTCAATTTTGACCATCAAACAGTCAGTCTGTTCGGACAAAGCGATGAGTTTGGGCTGCAACTTTTGCATTTCAGTCTGCTGTACTTCCACCTGTCAAGAAGAAGGATTACTAATCTCACTGACATGGATAAAACATCGCGCATTTAATATTATAAGGTCCTTGCTTAATTAATTTTCGTGAAAGTTCACGAGAAATGTAGAAAATAACCTCAGTCGTTTTGCAACTAATCCACAGGAGGAAACTCGACCAAATTAGTTGCGTTTTTGCGGATACCATGGTATCTTATACCACGGTCTAAAGTCGTTTTCGCAGTTACCGTGGTATCTAATACCACGGTCAAAAGGCGTTTTTGCAGTTGTCGTGTATCTCGCCAGTCATCGTGGTATCTGATATTCAGATACCACGGTCCGACCGTGGTAAATCGTGGTATCAGAAAAAGTCGTCTGACTTTCATCATCACCAACAATAGGGCCTAGGATTTTGTCAAATTGATGGGAAAGAAGTTTGGCACTTAGTTATGTAACTGGATATCAGTTTTTCTTTTGGGATGACTGCGAAAAGCGCAATTTCGGCAACTGTCGTTTTTGCAGAGCAGCCGTAGTATCAGACACCACGGTAACTGCAAAAACGACTAATTGCAGATCCAGTTACCGTGGTAACAGTTACCATGGTATCTGCAAACACGCAAATATTTCTTTTGTGGCCACCCAGCCGGGTCGTAACGTAACTAATGGGCATCTGCAATTCTAATTATGACGCCAAGGAAAGAGAAAAACAACTTACCGGAGAGTGTAGTTGTCCAGAAAGAGACAGTCCCCGAAAGACCAGAGAATTACCCCAAAATGACCGCAAAGTGTATTTTGAATCATCTGTTCGATACACACACAGCTTAAGGCGAACTTAAAAGCAAACAATTTACTTTTACAGAATCTGGAACATTGGGATCCGAGTGGGCATTGGCCAAACACTGGGGCAATGTACCCTACTCACACCACGAAGAATCTACAAACGGGTAACGCCTAGTTGAGCGCTACTCACTTGCACTCCACTCATTCGTGTACATCTCATTTGCACCAGATGCACTTGAGCGCCTCGCATTTATAGTAGGTTTTACAACTTCGTTACGATTACGGATAGCTAATAGAGGAAGTAAACAACAAAGCTACAAGTATTTCATGGTCATACACATGTTCCATCATGTTTCACGTGATTTATAGCTCTTTCGTGTGGTAAAGAGAACCTCCAAACACATGTTTGCTTATGAACATTTTGACGGCGCAATTTATGGAGAGTAGAAAAGTAAACGGGATTCACGAAGTATAACACGCACACAGTGGACGCATTGTTTAACTTTTATGTTGCCTTTATGCTAGCCCAATACCATCCTTCCGTTTGTCCTTACATTGTTCTCTTATTTGAATCCTCACATCCCGATGAAAAATTTATCTCAGAATAGTAGTATGAAGTTGTGCGAAAAAGTAGCATGCAGTACGAACTGATTTGTCAAGGAGACCGTGTTACTGTATGCTACTATTAGCAAGACAGGATGCTCCTCGATAGTACTGCTTAAGATTGGACCAGTCTGAGGCACATCAATGATAGTATTATGTACTATTACATATACAATACATGCAACTTTTTGGTACAACTACCATACAACTACGCAGGCTACAAATTTGTCATCGGGATGGGACAGTGTTGCGCTCAGACGGATGGAGCGCAAACGATGGCATACAATGGTAGTCCGCAAGTGGTTGCACTCAAATGGTCTATCCCCTGTAAGGCTCTTTTGAAAAAAAGGTTGCTGGACCAGATGGAGCCTTACCTGCGATGCAGCCGTATCCAGAAGCTCCAGACCAAGCAGATACCGTGTCTTTTCTGATTCAAGAAAATCACGTCGGACCTTTAGGATTTTTGTGAACGTCTTGACGAAGTCGAAAAAGGTCTCGATGCAAATATTGACGGCTTTATGACTGGAAAATAAAGTACGTCATTTTCACTCTCTCTGGACACAAGTGACAGTAAAATAATTCTGACGCCTGGCTGAGTCGGCCAATTGTAAAGAAAATTGACAAGACCTCCTCCTCCCACTCCCGTGAAAGGTGAGACCTGGTGAGACACAATGAGCAGATCAAACAAGACCAACAATAGGCTCCACATACGCACCATGCTTCCGGCTTTCTAGATATTTCTTGCGCTTCACGGTAGATCTTCAAAATCACGGCAATGCATCTCTCCTTATTTTCCAAGGAAAGAACCGAGCCGCTTGGGTCCCATTCCTCGATTAGTCGGTTTGCAGCAAAAGACAGAGCAGCGTTGTCCCAGTCATGACACCTACAAAACAAAACAAAAAGAGAAAATAAAGGTAGATCACGAATACTGAGGATTGCTCACATTGAGTTCTGACTTCGAGTTTCCCCGAATTTCTGACTTTGAATTTCTCCGAATTCGCGCAATTGCTCGAATTTGCCCCGTAAGAGAATCATGTCGGTCCCAACGAATTGCGACTAATTTTATTTGTGCCACTTTCTTTTCCTCTTCCCTTTCATCTCTTTTCAAGACCTCTTAATCTCCTATGGCACGCATAGGTTTTTGTGCTAAGCAGGTGAAATCTGAATGTCGAAGTTACGAGTTGGTTTCCAACATCACAAAGTGATTATAAAGGCAAAAATATTAAAGGTTAACCTCTGAAATCGAGGTTGATATCGGAAAAAAAAATTAAGACGGCCAGTGAAAATAACCTATCTGAAGGTGAGGTAGGTTATGGAAAATATCTGCCCAGCGCAGCGAGGTCTATCTTTATAAATGTCTGTCCAGATTTTTGTTCCGATAACAAAAAAGATGGAGGTATGTTATAACTTTTCGGAACAGAACCATTAACACTTAACCATTACCCATGCAGATCATTCTAAGTCCCACAGGTTCGGTCAGTCACATAGAAAATTAGAGGTAGATATGACTTAATATCAACCTCTCTGGAGGTAATTTATGACTTCATATCAACCTCTCTGGATCATATTCACCGCGAACCTTCTGTATGAAAATTATCGTAATATGGTTGATCATCGTGGTCATCCGATGATATGCATCACATACCTGTTTGTGAAAAGTTAATTTAGAATATAAGGAAAGAGACAATATCCAATGCTACTTTTCGTCCATTTAAAGGATTCACTGTACTTACAACTGAACAGCAGATCGCTTCAATAGCTGCGGAAACATGCGAAGACCAACTGAACTGATCCAGCCACCTTCGGCGAAAACAAGGACAAGGCGAAGGTTTGTTTTTACACGCTCAGTAAATGACTGGTACAGCGAAGCAGGGGAATCGTCACCAGTAGTCCTCTGAAAAACAACGATCTCAATAGCACATTTTTATCATGTGACAAAGGGACCACCGCGTGGTTGACACTCGTGCTTGTGGGTCTGTTGTCAACTTGGACGGCCGGTTGAGTGGACGGCTCTAGATCTAATCGTGGGGAAGAAGGTGGGGAAAGTCGCGGGGCATACTGCTGTGCTTTTGTGATGGTAGGCTGGACTGATCGCACTATGCTGGAAACTCTCGGCCAGTGGGTGGAAGGTAGATGGTAGGTGAGAGATTCAGACCCGATGTCAATGTTCAAGGAGAGTGCCCTTAGCTAACGTTCTTAGAGTTCTACATAGTGGTGAACTAACCTGGTATCTTCATACACACAGTACACGGTACACAGGTTTTATTGCTAACAATTGTAGACCCTGTACCTTGTGGATGGACAGAACAGACTGACTTACAAAATGAGAAACACTTCCAACTAAAACTTCTTGAGAACCTGTTAGAAAAGCTGACGGGCTACATCGTTGGCATTTATGGTCCCCGTCATAAACCTAGACATCTTTTCGTGTCACGACGAAGTAGGCCGATTCATGGAAATGGGCCCGGAGCAATAAAACTAATTAGAAAAGGTACGTTGCGCCCAGGGGCGTAATTTCGCCAAAATCCTAAGGGGGGCAAAGTTGGAGCCGATTTTCCCAAGTCAAGTGAAAATGAGCAGTTTTATTTCAAGAAGAAAAACGTAATAAAAACAAAGAAAAAAAGAGATATTTTACTGATCGACCAAGGCGAAACGACGCTTCTTCAAATTCTCGAAACTGTCCACTGCGCGATTGACGTCAAGCTTCTTCGCTTTTATAGGTTGGGTACCAATGACCAAAAGATCACTTAGTCGGTCGTCTGACATAGACGTGTTCAGCCCTGCATAGCGCATGCAGATCGCTAAAAAAGTTTCAAGGCTTCCGTGTTCTAATGTTACCATAAAGACAAAGGTATACTAAAGAAAACCGATCTGTTTCTGTGGATGCTTGAATTCTGTAGGCCTATCTTAGTTTCGACGAGAGTTTCGAAGACGCTAAATTTCAGCTGGGGGGGGGGGCAAACATAAAGCTGGGGGGCAGTTGCCCCCCTGCCCTATAGCAAATTACGCCCCTGGTTGCGCCTGGCAACATAGAAACAATCTAAGGAAGTTTACACCGCTATCAAAACAGCCCCCCGGCACCAGCAGCAGCTACTAAAATCGCGCCAAATCTGTTTGTGCCGCTAAATTATCCTAATCATTCTGAGAGGAAGACGCGGCATGTGTAGGCTAAAGGGCAAGATAAATACTGAACAGGTAAAACCTAGTCAAGTAGGCAGTAGCACATCCAGGGTTCACAATAGCCTAAGCAGAGAAAATATCGGCACACCCTGCATGGTCTTCACGATGGAGTGAGATGGTACAAAAGTTTCGTGTCGTACTATGCCGTAACTGCAGGCCCCAGATACCGATTTTCTTTTTCATCGACCTTACATGTCTCGGTGCGGAGGCGAATGACGAATGATTCCTTCGCTGAACGGATGACTACACTGTACAAAGTTTCTCCAAGTAAGGATTAAAGTTAACTGCAGTATTTGCTACTGGGATTAAGCTTATCTCTACTGGGGCAATATTAATCCGAATTAGAGATGATCTTATCTCAGTAGAGATAAGATTAATCCCAGTAGTGAATACTGCAAGATTTTTTTTTACAGTGTACATACGGGATGACTACGTACGAGGAACCGAAAATGCTCGGAGTCAAGCACCAGCTTCAAGTTACTTTCGGCACTCCGAGTTTGGAAAAAAAAACACGTCACTGTAGTGAGAAGAACCTAAACACTCTCTGAGATCACCCCGATCTTCCCCTCGAATAGAACCCAAGTCTATGAAAGTCCCCTGAATCATTATCCGATCCAAAGGATTCTCACCAAGCGCCTTTTTATCGCAAGCAATCTTTTCCGACGCTGCTTATGGCATTACTCGCGAAGCACCAGTATTTTCTCGCTCAGGATATATAAGGACGAATATCCATGCATTAATGAAGTCAGTCCTCAGACGTAAATCAGTGGACTAGGACCAGTGAACCAGTGTATGCACTACATGTATTGAGTAAGTTGAAACTATTATTAAACCTTTACTCGCACTACAGTTTGTTTGACTCTATCATGCCCTAGGAGATAGACCCCACGAGCCTCCCCCATGCTACCGAAAACACTACAGGACCGAGTCCAAGTCCGTTCGGGACCGGTAGGCCAAGGATTCATGTTCTACATCACTAACCTGAAACTTCATATTCTGCGACAACTCCAGGAGCTCAGCTTTCTCCTCTGGCGAGAACAGCATAGGTACTTCTCCATAAACAAGAATGAGCATTATTTGTTCCAGACAAAATTGCGGGTCGAATAGTTGTTCCTCGCTGAGTAGGAAGCAAGTCGCTTCGCCACGGGCCCCAACCTGTCTCAGTAGACCTTTTACCGTTGAAATCCAATTATGGCGGGACGCTTGCTGGCCGCGTCTGATCTAAAATTAACAAGTTGTGTTTCTAGCTTTCATTCACCTCGAAGGGGAAAGATATGTCGTAGCTTTTAATCAACCAGCAATGACTAAAAAATGACAACCCGATGAAAAATTTGTCTCAAAATAGTAGTATGGAGTTGCACGAAAAAGTAGCATGCAGTACGAACTGATGCTACTACATGCTTCTACTTCAAGGCTACCGTGTTACTTCATACTACTGCATGCTACTATTAGCAAGACTGGATGCTACTATGGCAAGACAGGATGCTACTAGATACTACGACATAAGATTGGACCAGTCTGAGGCACATTAAATGATAGTATTCATTGCTGCTACATAGTATTATATGCAACTTTTTCGTACAACTACCATACAACTACGCAGGCTACAAATTTTTCATCGGGAAAAGCAACCTAGAGCTGAGAGAACGCAAACAAAATCCATTTTTTTTTTACTAATTTGTAATCTGTTGATTTTGTCTTTGTCTCTAGTTTTCTACTCCACTGTCGGTTTATGGACGTGGAGTTAAAAAGGCAAAGCGAACTATTTCTGCAAAGCAGCACCGGACCCCCGCCCCAGGTCGAACGCTAATTGCATTATGTGGGCACAAGCCTTAACTCTTGGAATCCGCTGGCTGGCTGGCAGATACTAATAACGTTGAACAGTTTCTACCAACTAATAAAGCCACATCGGCAATTACCTCGAACAGCTTCATCCGTAAGACGCAAGCAGCTACGCGTGCAGCCGTCCTTCGTCCAAGCCCTGGCTGCCCAACAAGCATCACATGCCCTTCCTCAATACCCAAAATGCGAACTATCTTCGATGTCTGCTGAATTAGGTTTTCACATACTATAAGCTTCAGCCGAGCGTCCTCGAGGATTTGATCTAGACGAATGGCATATTCCTACAGAAAGAAAATGCTTAGAGGGTCATTGAAGGCACATCTCTTTCTCCACCTACACTGTCAAAAAAATCCTGAAGTATTTGCTACTGGGATTAATCTTGTCTTTAAAAAGATAATCTTATCTCTAATTCGGATTAATCTTATATCAGTAGAGATAAGATTAATCCCAGTAGCAAATACTGCAGTTAACTTTAATCCTTACTCGGAGAAACTTTTTACAGTGTACTAACTGAGAAAACTATTTACACTGTAAAAAGTCCCTCCGTATAAGGATTAAAGTTAACTGCAGTATTTGCTACTCAGATTCGTCTTATCTCTATTTGGTATTAATCTTTTCTGCGTAGAGATAAGAGTAATCCGAGTAGCAAATACTGGAGTTAAGTTTAAACTTTATACGGAAAGACTTTTTGCAGTGTAGTCATCGGTCCAGCAAATGAGGACCTTCTTATCAGGAACCATCTCGTTTGCACAACAAAAAATATCAGTCTCATCCGTGGGCACAAAACAAAAAGTACAGAACAGATTTAAAAATCGTGCGTGAAAACAGTCAGACACTTAAGTTCGCAGCAATACTCTTGATGACTAACTCTTCGTTCCGATGAAGAAGCGCCGTGTGCCCAGCGAAGAGCCAAGAACGTCACGATGACTAACGTTGATGATTGGTCTGAACAGGATTTGAATCAATTTAGAGGGTTTCTTTTGGGTGACGTTTCTTGCTCTTCCCGAGGTTTAGTGGAGCGTTTCGGACTCGGTAATATAGAGTATTCTGTGGCCCAGGGGTAGCTTTCTGTAGTATAGAGAGATTGCACCCTACCCAATGAAAACGGATGTTGCTACACCATCATCACGGGATCGTAGCAAAAAAAAAAATAACATTGGTAGGTATAGGACTTTCAACTTTGAAATAAAATCATAGGCATTTGATCATCATTCTGAGCAAGGGACTTGCTGGAACTTTTAATTGGGCTACTCCTTAATCGTATAATTCAATTTTTCCCGTACGGAAATAAATATATATGTAAACTATACATTTTTGGGTCAACTGACTCAAGCTTTGTAGAAGGAACAATGATCTTACCTGTTGGCTCTGTATCTCCGAATAGCCTTTATCCAGTGTCCTAACTGAGAATAGTAACCTCCTTGACAACTTTTCTGTTTCTTCCGAAGTGTGCTGGCCTTGAAATACGGACAGAGGCTCGATCTTCATCTCTTCCCTAAATGAGAGCAGAATGGTGTTGACGTGGTCTTGTCCGTCCTTGAGGTGATCCAAAAATGTCCTTTGAAGCTCATGAAGCACAAACCGGTGAAGAAGCTGGTGATCTGTGAAGTCGCGGTCTGAGATGATCTGGATGAGTCGGACAAGGTGGTACGGTGTGAGGCGGAACTCGCAGTGGATCCCTCGAAAGTGATCGTACAGCTTCACGAACAAGCCTGCATAATGCTGGAACAGAGAAGAACTATGAGGTCCGATGGAAATTGCTATGGAAGCGATTGTACACAAACTAAGAATCTGCCGTAGCCCCAACCTTTTCCCTAATTCTCCAGCAACACCCAAGACCAGATTCAACCAAGACCAGGTTCAACCAAGACTCCAAGAAGCATGGCTTCAAACAAGACCAAGCTCACCCGTTAAGCAGTTACCTGCTTCCCAAAATTTCCGGGACCGGAAATCCAGGCCAAAACGGCAGGGAGGGTAGCTGCACGAAATCACACGTCTTGAGGAAGGGATTGCCCAAAACAGTAGCCTTTTCACTTTCCGATCGTTGTGGTTCCTAAAATTACAGGACCCTACAGTTATGTCTGAAGAACACCTCTTTCCGAGGAAACACCACAGAAAAGAAAACAGGCTCCTGTGGGTCCCCCTGGATCTCCGAGTGCATGGACCCTTTATGCCTTTGGCAATGACGATGAATTAACCAATAAACTGTCATCATAAGGGGTACGTGGTTCCACAAGGTCCTCATAGTCCTTGAAAAGCCTTGCCGAAGATAAGGTTAAGGCTGAAATGATTATTTGTTTCAAGTGATTTGAAGGATGAGGTTTTTAACTCCGCTCAGTGTGACTATTCAAATTTTTTTCGATTTTTTTCGCTGAGGCGAAAGCCTGTTTGACGCCGCAAATCACTATTATTATTATTCGGAAATTCTGTGATGCACTTGACACAAAACGGGAGATAGTGCAGCAGGGCCGTAACCAGGAATTTATTTGGGTGGGGTTGCTGGGGGAACATTCCTCGCGGATCGGACCTAGTCCATACCTGACAGTAAAAAAGGACACAGACCAGAGGCTAAACCCTGTAAAGATACGATTACTTTAGAATATTTTTTTTTGTGGGGCGGCCGGACCCCCACCCCCTTCCTTATGGACACTACCTTGTGAGTGCAGTATATGTTAGAAAATTTAAATATTGAGCTTTCGATAATGAGGCGAATTCGCACGATAACAAGACCAAAGGTTTCGGTGGAATCCCAAAAATGTAATATTTGATCCAGACAAATGGGTCTTATCTTCGCCAGATCCAGGATTTGCCAGACTCCTTGAACATTTTTACTATTAAAATTTAGAAAAAGATTAAGGCCAAACTGGTAATCATCTGAGAAAACCAAGTTCAAATATGGATTCAGCATGTGTGTTTACCTCTTTAAGTCATATCTATTTTGACGAAACTGATCGAAATTCCCTGCCTTACTTCTGCTAAATTTCTGGCTTCGGCCAAATTCCGGTCAAACTACTTGTCGGGCACAAAAAAATTAAAGCTCAGAAATGAATTCAGCCTATCTCCTTAGCCCTATATCGAACATCTATACAACTTCAAATAAAACTTTACTTATAACAAATTTTCCGGTTTCAGCCAGATACTGGTCGAAGTATATGTCCGGGTAAAAAATGAGTCATATGCGGATTCATCATCTCTTCTTACCCCTAATCGGATATCCAGTCAACTGCAAATAACACTTTTGGTTTTAACTAATTTTCCGGTTATAATCAACTTCAAATAAAACTTTTCCTTTTAACAAACTTTCTGGCATTGGCCGGATTCCGGGCGAGCTACTTGTCCGACGAGAAAATTGTTTTCATCATCGTGTTCAGCATGTTTTCTTATTCCTTAATCGACTATCTCATTAGCTGTTTAAAAAAAAAATTTTTGCCCCTTAATTTGAACCCCCACCCCTAAATGTAGGTCTACAGAGCCCATCTACGAACTCGACCTTTCCCTTGACCCAAAGAATCCGCACACCAAGTTTCATCAAAATATCTCATTCTCTTCGAGAGAGCTATCATGCTGACAGACGGACGAACAGACGGACGGACGGACTGACGGACAACTTTTGCGATGTCACAGGTATCCCTCAACTTACATTTTGGGATCCCAAAAGCACACAAGAAATAAGACCGAATCGTGACAACAGCCACTAAGTCATACTTTCCAGCTAAAAGCATATCAAACAATTAGGCATATTAAAAAAAATCGTGGTTTTACTAGATTCCGACAGGAATATCCATCCGAGGCCAGAATAAACAGTACTTCCTGATTCATCGTGTCTTTTCGGGCACATTCGCCTACTCCAACCAAATTTTATCGACATAGGAATTTTACTTTACTTCTTCAAATTTCCGGTTTTGGTCGGACTCCGGTCAAATTACTTATCAGGTGAGAAAATAAAGCTCATATTTGGATTCAACAATATATTTTTTTTGATACTCCTATCAAATTTTTGGTTCCTGCCGGATTCCGGAAGACCTAGAATTATCCAGCGAGGAAATTCAGGTTCAAACATGGATTCAGCTTGTATTCTTGGCTCCTATAAGGATATTCCGATGCGTGCTGACAGAAGGATATTCCGATCGACTTCAGAACAAACTTTACCAACAGAATTTTCCGGTTTTAAACCAGATTCCGGATATATACTTGTCCGGCGGGGACATAAAGTTCAAACATAGATTCAGGGTGTACTCTTACCTCTAAATCAACGCTCTAATCGACCAAACTTTAACCTCTAATCAACTTCTGATAATACTTTCACTCTTAACAATTTTCCGGTTTTAACCGGATTCCGGACCAAGTATATACTTGTCCTGCGAAAAAGAAAATTCAGAAACAGATTCAGCATGTCTCTATACCCGTGTACCAACTTTTATTCGACTTCAGATAGAACTTTTACTTTTACGAAATTTCCGGTCTTTCCGGATTCCGGGCGAACTATTTGTCCGGTGAGAAATAAAGTTCAGTTCTGGATTCAGCATGTCTTCTTACCCCGCAATCGACCCTCACATCAGCTATAAAAAATATTTTCTTCGTCCCTTAATTTAAAACCTCCAACCCCACCCCTAAATATTGGGCTAAATAGCCCATCTACGAACTGACCTGTACTTCGAACCAATGGATCCTCACATCAAGTTTGAACAAAATATCTCAACCCATTCGACAGTTATCGTGCTGACAGACAGGATCCCAAAATACTAACTGGTCTTAAAAAAAAATCTTCTTCCTAGATGATAAACGGAAAAAGTGGTCAAAGCAGAACCATGAAAGTCCTGGGAGGACGATAGCCTTGCACAAGGGTAAGCCGGACAAATGTTAGTAGAAGTAAGTTTTAAACGTCGAGAGAGGTCTAAAAAAACGTGCAGTATTTAAAATGTTTAAATTTAAAACGTTTCAAATCTTTTCGTCGCAGAATGCTAAAATTCCCGAAAAACTGAAAAGTGAGTGAGAACAAAAGAACATTTTACATGTTCCAAGGTCTTTTCTGTTATACCTCTTCTGTTTGGAACCAGTTTGCCATACTCAGCACGAATCAAGACAGCCATTCATGCAAAGCAATTTTATGGTGAGAATTAGTTGCTCGTTATGAAAGGAAGTACAGGAATCTTTCAGGGTATTAATTTGAAATACTAATATTTTAAAGAGTTAACAGAAAGCCCGATGTGAGACTTTGACACAGATTTTCAATGTCAGATCCTAATCCAGCTTTAAATCGAATTATTAACAGAAAGTCGTCTTCACAAGCTCTGTAATCAATGCTTAGGTGTCCTACGAAAAATGTTGGCAATAAACCTGAAAGGCAGTCATAAAGAGACACTAAGTCTCTGACCTCCCAATTTTGCAGTTTGCACATAAAGGGATGTAATTATATAGTAAAAACTTACTCTTGAGACCAGTCTGAGTTCGGAATTGCTGTTCCACTTATGGCTAAGCAAAGAATAGCAAATAAGGTTCAGCTGAGATTCTTCTATATCGGATACCTGAACGACAGTAAAATACCGAAGAAGTCGTTGGTCCATGTCAGTTTCTGCTTGAATAGCAGCAATCACGTTCTAAACAGAAAGAAAAGAATGTGAGAATGAACTACCCCAAAATACCTCTAATGCCACGAAAAGCGAGTTTCGCTTTTGCACATTCTCTTGTATTTATTTATTATTTCCAGAAAACGGTAAGCTAGAACCTTGTCGCTATAGCAGCCAAGCATAATTCGCAGGGCGAAGTGACACTCACTCTTAGTGCGAACTTAGCTTGACTCGCAAGGTCTCATTGCAATTTCTTCATAACTTGGTTACTCACAAGGTCTCACTATCTCTCCTTGAAGAATGCGATCTTCCTCCCCTTTTAGTTGGATAACTCTTATACACCGCCTGGTACGGCGCTGCAGTCGCTCCTGTTTTGGTCAGTTATTTATTATTTCAACCATCGAAGTACGTTTTTTTGTTAAGCATTCAATACACAAAATCACACAATTGTCTGTCAGAAGCAGAGCACGCAAAGCACCACACTTTTCGTCACAATTGCACATCACCTAGTGAAAACCGAAGAAACTTAAACGGGGGGAAGAAGATCACAGAGACGTCGAATAACTGCAACTCATGGGCCCTTGGTACAAAAATGTATGTGAGCGAAGGGTTGGCGCTGTTGGAGGGGAGAGGCAGAAGCCCTATCCAAACTTCAGGGCCCGCAAAGAGACCACAGGAGAGGGCGTATAGTACATCAGTAGGAGTAGCCACAATTAGCCTTATCAGTTAAGGTATGGACTGAACTTGGAAATTTCCGTTAAAGTAAAGAAAACGTGACGAAGGTTATCAATTAGACAATACTGCGGAACAAAAAACATATATGGCATCTATAAGTTCTTTTGAATTTGTGACTTTTGAATCGTAGGCTCATTACAAACTAAACTATTTTCATTTTATTTTATCCTTTACAATCAGCAATCGGTCAAGTCTGAATTTTCAAAGAAAACAATCAGTATACTATTTAAAAAGCACATACGAAGGCGCATTATCCTAACTAACTTACGATATCAACAAGCTCGACCACGTCACCTCCAGTCTCAGCAACAACTGAACCCCGATCCAGCCACATTCGAATCATCTCGAATTTAGTCTTATTTGTTTTGTCAGGTCGACAAATACTTTGCAGATCGTCAAAGAACATCACAAAACGTTTTCCAAGGGGAGGTCCGTAGGTTCCTTTTCTACGCCTAAACAAAGAGATCAAAAGATTGATTACTCGTGAAATATCTTTGCACTGTAAAAAAAAATCTTGCAGTATTTGCTACTGGGATTAGTCTTGTCTCTACTGAGATAAGATTATCTCTAATTCGGATTAATCTTATCCCAGTAGAGATAAGATTAATCCCAGTAGCAAATACTGCAGTTAACTTTCATCCTTACTCGTAGAAACTTCTTACACTGTGGAATCCAGTGAAGAATTTCGAGTAAAATACATTTGAAAGTGGAGAGTCGAAAACCGAATAATGGAACATTGGAAACATCTTCCTGAAAGTGCTGTGAACACAGAAACGCTCAATCAGCATTAAGTAGGTGTGGACCTTTATCATATATCATATACGTAATTTGGAACCTGGAATCCGGACAAAGCCTGGAATCCAGCCCAGAATTCTAGTCTGGAAATTTGGAAGACAAAGCCTGGAATTCAGCCCCGAATCTTAGTCTGGAAATTTGGAACCTGGAATCCGGATGAAGTCTGGAATTCCAGAATCAGCCTGGAATCCAGGTTCCAAATTTCCAGATGCCTGGATTCCTGATGCCTGGATTCCAGATGCCTGGATTGGTAAGGAAAGGCACAGCACCGCATGGCGCAGGAGGCACCAGTAATACAAAGAGATTATCAAGTAGTAGAAGTAGACAAGTAAGTGGGCGTTCGTAACTCCAGAGATTAAAAGAAGGCACGTTAAAACATTGTTCCTGCCCCTCACTCTGAAGCCTGAAAGGACCCTATTAGTTTTCAGCCTCTTTTTAGTACCGTGCCTCCTATACTATGCCGTGCCGTATCGTGCCTCTTTTTAGTCGATCCGTGGAGCTTCACGTGGCTGACGTTCAATTTGGTATCAATTGGCCATATTCCTGTTCAGCGCTTCCAAGCGGACTAGTTTCTGTTAATCCCCCTATGCCTCACCATCAGCACTTGGATCAGACACAGTAAACTAGACCTACAGGTTAGCGAGTGGAAAACCTGTCATCTGTGTCCCAGGTAATGGAGGTTTTGCATGTGTATCAGCAGCAGAAAGTGAAAGTGACCCACTACCCTATGGATCCGACTTTTTACAATGTCTATGAGCCTCATAACCAACATTTTGTGTAGACATAGTAAAAAGTCTAATCGCATAGGGGAATGGGTCACTCTCACTTTCTGCTGCTGAAACATGTGCAAAACCTCCATTACCTGTTACACGAATGACAGGTTTTCCACTCACTAACCTGTGGATCTACTTTACCATGTCTGATCCAAGTGCTGATGGTGAGGCATAGGGGGATTAGCAGAAACTAGCCCGCTTGGAAGCACTGAACAGGAATATGGCGAATAGTGTCCTAAAAAGTTTGTAGTGGCAAAAGCCTTATCGATGTATCTATATCATCATTACAAGAATGATGAAGTAACCAAGTTTGCAATAAAGTTTGTGACCAAGTTATGTATATTTCTATCGTCTGATCACGAGCCCCTTATCGGTTATTCTGAAATAAACTAAATAAACGATCTATCGGTTGAGACGAAGTAACTGAACTACTCAAGGCGCACTCGGAACCGCTACCTGATCCGCCGTTTACTAATTTCCGACCCATTGTTGCCACCTGAAGCCATCTCCTCTAATTTGTGTTCTCCGATTGGAAACTTACCTGTCAACGATCCCATCGATGTGATTCTAAATTGGTGAACCTCTATGGAAAATACTTGTTGAGTGCGATTATTTTATATTTCTTTGTCCTTTCTACTGCACTTACGCCCTTGGGCAGTGCGTCAAAAATCATTCATTCATTCATTCTCAACATAATAGCTAAAAAGGAAATGAAAGTGCGGCAACTGAGAGTGGGTGTCCCTAGCTCACTTTCAAGGTCTAGAAACTCCAACCGCCCCTGACACAACCTCCTCTTGGCACTCCAAATCCCCGAGCAAATCCTCTACGTGTTACCTATTTAATCGTGTTATTGCCGTTACATTATCTTTATTTTCTTTTTTAGTGCTCTTAGTGCTAGATAAGGTACGAGAGGTACGCCCCCCCCCTACCCCCCGTCCCTGTGGGTATAAATTCTAGTGCATTATTGACCAGAATGCCTAAGGCAACCAAGAAGAGTGGACGCACCAAGCCTTATACCCCCAGTGACGCTACAGAGTTTCACACTCCATTGGACCAGGGACCCATAAATTTCCTGTAATGACTCGCCATTCATGGGGCTTGTCAATAAGAGATTTCTGATGCGCTCTTGACCGAGCGTCAGATAGTTCGAGAAATACCCACGGGGATAAAATACCCGACTATGCAGATAGACAAAATTTTTCGCAGCTGTTGTGCTGAACTAGAAATATTTCTCTGTAATGGAAGAGTATCCTGGATCTTTTGTTCTAGCTTAGGTACCTGGTGGCATGCTGAATAGTCCCAACAAATTTTGTCTATCCGAGAAAGAACGCCGATTCGACCCAAGCGGAATTTTTGGAAACTAGGTGAGGCTCGGGCAACATAGCAACATAGAAGCATAGGAAATGACAAGCCCCCTGAATGGCGAGTCATTACAGGAAATTTATGGGTCCCTGATTGGACGTTGTTAGGCCTGGCTTGTTGTTTCCCGGGTACAATTAGCTTGGACCCGGCAACCCCATACAGGGCCCCGCCCCTATTGACGAACTCGACGAGGTTGCAAGATAACACGACGTATCATATTCTGCTGCATCAACCAGTGAACAAGTTCGGGCAGCAGATAGGAGATTTCTGCAACGGAGATTTAATACAAAGACATCGGGTTTCAAAGAGGCTGTTGCGAAGGCTGCGGGACTGGTCGGAATCGGAGTTAAGTACGCAGCTGAAAGCATCGCAGGAGTTCAGTACCCGAACTTACCAATGGCTAACGACAGAAATCAAATTGACCGACCTAATAAAAAGGCGCGGAGTGCCAATGACTCTGGCGACGAAGAACCCGGAACTGATTGGTGAGAATTGTTCCTGTTTCATGTGGTGATGTGATTTCACATTGCTTATGATATGATTACTAGCGCAAAGGCGGCGTTAGGTCTCTCTCATCCATAGTTGCGTTTTTGCAGATACCATGGTATCTGATACCACGGTCTAAAGTCATTTTTGCAGTTATCCTGGTATCTGATACCCCGGTCAAACGGTGTTTTGCAGTTATCGTGGTATCTGGCCGGTTATCGTGGTATCTGATATTCACATACCACGGCCCGACCGTGGTAACTGATCGTGGTATCTGAAAAAGTCAGTTCACTTTCATGAATTTTTGTCAAATTGTTGGAAAAGAAGTTTGGCGCTTAGTGATGTGACTGAATGTCAGTTTTTCTTTCAGGATGAATTCGAAAAGCTCAATTTCGGCAATTGTCGTTTTTGCAGAGCAACCGTATATCAGATACCACGGCAACTGCAAAAACTACTAATTGCAGATCCAGTTACCGTGGTAACAGATATCATGTTATGTGCAAAAACGCAACTCATGTTAAAATTGCCTACAGAAGGCCACTAGAAAATCCAGTTACGCTTGTATGGATGAAACGAAGATAATACGTGCTAATGTCAGGTTGCTTGTTCCGACTAACGTTGACAGACAAAAGAGAAACAAGACACACCTGTCAAGCCGAGAAATAATCTCCTTCTGTAAGCCCAAGGAGGTCATAGAGCTGGTCAGCTGGACAGTTGCCGTAACGAAGGAATCACGCGACAGCTGTGATATGAGATGCTGCACCATAAAAGACTTTCCAGAATCTGGAGCGCCAACCACAAGAAGTGGTTTTCCAGTTGCGATGGAAAGCTTTAAGAAATACTGGAGACGACATAGACTTTGAGTACATACCACCGACTTCAAAACCTATAAAAGACTCCAATCATTAGCAAAAAAAGAGAAAAAGAACGTCCTCTCTGGGCAGCGGGAACGGGACGATAAGGGCTGGGCTTCAAACCATGGAAATACGAGTTGGTGGAAGGTCAAAATCCAAATGGAATTTGAAATTCGGGATCTAAGCATCTGTATAACGAACTGCACGCCAGCTGAATGGCCACCTCACCTAGGAATAAACACTCAGCAGGCACAACCTCTACAGGAGCGACTGACCATTCTTGACGGGCCAACATCGACTGAAAGTCAACTTAACTCTACTTTTCGGCAGAGGGTAATGTGAAACCCAGCCCTCAATACTAGGACCTATAGTTCCACGGAGGGATCGACTAAAAAGAGGCACGGCACGGCATGGTGCAGGAGGCACGAGTAATAAAAAGAGATTAGCAAATAGTAGAAGAAGACAAGTAGGTGAGAGTTCCTAATTCCAGAGCCTAAAAGACGGCAGGTTAGAACATTGTTCCTGCCCCTCACTCTGAACCCTGAAGGGCCCTTTTAGTTTTCGTGCCTCTTTTTAGTAGGCTACTCATGCCTCCCACACTATGTAGTGCCGTGCCGTGCCCTTTTTTTATTCAATCTCTTCCACGGAAACCAAGATTCAGGACAATAAGGGGCAGCCACCACAAATCACAGGGACGACATATAGGGACTCTGGCTATTGCCTGCTTTCAGGAGGAGTCAAAACTGGCAACTATCCTTACATTATCGTCCAAGACAGACTGGACCGGAGTTACGTCTTTCCATTCGAACCATTTATCTTCAGACTTCTTGTCCACGCAGAGAGTGAACAGTGACGGTTCCATGGGCGGTTCCACAGTGAAGGGCTCATCCAAGTTTCTTATTAATTCTAGAAGATGATCTCTAAAGAGATCAGCGCTAGATCCTAGAAAAAGAAATGGAAATCACACAATACTACATATTATTTTTCCACCGACGTTTGAAGCATCCGCATGTCGAAAATCGTTTTAATACTAGTTTTCTATGGCTCCACGGCCCCTTCGGGTTCTCCCGTACTCCATCGAGGCATGAGACTCCGCAAGTCATCCACTCACCTTCTTCATTGCTTCCTTAAAAAAAAAATATATTTCCACTTTAGAATACGCAAAAAGCAGTTACCAACCGCCTTTGAACAATCCTGGACCAGAAAATTCGCGTGTGGTTCGGGTGCTAGAACAAAACTCTTGATGACTATCCTCCTTGCCGATGCAAAATCTCCGGCTTCTCCGGGTACCTAGGGGAAGAAAGGCAGAAATGGTGTCAAATCTGCTCCCAAAGATCGCCGTGATTGGTTGACCGAATATGAGTCGTTGAGTTTGAGTCGTTACGGAGACGCTTACTCCTTCTTCCTGAGGATCACTGGCGTGTTTTGGACTTATATAGAGTATACAAACAAAGAGTAGACTCATATAGAGTATACAAACGGCACGCGGTTGCGTTTTTATGGCACTTGCCCTCCGGCCAAGTGCCATATAGCGATCGCAATTTTTGTCCGTCCGTCGGTCTGTCGTTCGGGCGGTCGGTCCAGGTTTTTCTAGTTCGGGCACTTCCACACAAGCTAGGACGATGAAACTTCGCAGGCATATCAGGGACCCGACCAGATTAACTTACAAATAATCACTTCCCCAATCCGACTTTCCCCGGATCCGAGAGTCCGGAAACCAGGAACAACGGCAGCAAAAGGGGGGCAAGAGAGCAAAATTTCCACAGGAGGTATCGATCCAACGATCTCTGTGTTAGAAACCCGGTGCTCTACCGCTGCGCCACGCTCGGTTGTGTTTATAAGCGAATGTGGGAGCACATACGGTTTAAAGATTAAAGTAAGACCAAGTGCTAACCAGAGCAAAATAACTAGAGCTATTTATCTATCTTATAACTAGAGCTATTTTGCTCTGATGCTAACTAAACTTAAACTAAACAATTCTCGTGAACCGCTTCCACATCAGCTAGGACAATGAAACTTGGCAGGCATATCAGGGAACCGACCAGATTAACTTGGAAATAACCACTTTCCAGATACGATCATTGTGGAGGGAGTGTGGGATGGGGAATCCGGACACTATTAACATGCATGCGTGAAACTTGACGTGTGTAAAGAACAAGTGTTTCGGATATTCAGTTTCAAATCCGGACCAGATTCGATACCTGTGAGGGGGGGGGGGGGGGCAGAGGCGTCACTAGCCAAAATGTTTGGGAGGGGGGACGAGCCATTTACCGACTGGCTGGTAATTTTTATCGACTGTTTCTGCAGAAAAAACGACTGTTTCAACAACAAAAAATGACAGTTCTGAAAAAAATCGACTGATTTTCAGAAAAATCCACTGATTTTCAGAAAAACCGACTGTTTTCATGAAAAAAAAAATCAACTGTTTTGACGAAAAATCGCGGCGCTTCGCGCCGACTCGGTTATTTTTTACCGACTGGCCGACAGCATTGCGAGGAAGGGGGGGGGGGGGCGGACGGGGGACACCGGAAATCTCCTGAAACGCTTCCACATAAGCTAGCACAATAAAACTTGGAAGGCATATGAGGGAACCGACCAGATTAACTTGGAAACAATCACTTCCGCGACCCAGCCATCGCGGGGGGAGTGGAGGGATGGGGAATCCGGAAACTAGAAACATAAATAGGTTCCTTCCCCGATACTGTGATTGGGGGGAGTTGAGGAATGGGGAATCCAGGATCTAGTGGCATGCATTATTTTAGAACGGGTGATAGGACGTGAATGAAACTTGACAAGTGTCCACAACAAGTGTCTCAGATGATCAATTTCAAGTCCGGAACGAATCCGATAACTGTGGGAGGAGCTGGAGGGGGGTGCAAGAAACCTCGTGAAACGCTTAGAGTCGAGAGATCGGGATGGGACTTGGAGGAAAGAACAAGCAGAAGACGTAGAGACAATACGAGACAATATTGACAAAACGGGACCGGATCATGTCACTGTTGGGGGAGTTTGAGAGGGTTTTCCACTATTCTGGTCATCGCGAGCTGGGGTACTTCCAAATGGGCTACGACCATGAAACTTGGCAGGCTGTGCTATGACCATGAATCTTTTCAGGCATGTTAGGGTCCCTCCCCTGATCCGATCATCGTTGTGGGAGAAACAGTTGTGAGTGGAATAACCATTTCAGATTTAGTAGATCAAGCCGATTTTCTGATGAAATGAGTATCGGGAGAGAGATGCAGCATTGACAACTGCAAACGGTATCTGACAAACATGCTAACTGTTCTTACACGTGCCATATGAGCTTTCAGCTCTTGTTCTGACAAGTCTTCTTCAATAAGCCAACACGAGGTTTCCGCGTAAGCTAGGAGGATACGCGGTGAAGAACACACAAGAAACCAAAGCAAACGAGAATCTAGAGCCTGACTATGATTTTGAGACCTTGAAGGCCTTCATAAGTTGAAACAAAAGGTACATATACTATCTGTGCCTTAACCTCTTCCGTACAAAGAATGAAAATCTATACCTGTTAGAATCATTCCGACAGTCGATATGCAGGAAAATAGAAATGATCGCTCTATCCACACGTTGGTAACCGTTTCCTCTGAGGCTCGCTGAAGCAAAACTCTGCCGAAAAAGCTCAAGAAGCTCTAGAAAAGATAGGGAAATAGTTTTGTAGTGATATAGCTGTAAGTTTTAGAGCTATATTGTGACCCTTCTTGGCAAAGGTTCTCTTTAGGCTCAAGCCGCAATTTATAAAATAAGCAACTTATGTGTAGGCCACATACTGTACAAATGCCTAATTACCAGGCAGCGCGTAATTAAAATCATCCATTCATTCACCCTAAATATGTAACTAACCGGGATATTTCTATCGGTCTTTCGTTTCGTGCTCAGGTAAAAAAACGTACCAAACTGAAAATTTGAAAGCCGAAAATCCCGGTTCAAAAGTGTATCGTATGGAACATTCCCAGTTCACTGTTTGATGAAAATGTTCGATAAATGAGCTGGTACAGTCTCTTCCAACTCTAACCCTTTGCAGTACAGTGAGTTGTCTCATGTTGAGACTTTCGGCTGTTACTAATTCCCGTGAATCTAATTGGGAAAACAGAACACCGCGCGGTTCTCCGGTCCACGGTTTCTTCTTTGGCGAAGTCAACGACGGAAACTAAGTTAAATGTCCACTGACAAAACGACACAATCATCTCAAACGTCCATGGGGCGTCAATCAACCTCAGACGTTACAGATTTCGAACGCTATCGAAGGATCAATAAGCAAATCATTTCACTCACAGATTTTTTGCGACGCCTCCACGAAACCAATGTCAAGTACACTCAAATAATGCATAGAACGGATACGTCAGCTACTATATGCTTCGGCAGCGACATTTCGGTGATTTTTCGATTTTGCCAGTTTTTTCCTTCCCCAACGAGGACCCTTGCCAAGAAGGGCCGAAAGATCGCTGCCAACGCATAGTAGCGGACGTATCCGTTTTATGCATTATTTGAATATATTTTTCCTAGTCAGCTTGGGCTCAAGGAGGAGATTCTGTTACCATATCATACCCTGAGAAAAATTCAAAGCTATATATATACGCGGCTTCAAACTCTTAACCGTTCTCAGGGTCCCTTGGTTTGGGTGACAAACAAGGCGAAACCCGCATTGCTGGTATTTCTGACCAATGACCAACCGTAACCGGGAGCATGATATATACCAAAAAACGTAAATGCAGTTAGCACAAAATATGTGTAACGCCGGTAATCAGGAAAGAATATACTGTACTGAAATAGAAATATCAAAGACAAGAACCGATGGAACGATAGCAACACCGCAACATTCTACCAAATTTTAAACCGAATTATACATATGAAGTCAAGACCATGCGTAGTCTATTTGTAAATATAATTCTGTGCAAAAATTTGACGAGCCTCATGCCCATTCATCTAAGCGACTTTTAAAAATATTTGTGCCGTAGTTTTACAACAACAATCCTTAAATATCATTCACATTTTCTTGTTCGTCTTGTATTGTAGCGTCAAAGTACCAACGTATGATTGCTAAGCATCTATATTATGGTAAATAAATCTGGTCTAAACTGAATTGAAAAAATTGATTGACGAAGTTCAGTGGTATCTGAGACAAGAGTGGCCATTTCTTATTTAACATTGTAGAAATGTCCATAGTCCTCGCTGGCCAGTGCTGCATATTATGGCCTAAAGTATTAGCACTTACCGAGAAAAGCTGGATCTTCCCAAGTTTTAGTTTGCTCTCATTTTGCCTCAAAGAAAACGAAACTAGCGGCTTCAACACATTTTGCAGAATAATCAGGATACGTTGGATCTGGACGGTTGTCAGCCCGGGCTTTGGCCTCCTTGCACTAACGGAGTCCGAATCGGAGCTCGAGTTCGACTTGGCTCCCATTGCTGCTTCACGTTTTAGTTGACTTCGCTGCTTCCCTTTCTCCGGTCTCGCAGAATTCGAGACGCTCACATCCGATGAGTCTGCGTTTGAAAAGCTCAGACGAATTTCTTCGTTCGGCTGAAATCGCTGGATAATGTCTTGGAGAAACTCGGAGCAGAGAGTTTTCCAGGAAATGACGTTGCTCTCAACGATCAGAGTAGGACAACGGGACAAAGTCGAAGCAGGGGCGGAGCCGATACCATCGGTTTCAAAGACGATCTTGGTACTTCTTTCCAGCTGAAACGATAGCGTATTACAGCTTGGGATCTCCACTCCTCACTTACCAGTTCTTAGCACAAGCTATTTACATCTGTCCTGGACACGACAACTGAGACATCTCTCAGACCAGCAAAGGCTTGGACGACTGAAACTCCCTACGCTGGCATACCGTTTCCACAGGGGAGACCTCAATGAGACATACAAGCTATGCCACGGTATGTACGAAAACGTCGAAGTTGACGACATCCTCAATTTCATCTTTAACAACTTACGCGGTCATAGCCTCAAATTCACCGCAGAGAGGTTCTGCAAAGATATTGGTCGGTGGAGTCTCAAAAACCGCGTGCCGCCCCTTTGGAATCAATTGCCCGAACAAACAGCAAACTCTCCATCACTGAGCAGATTCAAGAAAGATATTGATGAAATGTATCTTTCCCAAATGTACGACCCTAAATGTTTCAAAAGAACTTTGTAGAGGCTTTGTGACCTAACTGTTTTTGGCAAATGTTATTATTATTATTATTATTAAAGAGTTATGCCCCCTAATTACTAAACTAAAACAAGAGGATCCTGCAAATGCGGGGCAAGAAGGCTGCACTCCCCGAAAGCTACATTTTTTCTTCTCCCTCTTCCAAACTCTCACTTCCTTGCCGCAGTCTTACAGCTTACAGACAACATCGTTGAGAAGGAATTTCTTCAAAGATTTAACCTGCCGAAGATAACAGGGGTCATGCCTGTTCGTGCACCACTCTTTAGCGTGGAAATCCTTTTGGCGACAGCTTGGACCTTTTTGACATTCGTCATCTGTCTCCAATAAAATTTTCAGCTAACTCTTCTGCGGAACAACAACAAACATGAGAAAATACTCTTGACGAATAAATCATCGTGCTGAGGACGAATCGCCATCTGCCTAGCGAAGAGCAAGAAACGTCACCACATCCTGACCACAGCCAACGTCGTTGATTGATTTACATAGGATTTGAATCAGTTTTGAGGATTCGTTTGGGCGAAGTTTCTCGTTCTTTGCGATGTTCACTGGCGTACTTCGGTCATACAGAGTGTTCACCTCATTTTGCAGTGAATGGTGTGAGTCTCACCTGAATTGTCTCTCCGGACGATAAGGAGAGTTTTCCATCCTTGTCCAGTAATGTATCAAGGGGCTCCAAGACAGAATGTTCCATGGGCCCATTTAACACGATCCATTGCTGGCCCGAAGACTCCATCCGGGAAGCCCCACGCACAGCCAGGGATACAAGGCCTAAAAGGATCTTGCTAAAGGTCCCATAATTAACGATTTTATTTTTTTTAGTAGAACATTTTTATCGAAAATAAACATTCTGTTTTCAATAGCACAACAAAAGCGGGGCTTGCAAGGCTGTGCTAGCACTGAAGAACTTAGCCTTCCAGTTTCGCACCACAAGCATACAGTGGCATTCCAGTTCAAATTCCCCGGAAGAAAGAAACAGATCGGCTGGTATGCACTAACTCTCGCAATGCCACTCCAATGAGAAAGCACTCCTCACGAACATAACCAACAAACGTTTGCCGCGTTTTTGTAAAACTCCGTTTTCCTTACGCCGTTCTCCGTTCTGCCTATAAGCCCGGTTTTTGCTGAATGACTTTCAAACTCGTTCTCCATTGAGGTTGTTACAAATAAGAGCTGAAAGCTCAAATAGCATTAGTCGGAACAGTTACCATGTTTTTCCCCTCCAGATCCCCCCCCTACTCCCAGTGATCAGACCCACTCTGGACTTGAAACTGAACGTTTGAGACACTCGTTCTTGACACTTGTCAAGTTTCATGTACGTCCGATCACCCGTTCCTAAGTTATGAATGTCACCAGATTCCAGATTCCCCATCCCTCTACTCCCCCCACCATGATCAGATCGGGTAAGGGACTACTTTCAAGTAAATATGTTAGAGTCGCGAATAGGCCTGCCAAGTTTCATGGTCGCACATCTGGAAGCACCCTAGCTCGAGATCAACAGAATTCCGGGAAACCCCCTCCAGCTACCCCCACCGTGACACGATCCGGTCCTGTTTTGTCAGGAAAGTATCTAGGGTTTACGCTTGTTCTTCCAACCAAGTCCAACTCTGATCCCTCTACTTTCAGCAATTCACGAGATTTCCGGTGCCCCCTCCAGCCCCCCCACCCCAGGGATCAGATCCGGTCTAGACTTAAAACTGAACATCCGAGACAGTTGATCTTAATACTTACCAAGTTTTATGCACGTCCGATCACACATTCCAAAGTTATGAATGTCACTAGATTCCGGATTCCCCACCCCTCTACTCCCCCCACGATGATCGGATCGGGGACGGGACTATTTTCAAGTCAATATGGTAGAATCCCTAAAATGCCTTTCAGGTTTCATGGTCCTAGCACATCTGGAAGTACCCTAATTCGAGATCACCGGATTTCCGGTAAACCCCTTCAACTCCCCCCACTGTGACCCGATACAGTCCTGTTTATTCAGTAATGTATATAGGGTTTAAGCTTGTTCTTCCCCCCAAGTCCAACTCTGATCCCTTGACTTTAAGTAATTCAAGAGATTTCCGGTGCCCCCTCCAGCCCCCCCCCACCACCCCAGTGATCAGATCCGGTCCAGACTTAAAACTGAACATCCGAGACACTTGTTCTTAATACCTACCAAGTTTTATGCACGTCCGATCACCCATTCCAAAGTTATGAATGTCACTAGATTCCGGATTCCCCACCCCTCTACTCCCCCCACGATGATCGGATCGGGGACGGGACTATTTTCATGTCAATATGGTAGAATCCCTAAAATGCCTTTCAAGTTTCATGGTCCTAGCACATCTGGAAGTACCCTAACTCGAGATCACCGGATTTCCGGTAAACCCCCTTCAACTCCCCCCGCTGTGACCCGATACAGTCCTGTTTAGTCAGTAATGTATATAGGGTTTAAGCTTGTTCTTCCCCCCAAGTTCCATCCCGATCCCTCGACTCTGAGTCTTTCAGAAGATTTCCGGTGCCCCCTTCCAGCCCCCCCCCCCCCAGATATCGTATCCGGTCCGGATTTGAAAAGGAACATCTGAGGCACTTGTTCTTGAGACTTGTTAAGTTTCATGCAAGTCTGATTACCCGTTCCAAAGTTATGAATTTTACTAATTTCCGGATTCGGTGTCGGATCGGTGAAACGACTATTCTCAAGGCAGTCTGTTCGGGTCCCTGATAAGCCTACCAAATTTCACCGTCTTAGTAGCCTACCGAATTTGCAGGATCACCGAATTCCGAACAACTCGCCTACCTGTTTTACTCCCATGTGATTTGTATCTGTCTCACTTAGGTCTTTCAGATTTTAGCCTGTCAAAATTACAATAGGTTGGTTGTTGACCAAAAGCGAAACACAAGGTTATGCGCATGGGTTGTGGGTCAAACTATGACTACAAGTGGAAAATGAGGCATGCAAATTTAAACATACTGGAAAAGCCATCAGAATTCGAATGACAAGAGGCCCGCAAAACAACAGAGGGAAAATGTCGATTACAAAGCGAGGTTGAGGTGGGTACAACGCTCGAAAAGGACAAGTAAGATTTTTATATGCACCCGAATTTCGTTTCCCAGGACAGGAGGGGTCCTGCAGACGCTTGGTAGCTTATTCAAGTCGGGATGTAAATTCTAGGACTCTATGCTAGTGTTAAAGCACATCTGAAAAGACTTCGTAAAATTCCACAGTCTATCATAGATATTTTAGATATTTAATGCATAAAAGCCAACAAGGGCCATCGCACAAAAACAACAAAACAAAAAATATATATATACATGCCCTCTGTACCAATATTTTCTGCTACAGCCACTACAGGGATATACAATTTTCCCTGTGTGCTAACCCTATCCGGAGGAACCTTCCAAACTGACGAATAGCCGGGAAACTTTTCTCTCTAATTCTCTCAATTATCCAATCAGTCCCAAACACACTCACTCCAAACAACTCTTGTCTCAACCCATTCAGTTCCTCACACTCTCCCACAAAATGACTCATACTTTCTTTCTCACATCCACACATAGGGCAAGAGCAAAATATAGGGCAAAATATTAGGACACTCCTACAACTCGAAAATGATCTCTTTTTATGTTAAGTTATTCTGAAAGCGAATTTTTCGTTCTTCAATTGCTGTGTATAGCATCTTCTGTCGCGTACTGAAACTCCGACCTAATTTGGTGGTAAGGTCGCAGCTTTAATTTGTCCTGGGTAAAGGCGTTGGAAGCTTTCCTCTTTAGCAAAAGCTGAACTGAAAAGCTGAGGATGTGATTCGAGTCGAAAGCTCGCGTTACGTCAAGGCCCGCGAAAACAAGAGTCTCGCCATTTCAATTCAATTTATTTATTTGTATCCGCCAAAGCTGGCGAGTAGAAAAAATATAATAAAATACACAAAACCGGTCTACAACTGACTTTCATTGGCACCCAATAGTTGCATTTTTCTGCAACTAGTCGTTTTTGCAGTAACCGTAGTATCTGATATACGGTTGCTCTGCAAAAACGACAATTGCCGAAACTGCGCTAAGTGCCAAACTTCTTTCCCAGCAATTTGACTAAAACTGATGAAAGTGAGAGATGACTGTTTCAGATACCACGACCAGTTACCACGGTCGGACCGTGGTATCTGAATATCTAATACCACGATAACTGGCCAGATACCACGATAAGTGCAAAAACGCCTTTAGACCGTGGTATCAGATACCACGATAACTGCAAAAACGCCTTTAGACCGCGGTATCAGATACCACGATAACTGCAAAAACGACTTTAGACCGTGCTATCAAATACCATGCTATCTGCAAAAAACGCAACTGATATTAAATTTGCAATCAGATAGTGTGCATGTTCGAGACCTCTGCCTTTCTTGAACCCAGACTGGTTGGGAGGGGGGGGGGGGGTAAGACTTACTATTAACTGGATCTACAACTAAAAATTCAAATATTTTACAATACAGGTGCAACCGTAATTGGCCTGTAAGAAGTTCAATAATCCGATATTTTATACAATACTTTATGATTGTAGCAGAACGGGATCCCGTTGATGATCCAGCAGAACGGAATGAAGAATGAAATACAACTCCTTCTCCGTTCTGCTAGAAACGGACAATAGCACCACGGCAGAGAGCTCATGGACTCGGACTCTGGACTCGTCTCGAGACGCCTTTTTCACGGACTCGGACTTGTTTCGGACCGGATTTGCTGGACTCGCAGCAGCTCTGCTACGGCGTTCTACTAAAAACCGCTCATAAGAGAACGGGATAGAGAACGGTTTGTTTACAAAAAACGCGGCTGTTGTCTGGACTGGTTTGTACAGTCCTTCGGCTGAACCAACCACAAACACCCGCGAGAAGTGAGGCTGGATTGTGGAAATACTCTCCATGTGAGGCTCAGATTTGGCTAGAGAGCGGGACTTGTCTAGTCTGACACGATACTGGTTAAATATGCCTGAACTTACCGTCGCTCCATTCTCTATTATCCCAAGTTCCCATGATCTGACTGAATGTCCCAGCCGAGCTGAACAGCCAATTTACATGCATTTCAACATCTTCGGATTTTGCGTAGTAAGCACACAGAACCTGGAAAGAGAGTCCGGTTTTACAAACATAGACAAATATTGCAGTTTTATTTCATAACTACAGCTTAGAGCTCTATGGTTGAGCCTGTTCTCAGCTCCCCAGCTCGAGGAGTTGAGAAGGAGGTTCGGCAGAAGGTCAAATTACATCAGTTCTTCGAAGCTCAGATAACGTCAAATTATTCTCTGTAAATAGTCGAAAGACGAAAGTCAGCTTGGCAACATACAAAAAAATTATCCACCTACCCGAAGACAGCTGCTCCCTCTCAGTTAAGCAAAAATCATTATTTTGAGAAATTTTTCTTTGTAGCGTGCAGCCATGACTCTCAGTTCAGTTTGATGGTGTGGATCTGGAAGGGTGATGGTTACTAGTAACACTTGCATTATGTTAGTATGGCGCTGCACTAAGTGTACTTAAATGCCTGACATTTGGCTTCGAGGCTATTCTCTGTTTTACATTACTATTTAGACGGATATTAAAACAAGAGCTGTAAGCTGAAATGGCACTTGCAAGCATACGTAGTAGCTAAAGGTATCAGCTAAGATTTGCGCTGTCTTGAGACACAGACGATTATGCATGGGCCTTTCGGATTGTTGAAAATGTATGGTTTAGTCAAAAACATGTCATGCATTTTGCGGTTACAATGCGCACTTCAAGGGGGCTAGGAATCCATTTTGTAAGCAAAAGCACTGGTACACAACTGATCATGGGCCCCTGGGTCATGAAAGTGCACGATCTGCTCAAAAGTATTCTTTTTTTGGGATCCCAAAACGTAAGTGGAGGGATACCTATGACATCGCAAAAGTTGTCCGTCCGTCCGTCCGTCTGTAAGCACGATAACTCTCGAAGGGAATGAGATATTTTGATGAAACTTGATGTGAGGTTTGTTTGGGTCAAAGGTAAGGTCGAGTTCGTAGATGGGCTCTGTAGCTCTATATTTGGGGGTGGGGGTTCAAATTAAGGGACAAACAAAATATTTTTAAACGATAGTCGATTATGGGGTAAGAAGACATGCTGAGCACGATGGTGAAAATCATTTTATCGCCGGACAAGTAGTTCTTCCGGAATCCGGCCAAAACCGGAAAGTTTGTTAAAAGTAAAAGTTTCATTTGAAGTTGATTAAATGTTTGATTTAGGAGTAAGAAGACATGCTGAATACGATGGTTAAAACCATTTTCTCGCCGGACAAGTACTTCGTCCGGAATCCGGCCAAAACCGAAAAGTTTGTTAAAAGTAAAAGTTTCATTTGAAGTTGATTAAATGTTTAATTTAGGGGTAAAAAGACATGCTGAGCACGATGGTTAAAAATATTTTTTCGCTGGACAAGTAGTTCGTCCGGAATCCGGCAAAAACCGGAAAGTTGGTTAGAAGTAAAAGTTTCATTTGAAGTTGATTAAATGTTTGATTTAGGGGTAAGAAGACATGCTGAATACGATGGTGAAAATCATTTTCTCGCCGGACGACTAGTTCGCCTGGAATCCGGCCAAAACCGGAAAATATGTCAAAAGCAAAAGTTATATCTGAAGTTGATTAGATGTTAGATTTAGGGGTAAGAAGAGACGCTGAGTCTGTATATGACAATCTTCATTCACCCGGACATATATTTAGTCTGGAATCAGGTTGTACCAGAATTTTTTCAAGTAAGGTAAGGTAAGGTACAATTTTAATAGCAAATATGAATAAACCTGGAGTTTCTCAAAAGCATCAGACATGCCAGTGGCATAAAAAACGACGCTTCACTAATTCTGATGGGTTTGTAAAAACTATTATTACAATTCTAGCCTAAGGCACTGTAAAGAAAAAACAAACAAACAACTATCACACATCAATTCTAAAATTTAAGGACAACACAAGAATTTACGACAATAGACATATGACTAAAGAAAAAATGAAAAATAAAAAAGGTTTGCGACATGGGTCTTCCTCCGAGCACAAACGAAAATGAATCAATTAAATCAAACAGAAGAAATATAATTGCTCGATAACATAAATCTTTTTAGAGCTCTTTTAAAAACTTTCCTATCTTCGGACACTCTAACAGTTTCAGGCAATGAATTCCATACTTTTACACCTGTATGACGAATAGAAAAGCTAGACCTTGTAGAAGGATAACAAATGGTAGAAAGATTGGACCGCCGTATTGTGTTATAGTCATGAAATTGACTGTTCAGGCAAAAAAGATTTTTAAAATCAGCAGGTAGTGAATCTTCTAGAAGATAACGGTAAACAAGTGTTGCAATATTCCAGTCTCTAATCTGACTTTATTTAATGTCAAAGTTTTATTTAATGTTGATTAGATGTTCTTTATAGGGATAAGGAGATACGCTGAATTCGTTTCTGAATTTTCTTGACTAGTAGTTCGCTCGGTATTCGGGTGAAACCGCAAACTTGGCAGAAGTAAAGCAGGAAGTTTCGGTCAGTATCGTCAAAATAGATATGGCCTATAGAGGTATAGATTGATAGATAGATGGAATATCTGAACTCGGTTTTCTTTGATGATTAGCCTGGCGAAGACTGGATCTGGCGAAGACAAGACCCAATTGTCTGAATCAAATCTTAGATTTTTGGGATCCCATCGACACCTTTGGTCTTGTTGCATTTTGCAGCTAAGATGCTCACTTTAAGGGGGCTAGAACTGAATTTGAAAGCAAAATACTTGGGGCAAAGATGAGCATGGGCCCTTGGGGATCTTAAAAATGAACTGTTTCTTTGAAATGTTTTTTTTTTTGATCCCAAAACGTAAGTGGAGGGATACCTATGACATCGCAAAAGTTGTCCGTCCGAAAGTCTGTCCGTCCGTCTGTAAGCACGATAACTCTCGAAGGGAATGAGATATTTTGATGAAACTTGGTGTGAGGATTGTTTGGGTCAAGACCAAGATCGAGTTCACTCGCGAGGGCTTTGTAGCCCTATATTTAGGGGTGGGGGAGGGGGTTTGAATTAAGGGGTAAGCAAAATAATTTTAAACAGCTAATGGGACAGTCGATTGCCGGATAAGAAGACATGCTGAACACGATGGTGGAAACCATTTTCTCGACGGACAAGTAGTTCGCCCGGAATCCGGCCAAAACCGGAAAGTTTGTTAAAAGTAAAAGTTTTATTTGAAGTTGATTGGATGTTCGATTTAGGGATAAGAAGACATGCTGAACACGATGGTGAAAACCATTTTCTCGCCGGACAAGTAGTTTGCCCGGAATCCGGCCAAAACCGGAAAATTGTTAAAAGTCTTCGTAGTTAATTAGATATCCGATTTAGGGGTAAGAAGAGATGCTGAATCCCTTAATGACAGTCATTTTATTCCCGGACATATAGTTCGCCCGGAATCCGGCTGGAACCGGAAAATTTGTTTTAAGTTAAATTTTAATTTGAAGTTGATTAGATGTTCGATATAGGGGAAAGAAGATACGCCGAGTTCGATTTTAGCTTCTTTTTTTTTGTCGGACAGGTAGTTCCGGGATTCGGCCGAAACTGGGAAATTCAAAGAAGTAAGGTAGGAAGTTTTCCTCATTTTTTTAATTTTATTTTAATAATAAAAATGTTCAAGGATTCTGGCGAAGACTGGATCTGGCGTAGACAAGACCCAATTGTCTGGATCAAATATTGGATTTTTGGGATCCCATCGACACCTTTGGTCTTGTTCCACTTTGCGGTAAGATTGGCACTTTACGTGTGTTGGAAAGTCATTTGTAAGCTAAACCCTTGAGGCAAAAATGATCATGGGCCCTTGGGAATCAGGGTAATGTATATTTTGGTCAAAAGTATTTTTTTTTCCCCTTTGCAGTTAAGATAGGCACTTTAAGCGGTCTTAAAACTAATTTGTAAGCATTTACTTGAGATACGAATGATCATGGATCCTTGTGGGATTAAGAAAGTGTATCGTCAGATCACAAACACGCCCTCTTGTTAATTATCAAGTTTCCTTGGAATCCAACCAACCGTTCAAAAGCAATGAAAGACACAAAATTACGGTATAATCTCGATTCCAATTCTCTCTACTTCCCCGAAGATGGCCGGAAACCGGAAAATCTGTTAAAAGTAAAAGTTTTATTTGAAGTTAACTATATGTTCGGTTTAGGGGTAGTAAGACATGCTGAAAACGATGGGAAAACCATTTTCTCGCCGTACCAGGAGTTCGCCCGGAATCCGGCCAAAACCGGAAAGTTTGTTAGAAGTAAAAGTTTTATTTGAAGTTAATTATATGTTCGGTTTAGGGGTAGTAAGACATGCTGAACACGATGGTGAAAATCATTTTCTCGCCGGGCAAGTAGTTCGCCCGGAATCCGGCCAAAACCGGAAAATTGTTAAAAGTCTTCGTAGTTAATTAGATATCCGATTTAGGGGTAAGAAGAGATGCTGAATCCCTTAATGACAGTCATTTTATTCCCGGACATATAGTTCGCCCGGAATCCGGCTGGAACCGGAAAATTTGTTTTAAGTTAAATTTTAATTTGAAGTTGATTAGATGTTCGATATAGGGGAAAGAAGATACGCCGAGTTCGATTTTAGCTTCTTTTTTTTTTGTCGGACAGGTAGTTCCGGGATTCGGCCGAAACTGGGAAATTCAAAGAAGTAAGGTAGGAAGTTTTCCTCCAAACAGATATGACTTATAGGGGTAAACACAAACATGCTGAATCCATATCTGAACTTGGTTTTCTCAGATGATTAGCTTTTTGGCCTTAATCTGCTTCTGAATTTAGAAAGTGTATCGAAAGTGTATCGTCAGATCACAAACACGCCCTCTTGTTAATTATCAAGTTTCCTTGGAATCCAACCAACCGTTCAAAAGCAATGAAAGACACAAAATTACGGTATAATCCCGATTCCAATTCTCTCTACTTCCCCGAAGATGGCCGGAAACCGGAGAAATGAATGCCTCCAAGTCAATCTGAATGGGTCCCTAATACACCTGCTGAATGTCATTGTCTAAGTGCACGTGTAAGTGCCTAACTAGCAATCACCGGAATTCCGGGAAACCCCTATACCCCCCCCCCCCCAGTGCGCCCATCCGGTCCATTTCTATCAAAAATGTATTTATGACTTGCCCCTGTTCTTCTAACCAAGCTTCATCCCGATCCCTCAACTCTGAGCCTGTCCAGAGGTTTCCGGTCCCAGTCCAACCCCCCAACCCCCAGTTACCGGATTTGGTCCGGACACGACATGGGAAATCCGCGACCCAAGCTTTTTCGTGTCCGATTGCCAGTTTCAAAGTTATGCTTGCCTCAAGATCCCGGATTTCCCCTCCCTCCTCTCCCCCCTCCGATTGTCGAATCGTGAAAATGACTATTTTCAAGTGAATCTGTTCGGGTCCCTGATATGCCTGCCAAGTTTCATCATCCTAGCACATCGGGAATTACCTTAACCCGTGATAACCGGAGTCCCGTGACCCACACCCTCCAGCTCCCCCCACAGTATCCGGATCCGATCGGGCTATGTCAACGATGTATCTAGGATCTGTGCTTGTCCTTCCCATCAAGTTTCATTGCGATCCCCCCACTCTAAGCGTGTAACGATATTTCCGGTACCCTCCCTCCAACTCCCCCCACAGTCGTCGTATCAGGTCCGAACGTAAAACGAGAAATGTGAGGCATGTGTTCTTCCAATATATCAATTTCATTCAGATCCGATCACCGCTCGAAAGATACGCATGCCTCAAAATTCCGGATTCCCCCTCCCTCCAATCCCCCCACTATGGTCGAATCGGGGCCCTGATATGTCTGCCAAGTTTCATCGTCCTAGCACATCTGGAAGTACCCTAACCCGCGACCACCGGAACCACCGACCGACCGACGGAAAATTTATCGGTATATGGCACTTGGCCGGGAGGCAAGTGCCGTAAACAAGAGCTGTAAGCTCATATGGCACTTGCATGTGTCAAGATGATTTGATTGATCAAGAGTAAGTTTCGACTTTGCGGTTGAGATGCGCGCTATAAGGGAGCTGGAACTTCATTTGTAAGCAAAACCCTTGAGGCAAAACTGCTAATGGGCTGATGGGCATCACGAAAATGCATATATTGCTTAAAAGTATTTTTTTTACTTTGCGGTCAAGATTGGTACTTTAAGGAACAATCGGATTTGGGAAGTAGCAATTTCTAAGCAAATGTTGTTGAGTCTCCAATATTCCAGCGAAGTTTCATCGTCCTAGCACATCTGGAAGTACCTTAACGCGCGATCACCGGAATCCCAGACCCCCCTCCCCCTCCTCCAACTCCACCCAAAATAACCGGAGCCAATCCTGTTCTGTAAATGATTAATCCAGAGCATCTGTTTGTCATTCCCACGAAGTTCGATCCAGATCACACCAGTCTAAGCGGGTCAAGTATTTTCCGCCCTCCCCCCGATAATTGCCGGATTCGGTCCGGAAATGAAAAAGGTCACAAGAGAAAAATGTCCTCTGTTTAATTATTAAATTTCACTCGAATCCGATCACCCGTTCCAAAGTTACGCATGACTCAATATTCGGGATTCCCCTCCCTCAACTCCCCCCCCCCCAAGATTTTCATATCGAGGATTTTTTTTTTATTCCAAGTCAGTTTGACCGGGTCCCTGGTATGCCTTCCAAGTTTCGTCGTGAAAATCCCCCAAAAACGGAATTCCGGGATACCCCTCCTCCCCCCCCCCCCCCTCAAGTGTCCGGATCCAGTCAAATTATGTAAAAGATTTATATGGACCAGATGTTTGTTCTTCCCAGCAAGTTTCACTCCGATACCATCATTCTAACCGTTTCTCGAGATTTCCGGTCCACCCCCCCCACCCCACCCAGCTCCCCCACGGTGCACGTAGCCAATCCGATTCAGCAAATGACTTACCTAGAGCATCTGTTTGTTCTTCCCACAAAGTTCCATTCCGATCCCTCCATTCTAAACGGGGCACGTATTTCCCCCCCCCCCCCAATAGTTGCCGGATCCGGTCCGGATATGAAAAAAATCATCGGAGAAATGTCCTCTGTTGAATTCTTAAATTTCACTCGAATCCGATCAACCATTCTAAAATTACGCATGACTTAAAATTTCGGATTCCCCTCCCTCCACTCCCCCCACCATTATCTGATCGACAAAATTTTTATTTTGAAGTCAGTTTGATTGGGTCCCTGATATGCCTGCCAAGTTTCATCGTGAAAGTCCCCAAAACCACCATCACCAGAATTCCGGGACCCCCCCCCCCCCCATAAGTGTCCGGATCAAGTACAATGGCCTAAAGGAATTATCTAGAGCAGATGCTTGTTCTTCCCAGCAAGTTTCACTCCGATCCCTCCATTCTAACCGTTTCTTGAAATTTCCGGTCTCCCCCCCCCCAACTCCCCCCTGGCTACCGAATCCGGTCAAGACTTTAAACGGGACATTACAGATATATATTCTGTTCAGTTATGAAGTTTCATTACAATCCGATCATCCGTTCGAAAGTTACACACTTCTCAATTTCCCGGATTCCCCTGCGGATTCCCCTCCCTCCACTCCCCCACCATTATCTGATCAACAATATTTTTATTTTGAAGTCAGTTTGATTGGGTCCCTGATATGCCTGCCAAGTTTCATCGTGAAAATCCAAAAAACCACCATCACCGGAATTCCGCCCCCCCCCCCCCCCATAAGTGTCCGGATCCAGTACAATGGTCTAAAGGACTTATCTAGAGCAGATGCTTGTTCTTCCTAGCAAGTTTCACTCCGATCCCTCCATTCTAACCGTTTCTTGAAATTTCCGGTCTCCCCCCCCCCCAACTCCCCCCTGGCTACCGAATCCGGTCAAGACTTTAAACGGGACATTACAGATATATATTCTCTTCAGTTATGAAGTTTCATTACAATCCGATCATCCGTTCGAAAGTTACACACTTCTCAGTTTCCCGGATTCCCCTGCCCTCCACCCCCCCCCCCAAAATGGTCGGATCAGAAAACTGATTATTCCTAATTTTGTTTGGTCGGGTCTCTGATATGCCTGCCAAGTTTCATGGTCCTAGCACAACTGGAAGTACCCTAACTCGAAAAAGTGTGACAAAATGCCCTAAATTTTCAAGTTTCCAGCGCCCCGCACTCCCCCCCATATGGTCGGATCGGGAAACTGATTATTTCCAGGTTAGTTTGGTCGGGTCCGTGATATTCCTGCCAAGTTTCATTGTCCTAGCTCATCTGGAAGTACCCTAACTCGAAAAAGTGTGACAAAATGCCCTATATTTTCAAGTTTCGAGCGCCCCCACTCCCCCGCATATGGTCGGATCGGAAAACTGATTATTTCCAGGTTCGTTTGGTCGGGTCCCTGATATGCCTGCCAAGTTTCATTGTCCTAGCACATCTGGAAGTACCCTAACTCGGATATGTGGGACAAAAAAACTCGGACCGACCGACAGACCGACAGACCGACAGACCGACAGACGGAATTGTGATCGGTATATGGCACTTGAGCCAGAGGCTGCAAGTGCCATAAAAACAGGGAACTTCAACTTAATACTTTTCTCTCAAGCGCTATTTCCTGTCTCGAAATTTATCCCTCCTCTTCAGACGTACCTTTTCTCCCTTTTCATAATGACGAACAGTTGGTGGTCAAGGTCCGAACATTAGTTTCAAAATACTAGCCAATACTTACCTTGATTAGTGTGCTTTTTCCAGAGCAAGCGGGTCCGCATATAATCACGGCACTGGAACCTTGTAACAGTGAATGCAACTCTACCAGTTTCTGAAGGAAAGGCTCAGTAACAACCAGCTTAAGATCTTTAACCACTTCCGACAGACTCTCCCAAAGAGCCTTTGGCCTATCCTGGATACTCCCACACGAAGGAAATTTCTCTCGTAGAAGCCCTTCGAAGATCGGAAGTTCCTGCAAGATAGAGAAATCAGACTAAATATCAGACAAACACAAGAGGGTATCGAGTAAGGATGTCGCGGCTTGAACATCTAATAACCCAATTTAGGAAATCTATTCTTGCCAGTGAAAACTCGTGCCTCGTACACTATGTCGTACCATGCCGTGCCTCTTTTTAGTCGGTCCCAACATTGCTAGAACAGACTGTGCGTACATTTTACTAACTAATGTAGCAAAAAATGAAAAACCTTACCTCTGCAGAAATATGGGGTTTTTGCATCTGGAGAATCTGAGAAGCGCAGGTTTTCTCTTTATCGTCACTGGACGCAATCACATTGTGGGTACCGTAGCGTTCATCAAGTATCCTCCGAGAAAGAACTAGAACGGCCCTGGCGTTGGTTAACATGTTCCACTGGCCTGCTCGACAGGATTTGATCTTCCGCTTTGCACAGCGATTCAGGTCGACAAACTTTGAGCTAAAGCTGAAAAACAAAGCTTAGTATTCTAACTATTTAGTAGACTGATAGCTCGTATAAGGTCTGAGACTTCTGCACACCAAGGTTTGTAGGTTTCCCCCTTACACTGTAAAAAGTCTCTCCTTTATCGGACTTTATTAGTTGTGCGTCATCGATTTCGGACACTTTTGTTCCTAATTCGGAGAATTAAAATCCGAATTCGGAGAGTTATAATCCGATGCAAGATAAAAATTATAGGATGAAAATGCTGCATTATACTCTGCAGTATTTTGCATTCTAGCATTTTAATCCTGCATCAGATTGTAACTCTTCGAATTCAGATTTGAATTATCCGAATTAGGAATAAAAATGTCCGAAATCGGTAACGCACAAAGTCCGATAAAGGAGAGACTTTTTACAGTGTAGCGGAAAATCTAGCTCAAGAATCCGGCTACGCTTTGTATCCGATAAAACGGTTTCGATTAACCAAGTGAATATGCAACAGGATTTTACCGATAAGTGCACGTTGCATGAAAGTACTGTATGATATACTGAGATTCTTTGTATAGTGGCATATATGATAGCAATGCCATACTGATATCAGTGAAGTGCTCAGCCGATTTTTTTTTCTCAACATACTTCCGCAAAACTGACGTACCTTCTACCATCTAGAAAACCATGGCAAGATGCTAGGCCTTGAACAACCGCTGTCCCATCATCCATTCGCACATTGATGGAAGCGAAAACTGAAGACAAGCTGTCTGGAGCACATTTCGAAAACTTGTTCCTGGAAGAGTCGAAGATTCCGAATTATTTTCTTCGTCTTATTTCCTGCTTTCATAGCTTGTCTCCTAACAGGTATCTAAAAGCCGTGTCAGGACAACACGTCAAAGTTTTTTTGACGGTGCAAAACGGATAAGTCAGCTACATTTTATTACAGCTACACTTCCGCCCTTCTTGGCAAGGGTCCTCTTCAGGCTCAAGCCGCTCAAGCTGGAAAATGAGCTTGTGGAAAAACAATTAAAGATTCTTCCTTAAATATCTGATTTTGTGAACTTCTTCTCTTAAAATTTGTTGGGGTCACAGCTGGTGCTGTGATTTCATTCTGGACACGGCTGCTATTTTTGCTGCTATTTTTCTCGTCACAGTGACAACTTGCCACAGTGATATTTCATCACGACAAATTAACCACAATGACAAGCTGAAACACAGGCAACTTGCCACAATGTGACATGTCGCAACACTTATAGTATAAGTTACTATTTTTTTAACGAAATTGTTTAATGAAGCAAATTATTATTGACACTGCCTCTTCACAAATCAAGTGCGATCTGACAACTCTTTCGATTCTCTGATTAGTTTTCACGTACTATTTCCATAGTCGAGGTGGTGAACAACCTGCCTTGATTTGGTGGAAACCAAACATTAGCTTATTTTCTACGGCCCGTGACGTTTTCGTGACGTCATGAAATAAATAGGGAAATTCTTCTAGCTGTAAGCTATTTAGATAATAAACTTGATTGATTGATTGATTGAATTCGATGGGGCTGATGTTGCAGAATATATATTTGTATCTATATATAGAGGGCCGAACAGCCCAGCGAGGCGCCGGACGCGTTTACACTTATAAACCGTGGTAGGGACAATCAGTTCCGTTAGGGAATGGAAAATATGGACTTTTCGTGTGACGTCACGAGCCACAGATAATCGGCTAAAGTTTAATCAACACCCTTGAATCGGCCCACATCGGCCTTTTGCAAATCTTCGTCGGTCTTGAAACATTTCAAGCTGTTAAAAAGACTGGGATGACTTGATCCAATCAGCTAGTTAAAGCTGAGATGCCAACCTACAATGTTGTTTTTTCTAACTAAAACATTATATTTGTGGCGAGTGTGGCGAAAATGACACTGTGGCAAGTCATCGGTTTGGCGAGTTGTCGGTGTGGCTAGTTATCGGTGTGGCGACATGTCTGTGTTCCATGTCGTTCCAGTTGTCGGTGTGGCGAGTTGTCTTGGAATCATCTAAAAGCTATACTTTCTTGTGTGCAACGTACAGTTGCAATGGCTCGTGTATCAATCGGTTGGGAGGTGCTCTGCGGGTACCACTTCTTTTTCATAGGTGGCAAGGACGTGCCTTTTCGACACTAATCCTACCACCATTGATGTTTAGACATATCAGCGGACACACGCTCTCCTATATGGTATTTACTCTGCATACTCTCCAACTACACTGCTGATGCGCACAACTGTGTTAAATGTTACGACGGATACCGAAACTAAATTATGTTACGACCCTTTTAAGCATTATGGTATATCTACTGGTGAAACATGCCACTGTAGCTGTCAGAACTTTTGCACCATTTAACACATGAATGCGCATTCATGTGTTCAATTTCATTTTTCCAGTTCAAAACTGGCAGCCGGTTTTCTACATATCCTGGTAATTCTCCCAATTCTTCACATTTTTCATCCCATCATTTATTTCTGGTCATATCTTTTAAGTGTGTTAGTTAATTTGTTTCTTTTTTGTTTAATTCGTAAATATTTTATTCCTCTTCTAGCTTTTAGCTATTTGGAAATAAATTTGATCGATTGAATTTTATCAAAGTTCTGGAAATGTAGTTAGCATGTTGCTCTCGCTTCAGAAAAATAGGGCAGAAACATACCACTCACTCGTCGTGAAGATCAGAACGCAAGACCCACTGATGCTGACTTCCAGCGAGCCAATCATAAACCTCCGCAATCCTTTTTTCAAGGTAGTGAAGAGGTTCTCTAATGTTTGTGCGAAGACACTGAGAACTCCGGGTTTAACACGATCAACGGCATGGACAGAAAGCCAGCAACCCGACTGAATAGCACCCTGAAAGAACGAAACATCAAAGAACACAAACAACCCAAATAGCATAGAGCTATCCACGCAGTCAGAAAAGGGATTTGAGTGAAAAGTGGTTGCAAAAAATGTGGTCATGTGCTGAACTACGTAAATACACCAGAACTTTTGCCGCGACAAGTACCGTGTCAGGATATGTGGCATGGTCGCCTGCCAAGCCGCAACTAGATAAACAAACAATTTGTGAGAGAGGTTAGCGCTTCCGCAAACGGCAAATGAAGGCAAAATTTGTTCTGAAGCACACCACCAAGGTAGCCAAAGCCAAACACGTATCCGATTTTCGCCACCGCCCCATTTCGTCTACCAACACTTTGTTCTTTTCGGGATCCCAAAACGTGAGTGGCGGGATACCTATGACATCGCAAAAGTTGTCCGTCTGTCCGTCCGTTCGTCTGTCCGTCTGTCCATCTGTGCGCACTATAACTCTCGGAGGGAATGAGATATTTTGATGAAACCTGGTGTGAGGATTCTTCGGGTCAAGAGTAATGTCGAGTTCGTAGATGGGCTCTGTAGCCCTACATTTAGGGGTGGGGGAGGGGGTTTAAATTAAGGGGCAAGTGAAATATTTGACGGTGCAAAACGGATAAGTCAGCTACATTTTATTCGAGCAATATTTCGGCCCTTCTTGGCAAGGGTCCTCTTCAGGCTCAAACCGCTCAAGCTGGAAAATAAACTTGTGGAAAAACAATTTAAGATTCTTCCTTAAATATCTGCTTTCGAGAACTTCTTCTCTGAAAGTTGGTTGGGGTTGAGAAGAAGTTCTCAAAAGCAGATATTATGCTTGAGCGGTTTGAGCCTGAAGAGGACCCTTGCCAAGAAGGGCCGAAATATTGCTCGAATAAAATGTAGCTGACTTATCCGTTTTGCACCGTCAAATATGATTCACAGTCAGCTTGGGCCGTAGGAACATCTATCAGGCAAGTGAAATATTTTTAAACGGGTAATGTGATAGTCGGTCATGAGGTAAGAAGACATGCTGAACATGATGGCGAAAACCATTTTGTCATAGGAAAAGTAGTTCACCCGGATTCCGGCCCAAACCGGAAAGTTTGTTAAAAGTAAAAGTTTTTGAAAATATCTGCTTTTGAGAACTTCTTCTCTGAAAGTTGGTTGGGGTTGAGAAGAAGTTCTCAAAAGCAGATATTTAAGGAAGAATCTTAAATTGTTTTTCCACAAGTTTATTTTCCAGCTTGAGCGGTTTGAGCCTGAAGAGGACCCTTGCCAAGAAGGGCCGAAATATTGCTCGAATAAAATGTAGCTGACTTATCCGTTTTGCACCGTCAAATATGATTCACAGTCAGCTTGGGCCGTAGGAACATCTATCAGGCAAGTGAAATATTTTTAAACGGGTAATGTGATAGTCGGTCATGAGGTAAGAAGACATGCTGAACATGATGGCGAAAACCATTTTGTCATAGGAAAAGTAGTTCGCCCGGATTCCGGCCCAAACCGGAAAGTTTGTTAAAAGTAAAAGTTTTTTTGAAGTTCATTAGATGTTCGATTTAGGGGTAGGAAGACATGTTGAACACGATGGTTTTCTCGCCAGTCGATTTAGGAGTAAGAAGACATGGTGAACACGATGGTGAAACCATTTTTCGCCGGACAAGTAGTTAGCCCGGAATCCGCCCAAAACCGGAAAGTGTGTTAAAAGTAAAAGTTTTATTTGAAGTTGATTAGATGTTCGATTTAGGGTTAGGAAGACATGCTGAACACGACGGTGAAACCACTTTTCGCCGGTCAAGTAGCTCGCACGGAATTCGGCCAAAACCGGAAAGTTTGTTAAAAGCAAAAGTTTTATTCTAAGTTGATTAGATGACAGATTTAGGGATAAGAAGAGACGCTGAATCCAAGACCTTTGGTCTTGTTCTTGGGAGGGAAGGGCGGGCTCCTTTTTTTTCAATCCTCAGGATCAACGGAGTTAACTGTTGAATCATCCAGAGGTTACTACACCGTACTTGTTTCCTGTGGTTAGGTCAGACAGTCAGTCTTACAAGAGCAATGATCACTGTCTGGCACTTCGAAAGTGTTAAGAAATTAAAAGAGAACTTACGGAGAGCACATTCAAAAGAGCCTTGGCGCTCGTATGTTCCGTAGCGTTGTACGTCATCAATGATCCCCCTGCCAGGTCTGCAGCATACTGAACGATCTCGGTCTTCCCGCAACCCGTCTCGCCGTGGAGGATTACGCCGCGATGCTGGCAAACTGCTTCGAAGATTCCTCTGAAAGATCAGCTTGTTGAATTTCACAACAACTAGCGCAGCAGTAGCCATAGGCATGGAAGCGCGTTTGTACTTACCACGATGTTCCTTACAGATCCTTAGAGAAGCACCGCCATAAACTGAGCGACGTAAACAAACAGAGACGCTGACTCCTATGGCCTCTCACCTCAGGCAAAGTCTACTGAAAATCCGCCCTCAAACACTAGCTTCCGACCTGGAGCAGCAGCGGGTAGTTGAGTTTTTGCAGATACCATGGTATCTGATACCACGGTAACTGGGTCTGCCTTTTTCGTTGTTGCAGTTATCGCGGTATCCGATACTACTGGATGTGCATTTTGTCATTTTTGCAGTTACCGTGGTATCTGATACTATGGTTGATTTGCAAAAACGGCAATTGCCGAATTTGCACTTTTAGAAGTCATCCCAAAAGAAAAACTGACATCCACTCCCATCGCAAGTGCCAAACTTCTTTCCCGCCAATTTGACAAAATCCTAGGCTCTTGTGTCGGTGATCTGAGATGACTTTTTCAGATACCGCGATCAGTTACTATCTTAGATACCACGGTAACTGGCCAGATACCATGATAGCTGCACAGACAACTTTTGACCGTGGTATCAGATACCACGATAACTACGAAAAAGACTTTAGACCGTGGTATCAGATACCACGGACACCACGGTATCTGCAAAAACGCACGAATTGTCTTTAGACTAGAGCAGACTCCCAAAATACGGTTAGGAAGAGCTGATTCTGGAATCAAGTTATACTATTTTTCGATGGCGCTCAACTGATAAGTTTTGTTCTAGCTGGAAAAGAATCATGATTCACAGTCAGGTTAGGCTGGAGGAGTGCTGATCAAAGTGTACCCAAGCGAATGAGAAAAAAAAAAAAAAAAAAAATTTCGCATGCAAACTGGTTATAAGGTTCGCGTAGCACTGGTGCCGATCTCCTGATACTCCGCCCTCGGCCGGGAGTGCGATGCATGGTTGGGGGCAAATCATCCAAAGCTTCCCGGGCTTTTCCCTAGACTTTTCTAGGTACCCATTTGAAGCTGGGTTGACTTTTGGCTTGTCTTACCGGGAAACGCCACTAACCCTCGCCCTAAACCAAACGGTGGACACTACCGAGACTCGAACAAGCGACCCTTCGCTTGGGAGTCCAGCGCGCCAACTCATTCGGCCACGGACGAATGAGCAATCTACTCCAAATCCGCCAGCAAGCATGGAGACTCAGAGGACCTATTTCCGTCGGTTCTTGCACCGATTAAACCGAAAAGTTGCTGAGCTCTCCAGATGTACAAGGGTCACTGATAAAATACTGTTATATCAAGTAATAAACAGCGTACGTATTTCTTACAAGATGGGTGGTTTGTCCTCTGAGTATTACACTATAGTATATATTGAGTATTATACTATGAGTATTTTATTCTATCGAGCCGGCTATATGTCGTGGGGTGAATCAATATTATTTGTTTGGAATATTCCAAATTAAAATAGCCTAAATAACTCGAAAAAAATGAAACTCCGCAGGCCGGAGCAGCATAAGCGCTTTGGAAACCATTGTAGCTTTCCCAGGAAATTTTTTCAGAAGTCCAAGCAAAAGCTACGCGGAAGGTCGAATGTTCATAAAAGTGACTTTATTGGAACAAGATAATCTGCAGAGTCTAAGACACAGCAGCCGGTGTAGTAATAAGAAGAAATCGTATATTTCCAGAATCTCAACTTTGCGTGGGTTTTAGCGGTTTTTTGAAAAGGAAAGTGGAAACGATTCCCTAATTAGGTTTCCTGCGGTTTTCGAGCACACCTTGCTCGCAAGTGTTTCCGGTACCACACAAACCTCCTAGCCCCCCCCCCCCCCCCGGACGAAGCTTACATAAAAAATGTTAGGGTGAGATCTTACCGCACAACTTTCACCACCTGGGAGGTTATGACCGGCCGCAGTGAATTTCCTGCGTATTCGTATCCGTATGCTAGTACGGCAGATCCAACCTTGAGCAACGCGTTGCTGTCATCTATCGTGCACCTAAGCTGCGATGTCCAAGGCTGCGTGGACTTCGAAGAAACGCCGATGGTATGCAGGTAGCTTGTAACTCCTTTTACTAGAAGCAAAATTTCGTTCTAGGAGGTCCAAATTCCAATCAGGATCTGACACGAGCCTGACAAACTAATGCCGAGATGATTTAACGAAACAAGAAAAAGCCGTATTGATTATGTCGTTTTTGGTGATTTTGGTCTTCACGAAAAAGCCTAGTATGTCTGAGAATTCTCAATTTAGTATGCACTTGATCATAAGTTTCCTTAGGCTTGGAAAAAAAAACATTGTATGGTCTTTTCAAAGTCGCTTTAAACGATAAGTCTTTTTTAGTCGCAATGTAGCCTATCTATGATTTCGGAAAGTCTGTCCGTCCACCCTGTCTGTCCGTCCGCTGGCACGATAACTCTCAAACGAGCTGAGTTAAATTAGTCTGTTCAAACTTGGTGTGGAGGGGTCCGTTGGGTCAAAGTACAGGTAAAACAAAGACATGGCAAGTAGTTCGCCCGAAGTTTTGTTCGCCACCGAAAGCAGAAATGTGTGAGAAATAAAAGCTTTGTCTGACTAGTGGTAAGAAAACAAGCTGGATCACTATATATCACTTTTCTCCCCGACCAGAATCCGGCAAAAACCGGAACTGCGACAGTACTTATATATCTTTGGGGGGCAAAGGGTTTAGAGTGAAGGGGGTTTAGATCTAACTGCGTTGTTTACTGCTTGGTTGATCCTAGGGATGGGATCCTGCGAAAACCGGAAATTTGGTAGGCATCGTGGTGTGTCTTTATCGGGTGTTCAGAGTTTTGATTTTGGGATAAGAAGACATCTAAAACCAATCTTCCAGCTTCAAGGTCCATAGTTTCACAGGACTCTCCGGGATCCGGCGAAAACGGGAAATTAGTTAGTTCTAATAAATGTATTAGTCCAGCTGTTCCTGTAAACAGGCTTATAGGGACAATAAGACTGAATTCATATTTCTGCTTTGAAGTACTAACGGGTAAATCGTCCGAATCATCACTGATGTTAAACGGAAACTCCGGGAAGAACAAAAACCTTCGATAAAATTATAAGATGGTTTCTGTACCCATAAACAAAACATGCTGCATCAGAATATCGACTAGTCTTCAACTAGCATTGATATTCCGGTCGTAATTTTGGGCTAGACCGGAAATTAAAGACAAAAAGCAATTTTCCTCATAAATCTCATTAGGGAGCTGATTAAGGTTCAGCAACATCTTTACGGGATTGGCGAAGACCAGAAATATACAAGACCCGATTCTCTGGCTGAAGACGTCCAATATTTATTCTTGTTTCGGTTGGGATCCTATCGAAATCTTGTTATGTATGATTCTTTTACCCAGGTCTAATCGCTTCGGCACATCCATCTGCATTACTGTTTGGGTATCGCTGCTAATAGCTTACGGTACCGAGACGGCCTGAGTTCACAGCGTTGTCAGGATTTTCCTCCTGAGGATCTTGCAGTACACTGTAAAAAGCTTCTGTGAACAAGGATGCAGTATTTGCTACTGGGATTAATCTTATCTCTATTGGGATAAGATTAATCCGAATTAGGGATAATCTTATCTCAATAAAGATAAGATAAATCCCAGTAGCAAATATTGCAAGTTTTTTTTTTACAGTGTAATCAGAAAGCAGGTCGTCATTCAGGGGAGGGGGTTCTGTCCCCTGGGTCTATGCATGAAAAACACTGTAAATTCAGTTGACGAGGCGCAATCCGAACATTTATATAATCTAAGAAATCAGTCTTCGTGAACATATTATTTACTTTCATTCATGTTGTTAATCTCTTAAGTATTTTCGGTCTCGCTTATGTACGATTTACGTAAAAAAATGAAAATGGGGCCCGGGAAGACGCCATTACCCTCCCCCTTAGATTTTCGCGAAATGACGTCTCTGTCAGCAACGTAAACAAATCCCGTCAGTCATACTTACAGTGCATGCAGAGCAGTATGATGTTCCCCAAATTGTCTTTTTCGAGTGCAATAGAACTCTGGCGATAAAGTCCAGTCGCTTTGTTTAGCATTCCATCATACTTTTCGATTGTCTCCTGAAATGAAACTTATCAAAGTTTAAATAAACACAAAATCTTAGCCTACTTTGATATATCTTGTATTCGCATTTAATAAATTATCCTGACTCTGTTGAGTGATTTTATTTTTTCACAGCGGGGTCTCGCAACGACGTTGATAATAGATAGATAGATAGATAGATATATATTTATTAACACTGAAATCCCTAAAGGGCCATGGTCAATACAAATACAAAAAAGAAGAAAAACTAACTTCTATGAAAAAAATTCCAAATTAACCCAACAAATAAATTTCACATTATATAATCCTTTACACACACCTTTCTTCCTAACTCACCTTACAAAAAATGTTCTCTATTTGCCATGCCCAAACTAACCGACCTTCCCAAATTCTTTATCCCCATGAAATTTCTATCCTTCAAAATAATCTCCACCCATTCCTCAATGGGTGGAACAAGTTAAACCGCGTAATTTGAATTTCATCGTTGGTGTGGTTTTTCTTTGCGTATAATTGTGAACGACGAATTAGCTCAGAAGAGTCCCAGAAAGAAAAATATCCCCAAACAAAAGACGTTATAACCGCAATGGTCTTTGTACGCTTTACAACGCTTATTGCGCCCCTGTGCTTCTGTTTTTAGTCGTCATGGCTCATCTGTTTCAAATATTGTAAATTCCTCCTCCGGCTCCCTAGATGGCACCGAAACAGAAAAGTCATTGCTCGATTTGGACTAATAGATGTGCCCTCCCGGATTCAGACTTCGAGTGATGACCTGTGTAAAAAGACCATTAATTTGATTCACGCTTACGACCCTCTGCGGACATTCTTTGTTACTGATGCTGGTTAGCTTGTTCATGTTGTTCTGTTAGTTTGTTTGTTGTTGTCTTTTTTCGTTATTTATCGTTTTTCTTTTTTCATAATACTCCGTATTTTGTGTTTTGCACTTTACGGGTACGGTAATAAAGTTCATTCATTCATTCATTCAGAATTAGCAGCCTAGTAAGTTTGTTTATTGATAGCAGGCAATTTGGTGCTTTCTCTTATCCCAAATATTTGAATTTAGATAGACTTAAACAAGTTTGAAAGATCTTTAACTCAAAACAAATAAAACAAGAGCTAGGAGCTCATATGGCACTTGATACGAGTAGGTGGTACAGGGAAGTAGATGAGAACGTCGCAAAATACCCTGCCATCCGAAAATGCGGTTCGGACCTAGAAAAAGGATATCTAGTTTCACTCAACTCTGAACATTTCCGGCATCGCCTCGGATCATCTAGGGCAAATGCCTTTTCTACCTTCCAAGTTTCAACCCAACAGATCCACTCGTTTGGGTTTGGTCCCAAGCCGAGCTAGACGATTTCCGGTACCCCCGTCCAACTCACCCTACCGCAGCCGAATCTGAATCGGACTCATAAATCGATCATCTGAAACATTTTCTCTTACCACTATCAAGTTTCATTCAAATCTGAGCGTTTTTTTTAGAATTTCAATAATTCTCCCCCCTCCCCCACCGTGGTCCGATCCGGTTCTAACCCTAAAATGTGTCATCTAGGGCATGTGATCTCTCTACATTCCAAGTTTCATTCAAATCTCTCCCCTTATTTGACCCCTATGCGAGCCACAACATTTCCGGAGCTCCCCTTCCAGCTTCCCCCACTGTGGCTGAACATAAACGTCGCATCTCTGACATCTCCTATTCCCGTCCATCAAGTTTGACTGGACCCAAGTTTGAATGGAGCATAGCCTATCTGCAAATATCCGGTTCCCGCTTCATCCCCCCCCCCCTCCCCTACCGTGCCAGAACCGATCCAGACGCCAAATAACAAATCAATGCCGCATAAATTCGGTACTGCCCAACTTGTATCCATTCAGTCCATCCGTTTGGTTTTGTGCATGTCAAAAAGTTTCCGGACCCCCTTCCTCCCCCCCCCTCCAACTCTCCCAACCGTGGCCGCATATGGTAAGGACGCTTGTTTGCTTGTCTAGGTCATCAGTTCTTATCACCCATACGGTTTTACTCGAATCGGACCACCGGCTCACAATTTACGGAAGCCAGTGATTTCCGGATTCCCCTTCCGTCATCTCCCCAAAGATGTTCGGATCCAGGAGAACAAGTAACCCTAGGGCATTTTGTCGGGTCAGTAAGTCACTAATATACCTGCAAAGTTTGATCGTCCTTAGAATATCTGGAACTATTCTAAACTGGTGATCACCGGAATTCCGGGAAACACCCTCCAACCGGCCCCACAGAGCCACGATACGATCTGGTTATATCAATTATGTATCTAGGGCTAATACTTTTTCTTCCCACCAAGTTCCATCCCAATCCCTGGACTTTAAGCGTTTCACGAGATTTCCGGTGCCTCCCTCCAATCCCCCCCCCACAAGTATCGGATCCGATCAGGACTTGACACGAAAATCTGAGACGATAGCTCTTTCCAATTGCCAAGTTTCATTCAATTCCGATCACCCACTCAAAAGTTATGCATGCCACTAGATTCCGGGATCCCCATTCCTCCCCTCCCCCCATGCTGGCTGGATGGAGGAATGGACTACTCTTAAGTCAGTCTGTTTGGGTCCCTAGTGCACCTCCCAAGTTTCATCGTCCTAGCACATCAGGAAGTACCGAATCTGAGGGATCACCAGAATTCGGGACCCCCCCCGACCCCCCCCCCCCCCCCAACTCCCCCAAAAGTGCCAGAATTCCGGTCCGGTTATGCCAGCAATATATCTAGGACTTTTGCTTGCTCTTCCCACCAAGTGTCATCCCCATCCCTCCAGTCTAAGCGTTTTCCAAGATTTCCGGTTCCCCCCTTCAGCTCCCAAAGTCCCGGATCCGATCCGGATATGAAGTGCATAGTCTGAGACAAGGGGTCTGTCCAAATTTCAAGTTTCATTAAGATCGGATCACCCGCTCAAAAGTTATAAATACCTCAGGATTCCGGCTTTCCCCTACCTCCACCCTCCACCCCCCACACACACGATGCTCGAATCGGGGAAGTGACTATTTCCAACTTAATATTTGTGGTCCCTGATATGCCTGCCAAGTTTCATTGTGTGGAAGTGCCCAAACTAGCAAAACCCGGACAGACCGACCGACCGACCGACGGACGGACAGAAATTGCGATCGCTATATGGCACTTGGCCGAAGGGCAAGTGCCATAAAAACCGTTCCTCGGGAATAGCGGAGCAATAGACTAACGCATTTTCATCGTTTAAGTAAATAAGTTATTCTCAACTAGAATTTCATATTTCAGTCTTATGCGGCAAACCTTTGAAACCTTGTGAAACAAGCGTAGTAAGACCTACAGGAAAAAGCGATCCCGCCTCTTCACATACACAACAGATATTACCCCCTGCTTGTCAACGTATGTGCACTATTCTTTATATCCTTTATCATGCGTCATATTACCTTGATACGTAGAATTTAGGTAGGGACCGTTAACATACGATTAAGCCTCATTCACGCAAGTGTGTACCATTTCCATGTTATAAGTTATACAAACACGATAAAGGAAGCTAATATTCGTATTACCCCGATAACTGCTATGCGTACCTACCTCACCCTCCCGAGACTAACAGTCAGTGAATAAACATAAAACAAAGTACCTTTAGGTCCTGTCTGGAGTCTAAGGCTTTTTCGACCATCGCCGTCCACTGGGCAAGTATCACCATTAGGAGGATCTGGTTGGGGTACTTTGTTACTAACTGCAGAGTGATACCTGAAACGTCTTCTTTGGCTGCCTGGCTGAGAAGAATCTTCAGAGAGTCGTTCATGCAATCGGTGACTTCGGTTAGCCAGAGCTCCACCATACCCTAAAAAAACACATTGTCAGTGCGCTCGCAGCTAGTTTCCGTTTATATTCAAACAATGTATACAACGGATACGTCGGCTACGATTCTTCATCAGGCTGTCAGGCTGTCTTGACGAGAACCCTTGCCAAAAAGGGCCGAAATGTCGCTGATGAAGAATCGTAGCTGACGTATCCATTGTATACATTATTTGATTTCCGTTTATTTACCTGGGATGGTCGTTGATGAACTTTGTCGGTCAACCGACAACGTTGGTTGTCGGTTGTACATATCATGGTACATATCAGCAACTCATCGAAATTTAACCAGAAAACCTTAATCGAAATAGCTGAGACTCTGAGCGTGTTCCACCCTAATTACCGTAGTTACTACGCATGACGTCCCTAATTCTGGCTTTTTGCCGTTAAGGCTGGAACGATTTTTCTATTTTTCCAGCAGAATATCATGACAGGGGCGAATCCGACCAATCACGTTACAGAAATGCTTAGTTACCGCGCTTACTACGCTCCCGAACATGGTAAGCAAATAGTTACTATTAGTTAGTATATCGAGAAGGTTGGAACGGTCAGCATAGTAAGTTTTTAGGAGGTTGGAACGAAAATAGTAACTAATAGTTAATATTGTCAGAAGGGTGGAACACGCTCTCTATGTCACCCTCATGCTTCAACACTCAGTGCTCTATCCTGCGATAACAGAGACCCACGCTTTAGCGAAACCCTCAACCACCAGACCTTCCACTCGACCAGCCGCTCCACTCGACTTCATACATTTCACTCGTCCGTCTGTTAGCACGATAACTCTCGACGTGTTAAGAAATTCTGTTCAAAACTGTTGTGGGGTGGCGACCAAGCGTGCAACCAGTCTCACAAACGTTCACCGCAAGTATCCATAAACCAAGTCCCAGGAAGACTCTGGTGTCACGGCTGGTTGTATGTGTGATAAGTCCAGAAAAAGAGTCCGCATTCCCAGGTAGTTATCTGGAAAATGGAAACAAAGAAAAATCCAATGCTAAAAGCATAGGCTAGATACAATGGAATTTCAATGAATGGCCTCCTTCCCGGCCCTATGACAGAAAAACTGTTCTAGTTCGAGCGACTTACCTTGCTTTCCCTTGGGTCGACGTTCCGAAAAAACGGAAGCCTTTCTCCGCTCTCCGAACAGACAGCGACGATTTCCTTTGCCTCCGAGAACTCTAATTTGTCAATTTTTCCAAGTACCCTTTTGAGATACCGTTCCACCGCTTTCGGATCTTTCGTTTTCGACAAAATCTCCAACAGTTCGTCATTTGAGAGAAAGTAGAATTTTGGGAAGAAAATTCGTTTCTTGTTCAGGTATTCATCTAATCCTCTCTGAATACTCTGGAGAGACTGTAGAGCATCTCTGAGCCTGTCAAGTAGGCCGTCTTCTCTTGTCACTCGAAGGACTCGAGGGTCTTCCACAGCCACCACCATAAGAGATCGCCACATGGTGTCTATTTGCGAAAACTTGTCGCCATCTTCTGTCATCTGTCGACAAATATCTTCAGAGCCAAAAATGGGCTCGAGATAAAGCCAAGTTACTTGGACCTAAAGAAAAGCAAACAAGCATTAAACTGATGATGATGACATTTTATTTACGCACTTTAAGAAGAGGAAAATAGCGCAGCACAGACAAATAAAAGGAAAAAATACACTGAGCTTTCAATAATATAGTAAATGCACAAGACAAAAAAAAAACACTTGGAATAGACTTGCCCACACGACCCGCAGTACTGGTTCTGGTCCTAGCACTGGTTCTTTTCCAGTATTATAAGATATTACAACTGAAATGATGCTCAGTGAAACAAAAGAAACGGCTTTTGTTATTATTTTAGCCTTGCCAGAAGAAAGAGATCTGACAAAAGTACAATTCGCTGCGGGTCTTATGGCTCAACTGAGGCATTGTTCTCAAACTGGCGTAGTATGTCTACCCCTCTCTTCGAAAAAAAAAGATCAAAATTTTTTCGACAAGGAAAATCCTTCATTCGATAGGAGCCCTTCCCCCCCCCCCCAGCAGAGGATTCAAATGACGCTTCTGGCTCCGAGGACGGAAAAAAACAAGGCGAAGGCTGTGGACCTGGTGTGCTCTCTTCGAAAAAAAAGATCAACATTTTTTCGACAAGGAAAATCCTTCATTCGATAGGAGCCCTCCCCCCCCCCCCCAGCAGAGGATTCAAATGACGATGTCAAACAGGAAATCCCGTTTTCGCGTGCCGTGTTTTCGCTTACAAGTGACGGAACAAACTATAAGTAGGTAAGCAAAGGTAGCCAAATTTGTTGAAGTTTAACCGAAAAGGGCTAATGCAACGTTACAAGAAATCTCGTCGAGTAGAAAGGAATTCTGGACGACTTGAAAGAATTCCGTACGTGAAGATGACTAGGAAAGAAGCCTAGCGGGACGAGAATTCCTTTCAAGATGGAAGGAATTCCGGTCCACTTGAAAGGGGTCTCGTCGGCGGCGCTGGTGAAAGACTAACAAAAAGTCTAGCTAGCTTTTAAGAGCAGCAGTTATCAGTACTGATTTCATAAATGCTATTACAAAAAATTTTTGGTTGGCTAGTTAATTTATTTTTGTCAGATTTTCTGGCCTAAAGAAATAGTTTTTCCTTTGGCGTGTAAATACATTCTTGTCACCAATACCAGATTCTGTTCGAGTTTTCGTTCTACTTGTAAACGCTGCGCAAGACCCGGCAGTCTAGTTACACATCACACATTCACTTGAATATAAAGGCCTGAAAACCCGATAAAAATGCGTTGCTTCGTTTGTCCGTTGTCAACAGAAAATGGATTTCATCGAATGAACTTAATCTTTCAGATTTGTGGTACCTCTATGTGCCTGTCCCGCTTGAACTGTTTACCAACTACAAAGGTAAGCCACTGTCGAAAACGGCCGGCGCTAATCGGCTGTAATCGGCAAATGCAGGCTTTTTTTTTTTCAAATTCAACATTTCCTCGTCGTATGTATTTTGGTTGTCCCACAAGTGACCACAAGCAGCGCACATTCTACACTGTAAAAAAAAATCTTGCAGTATTTGCTAATGGGATTAATCTTGTCTTTCTTGAGATAAGATTATCCCTAATCCGGATTAATTTTATTCCAATCGAGATAAGATTAATTCCAGTAGGAAATACTGCATCCTTATTCGGAGAAACTTTTTACAGTGTAAACGTCATTACCGGAGCCCCGGATGAAAAAATGCAAAATCCTTAAGACGGGTCAAAACGTTTCGGTGTATTCAAACATCATATGTAAAAATAATTTGCAAATTCAGTTAAACTTTAAAGACTAACCTGAAGCCACACGTCTAAGATATCCTGAGCAGAGGTAAGGGTTTGCTCCCAGCTGTACAATTCGGGTTCAAGTGGGGCTATATATGGGGAACCATGCATGGTTTGAGATCGCAGCAAGTGTTCATCCAGGAGAGCTCGGATGTCTTCTGTTCCGCCAAGAATATGGGCTCCCTGAGTCCTAAAAACGAAAACCCAAATTCGATCCCTTTCTAGCAGAACAAAAAGCACCTTGAGGCGTATTCTCCCCGTTCCCCGAGGACTCCTGGGGGAATCAATGGGAACGGCGAGAATAGAGGGAGTCATTCCACGCCGTATAAAGATTAAAGTTAACTGCAGTATTTGCTACTCAGATTCATCTTATCTCTGTTTGTATTAATCTTATCTGCGCAGAGATAAGAGTAATACGAATAGCAAAGTCTGCAGATAACTTTAATCTTTATACGGAAAAACTTTTTACAGTGTACGGAAAAAAGCGAGAACACGGGAATGCTTCCAAAATGGATTTAGTTCGAAAAAAAAATATGCAGCTGATAAAATTGGTCCGGATCCACTTTATTTTTGGTTTTCTTTATTCTGATTCTTTTCAACTAATTTCACATTGCACAACACAAGCAAAAATTGATTCCCCTCCGAATCTGAAAGGGAGTCCTTTTTGATGATGGTGATGATAATCAGAGCATTCCCCTTCCGTGGGAACTCGCGAGAATACGGGGAGTGAGTCCCTGCTGGGACAAACAGAAACGCAGGGACTCCTAAAAAGGAGTCCTCGGGGAACGGCGAGAATCTGCCTTTTGGATACAAAATGTCATCAACTGTTCTGTCAAGGCAGGATTAGGGCTTAGGGGTCCCAGGTCTGGCTATCGCCGACCATAGCACATGAAAACTAACCATCAATTCTGTTTCTTCGCAGCATATAGATCACGATTATTCTGAAATAAATTTAGTACCGGAACTACTGCATTGCCCTTTAAAGAGTTCATTCGGACAACTTCTACAGTCGAATTACTAGAACACCAATCAGGTAGTTTTAATCGACTGCGGATGCGAGATCACTCACACGGAAGACTCGGTATATAATAAGCGGTATGCCTATAACCAATCCGATCCGTTCTAGGGCAAACAGATGTGAGCGTATGAAGCAAAGGTGTGAGAAATGTGGGAGAGAACGACACACTGTCAAAGTCCCAGTTAAGCTGATTGCCAAACTACCTTGTGACTGCGTGCGTACCACCGGGTTTGCACAAAATCTGGCTGGTCTCAAAATGAGAATTTAAAATCAGTGTGTAACGATTCAAAATTTTGGCTAAATCTTTGGCATCAGTGCGGTAAACCCCGTAGCGGTGTCGTAAACTCGGTGCGCTTATATACGAAGCGTAAATTCCGCAAGTCCCTAGATGAGCATAGAGTGAAAATTAAGGAAGATCTTGCGGACAAAATTGCTGCAGATACTAATCTGCTTTGGAAGTGTCGCCCAAAACCTTTAAAAAATAGCCAACCTACCGTTGAAATTCCGCAAGATTCATGGGTATCGTACTTTTCTAGTGAATTCTCTTCCCCAGACCCGTCGGTTGAGAATGCATTTTCTGAAGAACTGGAATTATTAATGTCAAAAGGAACCCGGTGCGAGTTGTCTGTGAAAGAAGGTGATATACTCGACGCGATTAAAAACATGAAGAAAAAGTTTTCTATGGGTGCTGATGGCATTTGTGGTAAACATCTCGAACATGGAGGCCGCTTACTTGTGTCCCACCTATCGGTTCTTTTCCAAATAATTTTCAATGTCGGTTTTGTACCGGACTCTTTTTGCGTTGGAATTATTTCTCCTATTTTAAAAAAGGGAAAACCGAGCGGTTTTGTTCATCGTATAGACCCATCACAGTTTCAAGTGTTCTGTGTAAGTTATTTGAGTTACTTATTATTTCAAGGATAAAAGCGAAATGTAAAATGCCCGGTTTTCAATTTGGTTTCATAAAGGGCCTAGGTTGTGCACAATTACTCCGTTCGCTATGTAATGTTTTGAAAGATGCACATGAAAGCGATGAAATGCTTGCTATTGGTACTTATGATGTGCAACGTGCTTTTGACTCGATTATACATCCCCAAGCTATGCTAAAACTTATAGAATCGGGAGTTGAAACAGATGTGGTAGCCCCACTTTACGACATGTATCGTCAACTTAAAGTGCAGGTTAAATTGCCTCATTCACAAAAGCTAACTATTGATATCCCGGTAGAAAAGGGTATCAAACAAGGGTCGATAACGTCCCCTATTGTGTTTAACAATGCGCTTCTGCCTGCCCAGAGTAACATTGATACGTCTTGTATATTCCGCGGTTTAGATGTTTCGAAGTTTTGTTATGCGGATGATCTTTTTAACATAAGTCGAACTGTTGCTGGTCTTGAACGGTATTTCCGGGATCTAAGTACTAACTATGATACGATTGGTATGTCTTTGAATCCAGATAAATCCCAAGTGCTTTTGTTTAATTGCAAAGATCCTATTGAAGCTCCGGTTAATTTGGGACATACTCTTGCTACTCCAGTCGATCACTTCATGTACTTGGGTATCCCAATCGGTCGGACTATTGCTGCTACGCGGAAGCTTCTGGTACAGCACACTGAGTGAGAAGAAAGTGCGAAATTCTTACGTTTCAGTAGTTGTATCCCAGCTAAATTTGGGTAGGAAACTACTTACTCGAATATTCAACAGCTCAGTCATGGGCCATTTTCTGTATATCGTTCCCTTCTGGGACATATTGAGTGACAGTGATAAAGCTGAACTCCGAAAAATTTATTTTAAATATGGGAAATATCTCCTTGGAATCCCGTCTTGGTCAAGAAATAGACCTCTAGTTCGAAAATACGGTCTGCGGGAACCGGTAACTGAAATGGCCGAACACTTCAAGCGGATGACTGCTGACAAGCCGTCTCACCACCCCTGGAGCGGCATTCTATTTTAGTATTTATCGAATTTGTTGTTGTTTTGTATTTGGGTATGAGTTTATTAGTTCCTTCTTTTTTTCTTTTCTTTTTCTGTACTCCGTCTCATGCTTTTGTAGCTGTTGTAGATGGGTTATAAATAAATACATACATACATACAAATCATGCCATGGAGAAGGCTACAGCTGGACGATTATATCGGATTAGACCAAGCAATGACTTTAACTAACGGTCCGGGATTTTTGTGTAGTGTGACTAAGTAGATTGACACTCCTATCGTACAGGATCGATCGAAAAAAAAAAAAAAGACCATAAGTTTCGATGGGATCCCAGAAATTTTGCTGGACTTTTTGATCCAGACAATCGTGTCTTACAGATTTCCGGTCTGCGCCAGGTCCCTTAAACATGTTACTATTAATCTCTATCTTCCGCTTGAAAATGCACAAAACTAATACCATAGCCTAGTGGTCTTTTTTGACAATTACGGCCAACTTCCGTTTACCCCTATATCTCATTTTTAATCGAGTTTTATCGGGATTGCGAGCGAAATACCTGTCTGGCAGGAGAATAAATGCAAGATATGGGCTCAGCCTGTGTTTTTACCAATATGTCGAATCTCTCATCGAAACTTAGCAGCTCTAGACTTCGCAAAGTGTATGCAAAACAAAAGAGCTGATGACATCGAGAGTCTGACAAGAAAATTGAGTTCAGAAATCGATTCATCGTTTACTCTTACCTCGATACCAACCTCTAATCGGCATTAGAATACAATTTTATTTTTACCAGATATCCGGTATGGGCCGGATACCCGGCGAACTACTTGTCCGGCAAGAAAATTAGTTTCAAATCTGGATTCAGCATGTCTCCTCTCCTCACCCTATAGGCCTATCGACTTTCTCATTGGGTTTTAAGACTTCCTGCCTTGCTTCTGACACATTTCTGGTTTCATCCAGATTCCGGGTGAACTACCTGTCCGGCAACAAAATAAAGCTCAAAAACGAATCCAGCACGTCTTCTTACCGTTACATGGAACCTCTAATCAACATCGGATAAAACATTTCCTTTTAAAAAATTCTCCATTTTTTGGCCGGATTCCGGGCGAACTGTTTGTCCAGCGAGAAAATAATTTTCATATCGGATTCAGCATATCTCCTTACCCATACAACGACTATCTCATAAATTAAAAAAAAAATTTTGGCCCTTAATTTGACACCCATCCCCCACCCCTAAATGTAGGGCCACGGAGCCCATCTACAAACTTGGCCCGTAATTTGTTTGACCCAACGCATCCCCATACCAAGTTTCATCAAAATATCTCAATCCTTCGAAAGTTAGCGTGCTACAGACGGACGGAGGGACGGACAAACTTTGTGATGTCACAGGTATCCCTCACTGACGCTTTGAGATCCTAAGAAGCAGAAAAGCAGTCAGGTGAGCTTCGGGACACGCAAAGGAGTAAGCAATATCCTTACCCGTAAGGTAAACAAGTAAACCGAACTGCCTCCCATTCCGCTCGCATACGGCTGAGGGTGTCTTCAAGTTCTGCTTCCTTCGTGGCCGTTTCCCCAATGTCGGAAAGCTGATTGGCCATCGCGGAAAGACCAAGAGATACAAGGTCACTAAGTGAGGCACTTCCCTCCTTGGTCATGTCCTGTTGTGTTCTTTTCTCCAACTGCAAAACAAAAGTAGCCTACTAGCTTGGTTGTTTCTCTTTCTCTCTCCCCACCACCATCTGATGGCCAATTCCAGGTGTCGCACTCAATTTGCGTTTTATAGAAGTGACTAGCTGTCACTAACAAATACTAAATAATATAATTTCAATGCTCAAATAAGCTTTGCTTAAAAAAAATCGTTAGAGATACAATTTTATATCAGGAACGTGTCTAAAGTTTAACTGAAAAGCCAACTTATTTATGCGGCATTTAACTGAATACACTGGATTACTTGGGTCCTACAAAGAGATTTTTTTATTTTCCACTATCTACTCTAGTTATGACGTTCAGAATATCTGCAGCCGTCCCCACAACAAAAATTCTACTATAACGCGGGAAATTTTAATCTCAACACAAACGCAGCTTTTCAGTGGGCAGCGGTGAAGACTGCTTAGTGCCCGAACAAAAGAAAAATCCTAGATCTTTCTGGTAAGGCATTCAACACAGATACAAGCGCATCGAGGTACCACAAATCACACGGAAATTCCACTATTTGAAAATCGATTATTCGTGAATAGTGGAACAAGTAACGCATTTTCAGCGGGTCTTCAAGTGAATTTAAGTGAATAAGAAATGGGTAACTAGATTTTCCTATCCCAGGCCTTTTCAATTAAACCTCTACAAAATCTTGATCCCGGAAACATGTTCTCCTAATGCACGTTATCGACTTTTTAATTTAAAATGATAACATAACTCTGTTATCATGTCCAACCGCCGACGGCTTTGTCGAAGCTGGAATGAACAATTTTGCAATGATGGCCCCGTAGCGGGCGTATTGTCATTGAGCACAACCAGGTTCTCAGCTGGAAGGTTGTCGTAGGCGCCAAAATGATGAACTTCAAAAAGTGACACAGGGAACAGGAATTACTGAAACTTCGTCTCGAAATAGGTTTCGTTCATCTCACGAATTCACGAAGACCGGCCTTAAAACCAGCAAGCTAACAGAGACATTCAGAGGATTCTTGGCCAAGCCCCGCAAGACTACAAGACTCTAACTACATGCAGAGCTGGAACCAGACCCATTTGAAACCAGGCATGGGTTCTTGTTTTTCACCTGTCTAGCCACACTGGCACATGTTTGTATTTAACGTTCACTTGGATAAGATAAATAGTCTACGTCTCGCAGCCCTTAGGGAAAAGCTGGTATTCCACAGACGCATGGCTAAAAGGCTACGTGGGCGACAACGATTAAATCCGATGAGGTAAAAAAAAAAAAAACAATAACTGGTCGAACAATATCACTCAAGAAAATGTTTACCAACCTCGACCCAGTGTCTGTGGCGCAGTCCAGGATTACTGACTGTGACTAAGAGCGGCAAATAGCTTCTGAACTTCTCCATTTGACTCCGAACCTATAATAAAAATTGTTATAAACCCAAGAAAAACGTATTGCAGAACTAGAAGAAATGTTTTTTGCCAATCAAAAAGGCAAGTGGAGTAGAACAAGACTAAAGGTTTCAATGGGATCCCAAAAATGTAATATTCGATCAGGACAATTGCGTGTCGTAGATATCCGGCCTTCAGACTCCTTGAACATTTTACTATTAAAAATAAAAACAGATTAATGCCAATGGCTAGTCATCTGACAAAACCAAGTTCAGGTATGAATTCAGCATGTGTCTTTACCCCTATGCGTCATATCTACTTTGACGAATCTTCCTGCCTTACTTCTGCCAAATCTCCGGTTTCGGCCGGATTCCGGGTGAACTGCTTGTCCGGCAAAAAACTAAAGCTTAAGACGAATTCAGCATATCTCCTTACCCCTATATTGAACCTTAATCAACTTCAGATAAACTTTAACTTTTCACAAATTTTCAGGTTTTGGCCGGATTCCGGGCGAACTATTTGTCCGGCGAGATGATAATTTCCATCTACGAATTCAGCATGCCTCCTTACCACTACATCGAATGTCTAGTCAACTTCAGATAATACTTTTACTTTTAAAAAACTCTCCGGTTTTGGCCGGATTCCGGGCGAACTATATCTCCGGGTAGAAAATCATTGTCATATATGGAATCATCATTTCTTCTTACCCCTAAATAGAATATTTGACCAACTTCAAATAAAACTTTTACTTTTAACAAATTTTCCGGTTTTGGCGGGATTCCGGCCGAGCTGTATGTCCGGATAGGCACTGATTGTCATTTATTATACGGATTCAGCATGTCTTCTTACCCCCAAATCGAACATTTAATCAACTTCAAATAAGACTTTTGTTTTTAACAAATTTTCCGATTCTGGCCGGATTCCGGACGAACTAATTATTAGGCGAGAAAATAAGTTGCAGATATGGATTCAGCATGTCTCCTTATCCCTAAATCCTATCTCATTGGCTTTTTAAAACCTTTTTTTTCGACCCTTAATTTGAAACCTCTCCCCCACCCCTAAATATGGGGCTATAGGGCTCATCTACGAACTTGAAGTGTACTTTGACCCAATGGGTCCTCATACCAAGTCTGGAGAAAAATTTCTTCGAGAGTTATCGTGCTGACAGACGGACAAACGGACAACTTTTACGAAGTCATAGGTATCCCTCTACTTACGTTTTGGGATCCCAAAAACGTAGTACTTAAGGTTTAAGGTTTAATGGAAAAATTGCCACAATAGCAAAAGCTAAACAATAGGCAACAATGAGAAAATAAATAAACACACAGTAATAACTAATAACATCTAAATAATAGACCATCAACACAAAACTTAAGACAAAATACAAAACAAATCAAGAATCCTCTCCAATTTATTCGTTCAACATGACACTGCTCATAGTTTTACTAAGCATGTCAAGGGAAACAAACACATGCACTGCACCGTTCCCTTCCTCTGTTTAGTATTCTTCGAGGGGTCGGCAACTTTTCAAACTCAAAGTTCACCATCCCTTCCTCGTTTTAGTATCCTGACATAGGCATTAAGTTCAGTGAGGGGTCAGCAACTATCAAAATTGTAATTCACTTTTTCATTTCTAGTTCAGACGGATACTAAAACGACGGATACTACAAGATATTAAAGCCAGGAAGGGATGGTGAACTTTGAATTTGGAAAGTTACCGACCCCTCGAAGAATCCTAAATAGAGGAAGGGAACGGTGCGGCTTTCCAGATTTGAATTCTGGCGACAGCATTCCTCGTTTTAGTATGCCCTTCCTGGTTTTAGTATGCCTTCCTGCTTTTCTCGCGTTCCCTTCCCTTCCTGGTTTTAGTCGATCCCCATGCTATTGTATAAGGTTCACCAGCAACCAAACTGTACGTCAGTCATGTTACCAGATATCATAGGGGGACATTTCTAGGGGTTTCCGGACTCCAATATAGGAACAATATTAAACCACACCGAGAATTTCGACGCATGAAAACACGGAGAAGGATGGAAAAACCAACACAGGTCCCACGTGGAACAAAGGAACTGGCTGAGATTCACAATGGCATATCACTGCAGGGGATTGTGACGCCCCAGGGTCACCAAGTACGGTAACATCACTGGACGTCACTGCGAGGTCTCTAGCCTAGCTGGCGTACTAGACGCCGTCCCGCTAGAGACTTCAAAAACACATAGGCTAAGCCTATATACCTTACAAAGTAAGGGGTAAAGAAAGAATACCTTTTATTGGCTCTAATTAAACACAATAAACATAACACTCCTCAGATACATTATACTCAATTAACAATTTCTCTTCCAGAGGACCGAACTAACAGTCTCCTTTACTTAAACATTCTATTATTCATAATAACTATTATCTGGTTAACTTTTCTAATACAATTCCCTTTCCTTATTTTTATGCATAATTTAACTATTATTTAAAATTCACCATTTAATAATTATTATTCACTTTATTACATTTTCCCATATTTTACGAATACAGTCACGGCTTGTGATCTTCACAATAAATCCGTGACAGGGATGCCTTGTACTGTTCTTCCAGACCTATAGATGTTTCGTTGTAATAGCTAATGATATTTAACGCGCATAAACTAACTCGCTAGCTACGTAAGGGTGCGATGGCGTCCCCAAGGCTTCAAGAAAGTTATCTTACGGTTTGGGCAACTCTCCTTGGACCAGGAACATCAACGAAGACTTTAGAGAGCTTGTATATCATCTTGTACATAGTATCTATTTCATCAGACACGGAGGCATAGTCCAAGCCAAGGAGGGAACCTGCAGGATACAGCGGTTAATAAAAACTTACTGGCCAGTTAATAACTTTCAACGGCTGTCGACCATTCTTTATACTGTTGTTAGTCCTGGCTCAAATCTTTTGGAAGCTGAAGGAGAACGAAAGTAGTCTATTTTCGTATTCTTCTACAGCATATGAGACAGCCGTCTGCACCATATTCCAAGCACAAGCCCTATCGAGATTGTGAGGCAAGGCCTTGCAGTAATTTCTTGCAATCTTTTCTACCATAGTATTTTCTCCTAGTCTTTACAGTACACTGCAAAAAGTTTCTCTGGGTAAGGATTAAACTTAACTGCAGTTTTTGGTACTCGGATTCATGTTATCTCTACTGGGATAAGATTATTCCGAATTAGAGAAAAATTGTGTGTTGTATGGAAAAATACTTGATTAATGAGTTTTGAATTTTGAAATGAAATTAAGTTATTGTTGAAGTTTTAAGTTGAAGTAGTTTGTGGTAACCGCCCAGTGCCAGTGCATTTATGTCTTCTCATGGGCGGTTACCTATCATGGTGGGTTATTATGTAATTTAGCGATGAAATAATCTAATCTAATCTTATCTCAGTAGAGACAAGATTTATTCCAGTAGCAAATACTTTTTACAATGTATGGACAAGAGCCGGCCGCATGGCATTTATGAGTGAGGCACTTATTGCGCAACACCATATGATACCGACTGTAATTAAAGATGACAGTGGTCGACTGTGGGAAGATTTAGATGAACAGCAATCAACAGTACACAGATATTTGGCCCTTGCTCACAAAACACCTAGCCGTAAAGAAAGAGGATGGAGTATATTGTACTTGCCGTGAGACAATCTTTTAAAACAACTTGCGGCTCTTAAGTCTTCATAAAACAAAGAGGATTGAGTACACTGTCAGAAGTTTCATAACAGAGAACACGAGGATGCGCGGTTTCAACAGACAATGCGTAACAGATAACACTTCGGATGTTATCTGTTGTGTTTCAAAATGTTATGCATAATAAAGCTTTACCATCAGGAAGAACCGAAAAACCGCCAAAAAGTATCTGCTGAGTTTTCCGACTTCATGACGGTAAGGAATAAGGTCAGTAGATGCTTTTTTGGCTCTTCCTAACATAGCTTGTTATGCATAACATTTCATGCAGTACGTTTTCAAACACAACAGATAACATCCGAAGTGTTATCTGTTACGCATTATCTGTTGAAACCGGGCATCCTCGTGTTATCTGTTATGAGACTTCTGACAGTGTAGATTGTACTTGCCGTGAGACCATCTTTTATTCTTGGTAGTGAAGTCCAAAGCCGTGTGCCAAAGACGGTGAAACGGCTCGATGCTACTTTTCAAAATAGCGACGTTTTCAACAACAGTCATCTCCCAGTTCAGGAATCCTTCATCTCTATTGATATCCTAAAATGATGAAGAGATCTACTATTAAAGTTCAGCTGGAAGGCCATTCTCAATGTTTGGAAAAATGACAACCCCATCCAACGTCTAGAGCCCTGCGCAAAACACAACACCGTTTCTTCTTTTTGGGATCCCGAAAACATTGGTGACGGATATCTATGCTATGACTTCGTAAAGTTTGTCTGTCCGTCCGCCAGTCTATTAGCACGAAAACTCTCGAAGGGGTTGAAATATTTTGTTAAAACTTGGTGTTTATTTGTTAAAATTGGTGTTCCGATGTAGTGATAAGAAGACCTAGCATCTTCCTTTTGATTTCCTTTTTCTATAATGATTTTTGTTTGTCTGCGCTGGTTGTTCTGTTGTTTTTTGCATCTGTTTGTTCAGGCAGTTATTATGGTTGTGTTCTGATTGACTTACGTGTCACTGGTTAAAGAATCTAAAACAAAAATTAGACTGGAATTCTAAAAAATAAATGGACGTCCGCCCATTGCGGTTTTCAGACGGTATTGAGTAAATGAAAACACTATTTTAGCTAATCCGACGGCGACACGGAGTCATTAGGCTTTCGTCCCAAGAATGTCGTTTAGATCTGTCACAAAGGCTAGACTATTCATAGCTCGCACGGAGGAGAAAATGAAGAGATTACGACGACCTAATGTCATCACATTAGTATTCTATATCAGTATCATCGGTATCCACAATTCAGGACTGAGATGAGATGAGAGCTTACCGCTAGCAGGAATTTGTATAAGGAAAGTTACATTTGGTATGGATCAACTTACCATCAGCTCTGCGGCAGCATCTTCGACCTGAAGGATCAGGGAATCCAAAGACGAAGTTGTCTTTCGCATATCCTCGAGCGTCAATACTGGTGGGTCTTTATTTCGAAACTCCGCGAGTCTTTCTTCGAATCTTCGGACCCTACAGTAAATCAAAGGCCCGTGAAAATACGTCTTATAGTGTAGAGGGGTTCTAAAGCCTATAATAATATACCCTTGGTGACAGGCAGGTAATCACAGCCGCACACTGTATTACCGTATGTTTAAACATACTCAACCTCTCTTCGTCAATATGTAAGAAATGTTTGCAGATAGGAGATCATGCCCAGAAATTAAACTATTCATGCAAGTAATATGTTCTATTAATGTACTCGGTCTTTTTTTTATATCAATAGGCTACGTGTTGATTGGCACTTGCAGCTCCGCTCAATATACCGATCACTTTTCGGTCGGTCGGTCGGTAGGTCGGTCCACTCATCTCGAGTTAGGGCACTTCCAGATGTGCTAGGAGGATGGAACTTGGTAGGCATATTAGGGACCCCACCCAACTGACTTGGAAATTATCGTTACCCTGATCAGACCACCGTGGGGGATTGGAGGGAGGGGGAATCCGGAATGTTGACGTATGTATAACTTTTGAACGGGGAATCGAATCTTAATGAAACTTGATATTTGGAAAGAGATCCTGTCTCGGATGTCACACTTCAAGTCCGGAATGGATCCGGTTACTTTGGAGGGAGTTGGAGGGGGGAACCGGAAATCAGGTGACATGTTCAGAATGGACGGATCGGGATGAAACTTGGTGGGAAGAACAAGCACTAGATACAGAGTTGGAAAGACCGGACCGGATCCGAGCACTGTTGGGGGATGTGGAGGGAGGGTTCCAGAATTCCGGTGATCCCGAGTTAAGATGCTAACACATGTGCTAGGACGATGAAACTTGGCAGGCATATCAGGGACCCGACCGAAATAACTAGGAAATAGTCACTTATCCATCTGACCACCGTAGGGGGAGTGGACCGGTCCGGTCTTGTCAACTATGTATTTAGGGCTTGTGCTTGTTCTTCCCACCGAGCATTGTGGGTGGAGTTGGAGTGGGGGTTACGGAATTCCGGTGATCCCGAGCTAAGATGCTTACACATGTGCTAGGACGATGAAACTTGGCAGGCGTGTCAGGGAATCGACAATTTTAACTCAAGAACAGTCGTTTCTCCGACTTGACTATCGTGGAGGTAGTGAAGGGAGGGGTAATCCGGAATCTTGAGAAATATTCGGAAAGAACGAATATTCGGAATGTTCGGAAGAAAAGAAAAAATACTTTTAAACAAAATCTGCATTTTCATGATCCCCATGAGCTCATGATCATTTTTGCCTCAAGGCTTTTGCTTAGAAATTACTTTCTAGCACCCTCAAAGTGCGCATCTTAACCGAAAAGTAAACAAGAGCTGTAAGCTCATATGGCACTTGCATGGGTCAAGATGATTTGATTGATCAAGAGTAAGTTTCGACTTTGCGGTTGAGATGCGCGCTATAAGGGAGCTGGAACTTCATTTGTAAGCAAAACCCTTAAGGCAAAACTGCTAATGGGCTGATGGGCATCACGAAAATGCATATATTGCTTAAAAGTATTTTTTTTACTTTGCGGTCAAGATTGGTACTTTAAGGAATAATCGGATTTGGGAAGTAGCAATTTCTAAGCAAATGTTGTTGAGTCTCCAATATTCCAGCGAAGTTTCATCGTCCTAGCACATCTGGAAGTACCTTAACGCGCGATCACAAGAATCCCAGACCCCCCTCCCCCTCCTCCAACTCCACCCACAATAACCGGAGCCAATCCTGTTCTGTAAATGATTAATCCAGAGCATCTGTTTGTCATTCCCACGAAGTTCGATCCAGATCACACCAGTCTAAGCGGGTCAAGTATTTTCCGCCCTCCCCCCGATAATTGCCGGATTCGGTCCGGAAATGAAAAAGGTCACACGAGAAAAATGTCCTCTGTTTAATTATTAAATTTCACTCGAATCCGATCACCCGTTCCAAAGTTACGCATGACTCAATATTCCGGATTCCCCTCCCTCAACTCCCCCCCCCCAAGATTTTCATATCGAGGATTTTTTTTTTATTCCAAGTCAGTTTGACCGGGTCCCTGATATGCCTTCCAAGTTTCGTCGTGAAAATCCCCCTAAAACGGAATTCCGGGATACCCCTCCTCCCCCCCTCAAGTGTCCGGATCCAGTCAAATTATGTAAAAGATTTATCTGGACCAGATGTTTGTTCTTCCCAGCAAGTTTCACTCCGATACCATCATTCTAACCGTTTCTCGAGATTTCCGGTCCACCCCCCCCCCCCCCCCCCCCACCCCACCCAGCTCCCCCGCGGTGCACGTAGCCAATCCGATTCAGCAAATGACTTACCTAGAGCATCTGTTTGTTCTTCCCACAAAGTTCCATCCCGATCCCTCCATTCTAAACGGGGCACGTATTCCCCCCCCCCCCCCAATAGTTGCCGGATCCGGTCCGGATATGAAAAAAATCATCGGAGAAATGTCCTCTGTTGAATTCTTAAATTTCACTCGAATCCGATCAACCATTCTAAAATTACGCATGACTGAAAATTTCGGATTCCCCTCCCTCCACTCCCCCCACCATTATCTGATCGACAAAATTTTTATTTTGAAGTCAGTTTGATTGGGTCCCTGATATGCCTGCCAAGTTTCATCGTGAAAGTCCCCAAAACCACCATCACCGGAATTCCGGGACCCCCCCCCCCCATAAGTGTCCGGATCAAGTACAATGGCCTAAAGGACTTATCTAGAGCAGATGCTTGTTCTTCCCAGCAAGTTTCACTCCGATCCCTCCATTCTAACCGTTTCTTGAAATTTCCGGTCTCCCCCCCCCAACTCCCCCCTGGCTACCGAATCCGGTCAAGACTTTAAACGGGACATTACAGATATATATTCTGTTCAGTTATGAAGTTTCATTACAATCCGATCATCCGTTCGAAAGTTACACACTTCTCAATTTCCCGGATTCCCCTGCGGATTCCCCTCCCTCCACTCCCCCACCATTATCTGATCAACAATATTTTTATTTTGAAGTCAGTTTGATTGGGTCCCTGATATGCCTGCCAAGTTTCATCGTGAAAATCCAAAAAACCACCATCACCGGAATTCCGGCCCCCCCCCCATAAGTGTCCGGATCCAGTACAATGGTCTAAAGGACTTATCTAGAGCAGATGCTTGTTCTTCCCAGCAAGTTTCACTCCGATCCCTCCATTCTAACCGTTTCTTGAAATTTCCGGTCTCCCCCCCCCCAACTCCCCCCTGGCTACCGAATCCGGTCAAGACTTTAAACGGGACATTACAGATATATATTCTCTTCAGTTATGAAGTTTCATTACAATCCGATCATCCGTTCGAAAGTTACACACTTCTCAGTTTCCCGGATTCCCCTGCCCTCCACCCCCCCCCCCCCCAAAATGGTCGGATCAGAAAACTGATTATTCCTAATTTTGTTTGGTCGGGTCTCTGATACGCCTGCCAAGTTTCATGGTCCTAGCACAACTGGAAGTACCCTAACTCGAAAAAGTGTGACAAAATGCCCTAAATTTTCAAGTTTCCAGCGCCCCGCACTCCCCCCCATATGGTCGGATCGGGAAACTGATTATTTCCAGGTTAGTTTGGTCGGGTCCGTGATATTCCTGCCAAGTTTCATTGTCCTAGCTCATCTGGAAGTACCCTCACTCGAAAAAGTGTGACAAAATGCCCTAAATTTTCAAGTTTCCAGCGCCCCAACTCCCCCGCATATGGTCGGATCGGGAAACTTATTATTTCCAGGTTACTTTGGTCAGGTCCCTGATATTCCTGCCAAGTTTCATTGTCCTAGCTCATCTGGAAGTACCCTAACTCGAAAAAGTGTGACAAAATGCCCTAAATTTTCAAGTTTCGAGCGCACCCACTCCCCCGCATATGGTCGGATCGGGAAACTGATTATTTCCAGGTTCGTTTGGTCGGGTCCTTGATATTCCTGCCAAGTTTCATTGTCCTAGCTCATCTAGAAGTACCCTAACTCAGAAAAAAGTGACAAAATGCCCTAAATTTGCAAGTTTCCAGCGCCCCGCACTCCCCCCAATATGGTCGGATCAGGAAACTGATTATTTCCAAGTTAGTTTGGTCGGGTCCCTGATATGCCTGCCAAGTTTCATTGTCCTAGCACATCTGGAAGTACCCTAACTCGGATATGTGGGACAAAAAAACTCGGACCGACCGACAGACCGACAGACGGAATTGTGATCGGTATATGGCACTTGAGCCAGAGGCTGCAAGTGCCATAAAAATACCTTTAACCAAACCATATATATCCATGATCCTAAAGGGCTCAGGATCGTTTTTGCCTCAAGGTTTTTGATTACAGATGAATTTCTACCGCCCTTAAAGTGCGCATCATCACAGACAAGTACAAAAACGAAATGCGACATTCTCGGGATTCCCAAGGAAACATTGTAATTTTTGTCAGAAGGGTTTTGCTTACAAATGATCATAACAAACCCACGAATTGGCAAATTCCTACTTTCATCATTTTACGAAGTCCTGCAAGTGCATATGAGCTTCCAGCTCTTGTTATTATAACCCTTGCAGCTTCGCTCAAGTACCATATACCGATCACTTTTCGGTCAGTCTCAAGGTCTGTCAGTCCACTGTTCTCGAGTTAGGATACTTCCAGAAGTGCTAGGACGATGAAACTTTGCAAGCATACGAGGGACCCGACCAAAACTAACTTGGAAATAGTCACTTCCCCGATCCGACCACCGTGGGGGGAGTGGAGGGCGGGGGAACCCGGAATATTGACGTATGTATTACTTCTGAACGGGAATCGGATTTTACTGAAACTTGATATTCGGAAAGACCTCGTGTCTCAGGTGTCACACTTCAAGTCCGGAACGGATCTGGTTACTTTGGGGGGAGCCGGGGGGGGGGAGCCGGGGGGGGGGGAGCCGGAATTCGTGAGACATGTTCAGAGTGGACGGATCGAGATGAAACTTCGTGGGAAGAACAACACAAGCCCTAGATGCATAGTTGACAAGACCGGACCGGATCCGGGCAGTGTGGGGGGAGCTGGAGGGAGGGCTCCGAAATTCCGGTGATCCCGATTTATGTTGCTTACACTTGTGCTAGGACGATGAAACTTGAAGGCATATCAGGGACTCGGTCATTCTAACTTAGGAACAGTCGTTTTCCGATTTGGCCATCGTGGGGGAGTGGAGGGAGGGGGAATCCGGAATCTTGAGGTATGTCCAACTTCTGAACGGGTGCTCGGATCTTAATGAAACTTGATATTCGGAAAAAACTCATGTCTCAGATGTCCCATTTCAAGTGCGGACAGGATCCGATCAATGGGAGTATAGCGATTGAGATACACTTGGTGAAAAGAACAAGCATAAGCCCTAGATGCATCAGTGACAGAGCCGGACCGGAATCGGGCACTCTCGGGGGAGTTGGAGGGGGGGGGGGGGGGGGGGTCCGGAACTCGGGTGATCGCGATTTAAGGTACTTCCAGATATACTAGGAAGAAGAAACTTGGCTTGAACATTAGAGATTTGACAAGATTGGCTTAGATTTGTCATCTTAACAGTAAAGTACAAAAAAAACTTTAAGCAAAATATACATTTTCATGATCCCATAATCATTTTTGCCTTACGAGTTTTGCTTAGAAATGAATTTCAAGCACCCTTACGTGCGCATCTTAACCGAAAAGTAAAAAAAAAATACTTTTGACCAAACCATATATCTTCGTGATCCTAAAGGGCCCAGGATAATTTTTGCCAAAGGGTTTTGATTACAGATGAATTTCTAGCGCCCTCAAAGTGTGCATCATCACAGCCAAGTGCAAAATAACATACTTTTTACCAAACGACACATTTGCGTGATTTCCAAGGGCCCATGCTCATTTTTATCTCAAGCGTTTTGCTTAAAAATGATCACAACAAACCCACGAATTGGCAGATTCCTACTTTCATCCTCCTAACCAGCCTTGCAAGTGTCAGATGAGCTTGTAGCTCTTATTATCCGAAAAAGGACGAGGTGAAACAAGTTCTTGCAATTTCATGAAGTCTTAACGTAATACTAAGCATCTAACCGTGATGTCGTGTTAAGGAATGCCCCAAGGCAACGGGAGATAACAGATTCTATCCCTATTTTGTCAGTTCATACGGTTATTTAGTATCAGTGATTTTACCGATTCGACCGATCACTTTTCAGTCCCGGTGATCGCGAGTTAGGGTACTTCCAGATGTGCTAGGACGATGAAACTTGTCAGGCATATTAGGACCCGACCAAACTAACTTGGAAATAGTCATTTTCCCCGATCCGACCATCGTGGGCGGAGTGGAGGGAGGGGGAATCCGAAACGTTGACATATGTATAACTTTTGCACGGGGGATCGGATCTTAATGAAACTTGATATTGGTAAGACGTCGTGTCTCCGATGTCACACTTCAAGCATGGAACGGATCCGGTGACTTTGGGGGGAACTGGGGAGGGGGAGGGGGGTCGTGTGAAACATTTAGGGGTGAAACTTGGTGGGAAAAACAAGTACAAGCCCTAGATACATAGTTGACAAGACTGGAGCCGCTTCGGGAACTGTGGGGGGAGTTGGAGTGGGAGTTCAAAAATTCCGGTGATCCAGAGTTAAGGTGCTTCCAGATGTGCTAAGACGATATAACTTGGCAGGCGTATCAGGGACTCGGCCATTTATACTAGCTAAAAATAGTAGTGTCTCCGATTTGACCATTCGTGGGGGGCGTGGGGGAGGAGGAATCCAGAACCTTGATGCATGTATAACTTTTGAACGGGTGGTCGGATCCTTATGAAACTTGATATGTGGAAAGACCTCGTGTCTCGAAAGTCTCATTTCAACTCTGGAACGGATCCTGTGAATTTGGAGGAGATGGAGGGGGGGGAGCCCGAAATTTTGCGACACGCTCGGACTGGTCACTGGAGGGATCGGGATTAAACTTGGTGGGAAGAACAAGCACGAGACCTAGATACATCGCTGATATACTGTTTGTCCCCTTAATGTGCGCATAATGTGCGCTTAATGTTAAATGGTCTGGTATAAGCTAGTTTAGTATAAAATATAAATTTTGTAATTTTAAGAAGCCGTAAGAACTGCGAGAACTGGAAAGAACTGCTGCAATCGAAAGAACTATCTCATCATGATTTCCTGTAGAATATCCTAAGATTGGCTTTTAAAGCGAGAAAATGACCCCTCTTTCACTTGTTCATACGGTAGAAGCTAGTTTCATCTGAACAAGAACCCGTTGCAACCAGTTTTTTGTGGTTTTAAGAAGCCGGAAGAATTTCGAAGTATCTCAACATGACTTCCAGTACAGACTGCCCTAAGATTGGCTTTTAAAGCGAGAGAATGGCCCCTCTTTCACTATACGGTATAAGCTAGTTTCATCTGAACAAGAATCCGTTGCAACCAGCTTTTGTAATTCCAGCAACCAGAAAGAATTGCAAAGTATCTCATCATGGTTTAAAGTACAGAATGCCCTAAGACTGGCTTTTAAAGCGAGAGAATGACCCCTCTTTCACTAGTTCATACGGTATAAGCTAGTTTCATCTGAACAAGAATCCGTTGCAACCAGCTTTTGTAATTCCAGCAACCAGAAAGATTTGCGAAGTATCTCATCATGGTTTAAAGTATAGAAAGCCCTAAGACTGGCTTTTAAAGCGAGAGACTGACCCCTCTTTCACTAGTTCATACGGTATAAGCTAGTTTCATATGAACAAGAATCCCTTGCAACAGCTTTTGTAATTCCAGCAACCAGAAAGAATTGCAAAGTATCTCATCACGGTTTAAAGTACAGAATGCCCTAAGACTGGCTTTTAAAGCGAGAGAATGACCCCTCTTTCACTAGTTCATACGGTATAAGCTAGTTTCATCTGAACAAGAATCCGTTGCAACCAGCTTTTGTAATTCCAGCAACCAGAAAGAATTGCGAAGTATCTCATCATGGTTTAAAGTATAGAATGCCCTAGGACTGGCTTTTATAAGCGAGAGAATGACCCCTCTTTCACTAGTTCATACGATATAAGCTAGTTTCATCTGAACAAGAATCCGTTGCAACCAGCTTTTGTAATTCCAGCAACCAGAAAGAATTGCGAAGTATCTCATCATGGTTTAAAGTATAGAATGCCTTAAGACTGGATTTTAAAGCGAGAGAATGACCCCTCTTTCACTAGTTGATAGCTAGTTTCATCTGAACAAGAATCCGTTGCAACCAGCTTTTGTAATTCCAGCAACCAGAAAGAATTGCGAAGTATCTCATCATGGTTTAAAGTATAGAATGCCCTAGGACTGGCTTTTATAAGCGAGAGAATGACCCCTCTTTCACTAGTTCATACGATATAAGCTAGTTTCATCTGAACAAGAATCCGTTGCAACCAGCTTTTGTAATTCCAGCAACCAGAAAGAATTGCGAAGTATCTCATCATGGTTTAAAGTATAGAATGCCTTAAGACTGGATTTTAAAGCGAGAGAATGACCCCTCTTTCACTAGTTGATAGCTAGTTTCATCTGAACAAGAATCCGTTGCAACCAGCTTTTGTAATTCCAGCAACCAGAAAGAATTGCGAAGTATCTCATCATGGTTTAAATTGTAGACCGCCCGAAGACTGGCTTTTAAACCGAGAGCTCTATCCAAATGAATTCCTAGTCACCTTAAAGTTCGCATCTTAATCATAAGTGAAAAAAAAATTGGCACAGAAAATACGTTTTCATGATCTACAAGGTTCCCTGATCATCTTTGCCTCAAGAGCCCCCCCCCCCCCCCTGCCTCTCCAGGGCCTATGAGCAATTTGTGCGTCAAGGGTTCTGCTTACGAAGGAATTTCTAGCCCCCTTAAAGCGCACATCATAACTGAAAAGTTTAAAAGATAGCCTACTATTTACCCAAACGACAGAATTTGCATGGTCGCCAAAGGCCCATGATTATCTCTGCTTCAAAGGTTTTTATTACGTATGAGTGCCATAAAGTTCTCATCTTTACCTCAAAGTGCAAAATATACTTTCGAGCAAACGATAGCCTACATTTTCATGATTCCCAAGGGCTTATGAACATTCGTTCCTGAAGGGTTTTGCTGACAAATGGTTACAGTAAACCCACGAGTTGAAAAACTACCACAGTCATCCTCTGACCCAACTTTGCAAGTGCCATGTGAGCATCTAGCTCAAGTTATGGCACTTGCAACTCCGCTCAAGTCGCATATACCGATCGCATTTCGTTCGGTCCACGGTTTTCGAGTTAGGGCACTATGGAAGGCATATCATTAACCAAAAATAACAAGAGCTGGAAACTCATATGACACTTGCAAGGCTGGGTCAGAGGATGGAAGTGATGGTCAAAGTTTTTTTTTCACTTTTCGGTTAAGATAAGCACTTTAATGGTGCTAAAAATTGATTTCCAAGCAAAACCCTTGAGGCAAAAAGGATCATGTACTCAGGGGGATCGTGAAAAATAAATTTTGCTTAAAATTATTTTTTGTATCTTGCGGTTAAGATGAGCTCTTTAATGGATGGTCGGATCGGAGAAGGGACGATATCTAACCCAATGATGTCAAGTTTCTAATGCTCCAGCAAAGTTTTATCGTCCTAGCACATCTGGAAGGATCTTAACTCACGATCACCGGAATTCGGGACACCCCCCTACAGCCCCCCCCCCCTTGGTACCCGAATCCGGTCCGATTCTGTCACTGATGCACCTAGGACTTGTGCCTGTACGTCCCCCCAAGTTTCATCCTGATCGCTCCACTCTCGGCGTGTCACAAGATTTCCGGTTCTCCCCTCCGACCCCCCCCCCCCCCCAGTTCATTGGATCCGGTCAATTGAAATGGGACATCTGAGACATGAGGTCTTTCAAGATATCAAGATTCATTAAGATTCGATAACCCGTTCCAAAGCTATGCATGCCATTAATTTCCGGATTCCGCCGTCTCCCCCTCCCCTGCGATGGTCGGATCGGGCGACTGACTGTTTCCAAGTTAACCTGGTCGGGTCCCTGATATGCCTGCCATTTTTAACGTCCTAGCCCACCTGGAAGTACATTAACTACGGATCGCCGGAATTCCGGACCCCCCCTCCAACTCCCCCCCACAGTGTCAGAATCCGGTCCAGTTTCGCATTTACTTATCTAGAGCTTGTACTTGTTCTTTCCACCAAGTTTCATCCCGATCGCTCCACTCTGAGAGTTTCACACGATTTCCGGTTCCCCCTCCGACTCCCCACCAGATTCATCGGATCCGGTCCAGACTTGAAATGAGACATCTGAGAAAGGAGGTCTTTCTAGATATCAAGTTTCATTAAGATCCGATCACCCATTCGAAAGTTATGCATGCCCCTATTTTCCGGATTCCGCCCCCTCCCCCTCCCCCCACGATGGTCGGATCGCGCAAGTGACTATTTCCAAGTTAGTTTGGTCGGGTCCCTAACATGGCTGCCAAGTTTCATCGCCCTAGCACATCTGGAAGTACCCTAACTCGCAAACACCGGACCGACCGACCGACCGGAAAAGTGATCGGTATGTGGCATTTGGCCGGAAGGCAAGTGCCATAAAAATTTCGCTGGGGTTTCTTAAAACCAGAAAAACCAAACTGACTTGGAAATAATCAGTTCCCCGATTCGACGATCGTGAGGGAGTGGAGGGAGGGGGAATCCGGAATCTTGAGGTATGTATAACTTTCGAACGGGTGACCAGATCTTAATGAAACTTGATGTTTGGAAAGACCTTGTGCCTCAGATGTCCCGTTTCAAGTTCGGACTGGATCCAATGAATTTTGGGGGGGGGGTGAGGGGGGAACCGGAAATCTTGTGATACTCTTGGTGTGGAGAGTCTATGTGGTGGGTCGGGAAAAAAATCAGTGAAATTATGCGCTGGATAGCCATACTTAGCAAAAAAATCGGTTCGTTCCAAAAAATTTTCGCTGAGGTTTCTTAAAACCACAAAACTGGTCGCAGCTGTTTCTAGTTCCGATAAAACTAGCTTATGCTAGTTGTAGGGTCGAAGGTCAGGTTCCTGTCGCCTCCAGACCTCTTACGGCTCAGAGTCTGGTGTTCGGATCTTTCATGCAACCGGAACATGGCTGCTCAGTGTCTGGGGCCTGATCTTCGTGAGGACCACAATCGGCCAGCTTAAGTTAAGTTGCCGCATATCTTTTAGCCCCTTAACTTATGGTAATGTTGCTTTCATCCGCAGATGATTCTAACCTGTTCGGCGCTAGTGTTCCGTTGATCCACATTCGCATGAAGGCAGTATTGGGAAATAAATCAAGTACTGCTTAAGTACGAAATCGGAATACTAAGGTTTTACTTATACTTTAACTGAGTACTTAATACTAGTTGCTTATGTGAAATAACTAGGTATCTGAAGGATTCAAATAATAATAGATTATTAAGTACATTCTGCTGGAGCCGGAGCGCCATTCTAAGCTGCCAAGACTATCTTGCCTCAACCTGCAGTACTTCAAACGTGCAGGCTTCAAACGTGCAGTGCTGGAAACACTAACTGAGTACAAGTCATGTACTTCAAACTCAAGTACTAACGGTATTGGCACTACTTAAGTTCATTTGTCCGCAGTCACTTGCTACTTAAGTAGAAAATTTGAAAGTACTTGATACTCTTTGAAAGTACTTGATACATAATATTTACTGAAAGCGGACCATAAAAAATGGTCTTTCTACCACACACACAATCATAAGCATCCCTACTGCCACTACGAATGTTCGAAACCCCCAAAAAACACCGTCAAACAATGAGCAAATTAAAAAAAAAAATCCTATATGTTTGAAATACTTCGGTCTGGACTAACTCTCCGCTGATTATCCGGGAAAGCCGTTACACCCAAGGATCAAAATACTAATTTCCATCAATACTCTAACTGTTTATTACAAATACAAATAAATAAAAAAAAACTAAGACCTGTGTGGTACTTCTGAAGACATAAAAAAATAATCCATTAAGTCTTATAATTCTTTGCTCATCTAACTTGGAAAATTTCGTCATCTGGAAAAGAAGACGTAATGCATGGGTTTTTCTCGAGCCAAAGCAGCAACCCGGCAATCAAGTTCAAATATAAATAAACTGGTGGCTTGCGATCAGTAAGAGAAGGTAAACATAATGTTTCAATTAGGTCTTTAAGTACAAATTTAAAGTGGATGCCTCACCACTGCATGAACGCCATATCCAACGCCAATTATGGCTTTCCAACCGACAGTTGATATCAATGAAATATCTAGTTCAGGACAGCCTGTCCGTTCTCCTAAATATTAACAAGCGACAGTAGTTTTCACAATATCTCGTCGTAAGACGACATAATCCTGAGTTTCCACGGTCCTATGCATATTGATTCTTACCTGGTCATGAAAGTTTCGGTTCTCTTCCTAAGATTTACTTCAGCTTCACGTTTAACCCGTTCCAGTCGTTTCTTGCTCACAGCAAGAAGTTCTTGGAGGTCTCTGGGCCAGGAAAACAGGCGGACGTGTAGAAATATGTCATCGTCTGAAAAGCAAAAGAATGAAAGTCGCACGATCTTCTGGTGTCACTCATGTTCTGCGAAAGAAGGAGATTAAAAGATGAAATCATGTTAGATGCAAAGCACCTGCTGCACTTGTCGAAATTATATCATAACCATACATTGACGTGCAAAATCCAAGATGCAAGTGTAACCCTTTTTGGATGTTTCCTCGTCGCTATCAAAAATCGTGGACAACCAACAGGGCCCAACCAGCGCACGACGTTATCCACTGCTTCCAGGTCGAAGATTGAAAATTAAGTGTCTTTTTCTGTGGCTTTATGTGTTTTATTTATTTTCTTTCATTTGCATACATTACTTACTTACTTGCAGTTCAGGAAGTCCTTAATTCGAAATGGGACTCGAATCGGAGCACGATTCTACGACACTCCGAAAATCCTCTTGCTGTGACGTATGTCCCTGCTCGTTCAAAAGTGACGAGATAACACGAGAGGAACATCAAAGTAGTGAGAAAAAAAGAAGACCAACCAAATAATAAGAGATAGTCTAAATATTTGACTTGAAATGATTGATACTTGGGATCCTCGTTGAGGACCCTTCAGACCAACAAGAGTTCCGGTTTGGACCTAAAAATGGCTCGTGGGGATTGCCACCAACCAAATTTAAATTCGAATCTGATCACACGCGACCCACGACGTTGTGGGGGAGGTAATATGCAACTTATTATTGGTCCATAATACATTATTCTTTATGGAAATCCATATGTTTCATTCCAAATATTCAGGATTACATGTCCATTTAGTGACGGTGTGACAGGGACAAAAGACCAACCAATCTCTACAGATTTGTCACATCTGTGCTCACGCCTTCATGTAACAGCAATTAAGAACCAGTTTATGCCTTGGACAGACGATCAGGCTCGGGTGCTCCCGGTCTGGAATTCCTGCCCGGATTTTCGACACCATCATCACTTCCATACGGAAAAGTTGAGAATTTTTTCAACTTGATGATGAAAGAACAGGGATCCGGCCGAGAAATCCTGATCGCGTGTTCGCACTTTTAACTTGATGGAGAAAGACGCTGCTCCTTAATGTTTGGTCGGAGAGAACGAATAAGGCAAGCAGGCTAGTTTGAGTCTGAAGTGGAGCCAAGAAGGGGCGAAATATTTTGTTCACTCTACATTCTTTTCGGGACGATGAATCGAAAATTGTACATTGTATTTGTTGTGTTTAATTTAATTAATTCTTTTATTTTATTTTACATACTCCGCGTTTCAAATGGCGGGTCATGCAGAAATAAATTACTGACTTAAATATAGCTAATATGAATATCAGCTGACTTATACGTTAAGCGCCATAAAATATATTTAAGTAGTGCTAAGTCCTGCAAGTGAGCTGGAAATATCCGATTCAACAGCGGGTCCAAAAACTACCCGTCGAGATCTCTCACCTGTGAAATTCATGTGGTTCAGTAGGTGAACCATCCTGTTCCCGCATCGTGCAACTCCAATCTTCATCCTCCGCATCGAGATGGTCTGATGATTTTCGACAGCTTTTAATAGGTTCACGATATCTTCTGTTACTTCAACAACCTGGTTGACCTCAAGAGCGAATTTTTCGAACTCACCGGCCAAACTACAAAGTAAAGCACAACAGACTTAGTTATATTGCGAATACAGGATAAAGATTTCCGGGTTGAATTTTCTTCACTTTGATCATCAAGCTGAAAAATCTCAACTTTTCCATATGGGAGTGATGATGGTGCCGAAAATCCGGACAAGAATTCCAGATAGGGAGCTCCCGATCCTGATCGTGTGTTCGCGCTTTTAGCAGACATAGGCTACTTCTAATAGTTAAGTAAGTAAGATTTATTAGACAACAAGACCAAAGGTTTCTATGGGATCCCAAAAATTTAATAACTGATCCAGACAATTCGGTCTTGTAGATATCCAGCCTTTGCCAGACTCCTTGAACATTTTTACTACTAAGATTTAGAAACAGAAGAAGGTCAATCGTTAATCATCTGAGAAAACCAAGTTTAGATATGGATTCACCATGTGTGTATTTACCCCTAGGCTTTACGTCATAACTACTTTGACGAAACTGACCAAATCTTCATGCGTCAAAAGTAGATTCAGCATGTCTTCTTACCATTAAATAGAACATCTAAGCAACTTTAAATAAGACTTACTTTTAACCAACTTTCCGGTTTTGGCCTGATTCCGGACGAACTACTTGTCCGGCGAGAAAATGGTTTTCATATTCGTATTCAGCATGTCTCCTTACCCCTAAATCGACTATCTCATTAGCTGTTTAAAAAAATCTTGTTCGCCCCTTAATTTGAAACCCCTCCCCCACCCCTAAATGTTGAGCTACAAAGCCCATCTACGAACTCGACCTCTCCCTTGACCCAAAGAGTCCTCACAACAAGTTTAATAAAATATCTCATTCCCTTCGAGAGTTATCGTCCTTCAAGACGGACAGACAGACGGACAACTTTTGCGACGTCATAGGTCAGAATCGAACATCCAATCAACTTCAAATAAAACTTTTACTTCTAACAAATCTTCCGGTTTTGGCCGGATTCTGGGCGAACTACATGTCCGGCGAGAAAATGGTTTTCACCATAGTGTTCAGCATGTCTTCTACCCTATAATCGACTATCACATTAGCTGTTTAAAAATATTTTGCTTGCCCGTTAATTTAAACCCCCACCCCCACCTCTAAATATAGGGCTACAAAGCCCATCTACGAACTCAACCTTACTCTTGACCCAAAGAATCCTCGCACCAATTTTCATCAAAATATCTCATTCCCTTCGAGAGTTATCGTGCTTACTGACGGACGTGCTTACAGACGGACGGACGGACAGACGGACAACTTTTGTGATGTCATAGGTATCCTTCACTTACGTTTTGGGATCCCAAAACTTGCTAGTGAGCGAATTTGGTTACTTTACTTTCTGTTGGAATACCATTAATTATTTATAAGCACAAGGTATAATACAAGTACCGTTTTCCTCGTCGTTTTGTCGACCTTAAGATTTTCGCACAAACAGAGCGACCGGAAATCCTCATCGTGGGTTCGCACGTTAAAGGTATAAAAGAATATATCCAATTTTGGACAGGCTTCCGGAAAAGGGAGGGAAGATCTGTGGAACCCGCGGACATATGTGATGTACCTTCGACAGACTCTGAACAAGTTTTTTGTCTTTTTTGTCTTTTTAAAGCGATTTTCATTATACCGGAAACCGCCCACGAGCATATACCGACCAACAGTAAATATTCTACTAAGGATGTACCTTTTCGTTATCTTTCTATGCTGCTCAAACTGATGAGCCTTTAGCCGGAATAGGTAGTCTTCCAGTGACGTCAGCAAACTCTTTTTCACAGTGGAGCAGTCAATACTAACGAAGCGAGCGGTGACAAAAGATGGTTGCCCCCGAATCTCTTCCAGCATCTTCTTCAAGTTGCTGATAGTTGTATCAAGTAGCTAGAAAGAAAAAACGAAGTAAACAACTCCTTTGTAATCTAAAGATAAATTTACTTCTAGCAAGTCCTACAGACCGACAGCAACCACGACTTTTAAGCAAGTGCGGATGAAAGAGCCCCTTGCCTTCCGGCCAAGTGCCATATACTGATCACTTTTCCGTCGGTCGGTTGGTCCGGTGATCGCGAGTTAGGGTACTTCCAGACGTGCAAGGACGATGAAACTTGGCAGGCATATCAGGGACCCGACCAGTTATTTCCCCGATTCGACCATCATGGGGGGAGGTTGAGGTAGGGGGCAATCCGGAATATTGAGGCATGGTAACTTTCGAACGGGTGATCAGAACTGAATGAAACTTAATAACTGGAAAAAACACATGTCTCACGTCCAAACCGGATCCGACGGTGGTGGGAGTTGAAGGGGGTTACCGGAAATATCGCGACACGCTTAGAATGGAGGGATCAGGATGAAAGTTGACGGGAAGAACAAGCCAAGTTCCTAAACATATCGTTGACAAAACCGGATCGGATCCAGGCACTGTGGGGGAGCTGGGGGAATTCGGTCATCACGGGTTAAGGTCCTTCCAGATGTGCTAGGAGGACGAAACTGGGCAGAAACTGGCCATCGGATACAAATGAAACTTGGGAGTTCGAAAGAGCTTAGTTCGCGGATGTCCCATTTCGTTTCTGGACCGGATCCGATAACTTTGGGGGGAGGGATTGGAGGGGGAGCGGAAATCTCGTGACAGGCTTAGACTGAAGGGATCGGGATGAACTTTGGTGAAAAGAATAAGGACAAGTTGTAGATAAATTTTTATATAATTGGACCGAATCGGCGCACTGTGGTGGGGGGTGGAGGGGGGTTCCCGGAATTCCGGCGACCGCGAGTTAAGGTACTTCCCATGCATTAGGTCGATGAAACCTTGACGATGGGACCTGATCAGATTGACTTGGAAGCAATAATTTCCCTGACCCAGCCATCTTAGGGGTACTGGAGGGCACTGGAATCCGGATTACCGGAATTTTGTGTCATGCATAACTTCATAACAGCTAGTCAGATCCGATGGAAACTTGAATTGACAAGACCATACACTTTCAAAGGGCCCATGATCATTTGTATCTTGAGGAAGTGCTTACAAATTAATTTTTGGCCCCCTTGAAGGGTGGATCTTAACTGCAAGGTGAGAAAAATAATTTTGACCAAACGATAAATTTTACTGATGCCCAAGAGCCCATAACCATTGTTGCCTCGAGGTTTTTGCTTACAAATGACTTTCCAACACACTTAAAGCGCCAATCTTACCGCTAAGTCCATAAAACAGTTTTAAGAAACGATATATTTTTCATTTTTAATTTTGCTTGCAAATTTAGTCCTAGTGCTGTTCAAGGGCGCATCTTAGCTGGAAAGTGCAAGAAAAAAAAAAAAAATCGAGCAAATGCACGAGCAACACTTTCATGATCCCAAGGGCCCATGATCATTTGTGAACCAGCTTTTGTTTACAAAATGGATTCCTAGCCTACTTAAAATGCGCATTGTAACCGCAAAGCGCATAGCATATTTTTGACTAAACCATACATTTTCATGATTCCGAAAGTCCCATGATTATTTGTGCCTCAAGACAGCGCAAATCTTAGCTGATACCCTTAGCTACTCCGCATGTCTCCTGGTGCCGTATGAGCTTACAGCTCTTGTTTAAGGTGAGCGAGGAGAAAATAAAGTATCTGACAAGTCTGATCTGCAGTCAGCTTGGGCTGAAGGAATTTTATAAAGGAAAGATCAGCAACATTCCACAGCATTTCACTCCGCACTCCCCAAGAATAAAAAAAAGGGTTACGTTTAGCGAGGATAAAATAAAGTATCTGACAAATATGATCCGCAGTCCGCTTGGGCTAAAAGGAATATTAATAAAGGAAAGATCCGCAACATTTCACAGCATCTCCGCACCCCCCAAGAATAAAAAAAAAAAAAGATTACGTTTTTTGGGATCCCAAAACGTGAGGGATATCTATGACTTCGTAAAAGTTGTCCGGTCCGTCTGTCTGTCTGTCCGTCTGTTAGCACACTTGGTGTTTGACTCATTGTCTACCAATGGTTAAAGTTCGTGTGTACGTCGAACAGGCATTCTTCCTTTGGTCTGGGTGAAAAACAATATACTGAAAATAAATGTTTAACGGTTCGCCTTAGATCCATAGTTACAAGTTACAACATTTCGGATGCACTTTAGTTGAAACAAACCCGTGAGAAAACCTCGTATTTTTATATTCAGAAGGTTCACTTACCACTAAAAACAAGACCAAAGGTTTCGATGGGATCCCAAAATTATAATATTCAGACAATCGGGAAGGAATATCAATCGGGGCTTTTAGAGATCTGGTCTTAGTCAGATTCCTTGAACATTTTAGTATTTATCACTAATCAGTCGTTCGAAATAAACATAAATGACACCGTAGTGGTGTTTTCTGGGGAAATTAGGGCCAAACGACAAAACTGTCACTTTTAGCAAATTTTCTGGTTTTGACCGGATTCCGGGCTATTGTGGCTCAGGCCCCATTCAATTTTGTTGTCATTCCCAACCAAGGTGGAGACACATATGCCATCTAGACAATATGTTCAGGTTATTGCTGGTAGATTTTGTGTGTTTTGCATCGTCACTGAGACCTAAAATTTTGTTACCTGGATGATGCTGTGTCGTCAGCATCATCAAGTTTCTAGGTCAACGAACTTACAAGACAGTCAACACTAGACAATCATGTTCTGGGTTTTCTACAGTACTGAGTGAACTACAACGATTTATTTTTTACTTGCTTTGAGAAGCAGAGAGAAAGAGGAACGTGAGTTTGAGCCTTAGGCTGAGTAGGACAGGACATTCATTCCCCTCATTTTCGTTGATTTGTGAGAGAGTGGAGAATAAGGTCAGTCAAACCTTTAATCATTTTTCAAGTAAAAGCTTTCTACTTTTACCAAATTTCCGTTTCTAGCCGGATTTGGGGCGAACTGAATTGGAGAGAAAATAATTTGCATCTATGGATTCAGCATGTCTCCTTACCCTGTACCAAACCTTTAATCAATTTCAAGTAAAACTTTTACCGTTTTGCACTGTCAAATACCTTTACTTTTTACAAACTTCCGGTTTTAGCCGGATTCCGGGCAAACTGTATGTCCGGGGAGAAAATAATTTGCATAGACGGACTCAGCATGTCTACTTACCTATGTATCGAGCCTCTAATCAACTTCAAGCAAAACTTTTACTATTAGCAAATCTTCCGGTTTCGGCCAGATTCCGGGCGAACTATTTGTCCGGTTGAAAAATAATTATCATATTCCGATTCAACTAGTCTGCTTACCCCTACATCGACTATCTCATTAGCTTTTAAAAAATATTTTGTTTGCCCCTTAATCTGGACCCCCCCCCCCCCAAATATGGAGCTACGGAGCCCATCTACATACTTGACCTGCCCTTTGACTCAAAGAACCTTCATACCAAGTTTGAACAACATACCTCATTCCCTTCGAGATTTATAGTGCTGACAGACGGACTGACAGACAGACAACTTTTACGAAGTCATTCAAAGGTCTCCACTTACGTTTTGGGATCCCAAGAAACTCACTTGAGCCCGTAAAGATATCTTACCACACGAGATTCAACAACCATTGAAAACATTTATTTCTCTGTGAGAGTCCCATAAGGGGTGCGGCCAAATTCTCCGATATTCCTCTTCGGCGTGTTATTTATGTGCGAGACTTTTTATGAGATCTAAATATTCACATTAACAGCAATTTTTTTTTCTCACCAACGTAGCCGTAGGCTACTGCTTTTTCGCGGAATCTGAAATCTGGATTCGAGAATTTTCAGAAATGCCCTAGAACGTCTTCCCGAACCGAATTCGCTAAATAAAATCCGGACTCCGTCGAGCATTCACTTTTAACGATTTCGTACGCGGAAAAAAAAAATATAAGCTTAGTTTACCTTGAAGTGGTGCTCTCCATCCAGATACGTTCCAATCTGCTGTGAGACCAGGGTTTCCACTCTGCTGAAAATACTGTCATACTTCCGAAGTGCACACTCAACTTCTGGGTACGTCGTCTCTATGACTTCGTAAATCGTCTTCTTCACTTGTCTAACCTTATCTTCGTCAGCATTTACGGAAAGAAGATATCGACCCGCAAGATCCGTCTCTAAAAGAAAAATCTTTTCACCTCCACACTCATCGAAAGCTCAAACGAAACTGCAACTTTAACGGCTAAGTCTACAGGTCACATGACTGACCGTTGGATTATCCGTTTTCTGATTGGCTGAATGTGACCGTTAGGACTAATGTTTCTGAGGCTACAGGAAGGATTGTTAACTGTTCGAAACCGTAAAGTTCATGCCGTATTTTCAGTCTTCGGTTAACGTCAGGTCCCACTACTGTCTTGGGTTTGCGACGTTTAGCGATTTTTTTGGCAGTGTATACTTCCTACATTTTATTTATATCAAGTTGAAAAAACGGAATTTTCCTCTCTACTTTCCATGAATACGTCATACAAGTAACCGTTGGAACGCAAGTTGGCAGACGAATTTGATCGTTAAGACCGTTGGAAACCCGAACTATTAGAATTCGATCGCGAGTAAGGATATTTCTTCTTCCGGTGAAAAGACGAGTTTAAAGTTGAACCGAATAGGCTGAGATCTGACTGTCTAGTTACATCACTTATTATTTAAATAGGCCTCAAAATCCGATAACAATGCGTTACTTCGTTTGTCCGCTTTCGACAGATACTCGATTTCATCGAATGAACTTATTCTTTCCGATTTGTGGTACCTCTATAGCTTGTCCCTCTATGCTTGAAGTATTTACCAACTACAAAGATCAGCGATTGCCGAAAAATCAATAAAAAATGGTAGATTCCTTGCAGGACGTATCTAACGCAAGTTTTTACTTTCCTCAGCAGTGACTTTTCCGAGCTTATCGTCTTTAACCCTGGAAATGCACGCAGTCCCTACTGCGGCCGAATCTGGTTCGGACTCCTAAATAGATCATCTGAAGCATTTCCTCTTACCACCTATCAAGTTTCACTCAAATCTGAGCGTTTCATGGGAATTTCCGGTATTCCCCCCCCCCCCCTCCCCCACCGTGGTCGAATTCGGTTCGAACCTTAAAACATTCTCTACATTCCAAGTTCCATTCAAATCGCTCCACTTGTTTGACCCCTATGCGAGCCACAAAATTTCCGAAGCTCCCCTTCCAACTCCCCCCCCCCCCCCCCCCCACTGTGTCTGAATACGACTCGGAAACATAAACGTCGCATCTCTGACATATCCTATTCCAGTCCATCAAGTTTGACTGGAATCTGAGCATAGCCCATCTACAAATTTCCGATTCCCGCTTCATCCCCCCCCCCCCCCCTCCACTACTGAGGCCGGAACCGGTCCAGACGCCAAATAACAAACAAGGCCCGATAAACCTGGTACTGTCTGAGACACGGGGTCTTTCTAAATATCAAGTTTCACTAACGTCCGATCAGACATTCAAAAGTTATATGCACCTCAACATTCCGGATTCCCCCCTATCTCCACTCCCCCCACGATGCTCGGATCGGAGAAGTCACCATTTCCAACTTAATCTTTTGGGGTCCCTGATATACCTGCCAAGTTTCATCGTCCTAGCTTAGGTGGAAGTGTCCGAACTGGCAAAACCCGGACAGACCGACCGGCCGACACACGACAGACCGACGGACCGACATTCGCTATATGATATAAAAAATCACTTAGATTTCTCAAAATATTCCAGAGTATTCAAATATCAGATGTAAAACAAGAGCTATGAGCTCATTTGGCACTTGTTACGAGTAGGCGGTACAACAAAGTAGATGAGCACGTCACAAACTACACCTGTCATCCAAAAATGCGGTTCGGACCTAGAAATAGATATGCAGTTTCACTCAAGTCGGTGCATTTATGGCATCGCCTCGGACCATCTGGGGCAAATGACTGTTGTAACTTCCAAGTTTCAGCCCAATAAACCCACTTGTTTGATCCCTAGACGTGCCACATGGTTTACGGTACCTCCCTCCAACTGAGACAATATTTCTTTCCGCTTGCCAAGTTTCATTCAAATCCGATCACCCGGTTAAAAGTTACACATGCCACTAGTTTCCGGATTCCCCATCCCTCCAATCCCCCCACGATGGTCGGATCGAGGAAACGACTATTCTCAAGTCAGTCTGTGCGAGTCCCTGATATGCCTGCCAAGTTTCATCGTCCTAGTACATCAGGAAGTACCGAACTCGCAGGGATTGCCAGAAATCCGGACCCCCCAACTCCCCCACAGTGCCCGGATCCGGTTCGATTATGTTAATGACGTATCTAGGATTTACGACTGTTCTTCCGACCAAGTTCTTCCAGATCCCTCCACTCTATAAGCGTCACAAGCGTCCAAAGTCACCGGATCCGGGCCGGATTTGAAGTAGGACGTCTGAGACACGAGGTCTAAATATCAAGTTTCATTAAGATCCGATCATCCGTTTGAAAGTTAAAAGTACCTCAATTTTCCGGATCCCCTCCCTCCACTCCCCCTCCAGATAGTCGGATCGGGGATCCGACCATCCCGATCTGATCCCTAGTCAATCTGTTGGGATCTCTGACACGCCTGCCGATTTTCATCGTCCCAGCACATCAGGAAGTGCCGAGCTCGGGGGATTAATAGAGATTCCTTTCCCCAAATCCACCACAGTGAGCGGATCCGGTCCGGTTATGTCAATCACGTATCTAGGACTTGTGCTTGTTCTTCCCACCAAGTTTCATCCCAATCCCTCCACTCCAAGCGTTTCCCAAGATTTCCGGCTACCCCTAAAGTCACTGGATCCGGTCCGGATTTTAATCGGGTCGTCAGGGGCACGTGGTCTTTCCAAATATCAAGTTTCATTAAGATCCGATCACCCGTTCAAAAGTTACAAATTCCTCAATATTCCGGATTCGCCTTCCCTCCCCTCCCCCCACGCCATAAAAAAGTTGCCTCTTCAGTTTAACTTTAAAAGATCGACGTTAAAACGAGATGAATGACAATCTTACCTGGCAGCATTACTGTTTCTAGGCGGGGGACCCCGTGTGTAATGCCAATCAACTCATCGACTGCATCAATCAGTATCCCAGATAGTTCTTCTTTCGATGTCCCAAGCCTCAGACCTTGCTCAACGACACTTGCAGAGATAGTTACGGCAGGCAGCGGAAAGATGTCGTCGAATGCTTTTGCCTAGTGAAAACAACGGTTAAGCTATAGAAAACTTCGACCGAATGAAGCGAAGGACTAGGCGTTCTCTTCTCCTTCTTCCTAACAAATTTGGTGAGTAGTTTGCTACTGATTGCGCAAAACTGCAATACGTAGATTAGACACATTCAATTCGCTAGTTCAATCCAAGGGTCGTATGACGTGGCATAATCTTCACTATATAACGAGCCTGCGCGGCGGATGAAGCTATTACTGTTACGTTTCACAAATCAATAATAGGCTTCATAAAAAGGAGATAACATAAACTTCTGCGCATTCCTCATCATCTACACAAGGAAGCGCTCTTTGTGTCCAAATTCGGATAGTGTAGGCTACATACTAATCCGGAGGTTACATAGCATAAGGACGATTTGATAGAAGAGCTATTCTGGAGAACAAGAAGATAAAGAGATATGATAGTAACCAGTCCTTAACTACCCACCAAATACGATGAGAAAATCTCATCCCATGACTCCAAAGCTAATTCGACTGTGTGCCTCAACTGCGTCGACATCGCCGCTGATAAACTTCTGAAAAATCTATCGACACGATTCATGCTGTCACAAGAGTTTTTAGGAGCAATATATTCCCATTCACTGCGTCGACTTGCCACCTCGCGACTGCACTCTTTCAGCCATCTGGAAAAAAAATTTTAGGTGACAAAACTGAGTTCTGTGGTGCCTTCTCTCTATTGTCAATCGACTATCCGAGAAGGCTCTGTATATCGTTCCCGGACCTGGAACTGATACCTCAAATGTTAAAAGTACGCGACCGATCGAGTATGCTGTCACACAGGAGCTAATAGTGGTCGACCAGTCGAGTAACAAGGGTCATGGGAGCTATTAGTACTCGACCAGTCTAGGACTTGATCCTCCAGTCGCTGTTAGTACTAGACTGGTCGATTACTCGAATGTTTTAGGAAACTAAAAATACTTTACTATATGGAACTTGGAGTAAGAAAGGAACGGGTCAAGCAATTATTACCATATGAGGTGTCTTTCCGGGAGCATACAAATGAAATCGTTAAAGTTATAAGTTCGAGTAACCAGCCCCCCAGGGAATAATAGTACTCGACGAATCGAATTGTCGAAAGCGTTTTACATGTGAGTTTATATAATCGCTCTCTCGAAGTGTTTAAAAATGTATGTTTTTGTGTATGGCCTAACGGCTAAATTAAAGTATCTATCTATCTATCTATAGTTATGTTTGACGAGAGAACAAATATTCGTTTTTTCGTTAATACCGTAAGGAATGTTTTTCGAATAATAAAGATTGATTGATTGATGACTGATTGACGATATATATGTTTCAGTAGGTTGAGTATTCATAGCAGAGGCAGCTATTAGTACTTGATCTGAAAAGGGGGATAGATGGGTCGAGTATTTGACGCCCAAGGAGCTAATCGTACTTGACCTAATATTACTAATACGAGGTCAAGTATTCAGGGCGATGACGGACGATACTTGATTGCCTAGTCGCTATTCATACTCAACCCGGCAGAGTCTTTAAGGTGGGGCTAGCTATTTGTACCCATCCTAATAAATGGGACATTGATAGGTCGAGTATTTGACGTCCAACCAGCTATTTGTACTCGACCTAATACTCGAGCAAAACGAGAATCCACCGAGCACAAGAGCATTACAACTTCTCGCTGACTCGCCGAGATCACTTTCCACTGGTAGGGTGAATTTACTTTGAACGCCACAATTTATTAGGTCGAGTAGTAACAGTTGGCACATCCGTTTGTAATCTACCTCCGATTATCATACTAGGTCGAGTACGAATAACTGCTGGGACGTCAAATACTTAACCTATTAATGCCCCATTATTAGGCCCAGTACTAATAACTAGTATGGCATCAAATACACGACCTACCGATTCTCCTTCAAAAGATCGAGTATTTTTAGCCGACCATCCTCATTACTTGACCTCTTATTAGTAATATTAGGTCGAGTACGAACAGCGGCTAGGGCGTCAAGTACTGCACATATCAATCCTCTTTCAACAGATCGAGTACTTTTAGCAGTCACCGCCCTGAATACTTGACCTGTTATTACTAATACTAGGTCGAGTACGATTAGCTCCTGGAAAGTCAATTACTCGACCCATCTATCCTCCTTTTTAGATCGAGTACTAGCAGCTACCATTGCTGTGAATACTCGACCTACTTAACCATTTACATGGTCGAGTACTCTTAGTCCCTGAGGGTTGGTTACTCTACCTTACAACTTCACGGATTTCATTTATATGGTCGAGGAAATGTAGCTCCTACGGTAGTAATTACTCGACCTGTTCCTTTCTGACTCAAAGTTCCATATAGTCAAGTATTTTTAGCTTCACAAGACATGAGTACTGGACCAGTCTAGTACTGATAGCGACTGGATGCTTGATTTCTCGACTTGTCGAGTACTAATAGCTCCCATAACCCTTGTTACTTGACTGCTCGAGTACTATTAGCTCCTGTGCGGCAGCATAATCGACGGGTCGAGTACTTTTAGCATTTGAGGTATCGGTTCAACGTCCGGGGAACGATAGAGACTGCCATCTCAGAAGCCTAGTAGAGCTAGAGGGCCGTCTGCCAACCACTTCGTCTTATTTCGCCATTGTGTTTCTAGATCGTAACTGAACCCAACTCAGAAACTATTCATTAGTTGCGCTTTTGATCTGAATTCTCATTTCTCGCTTCTGAATTCTCGATTCTCGTACAAATTACCGTTTTTGCTCCTCTGGCTTCTCCATTTTCGCAGTCCGCAACCCGGTATATGTGTTTATGCATAATGAAAACCCGCACTCTGTTGACCAATCAGGGAGGAGAACTGAGAGAGGAGAATCCAGAATCGTTCTCGATTGTGACAAAAACGCAAGAAAAGAGAATTCACTTCAGCTGAATAGTCCAAAAACGCGAAATAGGAGAATCGCGAGTAGAATTCGGCTCAAAAACGCAACTATGATTTCTGCTGAGTGCGGAAGTTCCTAGAGATCCACATCCCTGTTTCTCGATTGGAATTAGCGGTTAGCCTGAGATCTGGTTCGGAACTTTCTACATTATATTAGGTCTTTTCAGGAAAAAGACGCAAGTAAGCAAAGCATAAGTAAAACACAAAAAGAACAAGGTTTCAGATTCTGAACTCTAAGAGGAGACTTAAAATACCTTTCAGAAATGTGTGTCTTGACATCATCACAAAGAGTTTTAGATTCTGAGGCAAAGTCCCGGATATCCAAGTACGAACTGTCGTCAAGCCATTTGCAGAAATAGAGACCAGCAAGATTTTCCAGGCTCGGTATTTCCCTAGAATAAGTGAGGATTTCAACTGGAAGAACAATCTAGGGGCTGACGATGGATATTATGAATGAAAGAAGGAAAGAGGTTCAGGTTCAGGTCAAGTTCAGGTTCTTTAATTTAAAAATACTTCATAACAATATATGTCGATCACTGGGGGCCGGCGGGGATACGTGCTCGTTAGCTCGGCTCCATCAAGCGGCCGGCGCACTGAGCTACCTGTTGCTCCGTCCTTTCCGGTCGCTGTGTCGGATTTTAGGTAGGATGTTCCCGGCTAGCAGGATAGGAAAGGCTGTCATGCAATCGACAATTCATACAAATTATTTGCTAAAATATTTGCAAGGGAAACATGGTTATGACGATGCAGATCGTTTCGTTATCTTCTGTGCACGCTAAATCGCAGTCACCGCAGCGATTCACCGCTGTTTGAAGGGATTTCCCTGGGATGGCCACCAAACAGTTTGAGGAGAGACAGAGACGAGCCAGCCAGTTTAATAATCGAAAAAATATGAGCCTCTCACTTCAAATCAATCGTCAGTGTGATCCCCAAAAGCTTGTTGTAATTATTTCATTTGGTATCGGAGTAGTGAACGATGGCTTTGATTTAAGAAAACTTATAGTCATGATATTAGATTTCGGAGAATTAACTTTCATTTTCGACTGGGTTGCTCCAGCAGCAACATCTTCAAGTATTTCCATTGCGCTACTCTTTATATTAGTTGCGTTTCTTGTCACGGGAGTTCTTACCGGTGGTGTCCGGTTTTCTTATAAGCCCTTTTTGCATCCACCGGTGACTAGTCACCAGTCTTATAGCGCGTTTTCGAACTAACCGGTGTCCGGTTTTACCTCATCGGTGCGGACTAAAAGCCAGGCTTCACCTTCCAGATTCCCAGACGTCCGGGGCTTCCGCATAGTTAAGCCAACTCTTTCAGATTTTCATGATAATGATGACAGCTAAATTTGCTGTTCTTCAACATTTCCTAGATGTCCCCTTTACATTTCAAATATCTCTTGCATCCCAGTCAAAACTGTCAATCACTTTCCCTTTTCTTCCCCCATTTGCATATTTGTAGTGTCTCTCGAACGGGTTGCCTCTATGGCACCTTCCAGACATCCGGAATCTAGGGTGTCCAACACCCCGGACTTCCAGACGATTTTGGCCTGGCTTCACCTTCCAGATCCGTCTCGACGAAAACGGCTGTCTGGAATCCGGAAGCCTCACCTTAACCAGAACCTGCTCGGGAGCCCGGCTTCAGCGAGGAGTTAGCAAGTTTTCATCAACTCACCGGTGAACCAAAAACGCGTTATAAGAGAAGAACCGGACACTGGTGACAAAACAGAGCCTGGAGTGCAACGAACGCAGCTATTCCTTCCACATCTTTCACACATTCTTCTTGAACCAGGCGTAAATCTAGAGGACCAACTTACCGCGGGTTCCACAGCTTCCTGACACTGAGACAGACCGGATGCAGAATGAAGAGATTATGTTCACAAAACTGCTTGGAGATGAAATATTGCTGGTGCCAAGGAACGGGAGCTCTGAACAGAAACCCTGCTTTCGGGTCACTGCGATAGACGGTCCTGAACTTCGTACTTTCGGGGAGGACACTGGAGACACTGGATAAGGAAAACTATTACAAATACCAACTAAGCAACCGGTCCAAGAAGGAAGAGATCTCCTTCTCTGATATTCCAGGGAAAAGAGGTCCCCATCGGCACCTGCAGAATGCAGTAGGCTAACACCTAGCCGCAGCCCTAGTATGTTTTCATCTCAATCTGGACACCCAAAGCGAAAGGGCTTACCGACAAAACGTCCCCATGACAAAACGTCCCCTGGCGAAACCCCCCGGCAAAACATCCCCGTGTCAAAACGTCCCCGTGACAAAACGTCTCCATTACGAAACGTCCCCGTGACAAAACGTCCCCACGGCAAAACGTCCCCAAGCATAGATTTTTAAGTTCACCTCGATCATAAGGTGCATGATCGAGGTAAAACAACTTCAGAGTGTGCATTACAGATGTGGGAACATTCCTTATAAGCAGGAAAGATCGGACAACCGGTTGCTTCATAAATGTATTGTTTTCAGTTAAAATATGTAGTGAAATAAGCCCTGCAATTGACTCGTAACTGATCAGTTCTAGGTTGTTTGAAGCAACATGCACAGCCTGAGGAGCACAAATTAAGCTCCTCAGAGAAAGGGGAAGCCAGCTGTGGCTCAAAGAGAGTCAAGCAAGGAAAATATAAAAATAAGCGTATTGCCATCATGCTAGATAAAAATGACATGGGAAGCGAGGAAACGAAAGCGGATGGAACGATTAGTAAGATAGAGAGACATAGTAGATCTAAGTCAGACGGGTTTGTTCCTTCGATAAAATCCCTTTGATAATGAATATCACCAAATTAAATATCAAACAAAAGCGAGATCAATGAGTGATATCGCAGCGTAAACTAACACACAAATAAACCAATTAAATAAAAGATAAAACGAAAACTTACAAACTACTAAATCTTTGCGCTTTCTTTAAGAAATGGCTATAGCGGGAGCAACACTTTGGTTTATTTTTTGACTATCGGTTAAATGCTGAAGTAGTTAACCCATCGAGATTTTAAAAAGTTTATATTCCAAGAACATTTTTTGTCTGAACTGATGACGCAATCAGTAATCTCATAGGCCGAGCTATCCCTCAGCGAAAAGAAAAAAATCTATAGCCGGGGACGATTCGCCATGGAGACGTTTCGCCAGGGTGCGTTTCGATCGGGGACGTTTCGCCACGGGGACGTTTTGTTATGGGGACGTTTTGTCACGGGGACATTTCGCCAGGGGACGTTTCGAATGGGGACGTTTTGTCGACAACCCATCAAAAGCACTGTCCTTATCTTTTTCCGGACAAGAACAACTTTTACGACAAAGTCCGGTTAAAGACAAATCTCATCCGCCTCCACCGCCGGCAGTATTTACTCCTATTAAGGGTGGTAATACACCATATATGGAGAAATCAATTTTGCTATCTCCGATTTAGGACGGACTTTTTACAGTGTAGGGCTTTGTAGATTTGGTACTTGGTCTCCAGGCCAGTGAGTTCTAGTTTTAGAAATCGGGTAATAGACCTTGGCTTCACGAAAGTCAAAGCGTTGTGATTGCAGAAATCAGGCTACATATCAATTTAAAGCAGGCGTGTACTTTCATTTTGCTGACATTCAGTTCCGTGTTAACAGTATCCCGAGAAATTTGCAGGGGCGAAAGCTTATTATTATGGCGCGTTCGACGCTCTTATTTTGTGTCTGAAAATGTTAACTTCTGCAGTTGCGGCAGAACGTAAGGCAACGGGCGCAATCTGTGCGAACCAAGGTTAAGTGGGAACCTCCAGTATTTCTTTCACGAGTATGTAGTAAGCTGCGTTCAAATATGCGTAGTAAGATGTATAGAAAAGACAGATAAAAAACGTCCTGTTTTCGTGAAAGCATTAAAGTTTAACTGAAAAGCCAACTTATTTTTGTATCATTTAACTGAGTACACTGCATTATTTGGATTGTATAAAAGGATATTTTTTATTTTTCAGTATTTGCTCTAAAATGATGTCCCCACAACGAAAAATTCTACTATGACGCGGAAAATTTGAATCTCAATCGAAACGCAGCTTTTCAGTGGTCAGTGATCTTCTTGCGGGAGGTTGCTCACTGCGCGAACACTTATTGTTCGCATATCGTTTTTTCAAGAATACAACAAAGGTACAAGCGCATACAAGTACCACGAATCCGAAGGGAAATTCCACTATTCGTGAATAGCGGAGTAACGAAGTACCGCATTTTCATCGGGTCTTCAAGCGTATTTAAGCGAATAAGTGATGGGTAACTAGATTGTCTTCTCTCAGCCCTTTTTGGTTACACTTTAAGGAATTATTCACACTATAAACAAACCTTTGAGAAAGTTACAAGGACGTGCTCTCCTTAAATCTTAATTTTCATAAGATGAGCATGAGAGAAACAGTGATTTCTGTATTTTGTCAAGAAACACGCAAAATTTGCTAAATGAGAGATTACTCGGACGTAACGAGTACGCGATATAGACATTTTCGACGAGGGATCCTAATGGCGCGGAAACAAAACGTACGACCTTCCCTTCGAATATCAGCCCTTAACCCACAGTTAAGCGCCCCACCGCATGGCATATTAAACCAACAGTTAGCCTATCAAACAAATTTCAGGTAGTAGCCTACTGCTTGCTATACCTACCAAGCATTTACGAGACGACATACCGAGAACTTGGTTTCAGCTTTTTCTGACTTCTTCTGAGGCAGGATTCGAGCAAGCGATTGTCAATGCTCAATGGGACCTGATCATAATGGGGCTGAAATGAATCGCAGGCGTGTCGCCGCTGAGCCGCCGGGCTTGAGGGCTCGCTCTCCGCCTCCGGCTGAACTGGCGGCTTAATCTTCTTCTTTGGTGGCTTCTTCTTACGTTCCGTTTTCGGTCGGTCAAGCGGTAAGTACTAGAGTATAAGAAGTCAAAATGATATGCGGTATAATAAGAGCTAGAAGCTTATATGGCACTTGCAAGGCTAGGGCAGGGTGGGATGGATGCTCGCCCAACAAGGAGTATTTCAAGGGCAGCTAAGAAAGCTCAGCTAATGAACCCGCCCGCTCATAGCACTGAACGGTATTTTAACTCATTTGTGCCTTTTTTTATCCGCAATTTTAATGTAAATTAACCAAATTTGTAATTTGACAATCCCGTGCATTTTGTTTTATCAGAATTTTGTGAATAAATTAATAGAATTGAATTGAAAAAAAAATTGAAAGTAGGAATTTGCCAATTCGTGGGTTTTTTGCGATCATTTGTAAGCAAGACCCTTGAAATAAGAATGATCGCGTGTCCTTGGCAATCACGAGAATGTATAGTTTGGTAAAAAAGTATTTTATTTTTGCACTTGGCTTTTATGATAGACACTTTAAGGGCGCTAGAAATTGATCTGTAATCAAAACCCTTGAGGCAAAAATGATAGTGGGCCTTTCAGTATCATTAATTTAAATCGTTCGGTCAGAAGTATGTTTTCGACTTTTCGGTTAAGAGGCGCACTTTAGGGGTGCTAGAACTTCATTTTTAAGAAAACCCCTGTAGAACAAAGACCACGGGCCCTCGGGGTCATGAAATGTGTCGATTGGTCAAAAGCTTTTTTTCACTTTGCTGTTAGGGTGCGCACTTTAAGGAACACTGTAAAAAGTTTCTCCGAGTAAGAATTAAAGTTAAAGGACCCCTCTTGCTTATTCTGCCTTTTAGAATACACTTAGCTCCCATATGGAATTATAAGCTTCTAAAATCCCCACCTTTCTCCATTGTTTCGTTCCGTAACCACGAATTTTAGCGCTTTTTCGGCCTTGCCGAGTTTTCCCGTCACCCAACGAAAAGTTTGCCGGAATCTTCATTGTCCGCTGACAACTGTTTCACACGTAAGGATGTGACAATCTTCTGTTTATCACTTCTTTTCTTTTCCAACTTTTTAACCAATGCACGTTCAGTTTTCAAATCTTTTGCGCACAGCCGCCGCGTCGGAGAGCAGGAAGGCTGGATACAATCGGCAAGCGCTAACAAGGAAATTGCTAGTTTCAGGTGGGAAGTAATGGTCTTTTCGGAAACATTTTTTCTGATCCATTTTATAGTGAAAATATCATTTCCAGTAAGAGTTGTGCTTTAACTGCAGTATTCGCTACTGGGATTAATCTTATCTCTACTGAGATAAGATTAACTCGAAATAGAGTTAATCTTATCTCCGTAGAGACAAGAACGCGGCGAAACCGATGCGGACTGAACAAAAGTTGGATGAATTATCGAATTCGGTCACGAATCAGAACCAAATGAATTTGATTAATGACCGAATCATGAAATGGACTGACCGTCGACCGAATGCGACAGGACAGATACCCACTTGAGAAAAGTCCGGTGAATTACCGAATTCGCTAACGAACGAGACCAAATAAACAGGTTAAATCAGGAGACAGGGACAGACCGAATGCGGTGAAATCGATCCGGAGTGAATAAAAGTTGGATGAATTAGCAAATCTGATAAAGAAAGCGGAACCAATAAACACGTTGAATCACCCAATTTCGAAATGTGGGGACAAACGATTTATGAAAAGGGCATCACGACTTCGCCGGGATGCCCGTTTTGACTTCGGCGAAAATTTTACCGGATGCCCAAAACGTAGGGGGGGGGAGGGGGCGCTGCGCCCCCCCCCTTGGGACGCCCCTGCATCTGGAAGTACCTTAACTCGCGATCATCTGAATTCGCCCCCCCCCCCTAAAACTCCCCCCACATTGCCCGAATCCGGTCCGGTTCTGTCACAGATATAACTACGGCTTGTGCTTGTTCTTCCCCCCTAGTTTCATCCCGATCGCTCCACTCTAAGCGTGTTACAAGATTTCTGGCTCCCCCTCCACCCCCCCCTCCCACACACACACACACATTCATTAGATCCGTTCCGGACTTGAAACGGGACATCTGAGACACGAAATCTTTCCATATATTAAGTTTCATTAAGTTTCATTATCCCTCCACTCCCCTCACGATGGTCGGATCGGAACTCTGACTAATTCTTAGCCAATCGTGTCAAGTCTCTAATGTTCAAGCCAATTTTCATCGACCTAGCACAACGGGAAGTATCTTTAAACGTGATCACCGGAATTTCGCCCCCCCCCCCCTTACAACTTCCCTCCAAGTGCCCGAATCCGGTCCGGTTCTGCCACTGTTGTAGGGCTTGTGCTTGTTCTTCCCACCAAGTTTCATCCTAATTGCTCCACTCTAAGCGTATCAGAAGATTTCCGCCCCCCCCCCCCACATTCATCGGATCCAGTCTGGACTTGAAATGGGACATCTGAGACAAAAGTTCTTTCAAATAGAGTCTCATCAAGATCCGACCACCCGTCCGAAAGTTATACATTCCTCAATATTCCATATTCCCCATCCCTCCACTCCCCCCACGGTGGTCGGATCGGGGAGGTGACTATTTCCAATTTAGTTTGGTCGGGTCCCTAATAGACGTGCCAAGTTTCATCGTCCTAGCACTTCTGGAAGTACCCCACCCTAACTCGAGAAGAGTGGACCGACAGACCGAAAAGTGATCGGTACATGGCACTTGAGCGAAGCTGCAACTACCATAACAAGAGCTAGAAGCTCATATGGCACTTGCAAGGCTAGGTCAGAGGATGAAAGTAGGAGTTCGTCAATTCGTGGCTTTCCTGTGATCATTTGTAAGCAGAACCCTTCAGATAAGAATGATCATGCGTCCTTGGAAATCACGAAAATGTATCGTTCGTAAAAAATTAATTTATATTTGCATTTGGCTCTGATGATGCGCACTTTGAGGTCACTAGAGATTCATCTGTAACGAACATTCTTGAAGCACAAAGGATGATAAGCTCAACGGGATCATGAGAATGAATATTTTGCTCAGATTCCCCACATTCATCGGATCCGGTCCGGACATGAAATGGGACATCCGAGACACCAAATATCAAGTTTCATTAAGATCCGATCACCCGTTCCAAAGTTATCATTCCTTGGACTATTTCCAAGTTAGTTTGGTCGGGTCCCTAATTTGCCTGCCAAGTTTCATCGTCCTTAGCCCTTCTGGAAGTACCCTAACTCGAGAACAGTGGACCGACCGACCGACCGAAAATTGATCGGCATATGGCAGTTGAACGAAGCTGCAAGTGCCATGAAAACACAAAAGCCTCTGAATGAGCTTGCAGATGTGCTCTGGACTCTTCCTTCAGCCGCATCCAACGACGAGAAACAGTAAAGGAAGCGTTGTTAATGGATAGACATGCCGCATGCGGGAAAAATACATATTACTAAAGTCTTGCAGTTTCCTGGGCTGGTTATGAGTTCAGCACCTTAAGTTGCTCACGAATCATGCATTCGATACGGGCGTTCATTTTCTCTCTAGTTTTATCGTCCAGGGAACACGCTTTCTACAACCAATGAAACCTAAGCAGAGAGTAATAAGGTACTTAAAAAAAAATAACGTAACTTTAAACTGCTTGTTTTCTTCCTTGTGTGACGGTAGTCTCATACACAGTAAACAGACTATAGGTTCAGCTAATTGTACCCCATACCATGACGTATGAGTAGCCTAGCATAACGTTAAGCGAGTCGGTCACTGACAGTACCGAATTACCTAATAGACGTAAAGAAGTCACCTGCTAAGAGCTTGGTCACACTGGGCTCAAAAAGCCGCCTATTCCACAAACAACTGAAAATCCCTAGCGGACGTGAGATTTGATGGGCTTTGTACAGGGGTGGCCCGAAGGGGGGGGGGGGGGGGTGATTCACCGCTCCCCCCCCCCCCCCTGCCTTTTGCTAAGTCGTATCAGTCGTTTATTTTGACCTGGCCGAGGCCTCGAACATTCATTTTAATAAAAAACAATCCGAGTCGTTAAAAAAACAAAAAAAAATTTTGGCTCTGCCCAGCTACAGTCGTTAACTCGTCCCTAACCGAGTCGTTTAAACCAGGTTTCATAACCCGGATAGGTCAAAGACATGATTCATGGTGGCAGCAATTCGGCTACCTGTTCTACTCCCATGTGATTTGTATCTGCCTCAATTAGGTCTTTCAGATTTTAACCTGTCAAAGGTCAACATTACAATAGGTTAGTCGTTAAAGTGAAGTCTGACTGGATAACATTAATATACCAAGTGAAAGGCAAGGTTATGTGCATAAATTGTTGGTCAAACTTTGACTACAAGTGGAAAAAGAAGGCATAGAACTTTTAAACATAATGGAAAAGCCATCAGAATTCAAACGACAGGATACCCGCGAAACAAGTGTGTCCACAACAGTAGAAAAATGTCGATTACAAAGCGAGGTTGAGGTGGGTACAGCGCTTGAAAAGGATAAGGAAGATTTTAATATACATCCGAAATCCGTTTCCCAGGATAGGAGGGGTTCTGCGGACGCTGGAATAGCAAATTCTAGTCGGGAGGTAAATTTTTCGCGTCTATGCTAGTGTTAAGGCATATCTGAAAAGCCTTCGTAAAATTCCACAGCCTTTCTTTTGAAAATATCAGGATACTCATACAACTCGAAAATCCTCTCTTATTTTTAAGTTATTCTGAAAGCGAACTTCTCTTTCTTCAATTGCTGTGTATATCTGTCGCGTATTGAGACTCGGACCTAATTTGGTGGCCCTATCTATCGGGCGAAAGACGAAAGTTCGTTTCGTCATCGAATCGGGGTTTGTTTTTACACAGAAGGAATCAGATTCTGCAAACCAGTTAAAAGTTGCAGTTTTTCGGATGTAATTCACTTTCGTTTGACGTACTTTTCTTTTCGCCATGAAAGTACAGTGTGTCGAATGGACAAATAAAACGGTACAATGTACTTTCATAATGAAACAAAAGTACATCGAAACTTCAGTTAAACTATACCCGAAAAAAAAGCAACTTAGTCTCGTCGGCGAACCGTCGTCTTCTTAAATATAAAAAGTCAAGTCCGAAACTGTAAGCTACTGTCGGATAAAGACCAAAAGTTTGTTACGTCCGTAAATCCGATTTTTTTTTTTTTTAATGGACTGACAAACCTCTTTGCCTTGTTCTGTTTCTGAGTAAGCGTGTTTTTAACGTGAAAATGAATTTTTTAGCTACTAATTCGGAGCAAATCTACTTTGTTTTCGACGGCCACTATTTTGTCACTTTTTTCGACGGAACTATTGTTTACTTTTCATTGGGTTCGCAAAAAGAGGCTCTGCTTTTTTGCGTTCACGTCCGTAAATCCGGATTTTTTTTTTTTAAATGCACTGGCAAAGTTTTTCCTCCTTTTGTTTCAAGTGACGGCAAAATCACTTTTTTTGTTATTAATTGGGAACAAATCTACTTTCTATGGCCGCTATCTTGTCACTTTTTTCGACAGAAAGACTTGTGATTTCATAGTTATTCTTTCCTTTTCAATGGGATCGCAAAAAGACACTCTGCTCATCGGCATTTCACAAGATTTTGCCTGTGGCGCATTGCGTAGTATTCTCTATTGAGAAGAACTGTGTGTCATTTACTTGGCGATTAGGCTTGGAATTTTCTAGGTTTGAAACAATTTAAAGGCTAGAGTACGGTAATTAGTTATGTCTTGCCAGACAAAGGTAGATTAAAAAAAATTCGCCTGTGGCGCTTGCTTTAATTTGCCCAGGGTACAGGCGTTGGAAGCTTTCCTCTTTAGCGAAAGCGGAAATGTAAAGCTAAGGTTCTGAATTTATGTATAATCAGATTTTGATTACAAGAATAATTTCAGCTGATGCACTGCAGCTAGTTTTACACCGGCTCTATTTTTGTTGGCGTTGCCGCGAAGTGGCAACACTTCATTTTTGTAGGTACGTGCGAGTCGTATATTGCGATCCAGGAGTCGTTGAAATGAGGGGTCTCACCCCCCTGGCCTGAGTGCTTCGGGTCACCCTTGGCTTTGTGGCAGCTTGGGGATAAGAGCAGACTGCAATTAGGGGTTAATTAGGGTTCCTGTAGCATAATTATACATGCTGTTTTGCTCTAATTGATCTCCTGAATTTAAAACGACAACATTCAGAATTAGTTATAGGCTATCTTGTTTTTTTTCTTTTTTCTACTTTTGCAACCCAAAAAACCCGGAAATGAGCCCAGTGTGACCAAGCTGTAATATGCCCCAATCCTTTCAGGGTTCCTTCGGTAACAGGGTCAAGATATTCCCATTTGATTTAGAAAGAAAATTACAATCAAGATTTCTATTTTGGTGCCAACTACGTACGCGTTATGTACAGTAGTTGGAGATTTCCGTCTATAGCAGCGAGCATGCACACTATAACTACCTCCAGCGTTTATGTATCCTAACTTTTTGTTGGGGGCCCGTCGACAGAGGGGGCGAAACTCCAACTGCCTAAAGGTTTCCACACCGCCCCGGCCCTGTTCACCAGAGGCGTATATCAGGGGTGGGGGGCCTAAAAACTTGTGTCGGCGGTACAGTTTTGTCAAACACAAGCCGCCGACAAAAGCTCCGAAGAATGTTTTGTGTTAACGAACAGTAAAAGTCTTAGGGTACCATAACGGAATTTTTTGTTGGCACAGTTGTGTACAACAAGCAGCTCCTGACAAGCTTCTCAAATCAACTCTCTTCTAGTAGCCTAAGCGTATTCTGCTTCGAAATCCGACTCCGACAGAATTCAGGGAAACCCCCTCCCCCCCCCCCCCTCAAGTGTCTGGATCCAGTCAAATTGTGTAAAAGATTTACATGTATTCAAACAATGTTTACAACGGATACGTCAGCTACGATTCTTCATCAGCGATATTTCGGCCCTTCTTGGCAAGAGTCCTGGTCAGGCCGTTGTAAACGTTTTTTGAATAAATGTTTCCAAGTCAGCTTGGGCTCAAAGAATATTTATCTACGAAGTTCAGCCTGACGAGGACTCTTGCCAAGAAGGTCCGAAATATCGCTGATGAAGAATCGTAGCTGACGTATCCGTTGTAAACATTGTTTGAGTAAATGTTTCCAAGTCAGCTTGGGCTCAAAGAATATTTAGATTTACATGGACCAGATGTTTGTTCTTCCCAGCAAGTTTCGCTTCGATCCCTCCATTCTAACCGTTTCTTGAGATTTCCACCCCCCCCCCCCCCCAACTCCCCCACGGTGGCCGTAGCCAATCCAATTCAGTATGGTAAATGATTTACCTAGAGCGTCTGTTTGTTCTTCCCACAAATTTCCATCCCGATCTCCCCATTCTAAGCGGGTCACGTATTTTCCGCCCCCCCCCCCCAATAGTTGCCGGATCCGGTTCGGATATGAAAAAGATCACCAGAGAAATGTCCTCTGTTCAATTTTTAAATTTCACTCGAATCCGATCACCCGTTCCAAAGTTACGCGTGACTGAATATTCCGGATTCCCCTCCCTCAACTCCCCCCACCAATATCAGATCGACAAAATTTTTATTTTAAGTCAGTTTGATCGGGTCCCTGATATGCCTGCCAAGTTTCATCGTGAAAATCCCCAAAACCGCCATCACCGGAATTCCGGGACCCCCCCCCCCCCCCCCCGAAGTGTCCGGATCCAGTACAATTGTCTAAACGATTTATCCAGAGCAGATGCATGTTCTTCACAGCAAGTCTCACTCCGATCCCTCCATTCTAACCGTTTCTTGAAATTTCCGGTCTCCCCCCCCCCCAACTCCCCCCTGGCTACCGAATCCGGTCAAGACTTTAAACGGGACATCACAGATATATGATCTATTCAGTTATTAAGTTTCATTACAATCCGATCACCCGTTCGAAAGTTACATTCCACTCAATTTCCCGGATTCCCCTGCCCTCCACTCCCCCCCCCCCCCAATGGTCGGATCGGAAAACTGATTATTTCTAAGTTTGTTTGGTCGGGTCTCTGATATGCCTGCCAAGTTTCATGGTCCTAGCACATCTGAACTCGAAAAAGTGTGACAAAATGCCCCAAATTTTCAAGTTTCCAGCGCCCTCCACTCCCCCGCATATGGTCGGATCGGGAAACTGATTATTTCCAGGTTAGTTTGGTCGGATCCCTAATCTGCCTGCCAAGTTTCGTTGTCCTGGCACATCTGGAAGTACCCTAACTCGAAAAAGTGTGACAAAAAACTTGGACAGACCGACAGACGGAATTGTGATCGGTATATGGCACTTGAGCCAGAGGCTGCAAGTGCCATAACAAGAACTGTAAGCTCATATGGCACTTGCATGTGTCAAGATGATTTGATTGATCAAAAGTAAGTTTCGACTTTGCGGTTGAGATGCGCGCTATAAGGGAGCTGGAACTTCATTTGTAAGCAAAACCCTTGAGGCAAAACTGCTAATGGGCTGATGGGCATCACGAAAATGCATATATTGCTTAAAAGTATTTTTTTACTTTGCGGTCAAGATTGGTACTTTAAGGAATAATCGGATTTGGGAAGTAGCAATTTCTAAGCAAATGTTGTTGAGTCTCCAATATTCCAACGAAGTTTCATCGTCCTAGCACATCTGGAAGTACCTTAACGCGCGATCACCGGAATCCCAGACCCCCCTCCCCCTCCTCCAACTCCACCCACAATAACCGGAGCCAATCCGGTTCTGTAAATGATTAATAGAGAGCATCTGTTTGTCATTCCCACGAAGTTCGATCCAGATCACACCAGTCTAAGCGGGTCAAGTATTTTCCGCCCTCCCCCCGATAATTGCCGGATTCGGTCCGGAAATGAAAAAGGTCACAAGAGAAAAATGTCCTCTGTTTAATTATTAAATTTCACTCGAATCCGATCACCCGTTCCAAAGTTACGCATGACTTAATATTCCGGATTCCCCTCCCTCAACTCCCCCCCCCCCAATATTATCATATCGAGGATTTTTTTTTTTATTCCAAGTCAGTTTGACCGGGTCCCTGATATGCCTTCCAAGTTTCGTCGTGAAAATCCCCCAAAAAACGGAATTCCGGGATACCCCTCCTCCCCCCCCCCTCAAGTGTCCGGATCCCGTCAAATTATGTAAAAGATTTACATGGACCAGATGTTTGTTCTTCCCAGCAAGTTTCACTCCGATACCATCATTCTAACCGTTTGTCGAGATTTCCGGTCCCCCCCCCCCCACCCAGCTCCCCCGCGGTGCACGTAGCCAATCCGATTCAGCAAATGACTTACCTAGAGCATCTGTTTGTTCTTCCCACAAAGTTCCATCCCGATCCCTCCATTCTAAACGGGGCACGTATTTCCCCCCCCCCCCCCCCAATAGTTGCCGGATCCGGTCCGGATATGAAAAAAATCATCGGAGAAATGTCCTCTGTTGAATTCTTAAATTTCACTCGAATCCGACCACCCATTCCAAAATTACGCATGACTGAAAATTTCGGATTCCCCTCCCTCCACTCCCCCCACCATTATCTGATCGACAAAATTTTTATTTTGAAGTCAGTTTGATTGGGTCCCTGATATGCCTGCCAAGTTTCATCGTGGAAATCCCCAAAACCACCATCACCGGAATTCCGGGACCCCCCCCCCCCCCCATAAGTGTCCGGATCAAGTACAATGGTCTAAAGGACTTATCTAGAGTAGATGCTTGTTCTTCCCAGCAAGTTTCACTCCGATCCCTCCATTCTAACCGTTTCTTGAAATTTCCGGTCTCCCCCCCCCCAACTCCCCCTTGGCTACCGAATCCGGTCAAGACTTTAAACGGGACATTACAGATATATATTCTGTTCAGTTATGAAGTTTCATTACAATCCGATCATCCGTTCGAAAGTTACACACTTCTCAATTTCCCGGATTCCCCTGCGGATTCCCCTCCCACCACTCCCCCACCATTATCTGATCGACTTATTTTTATTTTGAAGTCAGTTTGATTGGGTCCCTGATATGCCTGCCAAGTTTCACCTTGAAAATCCAAAAAACCACCACCACCGGAATTCCGGGACCCCCCCCCCCCATAAGTGTCCGGATCCAGTACAATGGTCTAAAGGACTTATCTAGAGCAGATGCTTGTTCTTCCCAGCAAGTTTCACTCCGATCCCTCCATTCTAACCGTTTCTTGAAATTTCCGGTCTCCCCCCCCCCCAACTCCCCCCTGGCTACCGAATCCGGTCAAGACTTTAAACGGGACATTACAGATATATATTCTCTTCAGTTATGAAGTTTCATTACAATCCGATCATCCGTTCGAAAGTTACACACTTCTCAGTTTCCCGAATTCCCCTGCCCTCCACCCCCCCCCCCCCCCAAAAAAAAAACTCGGAAAAAAGTGACCCTAACTCGGAAAAAAGTGACAAAATGCCCTAAATTTTCAAGTTTCCAGCGCCCTCACTTCCCCGCACATGGTCGGATCGGGAAACTGATTATTTCCAGGTTAGTTTGGTCGGGTCCCTGTTATTCCTGCCAAGTTTCATTGTCCTAGCTCATCTGGAAGTACCCTCACTCGAAAAAGTGTGACAAAATGCCCTAAATTTTCAAGTTTCCAGCGCCCCAACTCCCCCGCATATGGTCGGATCGGGAAACTTATTATTTCCAGGTTACTTTGGTCAGGTCCCTGATATTCCTGCCAAGTTTCATTGTCCTAGCTCATCTGGAAGTACCCTAACTCGAAAAAGTGTGACAAAATGCCCTAAATTTTCAAGTTTCGAGCGCCCCCACTCCCCCGCATATGGTTGGATCGGGAAACTGATTATTTCCAGGTTCGTTTGGTCGGGTCCCTGATATTCCTGCCAAGTTTCATTGTCCTAGCTCATCTAGAAGTACCCTAACTCAGAAAAAAGTGACAAAATGCCCTAAATTTGCAAGTTTCCAGCGCCCCGCACTCCCCCCCCATATGGTCGGATCGGGAAACTGATTATTTCCAGGTTAGTTTGGTCGGGTCCCTGATATGCCTGCCAAGTTTCATTGTCCTAGCGCATCTGGAAGTACCCTAACTCGGATATGTGGGACAAAAAACTCGGACCGACCGACAGACCGACAGACGGAATTGTGATCGGTATATGGCACTTGAGCCAGAGGCTGCAAGTGCCATAAAAACTGAGGAACATCTATGTTACAGAAATATTTATTAGGAGGATCTTCTATAAGAGCTAATTCAGCTCTTTATGACTAAAAGGTGAAAACACCATGACGCATTCTTACCTGAAGCTTTACTTTTCTTGGTATGTCGTCTTCGCCTCCGAACAAGTAACCCACACGTGGAAGTTCATTCAGATCCTTACACTCCACCATGTTCTATCACTTTCGTAGCCTTACCAAACCTACTCCATCAATCAACAACTATTGGGTCTCCAAGCAACCAAACTTTATCATGACTCATATATTACGACCAGACGAAGGAGGATCAGCTCCTTGATACACATAATAAACAAGCTATTAGCGTAGCAACGGACTCGGCTCTGGATCTTTTACTAGTGACAAGTGACAATACTGTAACGAACGAAAACTTGGAAAAGAGAATTTCCCAGAAATCATTTGGCAGACCGTGCCCCGGTACGTTGTCTACTTCCACGAGCTTCTTAATTACTTAATTACTTTTTCTTAATTAAACCAACCTCTGCGATAAGCGTCTATGTTAGAATATCGTATTTTAAAATCGATGCAAGCTGAGAAAAGTGTTTCGCCAATCTGAAATTATCGGCTTGAATGCAAATGTTCCATGACCTAGTTAAAGTGCACGGCATTTCTGCAAATTCTTAAATTATTTATTCGTAACAAACCAATCATGACATTACAGGATAACTAGTAAGGAACAGGGTTGCCAAAGTGACACTTTTGGTGTCATTATGAGACTTTTTGAAGTGCGTGAAACTTTACACACTTTCAGGCCAAATTATGGCACTTTTTGCTAAAATGACACTTTTATGAAACTTTTCGAGTCTTAGTCATACAATTTTATAGAAATACATATATCTGTTAGTTACTAAGCTGCATGGGTGTTCGCAAGTCTTGTCCAGAACTCTGATTAAATCGGTTATTTTCGACACCGATTGCTTAGAAGCAATCCTGAACATGATTGAAGTAAATACTTTGATTCTTTGATCTCTCATCTGAACTAAAGGTTGTGTTTGTTTTTATCTTGGATTATATGCCGGGATTCTGTGGGCAACGACCTGGCTCTCAGATCCTTTATGGGTGAAAACGGCGTTTTCGCTGTAAACGCCGATTTTTTGTTTTTTTGGGAGGGGGGCCGATCAGTCTGACCAGTGTCCAAAACCGGTACTTAATATCCACTTTTAAATGGAAATTGGATAAATATTGACACAAATTTTGAAAACTGCCACTTAAAAACACATCTTTAGATCTCGAGAGGTTGAAGGGGGTTGCGCTCCCATCCCCCTTGTTTCTTTGATTGGTGGAAAACATTTGAAAAGTGACACTTTTTGTGACACTTTCTGAATTTGTAAATGACACCAAATGGCACTTTTTGGCTGAAAAAGTGACACTCTAGGCCAAAAATATTTGGCAACCCTGGTAAGGAAGCATATTAACGCTGCACTGGCCATTCCCTGAAGAGTTCCTTCAATCTGAATCGGAATCAATAAACCCTTTCAGTCTCTTGAATCGGGACTTGAATTCCATCTCATTGGGGTCCGGGGATGCAGAGCGCTTCTCGCTTCTTATGGCAACCGTAGACTGGGCATTTCTCTTAGGACGACCTACGAAACAAGCGGAAACAGTTTCTGAGAGGCTTCGAGAACATTAGATACGATTCACAAGGTAGCCTAGAGGTAACAATAAAATTCAACGCCCCTCTCAAAAATCGTCACGCAGGGATTTTCCTTAAGCATGAAAACCCCCTCGCCCCAGAGGCCCCCCTCCCTGCAACGGTAATTCAGGATCTATCTTTGTCTTTCAAATTATCTTCACCCTCTAAATGTCTCCAGCCAATTCCCAAGTGACTGGAGCTTGCTGAAACTGCCCCACTCGTAGAATTGGAGATATGGTAGCCCAGTAAATGTCTCCAGCTATGGATTTATGTGTCCGGCTTGATACCCCTTTGTAGTCGGAACCGTCTTTGGTATTACAGCCAGAACATCACGGGCTCCGTAATTGTGTAGTTCAGTGTTCCTCCTTCAAGCAGTCTGTACAGTGCCTTATTTAATGTACTCCATCTTTACTCTGACTTCGTGTTCACTGACATTATTCGTCGTCACACGAATACTCAGAAAAGATCAGAAGCTTTGTTTTAAGCTACATCAAGAACCTACCATATATAAATAACTAGCAACTGTCTTAACTGACTATATCGAACTAACATGAAGTACGGTTGCAACCCCCCCCCCCCCTCTCCCCCCGGAACACGCCGTTTTGACAATTTCGCGATTAATATCCAACCGGCTGAATGCGAATAGGCCTCTCACGTACGGAATAATCTGCTAACTGGCTACGATTCTCTGGTTTGCTGGTAATTCAGCAAGTCAGATTCGACATTTTTAGCTGCGAGATTCTAAACGTACTGCCGGATCTTCTGAATAAACGAGTATAATAGACTGAAATAAACGTTCCACACTGGGAAATTAAAGACTGGTTCATGCGGCCACTCATTCAGACACTTACCAACCTTTCATATACTGGAAACAATAAACACGAGTCAACATGACTTACCCGCAGACTCGATAATATTTCCACGGTCCAGTTCTTCAAACTCTTTTCTCTTTTCTAACTTCTTTCGAGCTTTTCGACACTTTTCCAAAGTTGGACGTCCTAAGTCAGAATGAATATCAATTTACCAGTGCAACTTAACTGCTAAGGCGACCGTCGGACAATAGTGTTGCCTATTTAGCCATGGTGCGTCATCTCTGCCTTTTTGTCGTGTTCTCCTGTAGGCCTATGGATTCCAAAATCATCCATTAATTTTTCCGTGGGACTTTCACAGCGCCTATTCTCGCCTGGAGGCCGATTGTTCCAGTGCATTCAAGTTAGCCGAAGAGTATCACACTGGCTCACCATTCTACTTAACTTGGACACACTTTGGTTTTGTCGTGTTTTTTTTCCTAGTACCCCGATTTCAGCTTATTGCTAGAAAGTGGTAACGGTACCGCTGCGGTTTTTACAGAAAGTGTGGACCTTAGGCCGGATTGATGAATACGACGTTAAATGTTAGAAGCTCCCTAGTACTCTTGCCTGGGGTAAAAAAGGATAGTTTTTGCTTGTCGTAGAGCCAGAGCCTACGGTATCTGAAGTGAAGTGGAGTTGTATAGCCTACGTCAGAGAGGAGTACGAAGTAGTGCAGCCAAGCTTTCGTTTCATTAAAACCACGTTTCTGTTTTCGAGTGGAAAGCTCCGTTTTATAAATATTCCTTGAGCCCAAACTGGCTTTGAAACATATATTCAAATAATGTATATAACGGATACGTCAGCTACGATGCTTCATCAGCGATATTTCGGCCCTTCTTGGCAAGGGTCCTGGCCAGGCTGTCAATCTTCAAAAAACTTCCCCGACGTTGACCCTGAAAATGAAGCATCGTAGCTGACGTATTCATTGTATACATTATCTGAATATAAGCTCCGCTTTAGCAGACAAGCAGGCAGACACCAGTTTCAAAATGAAAATGGACTAAATCCAGAAATGCTAAAAATGAGCTTCCCTGGCCCCGCAGCCATTACTTCTTCTTTGAGTGATAAACAGACAAATTTACAGAAAAGAAAAAGTGGCATTTTCCCACGTGTCCGAAGTTTCGCCATCTATTGTTTCCGCCCATTTCTGTTCGCGATTTCTGCTGAGTTTACCGTTCCATTCTTTGCACTTGGGAATGCTGGTTGAGCAAGAGAAATGGTATCAGATGTGCCTCTAAAACTTTAAAAGTTCTCTCATTGCTAAAGAAATTAGAGTTTACCCTTTGCTCCTTTCTAAGAGGTGATATTAGAAAGTTGGCCTACGGCAAACAAGTCATTTTGATCCTGAAATGTTGCGGATAGCTTTATCATACCAACTAGGTTGTATAAGAAAATGTCCACGTTTTCATTCGTCACGATGTAATACTGAAAAGGATAAAGTTCAACTGTCTGCAAAGTAAATTTAGTCCCTTCTTTCAACATTATGTTATTGTTATATTTTCAACGTTGATAAAAAGCCTTAGATCATGTTAAAGTTTCAAGGGGTTGAAAACTTCAGTGGTAGGGAACAAAATCAAACAACAAATAGGCAGAAAAAATTGTGAGACATGTCAGGGACTTGTAAATAACAATCGGTTGTTAAGCATCTTCGGCGATGAGGGGCTTCCAACTTTTCCCAGTTTGTGTACCTATTTTGTTCCCGGTGTTTTTGATAATAAGAAAAGTTTGGTTACATGTCTATCACGGGGAGAGGGACTTGCAAGTAAGAATCGGTTGTTAAAGCATTCTCATTTTCATGAGGTGCTAGAATGGTCTAGGGTGATGATCGATCACTGTAGCCTAGAATTAATTGTTTACGCAACGGTTACAAATGATAATGTAAAACAACGACATAGTCAGTAATAATTAATAGAATGGCATCTATGTATTATCATCCTGAAAGGTTACGGATAGCTTAACAATACCTACTAGGTTCTATAAGATAATGTTCCAAGTTTTCACCAGTCAAGATGTCTGCGACTGAAAAGGAGAAAATTCAACCGCAGTTGAGGGTTTTTACAGCCATAGCTGCAAAGTCAATTTAGTCCCTTCTTCCGGTATAGCCTACAATAGAAAAAACGAGATTTTCGGGGGTTTTTTTTTCTTGATCAGCTAGTTAGTAACTAGCTGATCAAGAAAAAATCCCGAAAATCTCATTTTTTCTATTGTATTTTTTTCTAGGACAATCGGCCACAGGACAATTCGTCAGACATTTCGTCGCACAGCCACAGGGACAATTCGTCACATCACAATTGGTCACACGGACTGTTCGTCACAGGACAATTCGTCACTAGGACAATTCGTCATTAGGACAGTTCGTCATATTTTAGAAAATTTGCTAATTACAAAGGTAGTTTGGATAAAATAAAAAATGCCACCCCTTCACAAGAGATTGTTTGAATCAATATTTGGATCATTATTTTTATCCTTGCTCTAATCTCCGATATTTAATCAGTTGTCTTAGTGTTATATGTTCTCGAGGAGAGTCAAGGTGTTATTAGTTAAACATGGCACTTGCATTTTTATAGCGGGTCAAAAATAAATCATTATTATGATTAAAGACCGAGAGAGGTCGTTAAAAACTCTATTATTGAGGACTCACATATACAAAACACAGATTCAAGCAAACAGCGATGTTCTCGAAAAGTATTCGTCTTGCAGCGAATTTGCTCTCACCATGAGAATGCTGACAGCGTTGGCTTTTCTCCCAATGGTGGATATCCCATCAGCGTTCGACTGCTATGTTCGAATCTGTCCATCTGAAGTATATTCAATCCTCGACTACTTTGAAGACAATTACATAGGAAGAACATCACAGGACATCAGGGCAAGCAGAAAAGCTATCTTTCCTATCCCTGTCTGAACGTCTTTGAGCGCGTCACAGAAGACCTTCCTAGGACTAACAACAATTTGACATTTATGAATTCATTTCGTTTCTGCTGCCGGAACAGGGCAAAACAAAAATTAGCATTGAGGGATTTATTGCTGGGCGCCCGAACCCACCCAAGAAATGGAAGAACGAAGACTAACCTGCGACTGAAAACCATAGTGACGTACTCGAAAATATGCGATAAATTGCTCATAAATACATGTTTTAATGTATTATATAGCCATAGCTGAGTATTTAATAATACATGGCTTAAAAACGAAATCCAAATTTGAAATCAGGCTCTCTGTGACGAAATGTCCGTATGACGAATTGTTCGTATGACAAATTGTCCTTGTGACGAATTGTCTTCGTGACGAAATGTCCTTGTGACAAATTGTCCTGTGACGAATTGTCTGTGACGAATTGCCCGATGACGAATTGTCCTGTGACGAATTGGCCGGACACCCTACTTTATAACTACCTAGGCGTTGCTCATAGCACAGGAATACCTCATACTCAAACGCGCCTTGAAGACATTCAATACTCGAACAATGGGTCATTATCTCGGATTAAAAAGTGTTAAATTTTCATGAGTGACCTTGGTCAACTGATATGACGCAACCAAATGTCACAGTTCTGAAGAGAAACTGTTTTTGTTCTGGATATTTTCCTGGGTAGCTCTGAGCTCCTTTGGAAAGCCAGAGGTCAACTGCCCCCCCCCCCTCCCCACCTGCCCCACCCAAATGACGCCCCTGGAAATCATACGTAAATACTGATTTTTAGTTACTAGCCAAATATTCTTTGAGCCCATGCTGACTTTGAAACATTTATTCAAACAATGTTTACAACGGGTACGTCAGCTACGATTCTTCATCAGCGATATTTCGGCCCTTTTTGGCAAGGGTCCTCGTCAGGCTGTCAATCTTCTGGTTCAACTTCGGAAACCAGAAGATTGACAGCCTGACGAGGACCCTTGCCAAAAAGGGCCGGAATATCGCTGATGAAGAATCGTAGCTGACGTACCCGTTGTAAACATTGTTTGAATAAAAAGTTACTAGCCCCTCAGTTTGAAATTGGTGCAATAGGCGTTTTTTGTAACAACCTCAACGGAGAACGAGTTTGAAACTCATTGAACAAACAAGAGCTGTAAGCTCATATGGCACTTGCATGGGTCAAGACGATTTGATTGATCAAAAGTAAGTTTCGACTTTGCGGTTGAGATGCGCACTCTAAGGGAGCTGGAACTTCATTTGTAAGCAAAACCCTTGAGGCAAAACTGCTAATGGGCTGATGGGCATCACGAAAATGCATATATTGCTTAAAAGTATTTTTTTACTTTGCGGTCAAGATTGGTACTTTAAGGAATAATCGGATTTGGGAAGTAGCAATTTCTAAGCAAATGTTGGTGAGTCTCCGATATTCCAGCGAAGTTTCATCGTCCTAGCACATCTGGAAGTACCTTAACGCGCGATCACCGGAATCCCAGACCCCCCCCCCCCCCTCCTCTAATTCCACCCACAATAACCGGAGCCAATCCGGTTCTGAAAATGATTAATCCAGAGCATCTGTTTGTCATTCCCACGAAGTTCGATCCAGATCACACCAGTCTAAGCGGGTCAAGTATTTTCCGCCCTTCCCCCAATAATTGCCGGATTCGGTCCGGAAATAAAAAAGGTCACCAGAGAAAAATGTCCTCTGTTTAATTATTAAATTTCACTCGAATCCGATCACCCGTTCCAAAGTTACGCATGACTAAATATTCCGGATTCCCCTCCCTCAACTCCCCCCCCCAAGATTATCAAATCGAGGATTTTTTTTTTATTCCAAGTCATTTTGACCGGGCCCCTGATATGCCTTCCAAGTTTCGTCGTGAAAATCCCCCAAAAAACGGAATTCCGGGAAACCCCCTCCTCCCCCCCCCCCCCCCCTCAAGTGTCCGGATCCAGTCAAATTATGTAAAAGATTTACATGGACCAGATGTTTGTTCTTCCCAGCACGTTTCACTCCGATACCATCATTCTAACTGTTTCTCGAGATTTCCGGTCCACCACCACCCCCCAGCTCCCCCGCGCTACACGTAGCCAATCCGATTCAGCAAATGACTTACCTAGAGCATCTGTTTGTTCTTCCCACAAAGTTCCATCCCGATCCCTCCATTCTAAACGGGTCACGTATTTCCCCCCTCCGCCAACTCCCCCCTGGCTACCGAATCCGGTCAAGACTTTAAACGGGACATTACAGATATATATTCTATTCAGTTATGAAGTTTCATTACAATCCGATCATCCGTTCGAAAGTTACACACTTCTCAATTTCCCGGATTCCCCTGCCCTCCACCCCCCCCCCCCTCCCAAAATGGTCGGATCAGAAAACTGATTATTTCTAAGTTTGTTTGGTCGGGTCTCTGATATGCCTGCCAAGTTTCATGGTCCTAGCACAACTGGAAGTACCCTAACTCGAAAAAGTGTGAAAAAATGCCCTACATTTTCAAGTTTCCAGCGCCCCCACTTCCCCGCATATAGTCGGATCGGGAAACTGATTATTTCCAGGTTAGTTTGGTCGGGTCCCTGATATACCTGCCAAGTTTCATTGTCCTAGCTCATCTGGAAGTACCCTCACTCGAAAAAGTGTGACAAAATGCCCTAAATTGTCAAGTTTCCAGCGCCCCAGCTCCCCCGCATATGGTCGGATCGGGGAACTTATTATTTCCAGGTTACTTTGGTCAGGTCCCTGATATTCCTGCCAAGTTTCATTGTCCTAGCTCAGTGGTTCCCAACCGGTGGTACGCGTACCCCAAGGGGTACGCGAAGCCCTCGTAAGGGGTACGCGAAGGTCCCAAAATCAATTTAGTCTACAGCTTTGAAGCTCGATTCGAGTCTTCTGACTATGTTTCAACATTTTCTTTGAAATCAGATACCCCGTTGTACGTAATTTCAGACTTGTTTTCAAAACTTTCGCTTTCAGTAACCCGATAATTTTTCCCGTAGCCGTAATGTCTTGAAAAAATCGCTCATTACTCGTAGCATTTCCACCCTAAGCCGCCTCACTTGCGGGTTAACCGAGAGGGGTGGCCTGAAACGCCTAGAGCGAAGTGTAATCGGGTGTTGCAGCCGTTGCAGGAGCCAGGTCAGGTCAGATCAGTTCAGTCAGAGACAATTTACCGAGCAAGTTCAGTATCTTGTCATCTGTTGAAGCACAAAGTTCGTGAATTGTGATTGCTAACAGGAATGGATAGATTCCTGATCAGGAATAACAAGCAGCCGAATGATGGGACCCCAAATTTAGAACCTGCATCTAAGAAGAAGAAAATTGAAGAATCATGCTCGGTCAAAGTGCGTCGGTATTTGTCAGAATACCTAGGACTCGGATTTAGTGCGACGAAGTCTGATCCAGTGAACACACAGTGCGTTCTTTGTGGGCAAGTCTTGGCAAACAGTTCCATGAAGCCTGCGCATACGAGCCGACATCTCAGCACTGTGCATCCTTCTCATATCGCAAAGCCTATAGAGTTTTTCAAGCGTAAACAAGAAGCATTTGCTAGTAACTGTTTGGAAATCGCAAAAGTGGCTTCAGTTTCTTCCAAGGCTCTCCAGGCTTGATATGCTGTTTCCAATTTAATTGCAAAACAGAAAAAACCGCATACCATTGCCGAAAGTCTAATATTACCAGCCCTAGTGAAAGCCAGTGAGATAATGTTTGATACGAAAACGGCTATTGCCCTTAAATCTATTCCTTTGTCAAACAACATTGTTTCAAGAAGGATCGAAGAAATTGCGAGCGATATTGTCATGCAGGTTGTTGAACGAGTAAAGATAACGAAGATGTTTGCGATGCAGCTTGATGAAAGCACGGACGTGTCAGGTGAAGCCCAGATGATTACCTTTGTCCGATATCAAGATTCTTCTGACATAAGAGAAAATATTCTGTTTTGCCGAAACCTACAGTCGAGAACAACAGGAGAAGAACTATTCAAGGCGATTGACAAATTCTTCGTAGAAATGGGCATCTTGTGGGACTGGTGTCTGTCAGTTTGCAGTGATGGGGCTGCCGCGCTAACAGGGAAGAATAATGGGCTCATGGCCTGGATAAGGAAGAAAAATCCAAATGTGAAGTGGTTGCACTGCATCATTCACAGGCAAGCTCTTGCATAGAAAAGGATGAACGCACATCTGCACGAGACCCTCCACGAGGCTGTGAAAGTGATCAACTTCATCAAAGCCCGACCACTGAACTCTAGACTGTTCAAGTTGCTGTGCCAAGAAATGGGTTCGGAACATCAACATCTACTCCTCCACACAGAAGTTCGCTGGTTGTCTCGTGGGAAGATTTTTAACAGACTTTTTGAGCTTCGACAAGAAGTTCATATGTTTCTTCTGGATCAAAAGTCTGCATTCAGTTCACTTTTTGAAAACCAGGACTGGTTCTGCAGGTTGGCCTATCTTGCGGATGTTTTCGACAAACTGAATGACTTGAATCTCTCAATGCAAAGTTTCCGGAAGGACGAACTGTCCCTGAATTCGAAGATGTCTGCTTTCATCAAGAAATTGGAGCTCTGGCTTAAAAAGGTTAAAAGAAACAGCGTTAGTGTCTTTCCGACCCTTGACAAGTTTGCGGACGATAGTGAAATTGACAACCTCAGCACAATCTGTGATTCGGGAGCATCTGACAAAGTTGCGAGATGAACTTGTGTCATATTTTCCGTCGATTACGACCCAAGACAGAACTCAGGATTGGATCCAAAATCCATTTGTTGGAGACGTGACCTCATGCTCCGGTCTTAGTGACAAGCTTACAGAGAATCTGATTGAACTTGCAAGCGATCGCGCCTTGGAACTGAAATTCCAAAATTTAACTGTTTCCCAGTTTTGGTTGGAGGTGAAGGGAGAATATAAGGAACTAAGTGGAATCGCCATGTCTGTTTTGTTGCCATTCGGATCTACTTACCTTTGTGAAGTGTCGTTTTCGGCAATGTCGTTGATCAAAACTAAATACAGAAACAGACTGAGTGTAGAAAATGATCTTGTAATTGCCGTCAGTGAAATCGAGCCAAGATTTGATAATATCTTCGCAAAAAAGCAGCCTCAAGTGTCTCATTGATTTTGAACGTACTTTTACACATCTATATGCCCCATCATTTATGTATGACAATAAATATTTTGTTTTTGACAATCCGATTTAGTTAAGAAGAAGTAAAAAAAATTCTTCAGAAAGGGGTACGCAACCGTTTTGGGCCTTGATTAGGGGTACGCGGACCGAAAAAGGTTGGGAACCACTGTCCTAGCTCATCTGGAAGTACCATAACTCGAAAAAGTGTGACGAAATGCCCTAAATTTTCAAGTTTCGAGCGCCCCCACTCCCCCGCACATGGTCGGATCGGGAAAATGATTATTTCCAGGTTAGTTTGGTCGGGTCCCTGATATACCTGCCAAGTTTCATTGTCCTAGCTAATCTGGAAGTACCCTCACTCGAAAAAGTGTGACAAAATGCCCTAAATTTTCAAGTTTCCAGCGCCCCAGCTCCCCCGCATATGGTCGGATCGGGAAACTTATTATTTCCAGGTTACTTTGGTCAGGTCCCTGATATTCCTGCCAAGTTTCATTGTCCTAGCTCATCTGGAAGTACCCTAACTCGAAAAAGTGTGACAAAATGCCCTAAATTTTCAAGTTTCGAGCGCCCCCACTCCCCCGCATATAGTCGGATCGGGAAACTGATTATTTCCAGGTTCGTTTGGTCGGGTCCCTGATATTCCTGCCAAGTTTAATTGTCCTAGCTCATCTAGAAGTACCCTAACTCGGAAAAAAGTGACAAAATGCCCTAAATTTTCAAGTTTCCAGCGCCCCGCAATCCCCCGCATATGGTCGGATCGGGAAACTGATTATTTCCAGGTTAGTTTGGTCGGGTCCCTGATATGCCTGCCAAGTTTCATTGTCCTAGCACATCTGGAAGTACCCTAACTCGGATAAGTGGGACAAAAAACTCGGACCGACCGACAGACCGACAGACGGAATTGTGATCGGTATATGGCACTTGAGCCAGAGGCTGCAAGTGTCATAAAAACGGGCTTATAGGCAGAACGGAGAACGGCGTAAGAAAAACGGAGTTTTACAAAAAACGCGGCTTATTTTAAAGGTAACGAAACGTGACGTTCCGCGTAGCTCATAACCTCCGCTCGTTTGCATCGTGCAGGATATGGGGAAATATTCGACTCCGCATGGTCGTATTACAGAGATAGGAAGACGGAAGTTCTATCAGATTATTTGTTCTTGGTACCTCTAGGGAAAATATGGGGTACCTAAAGCAAACTGGGCTTAATCAACTGACAACAAGGAATCTCACCTTTCACTCCCAGATCTTCTAGCAGAGCAATTAGTTTCCGCATTTTAGCCGCTTCTGACTTGGATCCTTCAAAAAATTTGTCATAACTGGCGACGCGATGACCACATTCCCGCACATATTTCTTCATGTTTTCGAGGCGGCTCTAGAACAAAAACGAAGCGTCAAGACCTTTAAAAGAAATTTTGACTAAAGGGCGATTCTGGCGGTCTGGAAAGCTCCGCGAGCTTATGCGCCAACTGTTCTTGCGACTTCGGCTAAAAGCCGCTTCGCTTTCCAGAGCTGTTCTAGCGCTCCGTTAGTTTCCGCCAGCACTCGGAAAGCGAATCCACTTCGCGAGTGGAAAGTGATTTCGGCAAGTCAGCGAGAAGTTGTAAAGGTGCAACTGAAGGCTCAGCGACTTTTTGCTTGTTCTTGCGCTCGGCGGATTCTCGCTTCGCTTTTCGGAAAGCGAATCAAAGAGATCGCCAGAATCGCCATTAAAGCAAGCTCACGCTAAAACTTACACGAGGACCTACAAAATCTCCTCCCCCCCCCCCCATTTTTATTGCGCAATGCTTAGCTGACTGGGTTAGAGACCACAACTAAGTACTGTTCGTACTGAGATATACAGAACTTCTTCAGGTGTTCTATGCTGTTTTCCTCCTCTCGGATCACTGTTTAAGTTCATAAAATGAGCACATTCGATAAACCGATTAAGAAAGAAGGACTTATCGGTCCTGCACAACTACTAAACTCATCTAGAAAGAAACTTCCAGCAAAATAAGCAACCTTAAGCCAAAAAAGGAACGAAAATCTCTGTAATCCTCACCTTTCCCTTATTAGTCTGCTTTGCATTATTGGATTTCTTTGCACTTGCACCATCATTCTCTCTCTCTTCATCTGTGCTCTTTTCCGAAAAATGATTGATTTCTGATTCCTTCTTTTTTTCTTCTTCTCTGGAGCTACTTCCAGACCTTGAGCTTGCTTTTTCACTCTTCGCTCTTTCTTCACTGCCACTTTTGAACTTAATTTCATTGTCGGAGTCTCCATCAGATTCAGTGCTCTGGTCACTGCTGCTTTCAGAAGCATTGGGTTTGGTATTTTTCCTAATTGGTGAATTCAATGGGTTTGGCTTTAAAGGCGCATCTGAGTCACTAGAATCTTCTTTCTTGTTAAAGAAAGAAGATGATTTCAAGGGCAAATCTGAGTCAGTGTGCTCTGAGTCTATGGTAACCTGAAACTGCTCAGACTTCAGAGATATATCTGATTCACTGTTATGGTTGGATCCTAGAACTGCTGTGCCCTTCTTTCTCTGAGTTTTTGGTTTTGATTTCAGTGGTACATGAGAATCACTACTTTTTGAATCTGTGCTATCTACCAACACCTTTGATATTGTTTTTTGCTTTAAGGGAACATCAGAGTCAGTACTATAGGAACTCTTCACTTCATCAACTTTCCTCTTCTTCATTTCATTCCTATTTTCCTCATCTGATCCCAATCTCATGAAAAAAAAATTTGGCTCATCTGCCTCAGATTCAGATTCCAGAATAACTTTCTTTCTAGGCATTTTATCTTTTGTCTCTATTTTAGCACACTCAGGCCTAGGTACAATATTTTGACCCTGTGACAAGTCTGAAACATCAGAATCTGATATGCATAGACTAAAACAATCTTTCTCACTGGAATTATTCTTCATGGTGATCTCAGATGATGAGTCACTGTTACTATTTTCAACACTTGCTCTGTCAAAAATGGCCAATATAGCTTTCTCATCAAGTTTCTTCAAGACGAGCCTTGCAGTTGGTCCATTCATGACCATCAAATCTTACTAGAAATAATACTGGGTTTTAGGCTGATCTAAGGAAGACCCTTTTGAGGACTGTTGAAGATGACTCAACAGACACCTCTTGACCTTGTTTCCAAACAAGTTTTACAAGCCTTAAACTTATAAGCTACCAGTGCACAGAAGAGAGGTCCTGCTGTTGACTATCAGCTGCAGTAAAACCCCTGAAAACAAATGATGTTAATACGTCATTCAGTCTCTGAGATGTAAATGTTACGAAAGAAATTCAAACTAAAACTACAAGACCAAAACTTTAACTGTCAAAGGGGCTACATTCGCTAAGACTTCTCTTATAATTTGTTTCACCTACATAACCTACATTTTTTACCACTGGTGATGTCAACAGACTACACAGCCTTATTGCTAGCAAGTGCGATTTAAGGTAATCCAAGGTATCTGTTTATGAAATGGCATGGGTATCATCTCTATGAATTCAAAGGTGGACTGAGACAGGACTGAGAGTTCAAGTAGATTGAATGGATACTAGTTTTTCCATTCCAACTCTACTCTTAGCTAGATAAACTTTGAAATTATTATAGACAGACTATCTCCAGATCAAACCTTTGTTCTACTTTACAGTACTAAATATGCTTACTATGCTCCCGAGCACTGCCCGAGCATGGTAAGCAAATAGTTACTAGCCTATATTGAGAAGGTCGGAACTGTCAGCATAGTTTTTCATGAGGTTGGAACGAAAATAGTAACTAGGCTAATGGTTACTATTGACATTGTTGGAAGGGTGGAACAGGCTCTTAATTTTCTAGCTTGAGCCTGAACTGAAGTGAAGGGGACCCTTGACAAGAAGAACAGGCCAAAGAAGGGCTGAAATATGACAGTATTTAAAAATGTATCAGCACCTGGGTTCCAGGTTGGGATAGGGTCAGGGCAGGGTTGGGACCAGGTTGGGACCTTTTCCGCTACATATTCTACGAAATCTTGACTTTTGTATTTGAACTTCCCGCCTGTAACTGTTACATTTGTTACTAGAAACGTTTGTGGCAGGGCTTTGGCTCCGTTTAGTATTGCTTATAGAAGTGAACTAAAAAGTGAAATTGAACTTGAATCCTAAGCATGTGTTGTGTGTGGTGAAGTAGAGGACTAAAAGAGTAGATACCTAGCCCAGTACATTTACTGTGTTTATACAAGACCAAAGTCGGAACAAACACATAAGATTCAATAGCCGGATGTGATTGGCACCACATTATATTCAACAGTACATACAAGGTCTTTGCTTCTGGAGTACTGCTACAGCTGTACAGACAGTATTTAAAATGAAAACTAAGAGGTTTAACCAGCTTATTGGTCAAGAGCTAAGGGTAGGTTATATCTCTTTGTATAAATTCATTTTTCTTTAAGAATCAAGGCTTAAGATTTTTCACCCAGACATAACACCTGCATAACACAACATAACTGAGATGTTCCTACGGCCCAAGCTGACTGCGAATCATATTTGACGGTGCAAAATGGATAAGTCAGCTACGTCGAATAAAATGCAGCTGACTTATCCATTTTGCGCCATCAAATACATAACAGAGTCTCTGTAGAGAAACCTAGATAAATATTCCAATCACATCTGACAGTGCAAAAGGGATTCGTCAGCTGAAATCTTATTAGAGCTATATTTCAAAGTCTGGTGATTCTGGGATTTCTAGAACAGTAGAATTGAAATGCAAAACGGATACAGTACGTTTGCAGTACGTCAGCTGAAATTTTATTAGAGCTATGGTTTTGGCCCTTCTCCAGGCTCAAAGCTGCTAAAGCTGGAAAAACAAACTAAAGATCCCAGCTTGGCCAGTCTAGTACACTAGCCCTTTTTCAGTCACGGTGCTTAAACCTCTGGCACCATGCCGGAGTGCCAGACGTTTGAGCACTGTACCTTAAAATTCATGCATGGTGCATGGATTTCAGCATACAGCGCACACATGAAAAGCACAATTTCTATTGTTATACACTAAATACTGGCTCGACATGCCTGTGCTCATGTGTGCACGGTATGCTGAAATGCATGCACCATCCATGAATTTCAAGGTACAGTGCTCAGACATCAGGCATGGTGGTAGACGTTTCAGCACCGTGACTGAAAAAGGGCTAGTGTACTAGACTGAGCTTGGCGTTAAATATCTGTCTCGTGAATTCCTTTATGAGAGTTGTTTGGAGTTAAAAAAGTTGATGTGATTTAATTTTGGACAGGTCACTGCTGTTTTTGCTGCTCGATTGGGTTTTGTTTTATTGTAGAGAACTCAGCAAATTAATCTCCGCCTGTTTAACAAAGACATGGCCTTGTATATATGTAAGGTCTGGTCTGCCCACTGATTATTTGAAGGGCAATGGTCTAAATTTTCTTCTGCTGATGCTGGTCCATGTTTGTGGTAGTGTGTACTCGCCTGTGTCTTTTGATCCCTGAACAGGTTATTGGGAACCCAAAACCTAAGTGGAAGGATACCTATGACTTCGTAAAACTCCTGAAGGGAAAGAGATATTTTCATAAAACTTGATGTGAGAATGATTCTTTGGGTCAAGGGACAGGTCAAGTTCGTAAATGGACCCCAAAGGTTTATATTTAGGGGTGGGGGAGGGGTTTCAAATTAAGGGGCATAAATAATTATTTTTTAAAAGCGTGCTGATCTGAATATGAAATTTATTTTCTAGCCGGACAAGTAGTTCACCTGGAATCTGGCAAAAAACGGAAAACTTGTAAAAAGTAAAAGTTTAATCTGAGGTTGATTAGAGGTCCGATTTAGGAGCAAGGAGACGTGCTGAGCTGAATTGGTGATTGGAGACCAGTGCAGAGTCAAGTTTGAGTTTTTCTTTATTTTTCAGCTGAGAGATATCCACAATAACCTGCACCAGGTTACTCCAGATCTTGTAAACCGTCTAGGGCTCGAATCGGAGTTGGAAGGACATGAAGGCTGTGTGAATAGCATTAATTGGAACTACAGCGGGACGTAGGTGTTTTTCCTTTTTTCAGGTTTTTCCTTTTTAGATTTATAGGCTGAATGTTTAGACTTCCTGGCCTGTCTGAGATAGACTGAATGCGGTTATTTTAGAATTCGGAATAAATCTTTTATTCAGACCCAAGCACCTATAATAGAGAACACACAATAAGCAAAGCAAAGCACTAGCAAGCAGGTAGGTGCAGCACAACGCAAGTAAGCAGGTAATACTACATCTCCCTTCTTCACGACTAGGCCGCCACAGCGGATGTGCGTTTCTGCTCAGTCCGGTTCGAATCACTTATAGGTTCATTCTTTTCACAGGCTTCACAGGTCTGCCATAACGCGATCGTTGGAGGTTCGCGGTAGAGGTATTAGACCGTGGTTCCAGACTAGCCTGGAGGGTGTCGGGAGTGCGGTGTGTCGGCGTTTGTTGTGGAGCAGTTGCTTCTGCGGGGCACTGAGCGTGGCGTGGTGCCGTCATGGCTCCAGTTGGGGAATGTGGCTTGGATGTAGAGGCAACCCCCTCTAATTCCTTCTCGACGGCTGCCGTGTCCAATTGCTCATGGCGACCCGTATGTTCAACTCGTTGCTCTTCCTCAACACTTGGGCAGGGGGGGACAGATGACGTTTGGGGTGACGCTGAATCCCAGGGGGGTCCCAGTCTCCCTATAATGAATCCCAGTCTCCCTATAATGGGAGGGGATACGTGGATGCGGTTTCTTCTCAGTAGGGACCCAGTCGCTGTCCTTACTATGTAAGACCTTGGGTTCTCAGTGCGAGATACGACTTCTGCCTTGGTCCAGTTCCCATCTTTTCTATCTTGTACAAACACTTTATCTCCTATTTGGAGTTCTGGTAGTTCTTTTGTTCTTTCGTCGTAGTATGATTTCTGTCGCAGCTGCTGTTTCATCCGGCTTTCCAAGAACGCCTTCTGAGGGACGGCTTTTGTCCTCAGATGCTGGTATGTGCTCGGAAGGATTGATCGTGTTTGTCGGCTCATTAGCAGCTGTGAGGGAGAAGCCAAACCGTCAACCGGAGTGTTTCGGTATTCTAAAAGGCCAATGTATGGGTCTCTGCCGCTTTCAAGAGATTTGGAGAGAATTCTCTTGCAGGTTTGGACTGCTTTCTCTACTAGCCCGTTTGACCTCGGATACATGGGGCTTGATGTCTTGTGTAGTATTCCCCAGGATTCAGTGAAATGTTTCATTTCCTGTGAGGACAGCTGGGGGCCGTTGTCTGATGTCATCGGCTGTGGTATGCCTTGGCGGGCGAAGTGAGCCTTGAGTTTCTGGATTACAGTTCCTTAAGTTAAGCATGGGAGCTTGTCTATCTCAAAATAGCGGCTGTGGTAGTCCGCAGTGATAAGGTATTGCTCCTTATTCCACTCAAACAGGTCAATCCCTATGTGCTGCCATGGGAGAGTGGGAATGGTGACATTGATCAGTGGTTCTTTTGAGTTGTTTGACGCAAACTTGGCACAGGTTTCGCACTTCTGGCTCAATATCAGCATTGATATCAGGTCAATAGACGAGCATGCGGGCTCTTTGTTTTGTTTTTTCAATGCCGAGATGGGCAGCATGGAGCTGTTCCAAAATATTATTCCGGAGGCACGTTGGAATGATGATTCGGTGCCCTTTCAACAAAATTCCGTTGAAAACAGCAAGCTCGTGCTGAATGTTCCAGAATGGACTGATGTTGGCAGGGCAACGGTTTCGCAAGGAAGGCCAGCCTTCCTTCAGGGTGGTTTTGAGTTGCTTGAGTTGAAGGTCTGTTTTCGTCTTGTCTTTGATTTCTTGAAGTTTGCTGTGGTTGACAGGCAGACGGTCTGCTATGGAATGAACAAAAATCTCTATATCTGCATGCAACGCCTCGTCGGTGTCGGGCAAGTGGAGGCGAGACAGGGTGTCAGGTACTGGAATTTCGGAGCCAGGGGAGTAGCGGACAGAGAGATCGTATGGTTTGATCTGAATCATGAGTCTCTGTATCCTGGCAGGTGCGCTATGGAGTGGCTTAGACAATATGGTTTCTAGGGGGCGTGATCTGTCGTCACATTAACTTTCCTGCCATAGATAAAGTGGTGGAAGTGTTTACATCCATAAAGGCAAACATTGTTGACATGCTACAAAATGTACATCAGACCCCTAACAGAGTACGCATGTCCTGTTTGGCACAGCTCACTCACCGAAGAACAACATGACAAAATTGAGCAGATCCAAAAGAGAGCATGCAAAGTAATATTGGGAATGGGATATGAGGATTATGAAAAAAGCTTGGAGATCTTAAAGATCACGTCGTTAAGACAAAGGAGGCATATGCTTACCATGAGATTTGGCACAAAAATACTAGCGTCCGAATTACATCGTGACATTTTGCCTGAGTTCTCCGAAAAAAGAAGTTGTCCGAAACACAAGAATGACCGAAAATCTCACAATGAATCAGAAGAAGGAACTAATTCCTCCTCCAATACTCTCATCCGAGCGTTACCTAAAGTCTTTCGTACCATACTTTATTAAACAGTTAAACTGTTCCTAGCTGCGGTATGCAATTTTGACTTGTTTTTGTTTTTGATGTAGACGATTGTATTTACGAACTTGATTGTTTTATTTAGAAATTTTATACGAGATACGCTATGTAATTTTGACTTGTCTTTCGTTTATTGATGTATTTCATTTATGAAATTTTAATGTTATCAGATAAGTAATATTGACCTGTCGAGTTGATTGATAGTGCTTGAAGTGTCTTTATTTGTATTGACATATCCAAAGCTATTTTTATGTATTTAAAGATATTACGGATTAAATCATCATTTCATTCATTCATCATTAAATCAGCTCTTTCTCCAGCTGTGAGTAGTTTTTCTCTGTTTTGTTCAGGGCTCTGGAGGCATATCCAAAAATGCAGTTGTTGGCTGAGATAACTGCTCTCAGGCCATGTTTGGAAGCATCCACTTTCAGTTCAATGGTTGTGCATTTTTGATCAAATTACGCTAATCCGGACACAATCGAGTCTTTGATATCCTTGATACACGCGCGATGCCTGTTCTGGAGGGCGAATGATTCCTCCTTCAACAAGTCTCTCAGGGGTTTGTTTTTGGATGACAGGTCTGGAATGTATCTCGATAGGAAGTTCATCATTCCCAGCAGTGTTTGTAGCTCTTCTTTGCTTGTTGGTTCAGGCATTTCGTTGATAGCTCGGAGCTTTTCGGGATCTGGTTTTACGCCCTCTTTGCTGATCACATGGCCGAAGTAGCTTACTTTTTCCAGTCCGAACTGGCACTTGGCCTTGTTGAATTTGATGCCAAACTTCTTGGCCCGCTTCAGGACTTCTTCCAGTCTTTCCTCATGTTCTTTCTGAGTTCTGCCATAAATTAGAAGATCATCGACTAGTATGCACAGTCCTTTGAGACCCTCAAATGCTTGCTCCATTCTCTGCTGGAATTCATCTTGCGCTGATATTAATCCGAAGGGATACCTTTTCCAGCGATAGCGTCAGTAGATCGTACTGAATGTTGTGAGGTAGGATGCTTTTTCTGAGAGTTTTAATATCCAGTATCCTGATCGTGCATCAAGTTTTGAGAAATGAGCGGCTCCATCTAGGTTGCTGATTGCATCATCAAATGTTGGGATTGGGTAGTATGGTCGTTTTATGGCTTTGTTCAAATCCACTGGATCAATGCAAAGACGCACACTGCCATCTTTTTTCTCCACCATCACCATAGCATTTACCCATTCAGTGGGCTCGCTGACTTTCTCGATGATTCCCAGCTTTTCCAGACGCGCAAGCTCGTCCTTGAGCTTGTCCCTCATTGCTATTGGTACTTTTCTTGCTGGATGTACTGTTGGTGTAGCGTCTTCTTTAAGGTGAATTTCAAAATCCCTGGAAGCCTTCCAATTCCTTCGAAAACATCACCATATCCTGGTGGTGGACTGGTAAGCGGATCTGGTTGGTCTTTTGTCTCGACGTTAATGATAAGCTTGACGAGGTTCAGATCCTGGCTTGACCTCAGGCCAATAATGGGAGTGATTTCTGATCCAACTACATAGAACAACTGAGATTGACTCTGCCCATCCCGATACCTGCACTGCAGCTTGCATGCTCCTAGTGAGGGTATCTGCGATCCACAATAGCTGGTAAGTCTATGGTTAGTTGTCTGTAGGGTGGGCTTGGGGGATAGCATATCAAGATAATGCTGAGGTATTAGGTTCGCTTGTGCACCAGTATCTACTTTGAAGTCTATTTGGATTTCAGCATTGATGTGTATAGTTGCGTATGCTTCGTCCTTGCTGTTATCACGGTTGACAGCATACAGATAGAGATTTGACTCCTCACACGGTAGGGAGTTGCCTGTGAATTCTCCACCATGTGTGGTCTTGCTATGCTGATCTTCCACAGCATGTACGGTTTTGCTCTTGCATACCCTGGCGAAATGGTTGACTTTCTTGCACTTCGAACAAGTCTTTCCTTTTGCAGGGCATGCATGATTTCTTGTGAATTGTCCACCACAGAAGTAGCACTCTGGCACTCTGGCACCCTGGCACTCTGGCTACGGGTTTCTACCAGTTTCTTGAGATGGCATCTGCTTCTTGCTTTATTTCTTGTTTTTCTACGAACATTCTTAGTTGTGTTTGGGTCGTTTCGTAGGCGCGGCAGATAGTTATGGCCCTTTCAAGTGTTAGTTCATCTCCTTCTGCCAAAAAATTTTCACGGATTTTTGTACTTTTGACACCACAGACGATCTTGTCTCGGATCATCTCGTTCTCATTCGTATAACCACAGGTTTTGACAAGAATCTTAAGCTCAGTTATGAATTTGTCCACGCTTTCTGTTTCCAATTGGTCCCTTTTCTGAAACACATACCGTGAGAAGACTTGGTTGCGTTTTGGTGCAGCGTAATCTCTAAACTTTTTGAGAGATGGTGCAACTTTATCTTTGTCTGCTTCTGCAACATCAAATGTCTTAAACAGTTCACGTCCTCTATCTCCAACCCAGATGAGGAGATACGCACACTGAACTTTTTCAGTCTTTCCAGCTAAGGGGCCAATAAACATTAGTTTGGTATGACTTTCGAATTTTGTCCATTCACTGCCAAATTATCTGCATCCCAGTTGATCAAGGATTGTCGGATATCCATTTGAGTTTTTTACTTCTGACACCATGTAGAATTCGGAATAAATCTTTTATTCAGACCCAAGCACCTATAATAGAGAACACACAATAAGCAAAGCAAAGCACTAGCAAGCAGGTAGGTGCAGCACAACACAAGTTATGAATAAAAAGGTGACTTTTCCAGTTCACGCCATTAATAGTAATCTTACCGATGACTCAATTTCAGACTCATTGCAACGGGCTCGGATGACAGGACAGTTATCATATGGAACCCTCACAGAAAACTCAAAGTGGCTCACCTAAGGACACAACATACAAACAATATTTTCTGTGTAAAGGTATGCTTTTAAGATTCTTAATTAATTTTGCTGGCACAGAAGAAAATGCTGTGTCTACTTTAACATGCTAATCAGGCTACTAGAGAGTACAAGATCTTGGAGGAAACAGGGAAGCTGTTTTTTGTTGTTGTTATAATTCAACACACATTTCTCTCCTTGGTAATGTTTGATTCTTGTTCAGAACACAAGGAAAAAACAAGATTTGTGCCTTCTATTGTTTTGTCAGTTTCTATTCAGCTCGTTGCATTTTTTTTACAAGAAATGCAGCACATACTGTAGGCTACTGATTCGCTGTTCTTCCCAGATTGGTACTCCTTGAGCCCCAGCTGACTTGGAAACGTAAATTAAACATCCGCTAAATGCTTATCGATGTTTTTCAGCGATTGTGCAGCCATTCTTGGCAAGGATCAAGAAACAGCCTGAACGAGGACCGTTGCTATGATAAAGAATTAATTGTGGTGTAGCGGTGGTGAGGTGGTTAGGTGTAGCGGGCGAGCATGACTGGTTGGCTGGTTGGCGACTGGTTTTGGATGTTTATGCACCGAGTCTTTCGAAGGCGATACTCGGTTCGTAGGTCAATAAGTAAAGCACATATATTGTGTATCTACTTACATTGGAGTTGGGTTACTTCACTGAACACTGAACTTGTTTCTTAGCTTGGGGTTCCACTGAGCTCCCGATTGAACTGAACTGGCTCAGGAGTCTCAGGACTGAACCACTTTCCCAACTGTGATATCCGTCCTTTTATACCGATTTCTAAATTCCCTTGAGAGTGCCCCAACGAATAGGGTTGCTTGTCTAACGTCCTAAAATCACTATCCAGTCTGAAAGGTTTGGTGACCAACGGGGTAAGTTTCTCTAGGATCTTTCTTCCTCAATTGGGGAAAAGGTAATAATCTCTTTCAGTCTGGAGAAGAGCATGGGCGTTAGAGCTAATCCGAAAATAGAGAGAGTTGAGGATAAGGCTTGTTTAGTAAGTTCTTGATCAAAATATTTGTTTGTCCGTGATGTATCCTCACATTGCCAAGAAAGACCGAAATATCGATAAGAAACATCGATGACATCGCATGACAGTACTCACCAATTTTGGTTTTGTAACCATGAAAGTGTGAGCAGATAAATTACTATTCTATTCTATTCAAAGTTGACTTTCCGTTTTATCCATTGTTTAATATATGTTTCCTGATTGCCTGGTCCATTCTTATGCCAGAAACTTTGAATTTCGTAAAAGCTATCCAGTCCGTCTGAACGAGGTCAATGATTGTTTCTTTTGCCATGATTTGTCCTTTTTAAGCCCCTGGTCTCCGGCTGCATGTATCTGTCATAGCCTTACGCCGGAAATGAAAAACTGGATGGGCTTTCGTATTGCATGGAATGAAACTGAAATATTTCACATATGATCAAAGACTGGTTCCTCTGCCCAGATTTTTAACAAAAAGAAATATGTCATATATGATCAAAGACTGGTTCCACTGCCCAGATTTCTAACAAAAACCTGTCTAGTTTTTTTTTCTGACTTGCGATTAGAAAAAGAAGGATGCGTTTGAGAAACTGCTGTTGCATTCTCCTCAGCCCAGATTGGTATTCTAGTTATTTTACTTTTATCGTGAAACCAGAATTAGCCAGTAATGCATGTCTCTCCACTTTCAGTTCATGCCAGACTCAAATGACAATCTTATTGCTGTAGCAGCTGGTGATAATCGTGTCTCTGTCGTGGATGTCTCGAGAAATGATACGTTAATGCTCTGTTCGTGCCATCTTGGGAGAGTAAAAAAACTGGCTGTGACCGGTGATAGTCCATTTTTGATCTTGTCGGGAGCAGAAGATGGAACAGTCAGGTGAGTGGGTTTAAGGTCGGGTTGATGTGACGTTCCGATCAGTCCGTAAGGCTGAAACTGAAGTTGACTTCAAACACAGCGCAATAAGTATCCATCAGACGAAGTTGACTGCCATTCATGTTTGGTGACCCTAAAGCCGCGTTCACAAGCATGCCTAGCCAAGCAAGATGCATAGGCACATGACAAAGCTTAGCCAGGTACCGAGTTCTAGAGCTTAGAACTCCGTGCCTGGCCCGAAATCTGTACCTAGGTATGGATGTGACCTGGCTTAAATGGATGTCAGCTAAAACTTTCTTTCAGCGATATCTCACCTCTTCTTGACAAAGGTCCTCTTTCAAGAAGCTCCTTAGTTATGGCACGTAACACGTGCCTAGGTATCTGTGCTTTGCTAGGCATGGTGCTTAAACGGATCAGTCAGCTGAAACTTTCTTTCAGTTACATGTCACCTCTTCTTGACAAATTTAAGGTCCTTTTTCAACAAGCTCCTTAGTTCTGTCAAACACATTAGCTTTTTGACTGAGAGAATGTTTTACGACGCGATCCTTCTCCGGACGGGTGAACCGATGATGGTTATTTCTCTTATCCTTTCAGCGGCTCAGATGAACCTTTTCCGATACTAACCCCGTGTGATAGTCAAACCGGTAGTCTCTGTCCGCCTTGAGAACATTACAAGGTAGCGCTCTAACGGTGGGGGAGTATTCAACTCTTCGAAGGCGTATAGAGATCGTAGTCTTTCGTTTAGAGAAGTCGGCTTCTTTTCTTTCACACTTACTTTATTTTACTTCGGGAATACAACGATATATTAAATTAAATTAAATTAAATTTTATTTGTAACCCGTCTAGGTAAAGACGGAGTATGGTAAAAAATAAAAAAGAGAGAAACAACATAGCATCAACAACAACCAAAATAATTAAAATTCAGTAAACCGGAACATCATGGAGCTCCATGGGTGGCTACAGCTTTCCTTCATCCTGTTGATGGATCTCAGGACAGCCGCAGACGGATCAGCTATACGGAACTTTTCGATGAGATGGCTGTTCCTTGTCCAGGGGGGGAGGCGTAGCAAATATTTAGAAAACCGAAAGAAAATGGAACGAATTTGACGAAGATTTTCGTTACTAAAGATGGTCCAGAAAGGGGAAAGATACAAAACGTGTGGAAGAGCAGTGGCATTGTAAGTGTAGGCAAGAATCTTTCGGTTAAACCGCAACTTTCCAGAGACGATACGGGCATAAGCTCCACTGATGCGCTTCAGCAAATGAGCGATCAGTAATTTTCGAGTGGTTTTCATTGAATCTCCGATTGGCAGTCCTAGGTATGTCAGACTGGATTTGCTTTCGACTTGGCATCCTATAAGGTCGATGATCGTTGGCTCCCTCGAATGGTTATTAAACATTAAGAATTCAGTTTTTCCCTTGTTGAATTTAAGTCCAATGCCAGCATATTCCGAAACTAGTGATTGGAAAGCACTTTCGATACCATTTGTAATACGACTAAGGTTCAGAATGTCATCTGCATATGCTATCACTGAGCAATTGAGGCCATCATCGACACAAGTGCAAGGGGCTTTGGACTGGGCGTTCAGGACAGCATTGTCAAATAACGTAGGGCTAGTAATAGCTCCTTGCCTGACTCCTTTAAAAATTCTGGCTTCAGGAAGCTGTAGATTGAATTTGAAACTACTGAAATTAGAACCCTTCTTGTCACACTGGACGACTTTCAACTTTGCCCGAAGATTGGTATACATGTCTTTCATAACTCTGATGACACCAGGTTGCACGCCACGAGTGCGAAGCTCTAACAGTGCTTGTGGATGGACGACAGAATCAAAGGCTCTTTCGACGTCATGACCCGCCAACGCCAGTGAAGTTTTCGTCCGGTCAGCTTCCTGGAGAATAGACGCCAACGCAAAGAGAGCATGGGCGCATCCCAAGCCAGAACGAAAACCGAATTGGTAATCTGGCATGTAGCATTTTTCTGTAACTTCTTTGATAACAAGAAGCTCCATGACTTTGCATAAAGTCGGGGAAACGGTGATAGGCCGGTATGATGAGCACTGAGTTGCAGGTTTTCCCTTTTTGCACAAAGGGGTCAACATACCAACGCAGAATGAGATCGGAACTATCCCTTGAGCAAATATCATCTGGAACAGTAGATGTATATGATCAAGGAGACTCGCACTCCCATTGAAAAGATGAAGAGCGCAGATTCCATCAGATCCTGCTGACTTCTTCTTTTTAACCTTCTGGATAGCTTGTTTTATTGCGTCCCGAGTGACAATGTAATCCCCTTTCGCCGGGTCGAGATCAAGATCAGTTTCAAGCTTCGTTTCGAATGCATTTTCTAAGAGAGGGTCAGGTGCATCAAATTGGCTTCCGAAGTACTGTACCCACTCAGAACTAGGGATTGTAAATTTGATTTCATCCGTGTTTTTGGAGACTGGCTTAAAAGTTTCCCAGAGTAGATTAGGATAATCAACAATTTTCGCACAGTAGTCTGCCCTGATATTAGCTCGATGTACCGTCAGCTCCCGAGCAAACTTCTTTTTGGTGGATAGCCTGATGGCGTTAAGCCACCCTTTACGAGGTCTTTCCGCCTCATTCCATATCCTCAACCAGAATTTGGCATCTTGACACGCATCTCTTAGTGATTTATTTTTTGACCAGCCAGATTCTTCAGTGCCTTTTTGTATGCGCCGGGTGGGAACAGCAGACTTCTCGCCAACGTGCATGGCATGAGCAGTTTCAGAGCAGTACGTATTCAGTCTTATGCGTGCTTCTGAAGAAGGCTTGCTCAGGTTCTTTTGGAGAAGATCAAACGGAACTTTAATCTTTTCAAGAATTTCATCAGAGGCTGCCTGGTACATTACCGTGTCTATCCTCTTCCAATCTTTCAAGGTGTACCGTCCATTCGAAGTTAATTTTTCCTTTGCGACCTTTGCAGAGACCGGAAGTTCTGCACTCAAAGGTAGGTGGTCCGAAGTCAATCCGTCTGACAAAACCTTGACACACAGTGCTGGAATAGGGAAGGGTACGATGATGTGATCCAGGTCTGAGACGGAACCGCTATTATGGATGTAAGTGTAGGTACAGTCCTTTTTTGCGACTGAATATCTTTCAGGGAGGATATCAAGGAGCATTGCAGACCTTGGCGATTGAGGGTCTGTCAAATTGCAGTTGAAGTCCCCAAGGACGATACAAAATAGATTCTTCTGCTGGGCTCTAGTAATGCACTTAGCAAGTTTCGAGCAAGCAAGAGAAAAGCTCCGCTCCGACTCCTCGTCCGCGTAATTTGTTGGCAAATATACATTGATAACGACAGTCCCGGCAACTTGAACTGCTAGGAAATTGCGATTTACCTCAAAGGTTTCCGAGATTATGGTAGACTGAATCAGCGTCGCAATCCCTCCTGAAGGGCGGCCACGATTCCGTGTAATTGCAGGGGAGAAGTGGAGAGTCCAGTCTCTCAGTTGTAGTAAATTTCTTCCATTTTCGGTGAGAAAATGCTCCTGTAGACAGCACATATGATGTGTCTTAGCAAATTCCTCTATCACTGGAAGCTTCAGATCAACATTTCCATTCATGTTCCAAGAGACGACCTTTACTTTTTCTAGTAGATTATTCTCCATTCCTAACGGCAGGGTTCTTCTTATTGGCAGCGGCTACAACTTTGTTGAAAGAACAGCGAATATGGTAGCAGGTATGATCCGGTTCGTTACAGTTGATGCAGTGCATCGGCTTCGAGCACGGTTCTTCTTGGGTAGCTCCATGATCTTCGTCACCACATCGTGAGCAGCGTTTTGGCCCTAAACAGGAAGCCGCAATGTGGCCTGTGGCATGACAATTATAGCAACGGCGAGGGAGATGGACGAATGGTTCTACTCTGAGGCGTTCGTATCCTGTAATGATTCCACGTTTGATTGCTGCGTCCAAAGAAGGCTGATCGGCGAAGAACAGCTTGAAGGTGCGAGATTTTCCACAGCGAGAAACCTTCTCGCAACCAGTAAGTTGTGACTTCAGCTGATCACCATCATCCAACTCGGGAGGTACTCCTTTCACTATTCCCATTTTTATTGGCTGCTTCACTCTCGTCTCAGAACTAGGGTTCCCAGCCCTGATTCCTGCAGCTATGCGATCCGCCGTTTGTCTCTTCGCAACCTTGAGTCGCCATTCGGATTTTCCAGACGTCATTTGTACAGTTCCGCGATCGAAACTCTCACCGCAAGCTTCTTCAATAAACTTCTTCCTTTCGTCAGGCGTCTTCAGATTTGGTGGGTTCTTGACAATGACTAAAAACTAGGTCTATATGTCTCGCTCCAGTGAACTCTCAGAATCATCTGCCCGCTTCGTGCTTCACATCAGTTTCATATTTTGTTTACTGCGTAGTAGCAAACCTTAAAGATCAAACCACAGCCTCAAAAATTCATTCACCCACAAGCCCGCAAGTTCACCCGCAAGCTCTAAAAGGTTAAACCAAGGTCCAGATACCAAGAGTCTTGAAAAGGACAAGAGAATGTTGGTGAATCAACCGCGAATCAAAAAGATGTGGTTGTTTGTTCGTATATCTGTACAACATATATATATAGATATATATAGATATACATATATATATATAGATATACATATAATTGTAAATCTATACAATTTAGCTCGAATTATCTCAACTGCGAAGAAAGATAATTTTTTAATACGCTAAATATTATTCTTCACACGGGAGACGCAGCGGGCGTGCCGTGAACGATCTTATGCGCGAAAAGAGATGGAGCCGTGCCACGTGGCAGTCGTCTTCTGTGGGAGTTCATTGTAAATTATGCGAAAATCGGCGGTATTGTGCTCTTCCCTATTATGCATTTCCTACCCGAGGTTTGAACTTGTGAGAGATAAAATATTTTCGAGAAACGTGGGTAGCTTGTGCTATTCTACAAAGCGATTTTAGCGTCGCTTTGGCATCTGGAGGTAAGATTTAGGTGGTTAAGTTGAGTTTTGCACACCATATTCGCTTGCGAGCGGTCTTCCGTCGTGCAAAAACGCGAATTATTCTCTTATATTTATGTCTGATCTTTCGTCCATTTATCCGAGAACTTGTTCAACTTGCGAACAGCCATTCCAGTGATTCGTCAGAAAGATTTACTGAATTTTACATTTTTAGCCTTACGGCCGCTTCCTTCGAATATTTATTCTTTTCGACTGTTTGGTTTCCGACTAGCATCCCGAAATAATTGGCGCTGCCATATTTTGCTGTTCCGATTCGAATAAAATCACAACGAGGTGCGTCAGTGAGAACAGCGTTCCCTGGTGTTTGTTTCTTCTCCTTGTTCTGTTGAACACAAGATAGTCCCTGTAGAAAAAGATCTAGATAGAAATTTTCAGACTCGGTCTGCTGTAACCTTAACCTTAAACTGTTATATGGTAATGGTAAGCGTGCCCAAAGTAATTAAGCGGGTTCTTTCCCTTGGACGTGATCCGACCCTTGCCTATCAAACCAGCACAACTCTATATCATGGCTTTATTCGTAAGATAGCGCTAGTATAGAATCTTAAGACTGATACAATAATACATTACCTTAATTACAGAATCTAAAAACTTACTCATACGGTAGTCAAGGCCCAACTTCCTATTCCAATGTAATGCTTTGATTCCAAAATACTGACTGATCCTATTCTTTATGAAAATATGACCAATGACAAAGGACCGGCAACATTTTTATTTGCGCATTTAGAACCAACATTTCCTTATTTCAGTGTGTAGCTAGAAAAGGATTTTGGCTCTATGGCTTATGCTGATGCAGTAAACCATGCAAAAATCCGAACGTATTTGCGTCGAACATGAGTTCACCACAAGGTTTTTTCTTTTATTTCTAGACAAATTGACTTGCGAGAATCTCATCGGTGTTCTGAAAGAACTTCCGATATCCTGGTGAACCATCTTTTCCATTGTGATAATATGGCCGAGATCAAAACGATCGCTTTGAATCCTACGAGGTCGGAGCTCCTAGCTGTTGGAGGAAATGACCCTTATACAAGGCTTTACGACAGACGGTTTATCAAACCTTATTCCTTCAAGGTAATACTCTATATGATCAAGTCCAAAACACTCCAGTGAACTTCGGGAAGAACGAGAAACGTCGCCCGAACGATGACTCAAACCCTGTGCGTCAACCGATAGACGACGTTCTTTCGGACAGCTGTGGTTTCGGCTCTTCCGCTAGGTATACGGTGATTCTTCATCGGCAGGTAGAGTTAGTCATCAAGGGTATTTGTCAGTTGTGCTGTGTAATACTGATACTGTGTAGGAGAACATCCGCCTTTCCCTTAATGGGCCCGTCTTGCTTATTCTGCCTTTCATATTGTCCCTAGCTCCCTTCTAGAATTGTAAGTTTCTGAAATCACTGCCTTCCGCCACTGTTTCGTTTTGCAACTGCCGCTTCATAGCACTTTTTCGGCCAAGCCGAGTTTAGTCAGTCACGCTGCACAAGCTTCAAGGTCCGCCGACAACTCTTTCACTCATAAGTTCATGAGAAACTTCAAAGTATTGTTTTTGGGATCCCAAAACGTAAGTGGAGGGATACCTATGACTTTGGAAAAGTTGTCCGTCTCTCCGTCTGTTAGCACGATAACTCTCGAAGGGGTTGAGATATTTTGATCACTTGGCCTGAGGCTCTTTGGGTGAAAGTAGCCTACAGGTCAAGTTCGAAGATGGGTTCTCTAGCCCTATATTTCGGGGTTGGGGAGGGGTTTGAAGTTAAGGGAAACAAAAAAAAAGTTTTACGAGTAGTTCACCCGGAATCCGGCAAAAATGGAAAATTTGTGAAAAGTAAAAGTTTAACCTGAGGTTGATTAGAGGTTCGATTTAGTGGCAAGGAGACGTGCTGAGTCGGATCTGAAAATTATTTTCTCGCCGGACAACTAGTTCCGCCGGAATTTTGTTTAAAGTAAAAGTTTTATTTGTATTTGATAAGATGTTCGATTTGCGGGTAAGAAGACATGAACATGGTGATTACGTATATGAGGAGCCGGAGCCGGACTCTCGGAGTCCGGCTGAAACCGGAAAATTTGTTAAAAGTGAAAGTTTTATCTGAAGTTGATTAGAGGTTCGATGTAAGGGTAAGGTACTAAGGAGACTTGCTGAATTCGTTTTTGAGCTTTATTTCTTGCCAGACAAGTAGTTTGTCCGGAATCCGGCCGAAAGCGGAAATTTGGCAGAAGTAATGAAGGAAGTTTTGACTAATTTCGTCAAAGTAGATACGATGTAGGCTATAGGGTAAATACACATTCTGAATCCATATCTGAACTTGGTCTTCCTAGATGATTACCATTGGCCTTGATCTGTTTCTAAATTTAAATAGTAAAAATGTAAATCGATATATCGATACCTTTGGTCTTGTTCATTTTGGAAGACACGGGAGACCATCAGGTCTGTTTTCTTTTTTAGACTTCTTTTAATTTGCATGTTTTTCCCATGTTTTTGTTACGACGGCGCAGTCAGTTTCCAAATATGCTGCGTCAGTTGACCATCAGGTCTGTTTTATGTTTTAGACTTCTTCTTATTTGCATGTTTTTCCCGTATTTTTTGTTACGACGGCGCAGTCAGTTTTCAAATATGTTGCGTCAGTTGCCGCGTTCGAGAGCGCGAAGGCTGGGCGGAGTTGACAAGGACTAACAAGAAATTCGTTTATTTTGCGTGGAAAGTAATGGTATTGTCGGGCCATTTTATAGTGATAAGATAATTTCTAGTAAGATATGCGCTTTGCACGCAATCCAGCCTTGCTCCATCTATGCTATTCCGGGCTCTAATGAGTGCTGTTGTACCAGAGCTTCAGTCTGTTTTCTACTTCCACAATACCCTAGTTATGCTGTTGTTGGATCTGCCAGTGTGAGTAGGTACCACCACAGATCATGGACACTTGGTCCCAAGCTGTGCAGTACGCACTCGATGAAAATGTTACAGAAACTGGTTTTGGAGTTCTAAGGGATGTAATCAGCTGTTGATTGTATTCAGTTGAGTGGCATATATTTTAAACAATTTTAGGATTTTTTAGTAATTGGGATTCTCACCCCGAATCGCACCAAAGTGACAATAGTGTCGTAATAGCGAGTATGTAGTCGTGCCCACTGTATCTCCGAAATGTTATACAGTTATAGTTCGGTTTCTGTATCCATAGATATCTTTTACAACCAAAAATAGTGCTGGACATGTTATGACGCTTAAAAAGATCAACCAAGGGATGTATTTACAACTATAACCTGTGATTTATATATACAATTCACGGTTTAAGACATAATTCATCAAAATATGAACGCGAATTAAATGACAAGTCTGCAAACCAGTTACAAAAATAATTCGTCGTAAGTGTCATTACTATTCTAATATTTACATAACAAAAAACGATTGATCTGCAGTGCTTGAAAACGTCGTCGGCTAAGTAGATTGAAAAGAGAAAGACCAAAAGGCTTCTTTTTTCGGTCTCGTGGTCAGTGACGTTGGAGCTAGCCTTGCGATGGGGGTACCACGAGGTACTTACTCGAGTACATTTTAGTAACTCTTTATCTTTCTTCAGGTCGAAGAAATGAACAAAAGGGGTATTCCGCTTGTCGACAGGAATTCTGCCGAGAATAAGAGTCTTCTATCAGATGGTTGTGCTACTTACTTCGTACCTGGTAAGAGAATGAGAGAGAGAGAGAGATATAGGTTATTTAGACAACATCACAGCTAACAGCTAATTTGCGTTGCTTCACTAGCCTATGCTAAATAACAAACTGACACAAAATCACCCGACTTTGTTTGGGAAATCCGTAAAAAAGGGTACAAACGAGTTTGCGTGGCGGTGCAATGGGTGGTAAGATATCTCGATGCTGGGGTTTAGAGAGAAGAAACTTCCCAAACCTCAGGATAATCTGCTCGTATCTTTGGGCCAACGTAGGGAGGTCGAGTTCTTTGGATTTTTCATTATTGTAAAAAAAAAATTACGGCACTGAGCAGAGAGGTGAAGTCGTGAGGTGCGTTTTCAGGCTCGCGATTCTCAACCCTTCTCCGTCACAATTCGTTTTTTACGGAGCGCCTCCAGTTCACATCCCAACTCGGGTTCCATGTCTGGCTTCAAGCATTTAATAGCTCCCGTGTTTCTTTCGACTTTAGCATCGAATCCAAACACAAACGGATTCGGTAGAGTACCAAATCCTGTTCCGGGATCTCTTATGCAGAACACAGGCACTAAGAACGGTTGATAGCGCAACGTGTTACGATTTGAGTCCAACACGCTAATAGCTTAAACCGCAACTGCAGTTGGGTAACGGAACGGTGGTGCGAAACTAGAGAACATGCGAAAATCATTACGTTGACCTTAAAATTACCTTATAAGACCCCTTGCACTATCTAGTCTTCAACTTACAGTATTTTAATATATTTGAATACTTTAAACCTAGGCTGTGCTTTCAACAAATAACCCACGGTTTTGGCTGTTTTAAACCTTTCCCGAGACTCGCTGACTTATAGCGAAAACAGGGAAACAATTTACATAACCGGTTTTTCTTGACAGCCGTCAACAGCGTGATACACATCGAAAGTAGCAAAACACGACAAGTGAGAAAATCAGCGTGATTTTGTTAAAGGGGTTAATGTACCATACGAAATTGGGGTCTTCGGGTTTACAAATATATAGAGGGATTATGGAAGTAGGTTGCGTCAGTATTATAGGTAAGACAGGTCGTTTAAATCACAGCTTGGAGTGAAATAAGGACTTTTGGTCCTGTTGAATCACTCCTTGTGGTGACTGTTGCATTTGTGGTTGGTTACAGTTCCAATATTGAATACAGCTTGAACGGTTACTGGGAAAGCACTCAGCGGAACAATCCTGTTCGGGTTAGTTCCTAATGAATGCCATCGCCCTGCGAATGGTGCTTCAGTTAGCCTAATTAAAATATCCCAGTTTCCTTCTTAAGCAAAAGGAGACTCGTACAAAGAAGCAAAATGGCTCTGAGTGAGAATCGGGCTTTGATGCTGCGAAACGAAACACTCCATCGAACTGTCAATCATCTTGTACCCACAAGCCCAGTTTCGTAGTGCCCGTACAGATATTCCAGTCGATTCGAGGAAGAAACTAGCTTAACCTGAAATCGGGTCGAAATCTGTTTCACTTTGTCTGGGACGAATTCGGGCTGGAAATTTTCGTACGGGCATCCTTGACAGGTATTTCAGTGTCATTTGAGAAGTATTGCAACAGCCTTGATTGAGCTTTGAATGCATGACAGCCGCTTCTATGAGGCATATCTCCATTCAGTCGTTCTGTGTTTTGTTACTGATACTCTCCTCTGTATTTCTTTGGACTTCGTACATTATTCGTTTCAGGTCACATTCCGTGCGAGCGAGACAAACGCCGAAGCCGAAGCTTGGCTTCCACGCATGTAACCTTCGACCCCTCGGGCCAGAAGTTGCTAGTCAATCTCGGTGGCGAGCAGATCTATCTCTTTGATGTATTCGAGAAGGAGCCTCCAGCTTTTCTCTCTGTGGATAAATTCACTCAGTGTGTCCACCCTCCGACGAATGTCAAAAGTCAAAACCTACCTGAAGAGATCCAAATGTTGAAAGCTCAGGTAACTGAAATTCAAGTAGTGAAAGGATAGTTGGCTCACTACACTGTCAGAAGTTTCATAACAGATTGCGCACAACACTTTCAAGAATAACACCTTTTCACTTAGAAATAAAGTGTTGTGACCAATTAAGTTTATACTATTTCGTGCCTAGATCTCCAACAACACCTTCAATAGGCAAAAATACTACACTGTCAGAAGTTACATAACGACAACAGAAGGATGCGCGGTTTCAACAGATAACACTTTGGGATGTTATCGGTTATGTTTCTTTCGTTCCCGTTAGTATTTTTACCAATTGAAGGTGTCGTTGGAGATCTAGGCACGAAATAGTGTAAACTTAATTGGTCATAACACTTTATTTCTAAGTGAAAAGGTGTTATTCTTGAAAGTGTTATAATATATTTGCAAATTGATGCGCAATCTGTTATGAAACTTCTGACAGTGTAGCTGTAGATGAAATAAAAAGCTCTTTTAAGGTTACTTCCAGTTGTGGCTCGAGGTACTCAGGCATCTGAATTTCTGTACTAATTGTATTTTTCGTAAAATATAATATAAAGTCAGGATGTTCGGACGTCGGAATTGTAGGTCCACAATTTTGCTCCTTCGACATGGTTTCACTCACACCACACTGAAAAAAAAAATCTTGCAGTATTTGCTACTGGGATTAATCTTGTCTCTAAAAAGATAATCTTATCTCTAATTCGGATTAATCTTATCCCAGTAGAGACAGGATTAATCCCGGAAGTAAATACTACAGTTAACTTTAATCCTTACTCGGAGAAACTTTTTACAGTGTATCTGTATCCAACACTCAAAATTTTACGTTCACATTCCTTATTTCTCCGTCGTTATGAAATTTTGTACATGTGTGAACTGGATCATCGCGAGGAAACGTCGAGCAAAGATCTCCGATGCCACTGTTTCTATGTTTGACCGCAGAGACTAGGCATCGGTGCCATAAATTTGTGGCTGCAATAGTGTGTGTGTAATAGTTTGTGCGGGTATTTATTGAATCAGAGTGCTGGGGCTAAGCAACAGTTTCTTTTTCCAGGCAAATGCTGCGTTCGACAAGTCTCAATTTAACCTTGCTGTTGATCTCTACAACGAAGCTCTTAGTCACTTCCCTCGCTCAGCCCTGCTACTATCTAATAGATCGGCAGCCCTCATGAAGCGGAAATGGTAAATACGGTTCGCCTTGTCTTAAAATTTGGGTCATCCACATTGTGTGCTCAAGTTAGATTACTTGAGCGCTATGTGAGGAGGGATAGGCCTAAACGAAAAGTCTATCCTGCCATTTATGTGTCCGAACGGAATCCGGTCACGGTGGGGTAGTGGGGCTGTGTCACGGAAATTTTGCAGTTCTCCGAGGGACTAAACGAGTAGAGAGTTTCAGATCGGTAAACATTTCATATACCCTACATGGTCCCGACCGGATCCGACCTAGGTGGAAGAAGCAGGAGTGGGTATGCCGGTCATTTCCTGGAAATGCTCCAGTTCGAGCGAAATTTTCAAATACGCTGGTACGAGCAAATGCCCTGGAATGTTGAGGAACTTGGAAGGGGAGTATTTGTGCTTTCTCGTACCACCTACTTGTAACAAGTGCCATATGAGCTCGTACCTTTTGTTAATAGAAGAAACACTAGTTTGTCCTCTTTCCACTCCATCTGAAAATCCAACAACTTGATCAATAAATATGTGGCTCTTTGAAATTCATGATTTTCGCCGGACTTTTGCCTGTTTGCCAATGAAAAAATTGAGCAAACATAGATAATCCGTGTCAACTTGATCTTGGAGCTTCTCGTTATGTATCTTCAGAGTGTGGCTTGTACTCGATTCCGTCTGATTTTTCCACCTGACGGGAAAACTAACAACATTTTTTCGTGTCAAACAGGTAAGCCAGCTGAGATTTATTCAAGCAATATTTCGGCACTTTCGGCTTCGCCAAGACGTGTCCGCTTCAAGGTGTAACCTGAAGGGAGAATCTACAGTAAAATAAATGAAGTTCCTAACATTTATTCAAACAATGTTTACAACGGGTACGTCAGCTACGATTCTTCATCAGCGATATTTTGGCCCTTTTTGGCAAGGGTCCTCGTCAGGCTGTCAATCCTCTGGTTCAACTTCGGGAAAGGAAAAAAACCTGTAATCTCAGTTGTTTTTGTAACCAGGTTTGTTTCCTTCCCCGAAGTTGAACCAGAGGATTGACAGCCTGACGAGGACCCTTGCCAAAGAGAGCCGAAATATCGCTGATGAAGAATCGTAGCTGACGTACCCGTTGTAAACATTGTTTGAATAAATGTTTCAAAGTCAGCTTGGGCTCAAAGAATATTTAAGTTCCTAACAACTATGAATATCCTATTTTGGGGAGTTACCTCTTAGAAAGTGCTGCAGATGAAAGCTAGGCTGCTGTTTTCACTGCTCGGTTGGGTTTTTACTGATTTTACTGCTCAGTTAGATCGTTGACATGGAAAAGGTGTCTACGTATTTTGATTAACTTTGGTTTTCTTGGTATGTGGGTATGAATCTTCTTTTACTGATAATGACGGAAGTCTGGTCAAAATATCTTTCGGATTCGAAAGTTAATAGACTTGTCAGATTCAGTATGTTCTTTTAATCCTGTATCGTCCCCCTAATCAGATAGGTTCATTCGTAAATTTCGATTTTGCACTGGATTCTTGCCGAATTGTCCATTTGAGGCAAGAAAAAGTTACCTTCCGGACCTCAACGTACTCTTTCAACCCCATATCGAACTTCTTATCAATCCGATGATTGAACATGTTTCCCTCGCTTCAACCTTCCCCCAGTTACAAGGCCTGTCTATGAACTTGGCCCTGCATTTTGTTAGGGAATTCAGGATAGACAACCTTGTAAATGTCATAGGTGTCCCTTATTTTCGTTGCTATCCTGACTCCATGAACACAAAATTGTTCTCGGTGAGAATTGTTTAAAACCGTCTTTTTTAGGGTCGGTGACGTCTACGCCGCCCTTCGAGACTCTCTGAGAGCCATCGAGCTTGATCTGTCGCACATGAAAGCTCACTACCGAGTAGCAAGGTGCTTGATCGACCTCGACAGACCGATTGAGGCAGAACAAGCAGTTCACGTATTCGAAGACAAGTTTCCCGGGGAGGTAAAAGCAACATGGTTTGTAGCTCTGAAAAAGGACTTGCAGAAGCTCAAAGATTTAAAAGCCAAACTCCAGTCGAATGGTAAGCTGACCTTTGTACACAAATTTGTTACCGTACACAGGCTTGGGTAAAAAAAAATTAATCATCTTCTTTAAGTCTGTGGTCTAAGCCTAGACCGGCAAATTTGCTGACAGCTTCGTGTCAGCCCTGGAACTCGTTTTGTTCAGAATCGCTAAAACGCCGACTGGCGAACGGCTGCAGGTTTTCTGTCTGTCAGAGAAGGCAGGAAAGGATACCCAAATCATGAGTTTCTTACATACGACACGTCCCGTGTCTAAACGAAAATGAAGAGGATCAGACTCGTCGAATTGCTAACATTTGTGTCTGGTAAACGAAATGGTAGACCCGTTCCCCGAACAGTAACCGTCATTAGAATAATAAGCTACACTGTAAAAAAAATCTTGCAGTATTTGTTAATGGGATTAATCGGTCCTCCCGAAAACGGGGCCCCGGACCCATTGCCACGGGACCCTTCTGGCAAACGAAAACACGACCCCAGGAAAACGAAAACCATTTGGCTAACCGAAAAGAGGACCCCGTAAAATCGAAAAAGGGACTTACCTCCATAATACGGACAGCGAAAAGGGGACACATATTTTGCAAAAAGGGACCCTTAACTTTATAGAAAACAAGACCAAAGGTTTCAATGGGATCCCAAAAATCTAATATTTGATCCAGACAATTGGGTCTTGTCTTCGCCAGATCCAGTCTCTGCCAGGCTAATCATAAGAGAAAACCAAGTTCAGATATACCTCTACAAGCCATATCTATTTTGACGATACTGACCGAAACTTCCTGCTTTACTTCTGCCAAATTTCTGGTTTCGCCCGAATTCCGAGCGAACTACTATTCCAGCAAAAAAAAAAAATTCAGAAACGAATCGAGTGGATCTCTTTATCCCTATAAAGAACATCTAATCAACTTTAAATTAAACTTTGACTTAAAAAAAAATCCGGCTACAACCGGATTCCGGGTTAATTATATGTCCGGGTAAAGAATGATTGTCATATACAGACTCAGCGTCTCTTCTTACCCCTAAATCTTTCATCTAATCAACTTCAGATAAAACTTTCGCTTTTAACAAACTTTCCGGTTTTTGCCGGATTCCGGACGAACTACTTGTCCGGCAAGAAAATGGTTTTCACCGTCGTGTTCAGCATGTCTCCTTACCCCTAAATCGAACATTTAATCAACTTCAAATGAAACTTTTACTGTTACCCAACTTTCCGGTTTTTGCCGGATTCCGGACGAACTACTTGTCCGACAAGAAAATGGTTTTCACCATCGTCCTCAGCATATCAGGGCTACAGAGCCCATCTTTGAACTTGACCTGTACTTTGACCCAAAGAATCCTCCCACCAAGTTTCATCAAAATATCTCAATCCCCTCGAGAGTTATCGCGCGGACAGACGGACAGACAGACGGACAACTTTTGCAATGTCATAGGTATCCCTCCACTTACGTTTTGGGATCCCAAAAAGGAGAAGAGACCAAAAGAAAGTTGTTCCTTTTGACAGGGGCGTAGCTAGCTCTTCTCTGTTGGAGGGGGGAGAAGCGGTGTTGTGCCGACAGTGGGGTGTCGTAAAGTGTCTCTTCGCAAAGCAGCTTCATCCACTTTCTTTTCCGTTTCGGATCATCACTTCCGGCTTCTGCCATGACGTTTTAGTGCACTAAAATGACTCGTAGTTGACTAGGGTAACTTTGACTTGAACGTGTGTGTTAGTGTTTCCTCATTTTTAATTCCATATCTTCTTTCAAGGTTAAAAGTAGATATATCAATATTGCAAATTTGGTCCGGACATGGATGGTCCGGTCCACGCCCGTCGTACTTAATTTGAAATGTTCACTCGCTTTAATTTCGATAACCCTAACCAATTACTAACTTTAAAGCACAGCTCTTACTCGAAATGGCTTTTTCACGATAAAATGGCCCGGAAATAGTGTTTTTAAAAAATACTCATACTTTCCTTTCGCAAATAGGGATTCTCTTGTTAGCTCTTGTCGACCCTGGCCAGGCTTCGTTAGAAAATGCTGGATTTTTTACGCAGCAGATTTAAACTTGTGTGTTAAATGTATATAAATGGGAGAAGAATCCTGTTTTGCCAGGCCTGACAACAATGGCGCTCTAATGCGCACAAGTTGTTGTCTGGCAAACCCTCAAAATCTCCTCTAGATGTGAAAAGCGAAAAATTCAAATAAAGTGACAAACATAGATTTTGTTAAGAAGCAGATTTCAGAGGTTAATAGACCACGCACGTCGTCACTGGGTGTGTGAAAACAGTGAAAAGCAAGAGGGGTCCTTTAATACCGCGAACCAGGCCGTCCGTTATGAGAGAACCCTGCCGCAGCCAAAAATGAAAGATAGACTTTACAGCGACGGCCATACCAGTCTTTGTTTTGTTCAAGACGATTCTAATTGGATAATATCAATAGATAGCAGAGATGCTAAGAAGGTCTTAGCTTCTCTGAAAGGATGAAGTCTGGACTTTCGTGTCGCATAGCAACAACATAGTTGTATTTCACTGCATGCATAGCGTCGTGTTCCCGGAGGCCGGATGTGAAACTTATATATGAACTTTTTCTTGAATCTCCTGACCTTTAGAGTATGCGTGAACAAAACTGCATTGCAGAAACACGTATGAAAATCGTAACAGTATGTAAATATACAAAACAAATTCCATAAACTAGCAAGGACCAAGCGACGGCGCTTCGCCCGTGTGCCGACGATTCGCGCAACATTGGGGGGGGGGGGTGACTCACCCCCCCCCCTCGCTACGCCCCTGCCTTTTGATGCTCCGAATCCTGTGGGGGGGGGGTCCCAAGTTCAAGTCAACAGTATATCTGCCATATGTGGAGTTGCTGGATCTCACCAAACTTGGTGGAAGTTAGAGATAGGGTCCAACACGAGCCTTTTGAGGGTTGACACACAACACGACCCCCTCTGTGGGGGAGGTAAGTCCCTACATTTTTGTCAACAACACGTCTACCAGAAAGAGTTGTTGTATTCTCTTCTACTATTTTTACTAGAAAGTTAATGGTCATTTTTTTTAAAATTATGTGTCCACTGTCCGCATTATGGACGTAGGTCCCGTTTTCGTTTGCAAGGGGTCCTGTGTTCGGTTGGCCAGATGGGTCCCGTTTTCGTTTTCAAGGGGTCCTGTTTTCGTTAGCCAGAAGGGTCCCGTGGCAATGGTTTCGGGGTCCTGGGGTCCTGGGGCCCCCTTTTCGAGAGGATCGATTAATATTGTCTCTGAAAAGGTAATCTTATCTCTAATTCGGATTAATCTTATCTCAGTAGAGATAAGATTAATCCCAGTAGCATATACCGCAGTTAACCCTAATCCTTACTCGCTGAAACTTTTTACTGTGTATGTATAACCCAGGTAAGCTTTAGGTTGAGGGGTTCTAATAGATTGTTGGGTTTCTGTACACATTTTACTCTTCATTCTTCCACTATAGTTCCTCTTCGGGCTATATCTTTTCTCCGAACAGTAACAGTTATAAAAATAATACGCCATTGATAACCCAGGTAAAGTTTAAGGGATCTAATAGATTGTTGGGTTCCTTTGTACACATTTTACTCTCTGTTCTTCCGCTACAAGTCCTCTTTGGGCTATAGTTCCTTTTTCTCCGAACAGTAACCCAGGTAAAATTTGAGTTGAGTGGTTATAATAGATTGTTGGGTCTCTTTGTACAAATCATGTTCTTCATTCTCCTGCTATAGCTCCTCTTCGGGCGGATCTGATTTAAGATATTTGCTGCTACATTACGTGGCACTCGATAAGCATTTCAAGTGCCCTTGAAGTTACATAGTACAAACATTCTGGCCTTTATGAAATTGGGTTCGGCCTCATGTTCCATATATGCTAGAAAGTAGAGCAATGAGTTTGGAAGCCAAGTTTAGGCTAGGACTTTGGGGTTCAAATTCAAATTCATTATATTCTCCAAATATTCTTTTGCAACGAATAGCATAGGACGTCAACGAAAATACTAACCCTTTTTAATTTATCTTTGACTTATGGCGGTAACGTTTAAACGATACGTATAAATATAAATAAACTTCTATAAATAAATATAAAAAAAAATCATCAATTCATAAAATATTAAACTAATCGGTAACTACATATCTACAATTATAAAATGACAATATATACAATTAGCCTAGGTAAAAAATACCTCAAAATATTTACAATTAGAAGTCATTTTGTTGTATCGAATTAAAATGTTTCACGAAATACGGCACGAAAGACTTGAGAAAACGACCCGACGAAGCAGCTGGAGGCATTTCTAATAGTTGGTGTTTGAGATTTTTTTGTTGATGGGAATAGCTTAGTAGGAGAGTGTCTGGAGTCAGTCAGTTACCGTTTGAAGTTACTGTCGCGCCGAATATGATATAGACTATTAATAGTGTATACAAATATGCCTGGTGCAAGACCACCGCCATCAACGTATGCTATATACTAATAAACAAACTATTTTCTGATAGCGGAAGAAACACGGACCGTCCTGCTGACACCTGTATGTGACGGGAAATTGCGAGAGTTGTAGACTAATAGACAGTAAGGTACGAACCGGATAAAGAAGCATAATAGCGGAAATAAGTTTTTGAACACAAACACATTTTCACACACTCTGAACTCCTTATGCGACTTGAGATTTTGAAAGGTCGAAAGAATTGGACATACGAGCGTTTTCAATATTCTGTGTATTAGGAATGCAACAACCCTTTGGTCTTTTAAAAAACAGCTGAAAGAGTCATTTTAAAGTGATAGTAGTTGAGAGTTGTTAATTGTAAATGTATGTAAATATAAATGTTTCTTTTTACTTTTGTTCCAAAAAGAAGTATATTGAATGAGCTCCTTACTTGTATGTTCGCTCCCGTAGGTCGCATGGCTTTAGTTTGTTCCAGGAATTATATTATTTTTTGTGTGTTAATAAATATTCTGAAAATAATCTGAATCTGTGAATGCATGCATTCTTGTCTTTCAGGTCACACCAGTGGCAGCACATCATCAGACGATGATCCGGTCTCGATTGAAATGGTCTTGACCCCGAGGCCGTCTGTGTTTTCCGCTCGAAAAAAGAACTATTCAGAGCTCGAAGTGAGCTGTAGAATGAAAGCTTCAGATTACGAGCAGCGTCTTTGCGGGCACTGCAATACTGCTACGGACATCAAAGAAGCAGAGTTCTTTGGAGAGTAGGTACATTTGATCAAGTTTCGTTGAAAGTTAAGTTGAAAGCTTCTAGTAAAGTGAAGACCAAAACAAGGTCTCACACGTGCCTAACGGGTCGCGTTTCAAGACGCCCATCCGACAACTCCGCCACCGGTCTGTTAACCGGCCGTCAATTTGTTCGCCTTTTACCCCGTTTACAAACCCATTTTTTCTTGTTGGAGAAGGGTGGTCTCCAAGTCAGTCAGCTGCCGTCAGTAAAAATCGTCTGGTTAGTGAGAACCGGTCATAGGACCGGTTCAAATTATCGCTATAATTTACCACTGCAAATTATCTATGGCGGTTCCCCCCTACCATACTATTTTTACCTCAGAGAATTTAAAATTGAATCCCTTTCTTTCCGTCGCGAAAAACTATGCCGCAACTTTGGCTCCTCCCTTCTCCAGCACCCCATGTACCGTTCATTCCTTCCCCCACCCTTTGTTCCTGTAAGATCTCTTTCCCCAGAGAAGTGGCTGAAAAGGTTCCCAAACTGACCCCAATCTACTGTAACACTATGGGCTACAGTAGAAGCTTTGTGCCGAGCTTCGTAAAGCAGTACAATGATCTTTAGCATTTTTCTGCCTTGTTATTTTTTTTTTTTTAAATTATCTGTTGACAACTTATTTTATCTTTATTTATGACTACAAAAACGTCGTATTTGGGCTCTGCCCACGAGAGATATGTTTTGCTTTATTATTAAATAAATTGAAGAAATTGATAGGAGGTTATCATGTGGTTGGTTGACGACTATTTGGCAAGTTAACATTCGCGAAAACAAGCAAATGTGCTAGATCGTCGACTTTCTGGCTTTGCCAGTCGGTATCGGCAGTCAACTTTGGCACTCCAGTTTTTTCGGAATTCGCGAAAAGACTGTTGCTTGTTTTCGGACGGTCGAACAGTTCGAGCTTCAAGCGCGTGAGAACGCATTTAGTCGAGATTTTAAGCGACACAATGAGTGCAGGAGGTTCGGGAATGGTAGGTTGTTCACTGTTGCAGGAAAATGCCGGAACCAACACTTGAATTTCAAACAAATATGAGAAAAAGCACTCATTGCCCATCTAAAAGTAGAAACCGACACCTGAGAGTCTGATGGACATGTTGTTGTTCCTTTTTATACAATACTCTCCAGTTTTGAAGGATTCAAACAAATAAATAAATAAAATTACAGTCGAATGACCAGCAGCTGGGGTTTGGTCTGACCGCCTTCTGACGACATCTCGTTTAAAAGCCGCTTTTAATTGCAGCGACGGCCAGTACATCGTGGCTGGGTCAGATGACGGCTCCTTTTTCGTTTGGGACAGAGAAACGACAAACATCGTTCGGATACTGAAGGGAGACGAATCATGCGTAAACTGTCTGCAGCCCCACCCAACAACTTGTCTTCTCGCCACAAGTGGTATTGAGTCCGTTGTTCGGCTATGGGCTCCGATGCCAGAGGTATGCTGAATACTTGGGGGGGGGGGGGGGGGGGGTAAACTGCGCTTACCGGGCGCACCAGCCCTGCGATCCGAACTCCATCAACCATTTCTGACGTTTACTTCCAAACCAAGAACTGATAACACTAAAATGTAGTTGAATACCTGTATCTCTCTCTTCGCAATGGATACGTTTTCCGACAGTGAAATGCCCTTTCTTGTTGAATACTATCAGTGTGTTCGAAACCTCTCTGTTCTCCCCTCTTTGCATACCGATGTAGATATGCAATACGGATAGTATACAAGCTAGGAGGAAGACCCGCTGAGTATTTACGGAACATGATTGCGGATTTTTGATCGGCCGAGCTGTTAAGAGACATAAGTTCTGTTTATTACCTTAGGCTATAGGGTTTTATTAAAAAAAAAAATACAAATCAGTCTGGATTAGCGAAGCGTCATTTTCTTATGCCAGTGGCATGTCTGTCGCTTTTATGCAACTTCAGTTTTTCTACAGTTGTCAATAAAATTGTACCTTACCTTACCTTACCTTATTACCGGTTCTGAAAATCACATTCTGTTCCTTAATAAATCCAAGCGTAATTTGCGTCAATGAGAAACCGCGTGTAAGCAGTGGTTTCTCCATTTCAATGTGTTAGGCGTTCATGAGAGTTGAGCTGCTTTCACATTGACGCGTCGTTGCGATGCGTTGCGTATGTGTTCATCTTGCGTTGCGTATAGGTTGCGCAGCGTATCTTTCACACCTGCGCGAAAAGCTTTCACGCTGGATGCTCATTTACATTTTCCTTTCTCGGTTTCTTCTGCTGTGTTTTAATTTCTTCCACTAGTAGCACTCAAGAATGGAACTTGGTTCTATTCTTGCGTTGCGTTTTATTTGTCTGCGTAAGCTCTGCGTTGCGTCGACGCTAGCACAACGCAAGGCTTGCGTAGCTCAGTGTTAAAGGCAAACGCGTCAATGTGAAAGCAGCTTTAGGGACGTTTTCGCGTGGATGTCTCTGGTCCTGTCGAGCTCGACGGACATTTTCGCGTGGATGACATCGATCTTTTTATCATTTTCGTGTGCACGGATGAACAGGTGAACGGGCCATCCAGCTCGATGGATGCCTCCCGTTTAACACCGCTCTGAGGGCAGCGTTGAGCTGAACGGGTCAATGTGTGGACCTTCCCACTTTAATTTGTTGCAATTCTTGTACTTGTGTAATTATTGAATATTTATATAGTTATGTTTGACGAGAGAACAAATATTCGGTTTTTTGTTAATACCGTAAGGAATGATTTTCGAATAATAAAGAAAGATTGAAAGATCATATGCTCCCATCCAGCTGAATGGGCATTTTCGCGTCGACGGAACCCATCTTCCTCAACCGTCCAACGCCCGATCGATTTTCTCATTTTCGCGAGGACGGGATCACCCGTTCAGCTCTACAGCCATCCATGCGAAAACGTCCCCTTACTCTCCGATGCGCTGAGACAAGGGGGAACCACTCTCTCTCTCTCTCTCTCTGGAATTGCTCCTGATATGGGGAGAACTCCTGCGTCACAGAGGGAAGCGAGAACCCAGTGCCGAGCTCTAGTACATCCCAATACTTATGAGGGGTTATGAGCACGGTGAACGCGAAGAGAAAATAGCTTAGTGGAGGATGAAGCGTCATGAGAAAAGGGCGGCAAGGCCCATTTTAATTCATCCGTTCGTACTTCGCTGACCGAAAATTCTTTTCTTGACTGAGTGTGCCCATAGGTGTGAAGAACGTAAGAGCTTTTAAAGTGTTGAGTATTAAATGATTTGCTTTAGCGCAGACAAAAACGGCGACCCTAGCGGGAAAACTTGCTTCGCCCTGTTTGAAATCAATGTACAGTTTTCCCGCGTTCCCTTGCCAACTATTTAGTTACTTTATGGGGACTTAAGTTAGACGCATATTCTCAAACTGTGCTGGCTCCACTGTGATGGTAGACCTGTTATCTAAACATACCGGCCTTGTGGACCACTGCTATGACTATAGTTGCGTTTTTGCAGATACCATGGTATCTGATACCACGGTCTAAAGTCGTTTTTGTAGTTATCATGGTATCTGATACCACGGTCAAAAGGCGTTTTTGCAGTTATCGTGGTATCTGGCCAGTTATCGTGGTATCAGATATTCAGATACCACGGTCCGACTGGTCGTGGTATCTGAAAAAGTCATCTCACTTTCATCAATTTTAGTCAAATTGGTGGGAAAGAAATTTGGCACTTAGTGACGTGACTGAATATCAGTTTTTCTTTTGGGATGACTTGGAATGGCGCGATTTCGGCAATTGTCGTTTCTGCAGAGCAACCGTATATCAGATACCACGGTTACTGCAAAAACGATTAATTGCAGATCCAGTTACCATACCACGGTATCTGCAAAAAGGCAACTTATGACATTGTTTCAGCTTGCCTCTCCGTTTCAGGGCTTTCAGAACGACCGGCTAGTTGCTGATGCGAGCAACGCGGCTTTAGCCAATCAGCGTCGAATGGAAACCGACCCTATGGAAACAGTACTGAACGCGATGTCTGCGCAGTACAACATACACCGCGGTCAGGGCGAGGAGGAAAGTGAAGGCGGGTACGTGCCACCAAACTGTCGCACCACTTGAACTTTTTGTGTGATTTTGTTGTTTATTGCGAAGGGTGTATTGATATTAGGATTGTGAGAAAGACAAGCATCAGTTTAAGGCGCCTCTGTGTGATTGGAAGTCGACTGCTGGCTAGTTTGCTCAGTTGTAAGTCGCGAAAAAACACGAACGGGTGAATAGTCGACCATATTGTCAGAAATTTGATAACGCGCTCAGCCTTGTGTTGAATATCATCAGACTTCTGTCCATCCTTTCGTGTTTGTGTTTTATGGTAAGAATGAACGTAAAATAATCACAGTTAGGATAAGTCTGTTGTGTAAAATATAATTTTTTCAAACATCAATCCAAACAAAGTTCCTTTAGTAAAACACAAAGCTCGTGAAAAGCCTTTACTATAATCTGAAATTTCTCCTCTACATATTTCGAAGAAATTGGGAACTGAGCTTAGTTTAAAATCTTATCTGCTACTGTGCTAAAACTTTAAACGTATCGTATTTTAGTCGAAGATAACCTTACAAATTCATAGTAAACATTCTGACAGTAACATCCAACACACGGATGCGCATCCATGTCATCAAACCTCTGGCAGCGTAGCCATCCACCAGGGGAAGCGATATGGCTTATGCCAGTCGCTGAGGGCTGTCGACTTTGGTAGCACCGAATTTTTGGTGACAGGATTCAGGATTCAACAACTTTACTAAAAAAAATTCATTCCGGCTTGACGACCGGTTACAAACAAAGCACATACCTGCTTGAAAAACGCAGCCATTACACATTTACTACCATATTATCTAACTAATCAAACCTTCACTAAAATAAACTAAAAATTAATTAATCAATTTGTCAATTAGTCCTCTCTCGTCTTCCAAACCCTCCACTCACCAACTACCCTCAAGGAGATGTTTCTTTAACCGATTTTTAAATTGCGGTACACTTTCCTCTTCTCGAATTGAGTCTGCACGATTCTGGCAACGAAAACAGTGCGACTCCCAGTTTATGGTGAAAAATCCGTTTCGTCAGTCGTTTGCCAGCCAAATCAGTACGCCTTTTGACAACTGATTTTTGCGCATTATTCCGAACCTCTTTCTTGTGGCACAGTGCGGTATATGCTCCTTTGAGAGGAAAACCCATCCCACCTCCCTTTCGGCATTCACGTGGTGCAGGATCGGACCCCGACACTTAGTCTACTCCTGATCTTTGTAAAGCTCTATGTCAAAAGTTGGGTATACCCGCAGTTTGGAAAAGCCGATGCCAAACGCCGGTTACCCTATGTCAAATGCTGGGCACCCCAACACACAATAAAGGAATTTTTATTGGTTGTTTTAAGAACTTCACACCACTGAAAAACCAAATATCGGCTCGACCGTCCATTTTAAAGAATAAACACACTTACCTACTCACTACTTACTAGAGGCGTATTCTCGCCGTCCCCCGAGGGGGAAAATATGCAGTTGCAAAAAATATGCAGTTGACGAAATTAGTCTGGATCAAATTTATTTTTGGTTTTGTTTATTCTGATTAATTTTACATTGCAACAACACCAGCAGAAATTGATTCCCCTCAGAATCTGAAAGGGAGTCCTTTTTGATGATGGTGATGATAATCGGAGCAATCCCCGTCCGTGGGAACTCGCGAGAATACGGGGAGTGAGTCCCCGGGACAAACAAAAACGCGGGGACTCCTCAAGTCGATTCCTCGGGGAACGGCGAGAAGACACCTTAGATCATCAATATTTTTTGGTAGGGTACCCAGCATTTGACATAGGATAACCAGCGTTTGGTGTATGAATTGTATACCGGCATACGGCTGCCCCGCTCTTTGGAGCTCAAGCAGATTTGGTTGTTCTGATACTTGGGGAAGGATACGCTACTCTTAACTATTTACGTGGTGGAGCTTAAAAAGTAAGGATGAAACCTTCGTAAAGTCTTCCTTTTTAAATTGTAGTGGCTTATTACTTGACGATTCAAGAAGAGTACCTGAGGTTATCGGTTTTTGCGTCGTCTAGCTGTTCTGTTGACTGATATTTTCCATACTTTCTGCATCTTGATCTTTACATCCAACATTATTTTCTAGGATTAGAGTTAATTAGAACAGCAGTTCTACAAAGCTATGATGTTTTTGCGTATTATTTTTAATAGTGTTCTGAGATTCAAGATGTTTGACAAGGAGAAGGGTGAAAATAAATCAGTTAGCAAAAAAAGAACACGAGAAGAAAAATGTTTCCATGATGGAATTACTTTTGATATATCAGACGTTAAGTTTTCTTTCGTCGACATCAAAGGCGTAGTATTTATGCCGTTTCTTCCAAAGCAAACATTTAAAAATATGAACCCACATACAAGTGAGTAAAATTCCTCCGTGAAATTTACTTCAGAGCACTATTCTTAGACATTGCTTTCATATTATCTTTTCAACTTTGTGTACCTTGATTTGTGTTGCGGATATTATAGATTGAACGTGTTGAATGTTTAAATAAAGGTTTAACGAAATTAAGATTTTTGTACCTTCTATTTTCCTTCAGTCTAAACCTAGTGGCTTAGTACTTACGCTACCTGAAGGTTTAGCATCATTAGCCAAAGCCGCGACTTCCTTTCCTTCCTTCCTCCAAAGCTCCTGGCTTCCTCATCGTCCGTGACAGCTTCGGAGGAAAACGGAATTCCGTTCCTTCGCTTTTCGGGATCCCAGTCGACGTTAAGAGCCTGTTTCACCCTACTTACCGTAGTTACTAGGTATGACGTCACGAATTCTGTTTTTTTTTGCCGTCAAGGCTGGAACAGTTTTTCTATTTTCCAGCCGAATATCATGCCACGAGCGAATCCGACCAATCACGTTACAGAGATGCGTAGTTACCAGGCTTACTGCGCTCCCGAGCATGGTAAGCAAATAGTTACTGTTAGTTACTATTTCGAGAAGGTTGGAACGGTCTGCATAGTAACTCTGTACGAGGTTGGAACGAAAATAGTAGCTAATAGTTACTATTGTTAGAAGGGTGGAACACGCTCTGAGGGGTTCCAAGGAAGTCGTGAATCATTCCGTAGTCTCAGCTGTATGTCTGCGGCTTCCATAACCCGAATGGATCGGGTATTCTTGTTACAGCCATAAACAAAAAGAGTAAGCTGGCTGGAAACACAGAGCTTCATATCATCAAGAATTGTTAATGCTACGTTTTAGCAGAACAGCCGTCTCTCCCTTCTGCATTCTATCACACCTGCAACACTGGATAAATCCTCGGCTCTATGGTGCTAATCAAAATATATGGTATTTAAGAGCTGCAAGACTCTATATGACTAAGTCCAAAACACGCCAGTCATCCTCAGGAAGAAGGAGTAAGCGTCTCCGTAACGACCCAAATCCTGTGTCAACCAATCACGGCGATCTTTGGGAGCAGATGTGACACCATTTCTTCCTCTAGATTCCCGGAGAGGCTGGAGATGGATCGGCAAGGAGAGATAGTCATCAAGAGGATTCGTGTGAAGAACTCGTTCCCTATCCCACTCCGCTATAAGCCGTTGTTGCAAAATGTCGTAGTGCTATTGTCCGTCTTTTTGCAGAAATGAACCAGTTGTATCCATTCTTCATCTCATTGTGCTGTGTGTGCTGTGAATACAACGGTATTCACAACCTCAGTTGTGAATACCGTTGTAATCCCGTTTCGCTCTAATCATCAAGCATCGGGAGGAGGACCTCCTCATTAACCCCTTCCGTCACCAGTTATTTTTAACCGAGAAAAAAAATATTTTTTCCTTGAAACCTCCTAGTTAGGGCATAAGTAAGCTAGTGTTGAAGTTATTTGCTTGGAATCATATATTAAGTGGAAGAAAACGGATGTCCAATTAACTGGATAACGTGACCAGCTTGACATATGAAAATAGCATTTCAATCACTTGACCTGGCATGAAAATGTTTGTAATAAGTTCGTTGACCCCTGAAACACATCTCAACTTCGTACTGTTTACAAATTGTTGTGGCTTTGAGCTTGCAGACCATCATATTGCATCTCACTCAAAGCTTTTCGCCCGTTTTCACTGGCCTGTGGTGATAGCCATCACATCGTAGGTCAGTACGTATTTGAGGCTATTTCTTCGTCCTGACATCAGTTGATCCTCCATGCCTCCAGATGGTCGACTCCCTAGGTTGACCTGCTAATCGTGGGGTAGACGAGTTACCTTCGTAAAGGGCAGTTGCAATCTCCTTTAGGCATGCAATGAGATCCAGTTTCTCTTTCCTGGCCAGTGATAGAAGTTGCAATGTGTGATTCAGCAAGCTCAGCCATGCAAAAAAAACGAATCACAGTTGCCACTTGCGAGACCGGATCGATATACTGTACAATCTCATAGGCTGTGAGATTGTATCAACTCCACATATGCTGACATTGACTCTTCTGGTTACCTCAGGTTGTCAAACCTGAATGTAGCTGTAGACCACATTCGAGCATCTACAATTCCCCTGATTGCCAACCAAGCCCGAAGCCACAGGAACTGTGTCTTTGACAAGCTGCCTGAAGTACAACTAGCTGCTCTACACCTAACAGAAGCCTTTCCAATGCTCCTCGTCCTCTTTTTCCGACTTGACAGGGGACCAAGCTATGCGCTTGGCACGGACGGTGCCAGTTCCATTCCACGCCTTCTGTCTCAGGGTTAAAGTGAAGAAATCCCCCTCCTTTGGGATATTCCTATCTGTCATAAGCTTCATGACAACACCACATCCAAGTCCCAAGGACTATGTTCGACAGCTGATGGCCTTCCATCAGAATGGGGACTACATAAGGCTTGAAGTCCCATGGACAGTGCTTTTCTCTTTTGTAATGCTTTCTGTCTAGTGAACGGGCGCATTTGCTCGTCTGTCGAAACGTTGTTGAGAACGTTGTTACTCGTGTGTCGAAACATTGTCCAGAACGTTGCTACTCGTCTGTCGAAACGTTGACCGGAACATTTTAGAAAACTGTGCATTTACGGATGAACGAGCGCGTGTCACGTTGTCCACTTAACTGGACTGTAAATAAGAAGGGCATGCAGCACTGACATCTGCTACAATATTCTGATAGAAACAATTCTTCGATACTATAGATGGCATCAGATCTTATAAGAAATTTGGCAGAGCTTTATTTATTTATCTAAACCTAGTCGCGTAATCCAGTTAACTGGAAAAAAATTTCAGAACTGAAGAAACGCATACCCAAACTGATTTTGGCATAGAAAAAATACCTATCTATTCTCAGTGATTCATATTTTGACGCTATAATTTTTTCAACCGCCGTTTCTCTTTCGAAAGCAAAGAAAAAAATATATATTTTAGGCGTTTCCTCCGAATCAGTATTTTTCAAAATAGTCGATGTTTAAGGTCTCCTAACATGAAAATTTGTCGCGCAATGCGATATCTGAAGCCTCTGTGTTGTAGCCCGTAAGCAGGAGAACACATCAGTTCAGTCAGATTCGCGAAATTTCCCACAGGTAGGGAGAAAATGGTGTTTTTAATTTCGTCTAATTAACTGGTCACGGTGACGAAGGGGTTAAGCAAAGCAGAATTCGATAAAAACCACCCTGATTTGACGAAATCAGTAAATAAGAAAAAAAATCTTATTTTCATGGACTGAGGGAAAAAAATTCCTAAAACTGTAGTCAACGCTAATAAGAAGAAAGTGGACTTGCCACATGAATGACGATGACAAGGACATGGAATCATCCTTTTATTCGGCAATTTACATCGGGCGGTTCGAAGTGTTTGGGTATTGGGACTTGGGAGGAGGGTACGACCTCGAAACATACGACTGGCTAGTAAACTACACCAGCTAGTAACCTTTGCCCCGAGATAAAATGAATTGTTTTTTGTCCCCTGAATGATTCAACTGGATCAAACCTTACTTTCTGAAGAATTTTCAGACCCAGTTACTATACTTAACCCAACATCACATTAAACTAAGCGCAGAAGGCAAAAATGTTTTAATTCATTTATCCTTTTTTCTAGCAAATACGGAGGTTGCTTATGATGTTCTCAAACCCCATGCCTTAAATCCCACCCAAACAATGCTCCCTTCCACAAAATAGAGAACACTACGAAATGCGCTGAAATGTCAAACATCTTTTAGGGGTCTCAGTAAATAAATGAAATTAAGGGCTGCCGATCAGATCATGGATCTGTACGTTTTGTCTGTGACCAGTTCTTCGCTCGACCATCTTTTTTCGATGCTTATAAAACCGATTTATGGCCGAATAGTACTAAAGCTGTCCGCCGCAGGCAAAAATTTCGAGACTTTCCGCTAAAATGCAGAGATTCCCGATGAAAAATTTATTTCAAAGTAGTAGTACGAAGTTGTACGAAAAAGTTTCATGCAGTACTAACTGATGCTACTACATGCTTCTACTTCAAGACTACCGTGTTACTGCATGCTACTATTAGCAAGACTGGATGCTACTATGGAAAGACAGGATGCTACTGGATACTACTACATGAGATCGGAATAGTCTGAGGCACATTAAATGATAGTATTCTTTGCTACTACATAGTATTACATGGAACTTTTTCGTACAACTACGCTGGCTACGAATTTTTGGGATCCCAAAACGTAAGTGGAGGGATACCTATGACATCGCAAAAGTTGTCCGTCCGTCCGTCCGTGTGTGAGCACGATAACTCTCGAAGGGAATGAGATATTTTGATGAAACTTGGTGTGACGATTCTTTGGGTCAAGAGTAAGGTCAAGTTCGTAGATGGGCCCTGTAGCTCTACATTTAGGGGTGGGGTAGGGGGTTTCAAATTAAGGGGCATAAAAATAGTTTTTAAAAGCTATTGAGATAGTTGATTTAGGGGTAAGGAGACATGCTGAATCCGAAGATGAAAGTTATTTTGTTGCCGGACAAGTAGTTCACCCGGAATCCGGTGCAAACCGGACACAAAACTTGTCGACCAGTTTTCGGCTATAGAGGTCCTATCCCTTTATTCTCGAATGATTATAGCTCTGCGCACGTGGCCGACAATCATTTGTTTGTTCAGTGACGTCATCGAAGGTCGAAGGGGGTCTCTAAGGTTTTATACAGAGGCGAAAGAGACATGGGGTGAATGTATTTGTTTTATAGCGGGTTTCGATAGGGAGGAATTGAAATTATTAATTAGTATACGTGCTGATATTTTACCGCTAGGAGATAGGAGGAGTTACACGGGTAGGCCGATTGGGAGAATTGGTCCTTACTTCTACCCGATGTGTGGAGAGCGAGAGTGTGTGCGACATCTTATGTGTGATTGTAGGAAATGTAGTAGAAATTGTAGGAATAAGTGAGGGGTTGCTCACTGAAAAAGGTGTACTTGGTAGGGGAGGGATTATTCACTGGAAAAAAGATGTACTAGATAACTGAGGGGTTGCTCAGTGGGTGTACTAAAGTTGTTTGGGGAGGGGGTGGGGTGAGCCGGTCCCGGATACTCGTGACCAATCCCAGGTGCACTCGAGGGGTTAGGAATTGGGTGTACCCGTCAAAGGAGTACTCGAGGGGTTAGACACTTGGGTGAGCCAGGCGAGGGGCTTGATTCGTGGTGTGCCAAAGAGGGAACTGCAGGGGTACGCGAGGGGCTACTCACTGAAAGAAGGGTGAACTGGGTGAGTGAGGGTTTGCTCACTGAAAAAAAGGTGTACTTGGTAAGGGAGGGGTTACTCACTGGAAAAAAGATGTACTGGCTAAGTGAGGGGTTAGTCAGTGGGTGTACTAAAGTTGTTTGGGGAGAGGGTGGGGTTAGCCGGTCCCAGGTACTCGCGAACCAATCCCAGGTGCACGCGAAGTGCTAGGAATTGGGTGTACCCCTTAAAGGAGTACTCGAGGGGTTAGACACTTGGATGAGGCAATCCTAGGTGCTAGGTGTGTGTGAGCCAGTCCTAGGTGCTCGGTGGACCAATCCTAGGTCTACGCGAGGGGTTACTCACTTTCAAACAAAAAAAATCAGGGGTTAGGAACTGGGTCTTGAGGGGGATTCCCCGGGGGAACTGTCGAATTTTGAACTTTACTTCCTTGACGGGCAAGCTGGCAAAATTTGCAAGGTTCGGCTCCAGCGTCACCAGATCTTTTGCTCTGCATGCAGTTGGCTGGGAATGCTGCTAAAATACGAGGAATTTGGTAGAAAAACAACAACACAATTCTAAAATACCTTTTTGAGGTCGATTAGATATGAGATACATGCTTGTTGAATCCGTATCTGAACTTGGTTTCCCCATTTGATTAGTTGTTTGCCCGTAAGCAAAAACCTTCAAAATGGTAACATTTTTGTTGTAGGGTACATATTCAAGCGGTTGATTATGGATAAATAGCAAAAATGTTAATGGGGTCTAGCGAAGACTTGGAAATGTACAAGATTCGATTGTCTGGATCAAGAAGTCTGATAAACATTCAAATTTTTGGGATCCCATCGCAGGTTAAAATTCAAGACTTGAAAGGGCCTGTTATTCTAGCAAGCTTAAAACCTACGGCAACTTGACAAGCTAGAAACATACGAATGGCTTGTACTATACAACTAGAAAATATCTTCCTTCTGGCAACCTCGAAACATCAGCCTGTCGTACTGACAAGCTTAATACATACGACTAAGAGCGTGTTCCACCCTACTTACCGTAGTTACTACGCATGGCGTCACGAATTCTGGCTTTTTGCCGTCAAGGCTGGAACAATTATCCTATTTTCCAGCAGGATATCATGCCACGGGTGAATCCGACCAATCACGTTAAAGAGATGCTTTGTTACTACGCTCCCGAGCATGGTAAGCAAATAGTAACTATTAGTAACTATTTAGAGAAGATTGGAACGGTCAGCGTAGTAACTTTTCGTGAGGATGGAACGGAAATAATAACTAATAGTAACTATTGTTCGAAGGGTGAAACACGCTCTAAGCGTATGATTTCTGAGGCGTGGGAGCGTGAGGCAGCCCACACTTTCTATCCGCCCTTGTGCACATCCTCTCCGGATACTTTATGAAGAGCGAGAAATGTCGCCCGAACGATCACTCAAATCCTGTGTCAACCAATAAACGGCGTTCATTCGGGACAGCTGTGGTGACGCTTTCGTCTCTTCCGCTAGGTACTAGGTACACGGAGATTCGTCATCGGCACGTAGACTTAGTCATCAAGAGTAATCTTAAAGAATCTTACCTATAATACTAACGCAACCTACTACCATAGTCATTTCATGTATTTCTAAACCCGGAGACCCCAATTTCGTACGACACATTCTAACCCCTCTAACAAAACCACGTGATTTTCTCGCTTGCCGTGTTTTGCTACTTTCGATGTGTGTCACGCTGTCGACGGTTGTCTGCGAGAAGTTTTTCCATCAGAAAAACTGGTTATGTAAATTTTTTAACTGTTTTTGCCATAAATCAACGGGTCCCGGAAAAGGCTTAAAACAGCCAAAACCGTGGGTTATTGTTGAAAGCACAGCCTAGTTTTAAAGTATTCAAATATTTAAAAATACTGTAATTTGAAGAGTAAATAGTGCGAGGGGTCCTTTAAGGGAAAAGGTAGAAGAAAACTGAGCGAGTTTCCTACTAGCATGCTAGAAGAGATGGTTGCATACAGGAAAGCAAGAGAAGAGAAAGCCAAAACAAAAGAGGAAAGAGCGGAAAAGAAGGATGAAAGAGATGATGCGATATTGGAACTCCTCGGCAAGCTTGTTAGAAATTGTAGGAAAAGAAATATCAGTAACTTTCCTGATCTTACAATATTGTTTTTGTTACAAAACATATTTAATAAACATAGCCTTTATAAACATATGTAGCAGACAGCAAAATTCGAGTTCGCGGCTAATTGACCAGAAAATGGTGTTAGAGGCGCCCTAGAGGGGGAAGGGCACCTCTTGAGCGGGTAGAGCAGGGGTCTCGTTGGGATTGTTGAAAGTTGTTGTTAAATTTGGGCCCTGGGGTTATGATATGAGTGGAAGCGAGTGAGAGGGAAATGAGGGTTGAGGGCGTTTGTGGTTTTGGAAGAGTTGAAGATAAGTATTGTGATGAAAGATGGGTATGTGTTAATGATGATTGGGCGAAAAAGTAAGTGGTAATTTTTTTTAATGTTTTTTAGTAGGAATTTGAATGATAGAGATTTGAGAAGATGATTGAGTTTGGAATGATAAATTTATAATAAGTTTATATTTTATATATAGTTATTAGGTGCAAGAAAAGTAAATGCAATATGGGTTTTAGTCTTAAAGTCAATTGACATAAATAGTTTATAAGTGGGTAAAAATAGATTAAAATTAACGTCACTGAGGGATGGAGGAGCAGCCACAAAAAGTACGTAACATGATTTTCGTTGTTTTATTTAAATAATATAAAAATACGTTAAATTAGAAAAGATGCTACGGGTAAAAAAAGACAAAACAAAAAAAAACAGAAAAAATGGGTTGAAACAGTTTGCGAATACTGATTTTTTTTTTTTTTTCGCTACCCCTACGACGAATGAGTTTGAAACTCGTTCAGAAAAAATTGAGCTTATAGTCGAACGGTGCGAGTAAAGTGGAGCTTTACCAAAACGCGGCTAAGGTCTCGGTTTTTTGCACCTGGAGTTTTTCCAAAGTTTTTACGGAACATGAACGCGGAATTTTATCCTCGAAGGGGTTGGAGAGACAAAGATCAATATCTTTTCTTGATAATTTCTACTTTTGGATCAAGCTGATAGATTCTATGGATGAGCGGTTTCTATATGCCTCTGCTCGCTCGTGGTATAATCTTCCTGTCCGTACATTTGGCTTTACTTACAACTGGGACTTACATGGGGAATCTGTGTGTCCGAAATGGTTAGAGTGGCTTACTTTTCAACTGACGTTTGTCTTAAACTTTACATTTTCTAAATACCCAGACCTTCATTTTTACTGGAAAATTCTTTTGGTCGATATTTGCCTACGTCTAAACGAACATGAACGAACTAGGCCATCTAGTGGATTTGTTGATGGAGGTTGATCACAAATACACCGTCAGGTGCCTCTGTTGAGCAAACTTGTCGTTCAAAACTCAGTGACTTCAGGAAGAAATAGCGGAAATACGCTAATTTTGTTGCTCCATTGAATTTTGGACGTTAGCCAAACACAACGTTGTGATTATAGTTCGTTTGAAACTTATAGTGAAATATAAATTGATGTTATTTTTTCTTCACTGATGGCAGTTTCCAACCTCCATAATGAGGTCGTAAAGTTTAACAAAAACTGCAGATATCTGAGGAGGATTCTCAAAGATACCTTATTTTATTTGGATGAGATCAACAAGGAGCACTTTTTCAATAAAGGTTAGCTCTTCTTAGAGGTACTTAGAGAGGGTTTTCACAATCTGGAAAGCAAAGTCCGAATCATTTAATCACTTCCCAATGGTTGTAGTGTGGCTTCTTGAAGTTGCCAAACTTTCTACCCAGTTTTTGCACTTAGTTAGAACTTGTTGGAAACTAAGCAGCTTTTCCGAAAAGTGATTCTAAAAGGGTAGTGGAAAGCCCCACAAAAAGTTGAATTTTCCGCAGGAATTTAAGGGTGTTGAAAAAACAGTGATAATACACTAATAAAAAATAAAAAAAATGCCTTATTAAAGATGGCTGCGATGGAATATATTAGAATCAAAGAAATGTCAAGTGAACCACATCCATACTGAAAGGTTTGCAATTTAACATTTTCCCGGCAATATCAGCTTTTCATGCATTTCCGCTATCAGTCCAGCGGGAAAGTGGAAAGTGATTCTAGCAATTGCTTTCCCACAATTTTTGTTATGCACTTCACTTGGCAGAAAGTGAGGTGACTCACCCGCAGGGGTGTCACAACTGGGGGGGGGATGGGGGTACCCCCTCCCAATGCTGTCAGCCAGTCGGTAAAAAATAACCGAGTAGGCGCGATGCGAGAGATGTTTTGTCAAAACAGTTCAGTTTTAATGAAAACAGTCGGTGCTTCTGAAAATTGGTCGATATTTCTTCAAAATAGTTGATTTTTCTGAAAATCAGTGGATTTTTCTGAAAATCAGTGGATTTTTCTGAAAATCAGTAAATTTTTCTGAAAATCAGTGGATTTTTCAAAAATGTCATTTTTTTTGTCGAAACCTGTCTTCTGCAGAAAAAATCGGTAAAAATTACCAGCCAGTCGGTAAATGCCTTGTCCACCCCCAAACATTTTGGCTAGTAACGCGTCCACAAATTGAAACATGTGGATGTGCTGTTTTGTATTTGTTTTTGCATCAGTTTCAGATGTTTGAAAATAAGGATAAACCCAGATGAAATCTCAGTAAATGTATTAGTTCCCAAAATTTCGAGCCACTTAGTCCAGTGTCATGTCACTAGTGTAAGTCCCTTTTGGCCTTTCTGATTAGTGTATGTTGATTACTGTAGTTTATTGTCGTCATCTCTACTGCTAGGTTTGCTTCTCAAGGATGAAGTTGATTATGGCTTTCGGCTTTGTAGATTTGGTATTTGGTCTTCTTTGGAAATGTTGTTGAGCTGAGAGAGTTAGTAATCTTGAGTTCTTGACACAAGGTCTTGAGCTGCGATACCTTCGGGCTGATCCTTCTGCTGCAGTGAAACAAGATACGTTGTAGGGTTTCAGTTGTAAACTTTAATTTTCCATTAAACATATTACACCGAATTCATGCTGAAAAATCGAAAACAAAGTAAGCCACAAACGCTTTGTTGGCTGTGTAAATGTATTTGTGGGCCATAGAAAAGACCTCAGAAACATTCTTTTTCAGCCACAAACATGGCAGAGTAGATGTTGGCCTTTGATCCTTTGAAGGTTGTCTTGCACCAAAGAATATAATGAAACTCCATTACTTTCCTGATCAGGAGAAATTACAGACATTCAGAAATCTAGGAATGGTTGCAAACCTCATATTAGATAACCTTAAAATTGGCCTTAAAAATGGCAAAAGTAAATTTCTGTGCAGTCTTAACTAGGTCCTTACTGTTAAGAATCAAAACCTTTATGAACTAGGATGCACAGAAATTTCCATAGTAGAAGTATTAGGAGTAAGAGTATTGGTAGTTTTATGTATAATTCATCATAATGTTGCAAATTTTTGTACCATGATGATAGGTTGAAAAAGTAAAGATTGCCTAGATTTTGATATTCATTTGGCCAAATTGTCACCGTTTTTATTTTGCTTTTCCAGACCAGTGCCAGCAATTAGCAGTGTCAAACACAGAGCTCAGAGACATTAAGAGTGTTCTTGATCGGCCACCAGCATTCTTTGTATTTGGTCAGTCTAGGATTGCAAAAGCATATGTTGTAAATGAAATCCTTGGAAGACAGTTGTTTGAGCTTTCTTTGTCCTCCCATGAGGCTGTTACCCAAGTGAAGATCCTTGTAATCAAGCAGGATCACAAATCAACTTCAGGGAGCTGCGATGAGCTGTCAAACACACCCATATCCTGGGAAGAGCTTCTTATTGAAGGAAACTTTGAGGTGAGTTGAAAAAGTTCTGTCACTATGGCAGCATTCACAGCTGGGTCTCCTCCTCAAGCTTTGCGTCTTAGCTTCTTTCAGGCCGAAACAGTTTGAGTTCGATACATCGAAAATCCCTCAAACCTTCAGTCCTTCTTGTAAGCCAGGTGGAAATTATGGAAAAAAGAATTTCAGTATGATTTAGTAACCCGTAGTTAGCAGGGCTAACTAGCACTAGCCTTTTACCTTGGGGGGGGGGAGGGGCGTTCTGTTTGCGCCAACGGACTCAGTTTGCCCATAAAACATACCCTCGCCGCTTCGGCGTACATTTTCTGCCGGCACGAAATAGACCCGGTGCAAAACTAACCATAATGCATCAGTCGAGATTATACCTTTAATGTAAATTCGTCTATTTAAATTCACATATTCGGCTTTTCGTTTCAGCTTTCCCTGGAAAGCAAAGCTTCCAACAACTGTATCCAGTTAAAGTTTAACTAAGCGCCGCAGGTGAAATTTTTTAAATCTGCCTTTATTTCCGAAAAAATTTAGCTATTCCTACCATACAAGCTCTAGCTTTAAATTTGTTTCACCCCCAAGAACTTCAGTCCTAAAACACCGACTAAATGAAATACCGTTCTTCGAAATAGATAATACTACAAAATGCGCTGCAGGTGAAATTTTGTGTAAAACTAACTGTAATGCATCACTTGAGATCATTCCTTTGATGTAAATTCGTATATTTAAATTCACACATTCGGCTTTTCATTTCCACTTTAGCTAAAAAGCGAAGAATTCGCTAAAAAGATATTCAGAATTCGATTCCTTCTGTGTTTCGCCGGACACGCCTGTAAAGAACTTACGTGTAAATAGAAGCCGATGTGCCGACGAAACTTAAACTTTCGTGATCCGCCTGGGATCAGGAAAGTGGGATTACGAAAGAACCCGATGTGCCGACAAGTTGACCAACTCCCGACAATAGCATACAATTTTATTTCTTCTGTATTTCTTATGCATGAAAAAAGCCGGATGTGCCGACGAGAATACCGCGGCCCGACAAAAGCATACCGAATTCGATTTCTTGTGTGTTTTGCCTGACAAACTTTTGCGGAATTTGTTTTCTTGCGTAGCCTATAAAAGGAACCCGGTGTGCCGGGGAATCGGCTGACGCCCGACAAAAGAAGACAAATAAATTTTCTTCTGTGTTTGCCGGCGCTCCGTGGTGACAAACTAGTTAACTTTCGCCGGTCTTCGCCAGATGAAAGTACTTAGTCAAGACCTTTGAGGGGGGAACCCCCCTCCCCCATAGTGACGCCCCTGAATGTTAGATATCTAAATACTCCTCGAGTCCAAGCTGATTGGGAAACATATATTCTATGCTTTGGCAGCGATATTTCGGCCCTTCTTGGCAAGGTGTTGTGAAGATGGACGAGTGGAGGCGAGGTTTAATGAAGTTAATGGTTCCTGGGGTGTGGGCTGAAGACATTCTGACACCGTAGGTGCCCACTAGCTCCAGGACCAGTCAGGAAACCGGACAAAGGAGACAAGGGAAAGTCTCAGGGAATTCTATAGCTCAGCCGCAGTCAATCCAGAAATCCCTAATCAAGCTGGTTCACACATCCTAGCGAAGCTGGAATTCACATATCCAGTCAAGCCCTAGGCCTACTAGCCGAGATGGACCATAACGTATATCAGTTTACTCGTACGGCAAATCATGTATAAGAGTCGACATAAATAATACAGCACTAACGGGTCCCTAACTAAATATATAAACTGGTCCTTGCCATAAATTATAATACAGAGAGGTCCTGCTTGGACCAAGAATCAAAGAGAACTCTTGGCTACGACTCATTCCGTAGCCAAAATACTTATAATGAAATGGATCAAAGCCTGACCTCGGATTAGCGAGCAGCTAACTGGAGCTAGTGGATAAAGACCGAGTGACCTATTGTCACGATGCCGGGAAATTAATGATGGTGATGAAAACCGAAGAGATATATAGAAAAGTAGGCGATAGAGGGAGGGAATAACTAGGAGGACTATTGCAGAGCAAAGTGCTATGGGATGTCTCCATAACAAAGGGTCCTCGTCAGGATGTCGAACTTCAGGGTCAACGTTGATGAAGGAAGGAACTGCAAGTTAGATATCGATCAGTATATTGCTACTACTACGATAATAGCACTGGGTTAAAAGATTTGGGGAAAAGGAAGAAGAGTTGAAATACTTAATAAAGTGTAGAACAAATGATCATGGGTTATTGCTCAGAAGATTTTGCTAGCGAAGGAAAACCATTTATGTGCATTTATTAAGGCTTTTGCTGTTTCAGGAGCATGATTGCAGTAATCACTCAAAATTAAATCTATTGAAGTTTTCAGTGTGTACGGTTTTGGATGACACTTTAAGAACAGATAAGATTTTGATTATTCAACTCTTCATTTATTTAAATCCGCCAAAGCTGGCGAGTAAAAAAAAATATAATAATATAAATAATAAGTCTGCGACTGACCATAACTAGACCATATACTTTCACAAAATTTACATTCAGTTCATTTATAAAAGTCACACTAGCCTGCAAGAATATCTACGTAAAACTTTAACCAAAATGCAATTATCAGTCATGGTTTGCACACTGCGTAAAATCCGAGCGTATTTTCAAATCCGAGTGTATTTTCAAATCCGAGTGTATTTTACGCACGTATCTGAGCTTGAACAGATTTCCTAGCAATACGGACGTATTTAGATACAAAACGGACCGATTTCCAAATACGTCCGTACTGCTAGAGATCTTTTCAAGCTCAAATACGTGCGTAAAATACGCTCGGATTTTACGCAGTGTGTAAATGCACCATCAATCAACGCAACGCCTCAGAAAAAGTGCTTAATGTTAAGAAAAATTGAAAAAAAAAATTCCCGTTTCTTTTTCAAAATATCAATGGGTTTGTTTAAAATATAATTTTCCATCATAAATAAAAACTAGATTGAAATTTAGAAGACCCGCATAAGAATTTCACAAAATTAAACAAGAGCTGGAAGATCATATGGCACTTGCAAGGCTAGGTCAGATGAAAGTGATGGTCAGCGGTATTTTTTTCACTTTTCGGTGAAGATGCGCCAAACTTGCCAGGCTGGGTCAAAGGATGGAAGTGATGGTCAAAAGTATTTTTTTCACTTTTTGGTTAAGATGCGCACTTTAAGGGTGCTAATAATTAATTTCTAAGCAAAACCCTTGAGGCAAAAAGGATCATGTGCTCATGGCGATCGTGAAAAAGTAAATTTTGCTTAAAAGTTTTTTTTGTATTTTGTGGTTAAGATGAGTTCTTTAAGGGATGGTCGGATCGGAGAAGTGACAGTGTCTAACCCAATAATGTCAAGTTTCTAATGCTCCAGCAAAGTTTTATCGTCCTAGCACATCTGGAAGTACCTTAACTCACGATCACCGGAATTCCGGACATCCCCCTAGAGCCCCCCCCCCCTCGGTACCCGAATCCGGTCTCGATTCTGGCACCTAGGACTTGTGCCTGCACTTCCCACGAAGTTTCATCCTAATCGCTCCGCTCGCGTGTCACAAGATTTCCGGCTCTCCCCTCCGCCCCCCCCCCCCCCCCCAGTTCATCGGATCCGGTCCGGACTCGAAATGGGACATTTGAGACATGAGGTCTTTCAAGATACCAAGTTTCATTAAGATCAGATAACCCGATCGAAAGTTATGCATGCCACTAATTTCCGGATCCCGCCGTCTCCCCCTCCCCCCACGATGGTCAGACCGGGCGAGAGACTGTTTTCAAGTTAATCTGGTCGGGTCCCTGATATGCCTGCCAAGTTTTATCGTCCTAAACCACCTGGAAGTACATTGACTACTGATCTTTGGGATTCCGAAACCCCCCTCCAACTCCCCCCACAGTGTCCGAATCCGGCCCAGTTCTGCCAGTTATATATCTAGAGCTTGTGCTTGTTCTTTCCACCAAGTTTCGTTCCCATCGCTCCTCTCTTAGAGTTTCACACGATTTCCGAGAAAACGAGACAAATTTGTAAACGTTAAAAAAGGTAAAAAAAAAAGATGCAAGCAAGGTCTGTGGAAGAGTAACAGTGTTAAAATTCTTCGCAAGATTACGTCTAGACAGGAAATCCCTAAGACAAACACCGCCCCAAAACTAGAAGAAATGCGTGACTCTACATCTTTAAATACAAAAGCCCTCAGCCTACTCATACGAAGTTTGAACAACATATCTCACCCCCTTCGACCCCCGACGCGACAGACTTCCATGACTAAACTCAAAGAATACATACGTACGCTAGGTGTAAATGGTCTTTGATTAAACCCAAGAAACGATGAGTGTCGTCACTGACGTGCAGAGCTTTCGCCTGGATAAAGGGATAGGGTAGGAACTGATATAGCCACCTTTTTTTTTTCGAAAATGGGTCGACAAATTTTATTAAATTGCTCACAAGACAGTTGTCGAATGCATTCTGTTCTTTTGACCAAGTAAATGCCTGTTGGTATTTAGGAGATAACTAAACTGATCGCACACGCTTGTTGGTCTTTAGTATATTCGAAAGTTGCAACAGCATGTCTCCTCACCCTGTATCGAGAATCGACTATATCGTTGGGTTTTAAAATTTCATGCTAAATTTCCAGATTCCGGGCGAACTACTTGTCCGGAAAAAACATTTTTTTATATTCGGATTCCTTTTACCCCAGAATCGAACATCTAATCAACTTCAAGTTCAACCTTTACTTCCTAAAAAACTTCCGGTTTTTGCCGGATTCCGGGTGAACTACTTTTCCGGCGAAAAAATAGTTTTAATATTCGGATTCAGTATGTCTCCTTACCCATAAAACGACTATCTCATTAGCTTTTAAAATATTTATTTTCCCCCCTTAATCTGAAACCCCTCCCCCACCCCCAAATATACAGCTTTGGCGTCCATCTACGAACTTGACCTATCCCTTGACCCAAAGAATCCTCACACCAAGGTTCATCAAAATATCTCGTTCCCTTCGAGAGTAACCGTGCTGACAGACGGACGAGCAGACAGACGGGCAACTTTTGTGAAAACATAGGTATATCCCTCCACTCACGTTTTGGGATCCCAAAAAGGGGTGCAATTATCTGTATGTAATGATTTTAAATCTGTATTTAATGTTCTAACTTTCTTTAAGGACAAAGATGTTACCACCACTAAAGAAATACTGCTGGCTCATCCACTCTTTCGTGATGATGTGAAGATGTATGTCATTCCGGAGTTGAATGGTAAAATCAGTAACGCAGTTGTGGAGCTCATCAGGAACTCTTCACCGATATTCATTTATACTGCCAAAGCACCGATGCTTCAGGACCCTGTAAGTTTGTCATGAAATTTGGGAAATTTCTTTCATGCCGAAACAACTCTGATTGGACAGTAGAGGTATGCTTATGTGAACGCCTGCTAACAGCGAACGATCGCCGAAGAAAAAACCAAAACCAGGGCATTTTCTCCTATAAATACTAGTAACAATCACTCACGCTTTTGTCACTTTTTTAATATTTTGCTAATTCACGACTGAAAGTGACTCAGCTGACACCTCGTTTGTTATAATTTAAAAAGTTTGCTAGGAGGAACGCACCTTCAGTGGAGAAGATGACGGTCCGAACCGGTAGATGCCTTCGAAAGAGGAAGGACCTTTTTAATAAATTCGAAATCAAAGAAAGTTAATTGAATTTCCACTTCAAGTTTGGGCCAGGATAGCCCTGAAATAGTTGGATGTTAGCTGATATCAAGTTTGTTATTTGTCTTTTCCATTTTACTTTATTATATGAAAGTAAGAAAGCCAAGGTAGTGGAACAGTTAAAAAAGTGTTCAAAGAAGCATACCTCTACTGTAGTGCTGGTGTTAAAGAGCCGTCTTCTTCTTTTGTTTGGGTTGTGACCGTCCCTGAAATTGTCCAGGGGTTATTTGCAGTATCTCTTTTACTAACGTCGAATAACCCCATTCCTAGAAGAATTGACTTACTTTTCCCGACGACCGGGGACGTCGTCCTCAGAGGACGGTCAGCAGCTAGGGCTGAGGCCTTTTCTGGGGCATTGAGAATTCGGTTATCAATTCAATTTCAATCAATTCAATTTCAATTTCAGTTTATTTTCAAAATTCCTTCACGGGCAAGCCGAATATTGGATTTTTCGTCATAAATATAGTAACATCAAAATCTTTGTCATAATTTTGTCATAAATAATAAACTTATATACAATTCGAATCACTGCAAGTGATCATTTACAATTAGCCTACACTTATATCAGAACTGAAAATCAAATAACTATAACATAAACAAGAGTTACGACGAATTATGCATTTCTACCGAATACTACCGAATACTATAAGAAAAGGTTTTACCGGCTTCCCTCCGGCAAATCCTTAGCGTATGTTCGTTGCTGGACCTGAACTGGCCGACTCCGTTGCCGAACTAAAATAATCTTTGTTCGGTTACTTCAAGGAGCATGAAGAACTGCGAGAGATGCGGCGGTTGTTTAGCCAGATCCCTGTCTTCCTTGTTAGCTCCATCTGGTTTCCCTCTGAACTTGCTGAGTCTGATCAGGACCAATGGGTGCAGAATTTCGATTGGTAAGTTTTTTTCAATAAATTACAATTCATTTATTCCCAAAATTCTGATAATACAAAATGCACGGGATTGTCAAGTTACAGTTTGGTTAATTCACATTAAAACTGTGGATAAATTAAGGCACAAATGAGTTCAAATAGCGTTCACTGCTATGAGCGGTTGGGTTCATTAGCTTAGCTTTCTTAACTACCCTTTAGATACTCCTTGTTGGGCGAGTATCCATTCTTTTTAGTTGCCTAGAAGGTTAGTAGGGATGATTCTGAAAACAATCCCATTCCATTCGTTCACAATTCCACGGCAATCTTGTAGGCTAGAGAATTACATTCAGCGGCAGTATATTCTTCGGGGCGTCTATTCCCCTTCACTCAGTGTTCATATTCAGATGCCGAGTCGATGCACATGTCAGTATTTTCACTTGCATTCGACATATTCCGATGCCTTTTGTGAGCGTGAATGGATCCCCAGAAGAGGAGAAATGGCGAGAATGGAAACCTCTTATTATTTGATTGATGGGTTTACTGTCAAGAAGCAGAACATACATCCTAATGGTCACCCCTGATTACGATAAAACATAGATTTAAATGAAAGAAGTTTGAGCCAGCGAGTCTCATGAAGTCTAGATTTTTGTCTTCTAGGCCATGTGGACGTCTTGCCCAAGAATACGTGGATCTTAGACGGCGGTCTAACACAGGTTCCGACAGGAACCGAACTGTTAGGTTTTCCCCTATGGATTATCTGCTGGTCAAGCAAGTTACTGATCTAGGTAAACGTCTTGTATGTTATTTGAGGTCATCTAATGACATTTTGTCGCGGATGGGTTGGTTTTCCATGGACGCATTTTACTTCACTGGTTTGGCTTAGCATTGTTGGATTCATTTGCGACGTTTATTGCTGAAAGCCAAACTTAATCAGTGCTCAGGCCTACATATTGTCAGCTTAGGCTCGTCGGCCGGCGCTAATCTTGGTTTTGACAAAAAGCGAATATCACGTCTCCAGATGAAGAGCTGAGCGCACAAAGGTGAAACTCCCCTTTTTTGACAAATTGAGTTAAGAGCACCTCCTAGCACAAATTCGTGCGCTCTTTCTGCCTGTGCTGTCCAAATTTCGCCAGATAACTCCCTTCTGAGATGCTCAGTCGACAAAGGCGATAACTAGCTTTTGATATGTATAAATTAAATATATAAATAAACTACTTACTTACTTACTTATATACCGACTTTCCAAACTTTAAACGCGATTATCTCGAAACTAGCAAAAAGCGATTTATCACCGTTGTGCGCTCAGCTCTTCAGTTGTCCGTCGACAAAATGAGCTTCGCGACCCAGTATTGGCACCCTCACTTTCAGCTTTGTTGCTAAAGAAGGCAAGAAGAAGAAAAATATAATTTTAGTATAAGGTTTGATCTGATGTGGTAAGATTTTATCTGATTTCTTATCTAACTTTAATCTCTTCTCTGTCCCCATGAATTTCAGCGGGCCGTTAGGCGAAGATTTGCTTATTCTCTTAGCCCGTGGCAAGCTTCTTGGTTAAAGGGCAATTCATTTGCTGACAATACTGACCGCTCTTACCTTCAATCCCGAAGCTTTGAGTTTTGCACCTTAGGTCCGCCCCGCTAGAAATGACCTTTTGCTCGTGTCCCTACTTCGAGACTCGTTAGTCTGCATCACGCATCTCTTCGTAGCCAGACTCAAGGAAATTGGCAAGTCATTGAAGGTGCTTTACGTTAACTCCTCTTTATTAGGTTATCAGCTGCTTCTTCCTGGAACCCGTCTGCGTCAAGGCTCTTCCGGAAACAATTACAGTCATGTTTGCGTCGGATTAGAGAACCTTCCAAGCCTCAACACCTTCAGTCGACGTCAATTTCAGTCCCGCCTCGTCAAATGCTCCTCTGTTCTGGTCGAGGTAAATGCTCATGCGTTTATTCGCCTGCTTTTCTGCTTGTTCCATCTTGGTCTAGCTTCGTCTTTGATTTGCGTTGACATGCCTCATTTTATCTATTTTGTCCATTTAAAACACACTCACATCTCTTTATACCTCTTCTTTGTTTGATTTCAGACTATTGTAAATAACCAATAATCTCAAGTTCTTGAAAACAATGCAAGGACAGTTCAGAAGAGTTTTGCAGCACAAGGCTACACCGTAGGCTCGCATTGATGCGTAGAACATTCCGTTTTGGGATCCCAGAACGTAAGTGGAGGGATACCTATGACTTCGTAAAAGTTGTCCGTCTGTCTGTCAGCACGATAAATCTCGAAGGTGTTGAGATATTTTCTTCCAACTGGGTATCATCATCCATTGGTTTCAAAGTACAGGTCGAGTTCGCAGATGAGCCCTGTAGCCCCATATTTAGGGGTGGGGTTTCAAATTAAGGGAAGAAAAAAATGTTCAAAAAGCCAATAATAAGCTTTTCTCCAAAGTCTTCGAGAAGCCTTCGGCCAAGTGCCATATAGCGATCGCAGTCTCTGTCCGTCTATCGGTCTGTCAGTCCGGGTTTTGCTAGTTCGGGCGCTTCCACGTAAGCTAGCACGATGAAACTTGGCAGGCATATCAGGGACCCGACCAGATTAACTAGATAATAGTCACCATCTGGGGAGGGGGGAGTGGAGGGAGGAGAATCTGGAAAATTGAGGTATGTATAACTTTTGAACGGGTATCGGATCTTAATGAAACTTGATATTTGGAAAGCCTCGTCTCTGAGAAGACCGACTTCAAATCCGGAGCAGATCCCGTGACTTTTGGGGGAATTGGAGGGGGGGGGGGGGGTGGAAATCTTAAGGACGCTGAGAGTGGGAATCGGGATGAAACTTGGTGGGAAGACCAAGCACAAGTCCTAGATACATCGTTGACATAACCGGGTTGGATTTGGACTGTGGGGGAAGTTGGACGGGGGGGGGGGGGGTCCGTAATCCGGTGATCCCGCGAGTTCGATACTTCGTGACGTACCAGGACGATGAAACTTAGTAGGCACATCAGGGACCCGAATAGACTGACTTGAGCATAGTCGTTTGTCCGATCCGACCGTAGTGGGGGAGTGGAGGGATGGGTAATCCGGAATCTAGTGGCATGCATAACTAACGGGTGATCGGATTTGAATGAAACTTAGGAAGTGGAAAGGGCTCTCGTCTTAGATGGTCCATGTCAAATCCAAACCGGATCCGATGCTTGTGTGTGTTTGGGGGGGGGGAAGTTGGAGGGGGGCACCGGAAATCTCGTGAAACGCTTAGAGTCGAGGGATCGGGATGGAAGTTGGTGGGAAGGACAAGTGTATGCCGTAGATACGTGCTTGACAGGGCCAGATCGTATCAGGGCTCTTTGGGGGGGGGGGGGGGTCCCGAAATTACTGTGATCGCGAGTTAGGATACTTCCAGATGGGCTAAGGACGATGAAACTCGGCAGACATAATAGTGACCCGACCAAATGGACTTAAGGACCCGCGATACTAGGCCCTATGAGAACTTCCGTTCCTGGATCCGACCAGTTTTGGGTGAGTTAAGGGAAGGGGAATCCGGAAATTACCGACTTCCGTAGGTTGGGAACGGGTGGTCCGATTCGAGTGAAACTTCATGGATGATAAGAACTGCTGACCTAGATGTGCAAAACATATGTCCGAACCACATGCGGTCATGGTTGTGGGTGTCAGGGGGGGGGGGGATCTTAAACTTTATGACATGCACAACAACCAAACGAATGGGATGCATGGATGACAGTACCGAGTTTTTGCGTCCTATATTTCTTATTTGGCGTCCGGACCCGATCCGGCAACCGTAGGAGGAGGATGAAGCGGGACCCGTAAATTTGCAGATTGGAGTCAGTCGGGAAGAGGTGGTGTCAGAGATGCGAAGTTTATGTGTCCGAGTCGTATTCGGCCACAGTGGGGGGAGTTGAAGGAGGAGTCCCTAATTTTGTGGCTCGAATAGGGGTCAAACAAGTGGAGCGATTTGAATGAAACTTTAGGATCCGGATAACACGTTGGGGGGGGGGGAGGGTATCCTATTTCCAGGTCCAAGCCTAGGGGGTTGAAGGGGATATTTTGCGACGTTCTCATCTACTTTCTTATACCACCTGCTCGTAAGAAGCGCCAGACGAGCTCGTAGGTATTGTTTAATCTGCACAGGACAAGAAGAAAACCATACGGTTTGCTGGACCCACTTCCGGCCCCTCTCGCACAGCCTAAGACTATTTGTGTTTTATTGTTTGCTTATTGTCCAGGTGCATGATCGCTGTCTGCGGCTTTTCGTTTTATCCGCTTTCGATGTCGCACGGAGTATGCAAATCACCCCTCGCCGAATCCAGTTCGCAAAGCGCCAAGAGGCGGAGCTATACAAGAATCTCATGAACCTGACGACGGGAAAGCATGATGAAATCAGGAGCATGATTGTTGATACACTGACGTCTCAGAGGGAGGAATTAATCGAGATGGCGCGGAATCAGAAGTTTCCAGGTAAACTGCCTCGAAGAGATTTTTCCAAAGACGTCGAAAGCCAATTTCTTAAAACCTAGCGATTGACAATCAGTGGCCAAAACAAGACAGTATCATCGTTGACTACCAGTGCCTATTGGCATAAAATACATGAGCGACCTAGCTTGTCCTCTGGCCGATGTGGTAATTAAATATTCCTTGAGCCCAAGTTGACTTTTAAACATATATTCAGATAATATATACAACGGATACGTCAGCTCGGATGCTTCATCAGCGATATTTCGGCCCATCTTGGCAAGGGTCCTCGTCAGGCTGTCAATCTTCAGGGTCAAGGTCGGGGAAGGAAACAAACCTGTAATAAGTAACTGAATAAATATATATAATAAATAACTGAAGCTTCCTCTTCAATAAATAACTGAAGCTTCAGCCAAGAAGCGCCGAAATATCGCTGATGAAGCATCGTAGTTGACGTATCCGTTGTATACATTATTTGAAGATAGGGTAATTGCCTGTCTACTTGCTACCCGTGTGTTCACGACTGCCAGCTGTCCATGGACAATCAGGCAGCGGTATACCATGTGCTTGAAGTGTAGCTTATCTTCCACTGAAGATCATTTCCACATTGCTCTTAAACTTACTGTTCTTCACGCACGACCACAAATTCGCAGTCTAGTCTTCTCGGCGCCAACGCCGCCCTGAAAAGTTTTCGCATTGCAAACTCATTGCTCCGTGGACTACAACCACGTTCACATGTCCCTTGTGGGTTTGTATAAGAAAGGGATCCATTGAAAGTAGAATTCTGACCAGAACATGTGTCTCTGCTCATGGCCTATCAATGCTTTGTGAGATGCTTACAAGAAGCACCCAGAGATCGGGCTTGGAATGTGTTGGTTAGCTATTGAAAAAAAGGTCAAAAGGTGCTAGTGGGTTCCATGTGTGGAAAGTAAATCCTCAATGGAAGGAGCTGGCGCTCCAATCACCTGTTCAGAGCAAAGCCAAAGTATAAATTCACCTCAAGTCTCCCTCCAACCTTGACACGAGATTAAGAGCGTTTTCCACTCTACATATCGCATGACGTACTACGCATGACGTCACGAATTCTGGCTTCTTGCCGTCAAGGCTGGAACGATTTTTCTGTTTTCCAGCAGAATATCATGCCACGGGCGAATCCGACCAATCACTTTACAGAGATGCGGAGTTGCCACGCTTACTACGCTCCCGAGCATGGTAAGCAAATAGTTACTATTAGTTACTATTTCGAGAAGGTTAGAACGGTCAGCGTAGTAACTTTCGTGAGGTTGGAACGGAAAATGGTAACTAATAGTTACTATTGTTAGAAGGGTGGAACACGCTCTAAGAAATCTGCTTTTTCCCTTTTGGTTGCCAAGGTCGCTCAGTATGGTTGAGCATGTACGGTGCCCCCCCCTCCCCCACCCCAATTTTGCTCCCCCGAGTTTGTGCTCACCCAGTCCGGTCTGATAGGTGTTGACGACTCCGAAGACAGTGGGTTCGAAGAAGGCCATCATATGAGCAGCCAGGACGTGGAAAAGCACACAGATATTATCCAGGAACTGGTCATCGACGCCTTGAACAAAGCAGTTGCTTCACAGCTCGTCAATTCAATCGACCTTTTTCGAAAGTCGGTGATCGGGACGCTACAACGGTGCGTGGAAGCGCTCGAGGAAGAAGACGAAGAAGATGATCATCGAGCACTAGACTCCTTAAAGCAGGTGAGTCAGTTTGCAGTTGCCGTTTTCGTATTTTTTGTAGCTAGCAGTATTGCTCGTTAGAAATACCGAAAATCAGGGTTGCAACATCAACATTTTTAGAGAGTGGCTTTTGGCCCAGAACAGAGAGTGCATTGGGAGTGAAATCTATTTTCATAAAATGTTCACTTTTGGTCTGAATCGTCTCTGGAAAAATTACACGTCTTAATTTTACTTAATGAAACAAAAACTTGAAAGAGCGTAAAATATTACACATTTGGTCATTTTCTGAAATAGAGTGATTTTTATATAGTATACAGGAGTGACACAAACAAAATTGAGTGACAATTCACACTATCGTGCGACATGTGGCAACCCTGCCGAGAATACCTAAGAATTTTCAACTCCTTTTGACCGTAATTCGCTATGCCACCTCGCGACACGACGTGTGATTGGCTTTTTCTCGTGCTTCGGAAAACTCCTCAAGCTTCCGTGTTGGTTCTCGCTCTCGAGAGGCATATCCAACGGCGCAGCTAGCTGATATACCAGCTGCCTCGCGCACTTAGGCTTTTCATTTGAAGTTACTATAGGCGTATTCTCGCCGTTCCCCGAGGACTCCTCGGGGAAATGAAGGGAACGGCGAGAATAGAGGGAGTCACTCCACGCGGACTCCGCGTACAGAAACAGTGAGAACACGGGGAATGCTTCCAAAATCGATTTTGTTCGGAAAAAAAATAAACAGTTGACAAATTTAGTCTGGATCCACTTTATTTTTGGTTTTGTTTATTCTGATTGTTTTTGATTAATTTTACATTGCACCAACACCAGCAAAAATTGATTCCCCAAATCTGAAAGGGAGTCCTTTTTGAAGATGGTGATGGTAATCGGAGCATTCCCGTCCGTGGGACTCGCGAGAATACGGGGAGTGAGTCCTCGGGGAACGGCGAGAATACGCCTTATCTCTCCAGAACGAACCTTCGTCTGCCCTTTTGGTGACTGTATGTAGAAGGAATCTCCCTGTAATGTAGTTGCTTTTGGTTGCCTTGTTCGCCTTGAGTTGCCTAGAGGGTAGCGTGTCGTTGCCTTGCGGGTAGCGTGGCGCAGCCGTTAATACCTTCGGAGACTTGTCCGGTTGATTCTAGGGAATACGAAGGGATTTATTTGCGGAATTAATTTACGACAAAAATCGAATGTGTATACGAATTCAGTGTTCCGGATCTTCTTCCAATTCAGTTTCTTCTGTCTTCCGCGACATGCTCGGCCCCAACAATCAAACGTAGTTAATTCGATATCAATACGATATAAGAAGAGATTGTAAACTAGGGTTTTTAAGTCTGATTTTCACCCAGTCCTTTATTTCGCCCTTCCCTTTGTTTGTTCCGACTGCCATCTCACGGGGAGAAAAATTCTCAAGGCAGAGCACGGGCGAGATAAGAGGATGGTACACGTTCCCGGATGCTATAGTGGGCGACATCGAGCTCGTCAACGCCTCTTTAATAGCGGTGGAAATAGCCTTTTGGCGATCAACGACTAAGCCTCCTTGTTCCCCTAGTGCTAGCGACTGCGTAGTGATTTTCTTGAAGTGGGAAATTGATTGACAGTGTTTATAGATACTCAATGCAGCCTACCAAGTTCAACTGAGCCTCCGTGCGTCGACGTCTTTTGTTCAGACTGTGTTCGAACAGCTGATCCAGCTCATCGCCCAGATCGTTTTACCGTGGAATGCGCCACCGAAGCCAGACCGAGAGTGGCGGGCAGGGGTTGCCGCTGACACGTTGGACTCGCTGAATCCGACCCGAATGGCCAAAGTCATTTGTGATCAGGTACAGTGATACAAATATTGGTTTCTTCGTGCTTTATAAAAGTCGGGAATTTGTATTTTGAAACCGAGGGTGGCGTTTTGGGGTGGCGGGTGTGGAAATTGTGTAAATACGAGCATCTGTGTAAAACAGTGAAGTACAGGAATGTTTCCGTTTGTCGGGTGGAATTTCTGTGAGATTTTCGGGCATTGGACTCTTGGTTGAAAACACATTTTCTCGATCACTATTATTCCTCAGATTTGTATTTTGTATGACTAGGCCTATGTGCTTTTCCTCCGCTGGGACTTCGCGAAGCTTGAGTCTGCGAGGAACTTATAAAAAGCGAGAGCCTACCTTGCTTTCGGGTTGTGTTCAAGACTTGCCTGCTGCCAGAGCTGGTGGACTCGGACTCTGGACTCGTCTCGAGACGCCTTTTTCAAGGACTCGGATTTGCTGGAACGTCATCAGCTCTGTCTGCTGCCATTCTGTTTTTACTTTTAACTTGGTGAACTTGGTTTCCGATCCTAAATTTATGTTTCTGTATTACTTAATTCTGACTTTGTTTAATTAAACAGTCGTGGCTGTAATAGCATATTTACCCCTTAGACATCTAACGTGTGCCGGGAGCAATTGTTTTATTTGGAAAACTTCACAGCGCGTTTTCTCATTTGCGAAATGATTTGAATCTAAACAGACAGCTGACAAAAAAAAAGAATAAATAAGCACCAGAAAACCAAGAACAAATAAGGACCATCCTTATCTCTGTAATACGACCGTGCGGAGTTGGAGAAATCTCTGTGTCCTGCCCGATGCAATCCCGATTAAAAATTGGTAGCCTGCGTAGTTGTATGGTAGTTGTACTGTAATAGCAAAGAATACTATTATTTAATGTGCCTCAGATTGGTCCAATCTGAAGTAGTAGTATCCAGTAGCATCCTGTCTTGCCATAGTAGCATCCAGTCTTGCTAATAGCAGTATGCAGTAACACGGTAGCCTTGAAGTAGAAGAATGTAGTAGCATCAGTTAGTACTGCATGCTACTTTTTCGTACTTCGTACTACTATTTTGAGATAAAGTTTTCATCGGGAAACGAGCGGAGGGTAGCAGCTGCACGGAACATTACAATTCGTTACCTCTATAAACAGCTATATCGCTGTAAAGCCCCCAAAAAGAAATTTCCAAAGTAAAAGCCGATTGGTTGTCTAGACGCGCTGATGAGCGGGTCAGCGCACCTCCTGCGCTAATGTCTCTGATATGCGCAACGGCGAAGAGGGACGTAGACGAGAAGCAACTGAGAGCTCAGCAAACACCTCTAGCTCAGCTCAATTTTGTCGGTTTATCCATCGTTGCAGCATGGGACCAAAGATGGAGGTTCTAATGGCTTATTTGTTCTTGCAAAAGCGCAAGTTGAAAGTTAGTATTGGCCTCGTTTTCAAAACAGAACATGGCAAGAGGATCAGTTCAACCAAGGGTTGTCGGCGCTATCCACCTGTCGAAGGGCTTCTTCTTGTTAGTTGCCAAACAACGTTTGCAATTAATATAAACCAGTCAGAAAACTGATATGCTCGTAATTATGTTTGTTATCAGATTGTATTTTAAAATTGCAAGATATATGTGATTGTTTATGACTATGTTGACCATGTATGATGATCCACCACTATTTTTGTAAAAAGATAACATGGAATTAAACGAATTTGAATTAGAAGTGGTTTGTTTTTTGCCATGTTAGACGAAAATGTTTAGGCCGATAGATTGTAGAAGATAAGGGTCTCTAAGTAGCTGTGAGTACCGAAATATCGCTACTTGTTTGAAGCGTCCGTTACCTAAACGGCTTTCCTTACCTAGTTGTGCGAAAGGCTCCGAGAGTCCCATGAAGCTTTTCAACAGTCGATGAGGCAACTTGAGCTGCGGCACAGTGAACGGCTGGAGAAGTATGAAGAGATCGGTCAAAGAATGCGAAGGTACCATGCTCCGAGACTGGCAAGGCTTTCCTTGGAGGTTGTGTCGCTACGAGATGCGGTCAGCTATGGTGAGTGGCCAAAAATTTGTACACACACACATATCATGACAGTTGTAACCTTTGTCAAGATAAATACTCCTTGAGCCCAAGTAGCCGAGGAAACATATAATCCACGTTCCTTCCCCAGCGTTGTCCCTGAAGTTCGACAGCCTGACGAGGACCCTTGCCAAGAAGGGCCGAAATGTCGCTGCCACAGCATCGTAGCTGACAGAACCGTTTCGTGCATTGTTTGAATATATGTGCCAAGAGTTAGGGATTTTTGACCAACTGGCACAGACCAACTCTCTCCACGCTCCGATGATTTTGCGTCTGTGTGGTATGTTTGAACTTCGACAACATTCCCTTGATAGCTTAGTGATACTACCCATGCTGGATGAACTTCTTTCTGCAACCACGTGTTTCGCTTCGGCTTGTACAGAAGGGAGCAATCAGGAAGAAAACGGATGGGTGTTGGAATTCATGTTCTGGATTTTGAGATTATTTAGAGAAGATTTGTCAAGAGAAGAAATAGTAATCTCGGTGAAGGTTTGGTATATTTTTTTGTAGTAGAAGTAGATAAAGTGTGTAGGATAGGTTTAGTGTATGACAAACGTAGAGAATGGCTAATGCCATCTCTACTGATGACCCGGCTGGTAGCCAAGTAAGTAAAGTGGACACCGATCTTTGTGTGCTAGGATATCTCATTAAGTGCTCAGCAGGGACAAGCAATGCAGAAAAATTCGGACCAACCCAAGAGTCAGCAAAACTGTACATTGCAAGAAAGCTCAGTATGGCCCTGAAAGCAAGGGGATCTAGAGAAACATATGGAGAAGTTTTGAACAAAGCAGGACCAGGTGGATCAGTAGTGATTGTAGCAAGAGACCAAGAGTATCTGAAAAAGATCCTAGCGATCAAAGAGATCAAGTTCAACGATGACAAAATAGTCCTTGAAAAAGCTGATCCAAACACACTTTTCAAGAACAGGATCTCAAAGAGGATGGGAATTATGTTCATGGAGAATGAGGTAGCTACATTTGAAGACACGAAAGAAGACCTACTAGAACAAACTAATATCTCCGAAGTAAGATTAATGGGAAAACCCAAGAGTGGAAAAGAGACTTATGGAATGATAATCACGTTCAGCTGTAACCAGGTGTTCCCAACAACTTTGAGATTATGGGGTATGAACAAAAGAGTGTCACAGTACATCCCTCACCCTATCCAGTGTTTTAGGTGTCAAAGGTTTGGTCATAGAGCTCTGGAATGCAGGGGACGAGAAAGATGTATGGTTTGTGCTGGTGAACATAGATCCAGGGATTGTGACAGGAAGGAGGACGAAAGTCAGAAAATGTGTGTGAACTGCAAAGGAAATCACACAGCTAACTCAAGAGAGTGTGAGAAAAGACGGGAAAGGATGGAAATAATGAAGAAAGCCATCTCAGAGGATATTTCGGTGAAAGAGGCGAGAAATGAAGTGGTTGGAAAAAAATATACCACCCCACCCAATTATCAAGACCCAAACATCTACCCGCAGCTCCAGCGTTCTCAGTCTACTAGTGGTGTACCTGGCGTCAAAAATGAAATAGAGACCCTAACTAGAATGATAGAGAAACAGAACAAAGCCATTGCAAACTTAAGCAAAATAATTGCAGGTTTGATTGCAATCCTCCCACAGAATTCTGCCAACAAAGGTAAAATCCAGGCAATAAAATTGCAAATGATGGAAATCAGCAAAACTAACGAGTTAGAAGGAGAAACTGAGGATGAGAGTGAAGATGATGGCGACAGTGAAATGGAGTCTGAAGACCAAGGAGCAAGACTAAAAAGAAAACCAGAAGCGGACTCCCCCAAAAATGGTCATGCACGAAGGAAAAGCAAAAAACCATGAGGATAGTACAGATTAATGCAAACTGTCTGTCCCAGTCTAAAAGAATTGAGCTGAGAAATCTACTTGTAAGAGAAAAACCGGATGTGGTATGTATTCAAGAAACGTTCCATACGGCAGTTGACAAATCTTACTACAAAGGTTATCAGTCTTTTAGATGGGACAGAAAAGTGGGGAAAGGAGGTGGTCTTTTAACACTAGTTAGGGACAAATTTATCGCTGAGGAGAAAACACTAGTGGCAAATGGTTCTCCCGAAATTGGAGTGGTAAAGGTAACAAGTATGGAAGGTAAGTCAATTAGTGTAATAAATTATTATAATAACAGAACAGGTAATTTCAGCAAACCTCAGTTAAGAAAAGTTCTAAAAGAAACAGAACACCCAAAAATAATAATAGGGGACTTCAATCTTCATCATACTCTATGGAACGAGAGCCACACAGAAGATAGTAAAGCAAAAGAATTAATAGAGATACTGCTGGATCCTGATGAACAGATAGCTCTAGCTACACCAAAAAACCTTGCAACAAGGCTAAACAAGACAACTGGAGAAACAACAACACTAGATCTGACTATTGTATCAAATGAGCTAGCAACAGACCTACTAGTCTACTCCAAAGACGAGTTTGACTCTGACCATTTTGTAATTTTTAATGACCTAGAGCTTGAAACTCAGCCCTCTACAAACAACACAAGAGAAAAATGGTCATTCTCTGACAAAAGAGTTGCTCGATGGAAAGAGGAAGTATCTAAAATAAACCTTACTCACCTAGAAACACTCCCTATAGAAGAGGCGATAGAAGAGCTCACAGAAAGGCTAATAGAAACAGGGAAGAAACACCTGGCTATAAAATTTGACAAAGGAATGAGAAAGAAGGTATATAACTCCACCCCTGGATGGACAGCCAAATGTGAAGCACTAAAAAAGCAGAGGCGAGAACTAAGGAATAAAATAAGAAAAATCAGCAATCCTGGAAATATAAACATGTCCAGGTCTAGAACAATAGCTGAACTCAACAAAGTGACTGCCCTGCTGCGACTAACTGTCAAAGAAGAAAGAAACAAATCATGGAAAAAATTAATCAATGAAAAATTCAGAGGAAACATCCCAGCAAGATGCTTGTGGAGGAATTTCAAGAAATTTGTAAAAAAAGAAACGTATGTATGTGAACCAAAAGTCCTCAAAAAGGATAGTCAACACGTCTTTGGAGATGGGGAGAAAGCAGAGATCTTGGCTGATCACTTCGAAAGAACATCTAGGAGAAGTGGACAACAAACAACTGATAACGCAAAGTGTAAGCCTGCAGACAATCAGGAACATTGCAGTAATAACAAGAAAGAACCTATGATAAACCTAAAGGACATCCAAAGAGCAATAACCCAACTAAAGTCGGGAGCTACAGGAAACGACAGAGTCCATAACAGTATGTTAAAAGCTCTCCCTAATGAGACCATGAAGGTAATTTTAGAACTGTTCAATAAGTCCCTAAATGAAGGAGTAGTTCCACAAATATGGAAACATGCAGTAATACACCCGGTCCTGAAACCAGGAAAAGATCCGAAAGACCCTGCATCCTACAGACCAATCTCCCTACTATCATGCCTCGCGAAGTTACTTGAAAGGGTAGTAAAAGCAAAGATCATAAAGGCCCTAAAAAGTAAAATACAGATTGAACAGTTTGGATTTTACGAAGGACGGAGCACCACTGACACCCTGATAAGGTTAGAACATCATGTTAAAAAAGGTTTATTGAAGAATAGATATACATGTGGAATATTTTTTGACGCTAAAGCAGCATTCGATAAGATTAATATTGAAAAGCTCAAAGTGAAAATTCGAGATCTGAAAATAGATAAAAGGTACAGTAAGTGGCTACAAGAGTGGATAACGGGTAGAACCTTTTCAATAAGGATTAACATTACGTTGTCAACGGTAAGGAATCTGGAAAGTGGGGTACCCCAGGGAGGTGTCCTAAGTGCCTTGTTGTTTGCTTTGTATATAAGTGACCTCAGTGCAGATAATATTCAAAAAACAAAGATTTACCTGTATGCAGATGACCTAGCTGTCACTATTGAAGGCAAAAGGATAGAAGAAATCCGGACCTACGGACAGAAAGCTGTAGATTTCATAGCACAGTGGGCGGCGGAAAAAGAAATTACCCTCTCAGAAGAAAAAACAAAAATGATGATGTTCACCAACGACAAAAGACAAGCCCCAGATCCAAACATATACTTGGGAGGAAAGAAAATTAAGTGCTCAGAGACCGTCCGATATCTTGGAGTTATCCTTGACAGGCAGCTGACTTGGGAAAAACACATAGGAGAACTCACAACAGCTATAGACAAGCGACAGATGCTTATTAACGCATTAAGTCACAAAAAGTATCAAGTCCCAAGGAATGTCCTTTTGCAGTTCTCTGTAGCAATAATTCTTGGAAAGATTGACTATGCTTCCCTGGTATACGCATCAGCCAAAAAACAAATTCTTGCGAAATTGAACACAAAATGGAACGAATCACTAAGGAGAATAACTAATGCTTTAAAATCAACACCAGTCCCAGCATTACATATTGAAACTGCTACAACTTCACTATCAACAAGGAGACAAATACTAATGACAAAATATGTATTAAAAAAAAGAGGAAATGAACAAGAAGACGTTATCAAAAATGAGATCCTCCTGGATCCATACCTGATGGACTACAGATTTGGAATGCATGTGACTCCATCACTAGTGAAACTTCTGAAGGAGTTTCCAAGCACCATGTCACCGCTCACTATACCAGCAGACCTGTTGAAAAAAACGGAAGGATTGGAAAAGAATATCTCGCTGAAGATTCATGAAGAAATAGGACATAAAGCTGGAATGTCCGAGCAATCCCTACTGCAGTATTCACTGAAAGAACTAGAGAAGTTCAAGGACCACAAAAAATACTACACTGATGGATCGAAGATGGGAAATCTCACTGGCTGTGGTATTTGGGATGAACATAATAAAAAAGGCATCCAGCAGAGACTATCAGACCACACCAGCATTTACATGGCGGAGTTGTATGCTCTCGCGACAGCAGTAAAAGAAATAAGCAACAAGGGATTAGAAGAGAATTACCTAATTTGTTCAGATTCCCTATCCTGCTTAGAATACCTAAAAAAAGCCCATGAGCAAGCACCGACTATGGTAAGAGACATTGTTCAAAATGTAAGAATGACTGAAGAAACAGGGAGTTCCATAACAATAATGTGGGTCCCAGCCCACGTCGATGTGTCCGGGAACGAAAAAGCTGACCAACTGGCTAAGGAAGCAACAAAAAAGGAAACTAAGGTAGACCTACTGTTACCTCCAGTTGAAGCTGCAATGAGAATAATCGAGAAACTGAAGACAATAGAACTCGAGAATTTTAAATCCAGGTCATTGAATCTCTACCTAGAAATAACTGATTATAAATACATAACCCGAGAAATGGTGCATCAAGAAAAAAAGGTAGCAGACATACTTTTCCGAGTAAGAACTGGGCACGCAAAGACGAAAAAGATGCTGAAAAGGTGGAATAGAACAGATTCACCAGACTGTGAGGATTGTAAAGTGGAGGAAAATTTGCACCATGTACTTATGGAGTGCAAAAAGTACGAGACACAGAGATCACGATTGAAAGAACAAATAGAAAGGAGAGGTATACAGTTCGGTATAAAGGAACTATTAGGAAAAGTTGGAAAAAATAACCAAAAAGAGATGGTTAAGTACTTAGGACAATATGTAAAAGATACTGGTTTGATTAATATTTTGTAAATTAATGGATAACAGGTAAATGTTGGTGTAGGAATGTTGAATAATGCATGAAATGTATGGCAATAACGTCCGTTTTCTCCTCCCCTGTTTAATTATTGTAAAATAATTTGTAAAAAGTAAATTGCAAGTACAAAATTTTATAAAAAATAGGATTATTGTAAATAATTAAATTAGATTTAGTATATTTGTAAATTATTTAATATTAATAAGTTTTTATAATTGTATATTGAAATGAATATTTGAATTTTTATTTTGAGTTTGAGTTTAGATAAGTTATTATAGTGTTTTTGGTTGTTGTTTTTTTTTGTGTTTTTTTTTTTATAGTTAATAGTCAAAAAGTATATATAATATTTTTAAAATCATTTATTTTTTAGGGAGGTTTTTAGATATGAAATTTTTTGTAAATTGGGGTTATGTTACGACATGTTCTCATATATGTTTGTGAATGAAAACAAGTCGTAATAGTTTTGTTCATGAAAGAAGTTATATAAAAATGTTTGTTTAGTTTTGGTATATATATTTAAGAAAAAAGTGTATAGTAGTTTTGTTGTGAAATGTTTGAAAGTAAAGTTTGCCACTACGATGAAGGATTTCCTAATGACGGTAGGACGTCCTTCATTTCGTAGGATGGGCGCTGTTTATTTTTGTTGATTTAATTGTTATTGGTATAATACACTTTTTGAAATTTTTTGACTATTAATAGTAGTGTCTTAGTTTTATAAGGAAATTGATTTTAAATTTTAACAGGGTATTAGATTAATTGACTGATTATGTGTAGCAGACTGTTTATATGTAGTAGAGTAGTTATTGTGACGAAGCATGGTTGTGTGATGGTGAGGGGGTCAGGGTAAATTAATCAAGAATTTGTCATTTTAAGGTAAGAGACAAAGTCAAGAATAAGGATTCTGGAGCGTAGAGAAGAAATTCTGGAAGCTCCAATCAACAACACAAAACAACAGAAGGGAGCAATACATTTCTCTACACTGTAAAAAGTTCCTTCGAGTAAGGATTGAAGTTAACTGTAGTATTTGCTACTGGGATGAATCTTATCTCTACTGAGGTAAGATTAATCCCAATTAGAGATAAGAGAAGATTTATAGAGAAGATTAATCCTGGTAGTAAATACTGCAAGTTTTTTTTTTTACTGTGTAGGCAACACAGTTTGGAATCGGCATCGAAAATGGACATGGAAAAACTCGTACGTCTTCTTATTGAACAGTAAATAAGGTCTGGTACACACGATCATTTTCTGATATGGAATGTGAATGGTGCTTGTCCGCGAATTTTTTTATTTTTTATTATTCAATAGAGGTTATTTTTAAAGTTACACCACACAAGAAAAGTAACCCTCAAAAGTTAAAATAGAAAACTGAATTTCAGCTCAAATGGCTCGGAAATAAATGGGGTTCAATTTGATTAAGGAAATAAAAAGTTCGTTACATTAAAACACATTCTGAGCTCTTACACTGTCAGAAGTTTCATAAAAGATAGCGTATAACACTTTCAAGAATAACACCTTTTCACTTAGAAATAAAGTGTTATGACCAATTAAGTTTATTTAAACTATTTCGTGCCTAGATCTCCAACAACACCTTCAATTGGTAAAAATACTAACGGGAACGAAAGAAACATAACAGATAACATCCGAAAGTGTTATCTGTTGAAACCGCGCATCCTTCTGTTGTCGTTATGTAACTTCTGACAGTGCAGTATTTCTACCTGTTGCAGGTGTTGTTGGAGATCTAGGCACGAAATAGTATAAACTTAATTGGTCATAACACTTTATTTCTAAGTGAAAAGGTGTTATTCTTGAAAGTGTTATGCGCAATCGGTTATGAAACTTCTGACAGTGTAGCATTTCTTTGCAGTTTTTACTATATTTAGTGCCATCGTTTGAAAAATAAAGCTTCTTAACTCAACCCTCGGAACGTGAACTCCTACGTAACCGTAGTCTATATTGCTTTAGACGAGCTTTGCAGAAACCAATGGCCTATTTTATGCATTGTGTAATTATTATTATTGAAATGACGAATTGATCAATTTACATATAAGATAAATATTTTAGTGTAGTTATGTGTGACGTAAAGGTCAAATTCGGCGTATGTGCTGTGAAAGGTAGCTTTTATGAATAAACGCCGCAAATATCCCCCAGGTTGAACCAGTCCGGGCTAAAACCAACCGATACGGTATGTTTTATTCCAAGCAGTATTACAATTTACTATGCATCACAAACGTGCTAAGCAGCGAGTTTTATTTTTTACGTTTGGGCAAACTTAAAGGATCCCTTTTACTTATTCTGCCTTTTAAATTATCCCAGCTCTCTAGTGTGATAATAAACATTAGAAATCCCCTCCCTTCGCCATTGTTTAGTCTTACACCTACGACTTTTTAGCGCTTTTTCCGCAAAGCCGAGTTTGACAGTGTCAGTCGAGCAGCGCAACCCCCCCCCCCTCCCCCTAAAGCTTGAAGGTCCGCCGGTAACTCTTCGAAAATAAAGGCATGCGAAGCTTCAAAAATTTGTTTTCTGTTTTGTAAGACTTTGTATATAGCCAAGAGGTCGATCGTGTGTTTTGGACTCTTTTCTTTTGCTTGTTTTTTTCCACTTTTTAACCATGGTGCGCACAGTTTTCTAATATTTTGCGTCCAACCTCCGCTTCATAGACCGGGAAGTATGGACAGATTCGACAAGCATCAACAAGAAAATCACTAATTTCACGGGGCAAGTATTGGTATTTTCGGAAAACGGTTGAACATATTATTTCTAGCTTTAAAGACGAAATTTATTATCAATTAGTCAATCATTTATTCTAAAAACCGTGCCGGACGTAGCTGTTGGTTGTTTTTTTGTCTTTAATAATACTGAAGATAAAACAAAAACGTACATTCACAGTTGAAGTTTGTCGTAATGCCAATATTTTGTATTTACTGTATGTTGTGTTTACATTTGGCTCGCTACTATGTGGGTATCAGTAAAGAACTATTCTGTTCTACTTTTTTTATTTTTCTTTGAAGGTTTGCCGGTGCTCGGCAGAGAGATTGGGCGGGGTCAGTACGGAGTCGTCTTTTCCTGTGAGTCTTGGGCAGGCTTCAGTCCCTGTGCCGTTAAAACAGTTGTCCCACCCGATGACAAGCACTGGAGCGACCTCGCAATGGAGTTCTATTATTCGAGGTATGAGACACTGATTATATGACCTTCGGCGCAGCGACCCTTTGAGTCGTCGCTTCTTTTCTGACGGCGTAGTAATCTATATGACTAAGTCCAAAACACGCCAGTGATCCTCAGGAAGAACGAGAAAACGTCTCACTAACGACTCAAACTCAACAGCTCAGATACTGTGTCAACCAATCACGACGATCTTTGGGAGCAGATGTGATACCGCTTCCGGCTCTTCCGCTAGGTACCCGGCGATTTTGCGTCGGCAAGGAGAGTTAGTCATCAAGAGTATTGTGGTATGATACTTTTTGCGAAAAACGTGTTGGCCATAGCAACAACAAAGTCTACACAGAAAAAGTAGAACCAGTCGCATGACCAATATATATATTATTCACGTAAACTGTCTTCGTTGTTCCACTGCTACCCGAAACCTCGCTAGATTTTTTACTCCCCCAGAATATTTATACTCGATCAACTTAATTAGCCCCTCCTCACCTAGTATTTCCCTCCGAAAGAATTCCAGCCTTAGGCCTTGCAACTCATCACACCTACACGTAAAACGCAATAAGTTTGTATTTCTTGAATTTGTATTTCCCGCTAGGGTTTTCGATGCCACCACTGTCCAACAAGGCCCGGAGCTAGTGTTGTAAACGGTAAAATTGGTCACGGTAAAATTTGGTTTTACGTATTTTACAGTAATTTTACGGCCCCCCGTAAAATTGGTATTTAACAAATTTTAACAATTTTAATATTTACGCAATTTACGTATTTTACCCCTATTTCACCGGGATATTTTACCTACATTACCGGTATTTTACGTAATTTACCCGCATTTTACTGACAACTTCAAACTTTTTGCCGCGCAAGCCACCCAGGGAGGCCTAATTTGAAATAAATTTGAACATTTTTCAGAAACTTTTTTATGTAATTTAGCCCTATTTGCTTGTCGTGCAAAAGTGCCGCGCGAAACCACCCAGGGGCTCTAGGGACGAGGGAGGCGTCTAAAAGGGGCTTGACTTCTGAATTTTTTAGGGACAGCAATATGAATAGAAGGGTGAAATTTCGAAAGAAAGTGACAGTATTGCTAATTGTGCAGGTCTGCTATGAAAAGTTTTAAGGCAAGTGCTATTATGCTACTATGGTTTTTTAGCTGTGTTTTTATGGCACTTGCAGCCTCTGGCTCAAGTGCCATATACCGATCACAATTCCGTCTGTCGGTCGGTCCGAGTTTTTTTGTCCCACATATCCGAGTTAGGGTACTTCCAGATGTGCTAGGACAATGAAACTTGGCAGGCATATCAGGGACCCGACCAAACTAACCTGGAAATAATCAGTTTCCCGATCCGACCATATGGGGGGGGAGTGCGGGGCGCTGGAAACTTGCAAATTTAGGGCATTTTGTCACTTTTTTCTGAGTTAGGGTACTTCTAGATGAGCTAGGACAATGAAACTTGGCAGGAATATCAGGGACCCGACCAAACGAACCTGGAAATAATCAGTTTCCCGATCCGACCATATGCGGGGAAGTGGGGGCGCTCGAAACTTGAAAATTTAGGGCATTTTGTCACACTTTTTCGAGTTAGGGTACTTCCAGATGAGCTAGGACAATGAAACTTGGCAGGAATATCAGGGACCTGACCAAAGTAACCTGGAAATAATAAGTTTGCCGATCCGACCATATGCGGGGGAGTTGGGGCGCTGGAAACTTGAAAATTTAGGGCATTTTGTCACACTTTTTCGAGTGAGGGTACTTCCAGATGAGCTAGGACAATGAAACTTGGCAGGAATATCAGGGACCCGACCAAACTAACCTGGAAATAATCGGTTTCCCGATCCGACCATGTGCGGGGAAGTGGGGGCGCTGGAAACTTGAAAATTTAGGGCATTTTGTCACACTTTTTCGAGTTAGGGTACTTCCAGTTGTGCTAGGACCATGAAACTTGGCAGGCATATCAGAGACCCGACCAAACAAAATTAGGAATAATCATTTTTCTGATCCGACCATTTTGGGGGGGGGGGGTGGAGGGCAGGGGAATCCGTGAAACTGAGAAGTGTGTAACTTTCGAACGGATGATCGGATTGTAATGAAACTTCATAACTGAAGAGAATATATATCTGTAATGTCCCGTTTAAAGTCTTGACCGGATTCGGTAGCCAGGGGGGAGTTGGGGGGGGGGGGAGACCGGAAATTTCAAGAAACGGTTAGAATGGAGGGATCGGAGTGAAACTTGCTGGGAAGAACAAGCATCTGCTCTAGATAAGTCCTTTAGACCATTGTACTGGATCCGGACACTTTTGGGGGGGGGGGGGTCCCGGAATTCCGGTGATGGTGGTTTTTTGGATTTTCACGATGAAACTTGGCAGGCATATCAGGGACCCAATCAAACTGACTTCAAAATAAAAAATATTGTCGATCAGATAATGGTGGGGGAGTGGAGGGAGGGGAATCCGCAGGGGAATCCGGGAAATGGAGAAGTGTGTAACTTTCGAACGGATGATCGGATTGTAATGAAACTTCATAACTGAATAGAATATATATCTGCAATGTCCCGTTTAAAGTCTTGACCGGATTCGGTAGCCAGGTGGGAGTTGGGGGGGGGAGACCGGAAATTTCAAGAAACGGTTAGAATGGAGGGATCGGAGTGAAACTTGCTGGGAAGAACAAGCATCTGCTCTAGATAAGTCCTTTAGACCATTGTACTTGATCCGGACACTTATGGGGGGGGGTCCCGGAATTCCGGTGATGGTGGTTTTGGGGATTTTCACGATGAAACTTGGCAGGCATATCAGGGACCCAATCAAACTGACTTCAAAATAAAAATTTTGTCAATCAGATAATGGTGGGGGGAGTGGAGGGAGGGGAATCCGAAATTTTCAGTCATGCGTAATTTTGGAATGGGTGATCGGATTCGAGTGAAATTTAAGAATTCAACAGAGGACATTTCTCCGATGATTTTTTTCATATCCGGACCGGATCCGGCAACTATTGGGGGGGGGGGGGCGGAAAATACGTGCCCCGTTTAGAATGGAGGGATCGGGATGGAACTTTGTGGGAAGAACAAACAGATGCTCTAGGTAAGTCATTTGCTGAATCGGATTGGCTACGTGCACCGCGGGGGAGCTGGGTGGGGGGGGGGGGGGGGGGTGGACCGGAAATCTCGAGAAACGGTTGGAATGATGGTATCGGAGTGAAACTTGCTGGGATGAACAAACATCTGGTCCATGTAAATCTTTTACATAATTTGACTGGATCCGGACACTTGAGGGGGGGGGAGGGGTATCCCGGAATTCCGTTTTTTGGGGGATTTTCACGACGAAACTTGGAAGGCATATCAGGGACCCGGTCAAACTGACTTGGAATAAAAAAAATCCCAAATCCGATTATTCCTTAAAGTACCAATCTTGACCGCAAAGTAAAAAAAATACTTTTAAGCAATATATGCATTTTCGTGATGCCCATCAGCCCATTAGAAGTTTTGCCTCAAGGGTTTTGCTTACAAATGAAGCTCCAGCTCCCTTATAGCGCGCATCTCAACCGCAAAGTCGAAACTTACTTTTGATCAATCAAATCATCTTGACACATGCAAGTGCCATATGAGCTTACAGCTCTTGTTTTTTTTACTCATGTGTTCTTGTGTTGCGACTTGGCATATGTTGAGGTGGCTGTAAAGCCCAGTTTTAACTCGTCCAGAGAAAGGAAAGAATGCACAAGGATTGGGCAAAATATACCTTAAAGGACACCTGAACAATGAAACCATACTTGAACAAACCATGGAGAATGCATGTACAGACATGGCCACGGAGAGCATTCTTCTCCTGAGCGTAACGTTTTCAGAATAGGGATGTTCGTTTCTGGAGGTTTGCACATGCAGACTCCAAGACAAAAAGTGCAATTCATTCAGATCTTGTACAGCGCTGGCCGGATCGTATTGGAATTTCTTCTAGATACACGTTTGGGCTTAACTGGTTATAAAATATTCCAGAAGAAGGGTTGATTGGAGACATTTGTTTATTTCTAAAATTGTTCGGTACTGAAATAAGGACAGATGCAAAATGGAGCAAAAATCATAGTTTGGAAACCTGTTGGAAACACTATTTCGTATTTGGATTGGGTTTTCTGCAGGCAATGTTAACGGAAGTCCAGATAGGGATGATACTTGGTACTCTTCCTTCAGGTGTCCTTTACTGCAATTCCTTAGGCTCTGAAGCATGGGACGCATTTCATTATCAGCGTTTTGGTCGATGTGGTAGCCGACTCCAGGGCACTTAGTTTTTCAGCTGGACTAGGGTGTGGGGTGGCATGACGAGAAGGGAATCATTGGACATTTCTTCCAGTTTCTGGTCACATGGTTGAAGTCATTACTTTAATCAAATGTTTATATTACTTTTAAAAATAAAAAAGTAAAATATTAAAACCATTTGTATCTTTGTTTTTGTAATTATCATTGAGCTTTTGAATATTTAGAAACATTGTTGCATATAATATGCCTTACAAATTGACAAATATCCGTTTTTAAATTAATACCGTAAGAAATGTTGTCGAGAAATGTTTGATTAAATATAAAGTTCACTGCCGCTACTTCGAAGCCTGTTTATACACTAACTGAACCCTTTGTTCTAGAACTGTTCCAGAGCATGACCGTATCGTCACTCTTCGCGGCTCAGTGATTGACCATACTTACGGCGTTGGTTCCGCTCCCGCGGTCTATCTGATCATGGAACGATTGTCGCGCGATTTGTACGACGCTTTGAAGCTCGGGCTAAAATGGCTTGTACGACTGCAAGTTGCTGTCGATGTGGTTCAAGGAATCCGGTTTCTACACTCACAAGGACTCATTCACAGGGATATCAAGCTGAAGAATGTTCTCGTAAGTCGGTGTTGTCTTCTTTCATAAAAGAGTGCCACAGCTCGAGTGCCAAGAGTGCCACAGCTCGGGGAAGGCCAGTAGTTCACAGGACATGTCGGTAGGTATGGATGGTACCAGAACAAAGCTGCCGGGCTACTTGCAAGCTCAATTCTCGTCTTAGGGCCCTACCGTCCCTAGCAGAACTTGAAGTTCTAAATCTTGTTGGGCTTCACGGATAAAAGTTTGAGAAGTTTTTAAAGTTAAGTATAAACACTGCCTCTCATTCATTTGTGTCAGTATTTTAAAAAATAGGAAATATACCAGCGCGACGTTCGATTTGCGCAAAATTTAGTAACTATCAAATTTAAGTGGGCGAAATCCGGCGAGAAATTGTTTTCGAATCTTACGGCAAATTTGAATACTTAAAACATAAATACCTATAGTCAGTTTTAACCTGAATAAGCTTCCGCTTCGTTAGACAATTCGCCAAGGTAGCGACAAAACTCGTAGTGAATGTTCGATGGGCGCATCGGATTGATCTATATCGTTTAGTGGCAATAGTTACCGAGGGATCCTTTTCGCAAAAGAACAAGAAGAAGAAGACAGTAATAGAACGGATAAATCTGTTCCTGATGGTCATACTTGGAGTTTTCGTGAGAAATAACGTCTGGTTAGTGAGAACCTACCTGAACGCGAGCTCGCTAGTGACATCAAGGTACTACTTGTTCCTTCCAACATTTCCCGTTATTTTTAACATGATATTTGACTGCGCAATAGGTTCGTTTTTCTTGGCTTGAGCGTGAATAGGACCCTTGCCAAGGAGGTCTGAAATATCGCTTGAGCAAAATTCAGCTGACGTTTCCGTTTAGCGCAATCGAATGAGATTCGGACTGAAGGCCTATTTATACTTACAGCACACCTCGCACTATTCACTGTTTATGTTCCAATTTTCAAGGTTATCTGAATACTGTAAAGCTAGGCTCTGCTTTTAAAAAAATATCCACGGCCCTGGCCTACACCCTTTTCCCAGGCTCGGCGACTTCTAGCATGATACGCGAACACTCGTCCGGAGCCTAGTGCGCATGGAAACTAGTGGATCGCCGCAAGTGCAAAGAGGGTGAGGTGTTGTTAGCTGGCTCAGAATGTAACGTAGGAAATTCGGATCTCCGGGTTTGAAGGACCTGTCTTACCTATAATACTAACGCAACCTACTTCCACAATCACTCCACATATTTCTAAATCCGAAGATCCCAATTTCGTACGGTACATTCTAACCCCTCCACGGAAACCACGCTGATTTTCTCACTTGCCGTGTTTTGCTACCTTCGATGTGTCACGCTGTCGACGGTTGTCTGCGAGAGTTTTTCCGTCAGAAAAACCGGTTCCGAAAATTTTTAACGGTCTTCGCTGTAAGTCAACGGGTCTCAGAAAAGGCTTAAAACAGCCAAAACCGTGGGTTATTTGTTGAAATCACAGCCTAGTTTTAAAGTATTCAAATGTTTTAAAATACTGTAAGTTGAATAGTAAATAGTGCGAGTGGTCCTTTAAGAACTAATGAATGCTGTTATGAAAGTAGGTTGGATTGGTATTATACGTACGACAGGTCCTTTAGCATATGTTCTATGTAGCTGGACCGTAACAACCGTGGGAAAATCACCGACCTCGGTTTCTGCAAGCCCGAAGCGATGATCTCAGGCAGCATTGTCGGCACACCGATCCACATGGCGCCTGAACTCCTCTCGGGACACTACGATAGTGCCGTGGACGTGTATGCCTTTGGTGTGCTCTTTTGGTACATTTGTGCGGGAGCAGTGCGGCTCCCATATGTGTTTGAACAGTGTCGGAATAAGGATCAACTTTGGAGCTGTGTAAAGCGAGGTAAGCTCGTAACGATGCATCGATACTATACACTGTAAGAAGTATCTCCGAATAAGGATTAAGGTTAACTGCAGTATTTGCTACTGGGATTATTCTTATCTCTACGGAGGTAAGATTAATACAAAATAGAGATAAAATGAATCCCAGTAGGAAATACTGCAGTTAAGTTTAATCCTTACTCGGAGATGCTTTTTACAGTGTAGTCTCGATTTTTGATCATCGTAGTATTTTCATCGACTTAGTCGGAAGTCGGAACCTGTAAAATAGAATGCGAAGTAGATTAAAATGCGTGTTGGAAAGATAAAATTAGTGGCAAACGATACTCGGCCTGAGCCGACCAACCATGTGTCTCCTCTAATTTGAGATAGCGCAGCGTTCCCACTGACGGTGAGTTTGTGTTTTCGGTTGCGCCAAAGAAAGCTTTGTCTTGTCGATGAAAATTATCGTCGTGAAAAGCGGTCGGTCGGCTAGTAGACTACTGGCATTAGCGAGAAACTGCTTCGACAAGTTGAGTTTGTTGGCAATATAAGAATGAAAATTTTATGTTCCCCAAAAATGTCCGAGGGGCCATGGCGGGGAAAACAAATATATAACACACAAAATAACAGTCACAAAATCTAATCATTATATTATAAACACCAGAAACAAACCACCATAGCTCCACTTCTTATCCATAAAAAACGCTCCCGATGCGACATAACCTGCTTAAAAAACCTCCCGAACTGACGAAGGTCGCCAACCTTTCTTTCCCAATTTTCGAATTTCTTTCTTGCTATGAAACTTTTTTCTCTAGAACTTATAAAAAACTTGATATTAGATACGTTCCCTGTTTTTCAGCCTTGATGTGACTCGCGAATGTTTCGTCGATAACACCTAAACAGACGTAAGAGAGCAGTATCACTACCTCTTTTCTTTTTCCACTAAGGCCTTACTGGCCATGGTAGTACATGAATACGAATATGCATTGCCAGAAAACATCCCGATGAAAAATTTGTAGCATGTGTAGTTGTACGAAAAAGTTGCATGTATTGTTATGGAATAGTACAGAAAATTATGATTTAACGCGCCTCAGACTGGGCCAATCTTAAGCAGTAGTTTCCGGTAGCATCTGTCTTGGTATAGTAGCATCCAGTCTTGCTAATAGTAGCATGTTGTGGTAACAGTTACTACTGTATGCTATTAAAACTTACAGCTCCATATAACTAATTCTTGACATTCTTCATCGGGATGACCTTCACCAGGTTGTGTAATGGAGCAGAGATTTTTCTCTCGACCTCATAACCAATAACTTTTCGCCAAGCTTTACTCGAGAATGGCTTCCTAATTGGCTCGGCTCCTTCGACTCGTCTAAAACATTCATGAAATGTTCCATGATTCGCTCGAAAAGAGAAATTGTCCTAAATCTCCGCTAGTGGTGACGTATTGCACGCGCGAATGCGAATCCGAGTTGACGGGGTACAAGGCTTAACTTTCCACCCGGTCGTGAGGAAGTGAACCGGATGGCATATGTAAGTAATAAGTAAGTAATTTATTTATAACCCGCCATTTCGAAAAAGCGGAGAAATGAAAGAACATAAATAAAACACATAAAGACACAGAAAAAGACACTAATTTTCAATCTTCGGCCAGGAAGCAGTGGAGAAGGTCGTACGCTGGTTGGGCTCTGTTGTCAATGATTTTTCATAGCGACGAAGAAACATCCAAAAGGGTAACACTAGGATATTAAGATTATTCATTAGACTGCTCCCCGATTCAGTGCTCCCCGATCTTGTAACCCGTTTTCGGACTAACCAGCGTCTGGTTAGTGCTCACCGGTGCGGAGGGAAGCAGGTTCTACTGACGTCACCGGTGAAACCAAAAACGCACAATAGGACAAGAACCGAACACCGGTGGGGAAAAAACAGAGATAACCCGGGTCTAAACTAAGTTGTATCGTAATTCCATACAAGCGTGACGTCATACCCATTTGATCTGTTTTACCTCAGAAAATGAAAAATTGAAGTTTATTCCTATCGGTTGATATATATTTTAATATATATATATAGAGCCGACTACGTATACATTTATAAAACGACCTAGGGACAATCAAATCCTATTTTGGGTCCTGAATCACATGACGTCACTAAGTACGTCATGACTGTATGGAATTCAGAAACAGTTTAGTCGACACCATAACCCGGAATGCAACGAACGCACTGACGTTTGAAAGTTCGGTACGTGAGAGAATGCTGAACATACGGTTCACATCACGCCGTAGGTTTGCCTACTTTCCCAGTCTGTTATTCGTATAGCCTTTGCTCTACGAATATATTGCTAAATAATACATATAACAGAAGGACGGTTCAAACTTAAAAAGGGAAGTAGAGATACTGTTACTTTTGGACATCATCATTCCTCAAACTTTAGATGATGCAGACAAGTTAACCTAGTTAACCTAACCTAGCAAACCTCAATAAAAAATAGCTGATACAAACATTTCATCGTAAGAAATCAGGCGTTTATGCTACGACTACTAGGCTGCTTACATTCGGCAACTCCCCTGGTTAGGAATTTTGCACTAGCTTGTGTTCTATTGCCTTACGGAACGAATGATAGGCGCAAATGTAGTTTTATAGATGCGAGTAAAAACAGTGAAGAAGATTTTACCTGAAAAAAAAAAGTTTTATAAAACCCCTAGACAGACACTCGAACGTGTTGCGAAATTGAGATTTCAAATCAGCTTATTTCCGGGAACAGATGGCGTCGTCACCGGAAACGAAAGGCAGTCGAGTATGTCGACCGTTTACGCATCACAGCTGCAGTGCTGCCTGTAAAAAATCATTTTTTTTTTTTTTTAAACAAATTTGTCACCAGAAGCTACACTGTAATGCAGTATTTACTACTGCGATTAATCTTGTTACTAAAAAGATAATCTTATCTCTAATACTTTTGATGACTATCTCTCCCTGCCGATGCAGAATCTCCGGGTACCTGCGGAAGAAAGGAAGAAACGGTGTCAAAGCTGCGCTGACTCAGGATTTGAGTCGTTGAGTTTGCGTCGTTACGGACACGTTTCCTCCTTCTTCCTGAGAATGACTGGCGTGTTCTGGACTTAGTCATATAGAGTATTCAGATTGATCTTAGCTCAATAGAGATAAAATTAATCCCTGTAGCAAATACTGCAGTTAAGTTTAAACCTTACTCGGAGAAACTTTTTACAGTGTCATAAATGAATGGTAAACAGGGTCCCGACCTGGCAGCCCGTTCTTTTTGTTAAAAAGGTGTCGCTTGCCAAGTCCAGTCACTCTTCGTCCCAAGAATTGTTTCTGTCGTCGTCGTCTAGCGCTTTTTGTGGTGTTTATTGTCTTTGTGGTATGTCCAGACCTAATTTGATGGAGAGAAGACGAGTGCATTCCTGATAGAAACGAACATTACGAGGGGCTGCTCATTCCTGACTGGCGAATATACTGGACACCTAGATGTCTCTTACCGTGGGTTGGTTTTGCCATCACAGAGGGTTTCCCTTACAAAGTGGCGTTTCAGGAGGCTTTCCGATTTGGCAACGGATTTGTTACTGCATCCGATCTAGAAAAACAAATAACTAGTATCCACTTCTACGAATTGTTGTTGTGCCGAAATTAGGAAAAGGGTAATTAGCCAAAACTGTCCTCAGTATCTCTAAAAATTTGGAAATTTGTTTATATTAGGCTTTGCCTTCTGGATTCAGGTTTCCTGTATATAGGAATAGATTTACTATGCGAGTCCCAGACGGCTAACGAAGAAACCACGGCTTCTTATACCATGGCAGCGTCTGGATCTCATTTTGATTGAGACTGGGATAAAACCCGGCTAGGATATACATGAGATTATGATTTTCTCGGTTCTCCTTTGGATTAACAGCAAAATGCTTGATCCATCGAATCGGTGCACCAGTTAAAACCGGGGCACCTTCTTCCCTTCAATGTGCGACCAATATTTTGTATTCAAGACTGTGATAAGTAAGTAAGTAGTTTATTTATAACCCGCCATTTCGACAAAGCGGAGGAAATGAAAGAAAATAAATTAAACACATAAAGACAATAATTTTCAATCTTCGGCCAGGAAGCAGTGGAGAAGGTCGTGCGCTGGTTGGGTTCTGTTGTCAGCGTTTTTTTATAGTGACGAATAAAGGGTAACACTTGAAATAGCCCTATAAGATAGGGCTGACGAATAAAGGGTAACACTTGCAATAGCCCTATAAGATAGGGCTAACTGCTCTATAAGGGTCCTGACTCACATGCAGGAAAGTCTTTCAGTTGATCTGTCTGGTTAAGTGATCGTATACACTCTTGAGAGCTGTCGGCTCCTCATTTGCTGACTGACACTTTTTCTAGGAGCTCGTCCAGAGTATCTGTCTTCTTTCGATGAGGAGTGTTGGCAGCTCATGCAAGACTGTTGGGCTGGGGAGCCGGCCAGAAGACCCCTGTTAGGAGCGGTTGAAACGCGCTTGACAGCCGTCTTGGAGAGAATGCAACAGCAAAGTACCGTCGAATCCATTGGTAAGTTTTCATTTGAACCAGCGTTAATATAGTTGCGTGCATTAGACATCTCAGACAAAAGTGAACGATATCCATGACATCATAATCTGTCCTATCTCTGACCTTCGTAAATCTGGAACGGAATCAGATATTTTGATTACAGTTGGTCTGAAGAGTGGGGCCAAGGTCGGGTAGGCTTTATACATCGAGGTGCAGGCAAGTGCGGGGGGGGGGGGATTAGAAAACAAGGGACGGAATGTACTACGGTACAATTGACTGGAATGTAACAGACAACATGGACGCAGTGACAGATTTACGATGTTAAAGGTATATCTTACTTACGTTTAGGACCCCAGTAAAGGAAATTAGCAAAACGTTGAGGTGATCGTGGAACAAAAATGTAGCTAACAGTTTTCCGATCATTTCCGCTCATCTCAAGAAGATGGAGAACCTGTGATTCCTCAAAATGCAAGCGGCAAATGGGTTTTGTCCTTGCTGTGCTCTCTTTTTTTGTACCTAAGCTGTGCTCTTTCCAGATAGCTAACGGATCTGGTTATGGGGTTGACTTGGGATAATAACATGTTTACGCCATTTGAGGAAGAAAGGACGCCCAGAAAACAAACTGTCCGCATTAAGGAGGGAGTCCAGTGAATATCCCTGTCTCGGACTTACACAGAAGTGCAATAAGCCGTGATTGTACTCGTAAGATAGTACTGAGAAAGTTCGGAAAATGTTGGAAATTGAAGACTTACAATTGAATGGTTAACTCAAAAATTCATAATTCACTTATGCATAAAAATAAGGGAAGTGAATAATGTTAGAAAAGTTAACTATATATTAGCCATCGTTAGTAATAGATTGTTTAAGTGAAGGATACTGTTATTTTATTCTTTTTCAAGAGATGATTAGATTTGAGTATATAGTGTTTGAGGAACTTTATTGTTTTGTGATTGACCGGAGCTAATAGAGGTATTCTTTTCTTTTACCCCTTACTTTGTAAGGTTGCTAAGCTTTTGCCTGTTGTATTTTTGAAGTCTCAAACAGGACGGCGTCTATCCAGGGTTGCCACATGTCGCAAGATAGTGTGAATTGTGACTCTATTTTGTTTTTTTGTCACTCATGTCCTACGTAGGGGTTTTTGTCAGTCGACCTTGTGTGCCCGGCTTGACCCTCTATTTATTATGATTTTATACAGAAGTGTAATTAAAACCTTGAACCTAGGACATGAAATTCACTATTTCAGAAAGCGTCCAGATGTGTCATTTTCCAGCAGTGATTCCGACTAAAAGTGACAATTTCACGTTTTTTCATGAAAATAAAATAAAAATGTGTCATTTTTGCAGCTTTCCGACCAAAAATTTCCATTTCTTATTTTTCATGAAGAGAAAATTTCACTCGCTGTTTTCGACCAAAAGTCACTATAGGCGTATTCTCGCCGTTCCTCGAGGACTCCACTTGAGGAGTCCCCGCGTTTTTATTTGTCCCGGGGACTCACTCCCCGTATTCTCACGAGTCCCCACGGACGGGGAATGCTCCGATTTGCATCGCCATCATCAAAAAGGACTCCTTTTCAGATTCGGAGGGGAATCAATTTTTGCTGGTATTAGTGCAGTGTAAAATCAATTAAAAACAATCAGAAATAAACAAAACCAAAAATAAAGTGGATTCAGACTAATTTCGTCAACTGCATTTTTTTGTTTTGAACAAAATCCATTTTGGAAGCATTCCCCATGTTCTCGCTGTTTCTCTACGCGGAGTCCGCGTAGAGTGACTCCCTCTATTCTTGCCGTCCCCTTCGATTCCCTGAGGAGTCCTCGGGGAACAGCAAGAATACGCCTTATAAAAATATTTTGATGTGGCAACCCTGCGTCTAGTATGCCAATTAGGATAGGGACTTCGAAGTGACGTCCGGTGGCGTGGCCGTCGTCGCCGACCCTGGTACTTCACATTCTCTTTGATCAAACCCTGGATCTTGTAATTCTTAGCCGGAACCAGAGTGACAACTAGTCTTTAGGCAATATTTGTTTCCTACGTCTGTTAATGTTTGACATTGCAAAACGGATACGCCATCTACATTTTAAGAGCTATATTTCGGCCCTTCTTGGCAATGGTCCTCTTCAGGCTCAAGCTGGAAAATTAATCATATTTGACAGTGCAAAACGGATACGTCATCTACATTTTATTAGTGCGGCCCTTCGTGGCAAGGGTCCTCTTCAGGCTTAAGCCGCTCAAGCTCAAATTTCGTTTTTTCTGTTAACTTGTATTTTTTTAAAACACCCCTCGCATTGTTGACTGTTTTGGTTCCAGAATTTTGAAATAGTTGATTTAAAATAAAGGCTCAGCTTTGAACAAATTACCAACAACTTTGGCTGTTTTAAGCCTTTCAAGCACGTTGACTTCTAGCAGAAATGAGGAAATTTTGGGTAACCGTCTTTTCTCACGACGGAGCTTCTCGTAAACAAACGTCCGGAATGTGATACGTATCGAAAATAGCAAAACAGGGCAAGTATGTAATCAGTGATTTATCGTTAGGGGAGTTAGAATGGGTCGCATAAAGTCCAGGTCTCCGGGTTCTAGAACTGATGTTGCCATTACAGAAGTAGGTTGCATTGGCATTATAAGTACGACGGGTCCTTTAACGATTCATATCGTATCGTCCAAGCTCCTGTGGGCAGAGAAAGGACATTTGGTACACTCTTTTTGTTTCTGAAAACATCTCCCTCTTTTCGGTGGTAAGCTCTAGGGGACGAAAACCATTTCGCCTCCTTTTAAATTTGTCATGTTTTGTCGCGTACCTTCCACTAATTTATTTCCTTTCTTAGGTTCTGGTCCTGATCTGGTGGAAACAGACCGGGAGCCGGACAGCCTTTCCTCAAGCCCTTACATCGATATCGACATTCGAGAGCCCTGAGGATAAGTCCAACCACCTATTTTCTACTACTCCGCCTATATATACCGAAACAATACCTCGTTTTTCGACTAGTTCTGAACGAATTAGAGCCATATAATCGCGTGTTTTAGATCGTTAGTTCGTTTTAATTCTAATTTTTTTAGTTGCGTTGCATGTCGTAACAGATCAAGCGTGGGTTAATAATGATAAGAAACAAAACTTGCGTTAAGACCGAGCATTAATCGGATTTAGGATTACAGGGGGGGGAAATGCTATCGTTCATTTGGGGAGGATTCGGTGACCTAATGAAACACTGCGACTTACTTTAAAATTCTGCTCTAGAATTTTGGATTCCCTCAGTGTAGGCTAAGCTGAGCAACAGTCAGTCGAGACACCCTGTTTGTTAATTCCCCTAATCGCTTGATGGCATCAGCTATTGTTTTGTTTTATAATGGAAGTCGGAAGAACTGTGAACTTTCGGCGCACCGGGTGATGTCCAACGAACTGACCAATCATCGATACCTTTATATCTCTAATGTAATCCAATCGTTTGGTCTCATATGAAATCAGGAATGAAAGATGTCACTGTCTGAGCCGTTGAACGTCTGTGCATGCCGCGAAAGCCTACCGCGGATTTCGTCTGGTGCATTGGTTGCGTTCCGCAACTAAACGATCGTTAACAAATTGTTAACAGTTGTTAACTTTTTGCGTTCCACGTTTCTGGTTTCGAAATTTAAGCTCCGCCCACCTACAATTTCCGTTCCAAAGCTTAACGATTGTTAACTATTTTGTAACGAAGGTCGGTGAGCATCGTTACAAATAGTTAACAACTGTAGAACTGGGAAAAGTTAACGATCGTTAAAGCACAACTCTTACTAGAAATGATCTTTTCCCTATGAAATGAATCAGAAAAAAACTCTTTCGGAAATACCATTACTTTCTACCTAAAACTAGCGATTCCCTTGTTAGCGCTTGTCGACTATATCCAGCCTTCCTGCTCTCCGACGCGGCGGCTGGGCGCAAAACATTTGAAAACTGAACCGTGCCTTGGTTAAAAAGTGGGAAAACTAAGCAAATAAAAGAAGTAATAAACAGGAGAGTATCACGTCCTTATATGTGAAAGAGTTGCCAGCGGACGTTGAAGATTACCGCAAACTTTTCGTTGGGTAACGGGAAAACTCGGAAAGACCGAAAAATTGCTAAAATTCGTAGCTACGGAACGGAAAAACGGAGAAAGGTGGGGATTCTAGAAGCTTACAATTCCATATGGGAGCTAATTATATTACAAAAGGCAGAATAAGCAAGAGGGGTCCTTTAAAGCTGCAGTTAGCTCCGCCCCGAAGTAAAGTTGTTAACAATTGTTAAGTTGGCGGAACACAACCATTGCCATCAGCAAAAAGGGGATCTAGGAGAGGTTCTCCCAGCATGTGCAAGCCCAGTCGCTGGCAACTTCCACTCACCCTCTCATCTCAGGCGAGTGAGTGCTTAAAGTGGACCACAAAAAATGGCCTTTCTACCACACACACAATGATAACCGTCGCTAGTGCCACTATGAATGTTCAGAACCACAAAAAATACCGTCAAACAATAAGCAAATTAAAAAAAAAACACACACCAAATTTCCTAGGTTTGAAATAATTCTTTCTTGACTAAATCTCAGCCGATTATCCGAGATAGCCGTTATGGCACGTAGGGAGCCAAGGATCAAAATAATAATTTCCATCTAATGCTCCAGCTGTTTTTTACGAATTTAAATAAATTAAAAACCAAGACCAGTGTGGTATTCCTGAAGACAAAAAAAAAATAATCAATTAAGTCTTATAATTCTTTGCTATCAAACGTGGAAAACTTCGTCATGTGGAAAAGAAGATGTTCTGCGTGTTTTTTTTTTCCCGAGCCCAAACAAAAACCCGGCAATCAAGTTCAAATCTAAATAAACTGGTGGCTTGCGGTAAAAGAAGGTAAACAGAATATTTGGATTGGTCTTGAAGTCTTTTGAATGTCCTTCGGACAAAGCACTAAGCAAAAAATGCCAATTATTTCTTTCTTAATACCAAAAAGCGGTAAGCTTGCGCTTTTCGCTTATAAATAAAATAAAGTATCGGTATAACAAATTGGTTACTTCACGTTTTCGTAGTTCATTTACGCAAAAATATGAAGTAACTATGTGCGATTTAGACGGTACGATATCTGGGCTAGAGACAGCCAGCTCTGGACCAGAGGGTGACAGCCGACAGCTCTGTACACAAAACTGTTTGTACCCATAAGTTTAATATTTTCCGGGATATGGACAACTCTGAAGGAGTGTTGCCTCCTGGATTTATAAGTCCCGCCATCTGGGTGTTTGGTCAGATGCCCGCACCCGGAGAGCTTGCTTTGCACAATGCCAGATTGCGCAGCATTCCCATAACATTCATCTCACACCGACACATGAAAAACGGCTAATGAGCCATCTGGCGGGGGCGGGAATCTGTCGTCTGACTTCATAGCAGACACTACTGACACGTGCTGTAAATTCCTAGTAATTTTTGGGACAAGCCGGATCAGCATATAGTCGTAAATGTCCAATTTTGTGAGCTTCAGCTGGGCAACCGTCAGAAAGTTCTACTTATTTCTTACCATACCCACTATTTAGATGTGTCACAATAGCGCCGGGGTTTGGATCTTCCATGATACTTGAGGCCCGTGAAATTTAATATCAATCAGTCAAATTCGTTAAACGAAATAGTTTAAAGCTAGAAGAGGTCTTCGTAACCAGTTAGAAGAAGCAGTAATAATATGAACGGTGGGCGGTGAAAGTTGGGGGAGGGGCGAAAGTTTGAGCGTCTTTTTTCGTAAATGGTCAACTGGAGGTCATGGCGCCGAGTAGCAATGTCGCTATTGTCGTTGCAATGTCGAATGAATGATTAATCTTTGGGCGTTGACCAATTTGGCCGATATCCGGATGTAATTGCATTTTCAGTCGTTGTTGGTTTTGCTGTTGGAAACAATATTTTAGCCCATTAAAATTAGATTGGGAAGGGGCTCAGATTCCGAGTCTTAATTTTTTAGCCAGTTAACATTAGATTAAGAAGGGGTTCAGATTCCGTGTCTTGATGCTGAATACGGATCCCCGATTGAGGAGGGAGTGACCGAGGGGGCTTTGGTTAAGTCGTATCTAAGGCAAAACCAACTAGACGGCGGGGCACGACAACGTTACAGTTTCACCAGTATCCTAATTGAAGCGATTATTTTAGGAAAACTACTGTCGTGAGATTTTCCCATCACTTGTCGGTGTTCATTTTATTCAAGAATAATCGATACCGAATAGTGAACTGTCCGTGTCAAATTTGGGGTACCTCTATGCGGTTGTACCTGTGTCGTACGCTTGACAAAAAAAGATTTACAAAAAAATTGTGTTCAGGCACTAAACAGTCCTCACCATGCTCAACTCTGGGCAATGGCCACTGAAAAGCCGCGTTTATGTTGAGATTCACATTTTCCGCCTCATAGTAGAATTTGCATTGTGGGGACGGCCGTGGATACTCTGAACGTCACTACTAGAGTAGATAGCGGAAAATCATAAAAATCGCTTAGCAGAATCCAAATAATCCCGTGTATCCAATTAAATGATACAAAAATACGTTGGCCTTTCCGTTAAACTTTAAGATTAAGATATAGCCGGTAGTTCAGTATTCCGCGGAGAAAATAAAACGAAGAAAAAATGGGCCACGGACTTTCATACAATATCGCCCCACAGGCCGGGCGTTAAGCGATAAGGCACGCTCGCGTGTTTCAGCAAAAACAGTATCTCCGTACTGGACCATATTGAGCGAAACTAATTCGAGAGTACTCAGCTGATTATGAAAAAAAAAGTAACCTTGTTGGGTACCAAGTTACTCAACTTTTCCTGTAGGCCACCAGGTAGGCTGTTTGGACAAATAATAGATTACTTGGAATCCGGACGATCGCGTGGAATAAGGGTAAAAAGGGGGTAAGGGAGGCTAACGTGCCGAATTTTTGCTCGGTGAAATGTGTAATCTTTAGGTACTGTATCTTGTATATTTCATTGTTGAATGGTTGAAATTAACGAGTTACTTGCTTCGAGCCTTTGCACGTCCGATAGGTTGTGTCAAGGATTGGAATTCCGGTGAGAAGTTTTCCAAAAACATTGGTCGTTCTCTAATCAAGGGTCTGCGTTTTCCATATTAAAATTTCTACATAGGGTTCGCAGTCGGCCTGGGTTCTATTCTTCTATGTCATCTTGGAATGAGAAAAGGTACTTCACGGTGCAAAAAGAAGATGGTGTTTCCTTCCCGCTCATGTAAAGAATTGAAAGTGGAAGAAAAAGTAAATTGAATTTTTAAATTTATTTTCTTTTCAAACTCCTTGATGACCTTCTGCTTTCACTTTACCGCATTTTGCTATAAATTCAGAGCCCTGATTTATTGTATCTGGCCAAGTACACTGTTAGAAGTTTCATAACTTCAAGAACAAATAATCAGGTAGAACCTCCGTCTTTGGTTCCATGCAGCGACTATGGATACCCTGAAAAAACTGAGCGGAGTTAGAGGTAATTACTCTAGCTTTGAGTTCATACCCGTCTACTTCCGTCTTCGCCGTTGCCCATCGAAGAGCAATAAGTGCAGGAGGCACGTTGACCCGCTCTGGAGCACGTCCAGAGAACCAATCGGCTTTGACTTCGAAAGTTTCTTCTACGGGACTTCACGGCGATATAGCTAGCTGTAGGGGTAACGAAACGTGATGTGCCACGGAGCTCCTTATCTCGGCTCGTTTGAATTGGGCTGGGCACGGGGAAATATTCGACTCCATATGGTCATATTACAGACATAGGGAGATGGAGGTTCTATCTGAGTATGTGTTCTTGATAGCGTCTACGCTACTATGCGCAGTTTCAAGATGTAGAACCATTACATTTCGGCGTTATATAATATTTCCATCTGGCGTTTTCAGTGTTGTCTTTTCGCCAAAAGAAACCCTTCGGACAATGTTAAGTGTTCCGTTTTACCGACACCTTACACTTAAAGGCTCATAACATGTTCTTCCTTAACATCGACAGTACATATCAAAGGCCCATATTTATTCACAAAGGCCGTCTGCTAGAACGATTTCTTGGATATTTTGTTCTCCCCTTTTAAGTTCCTTCAATTTCCGCTCGATGACGAGCTGCTACGGAAAAACTAATCCTTTAAGAATCAGGACCAAATCCACTTTTATGAGTGAAGTGCTTAATTTAATATGTGGCTTCAAGCCACACAGGGATATGCAACAGAAGTGAACCTGGGCATGGAAGAAAATCAAACTTAAGAGAAAAGTTCTGCACAGTGATGAGTCCAAACTGCAACTGCAGTAAAATAAAGTCAAATTCGAGACACAGTGTTTTAATCTTTTGGCTCTTTTGCTCATTGTTGCTCAGTTTCTTTTCTGTTACTTTCAAGACCATCAGAGGTGTCCCAACCGACGAAAAAGATTATTAAAAGAGATAAGAAATCACATAAAAAATATTGTATTTCATCCTTTATATCAAACGAAAGCTAAAACATATGAAATTCTCGGTTTGTCCTTCCACTTGACTGTTTTTTTTTACAACAAAAAAAAACGGGTGTTACAAAATTTAGAGAAGTGATCCAAGAAGGACACTTCTACTGAAGTGGGAAGACCCTGCTGAGTAACACAGCTGTGAATAACTGATTATGGGCCCTTGGTTGTATTGCGGACGGGGCTTTCCCGGTGGGATTGGAAAACGTTAGCGCCAACGATGTCTGGACTCTTTCTCTACGCCGGCGGATTGGCACTGATATATCGATGCAATCTTTCCCAGACAAAGCTGACATTGTGTTCATTGTTTCTTCTTAAATTCTTCCATGCCTGTCAACCAATTACCTTACCATTCTAGTAGCCTGTAATTGGAAGCGGTCAAACCGAATTAGACCAAGTAGGCCTGTTCGAAATCGATGCAAATGCATAGCCTGTAAAAAATCTCTTAAAGCACAACTCTTACTAGAAATGATCTTTTCCCTATAAAATGGAGCAGTAAAAACGTTTTCGAAAATACCATTATTTTCCACCTGAAACTACCGACTCTTGTTAGCGCTTGTCGATTATATCCAGCCTTCCTGCTCTCCGATGCGGCGGCTGGGCGCAAAAGATTTAAAAACTGGACGTGCCTTGGTTCAAAAGTGGGAAAACTAAGCAAATAAAAGATGTAATAAACAGAAGAGTATCACATCCTTATGTGTGAAAGAGTTGTCAGCGAACAATGATGATTCCGGCAAACTTTTCGTTGGGTGACGGGAAAACTCGGCAAGGCCGAAAAAGCGCTAAAAATCCGTAGTTCCGAAACGAAACAATGTAGAAAGGTGGGGATTTTAGAACCTTATAATTCCATATGGGAGCTAAGTATATTGTAAAAGGCAGAATAAGCAAGAGGGGTCCTTTGAGGTATCAGAGAGTCATTGCTTATATCCAGGTGATATTCGAACTAGTAAGGGTTGACTAGTATTTGTTGCACATGCTAGCAACAGTTGTGGAAATTTTCTGGGTTTTGCTTGTCCAAGATTTAAAGTTGAACACGAACTTTCAGCCAGTTTGGGGATTTTTTTCTGAAGATGTTTTTTAAGTACGAAAATTGTTCTCAGTACGATCGTGATCTCATCAAGCAAGTCAGTTTCTTTTTTATTCTCGTTAAAAATTAAACCACGGAAATTGTATCTCAGAAATCCGCGAAGCGATTGGTAAGCATCGGTTGTTGCATGTCTATAAATTTCCTTGCCTCGTGCTATGAATTATTTGTGATAAATGTTGCCAATTTTTCATCCACTCGTTGTTGATATTTTGTTTATTGAATAAATTAAGTTTGCGATTTCGTTTATCTGTGGAAGTGAGAAATTTCTTCAGTTTGGATGTTGGAACATGGCTCGATTGTAAAGAACGTCTGATGTATGTTCTTCTGTTATATCGTCGGTGTCAAGTGGAAACCACGTATCTGGTCAAATTTGCGATTTCCACTTTTTGACACAGTTCTACTCGCCGAAAACTTCTGCGTCGAACGGTGCGTATCTCGATTGACTCCGACTCATAGTTTGGGAGATACAGCCAAGATGGAAACCACGTATCTCGGATTAACATAGGGGGCTGTACTACTAACGAGAATAAGTTATTATGTTTTTTTCCTCCTTACAAATTTTGAAAAAGGGAGATACGTGGTTTACGCTTGACACCGACGATATTATCCTCGCTTTAAAGGTTCACCGGATAGGGCTGAAATGCGAAAATCTGGTTAAGAAAGACTTGAAACCGGTGAAAATGCGTTACTACGTTGCTCCGCTATTCCTGAAAAACGATTTGTTATTTCTGTGGAAGATCATTTGGGCTCGTGGAAGTTCTGTTCTGTTTATGATAAAGAACAGAAAATTGCCTACCGTCAATAAACAAACTTGCTGTGATGCTAGTTCTGGGACTCTTCTGAACTTATTTGGCAGCTAGGCACATAACAACGTCTTTGATTTTGTGTCGTTCGCGATTTTACAGAAGGAAAAAACACATCCTCGATGGAATTCAAATTGCGCGGTCTTACCTTGAATTTGGTATTATCGGGACGCCATCCATATTCGCAATGTCACTACGAAAGCCGTATTGTGAAAAATAAAAATCTAAAAAATCCACCATAGGCAAAAGAATCCAGTGTGTTAAAATAAGCTGTCTCAGCTAAACTTTGAAAACATTTAACAGGCATGACTTATTTAAAGATAATATAATTTTGTTTTATTTTTTGGGCGAAACAGACGCGTTTTATGAAGTAGTTTGTTTGCTAATTGAGTTTCCGTAAGCTGTGCCTTTTTGACGTAATACACGGAGCCGTATCGCGGGCACCCTATTCAGGAAAATGTGGCATCGTCGCCCGAGAGTGATAGTGTCCTGAGCAAAGCAGCACCGGAACTAGGTTAAATAACATAAAGATTTGATTCAGGCTGTTGTACTTTTTTCTCCGCTCTTGGAAGCCTGTTGTGGTCCAAAGGGATTTTCGCATTGAAATCTCAGGAGAAAGGTTGTTTGGTCAGATTATTACTTCGCTTCAAATGAGAAAAAGGTCACTGCGTGAAAACCTATCCTATAGTCGGAACTTAAAGTGCGTGTCCACGGGTTTGTTGTTTAATCGCGGTTTTCAGGTACCAGGTTATGTGAAAAACGTGACGTGCCTCAAGACGGGGATATGTTGTCAGGACTTCAGTGTGCAGAGGCTTGTGCATTTCACCCCTTCCCTTTCTGATATTGTTTGCCTTTTCAACGTCAGGAATCGCGTCTAATTCAGATTTGGCAATTTCTGTTATTTGTGACGGGAAGTGCAGTTCAGCAAGTAATCCGTGAATTAGAAAATAAGGGAGTGGTGATTCATGTTAGAATGTGGTTTCATATAATTTTCACTGAGACAATGCCCGTTACGGTCTGAGTCATCTGCTGTGTACGTGCTGTCATTGGATAGCTGGATGTGACGCACCTACGAGTGTTCAAAGTGCATTATCTGCAGCCCGCTGTCACTTTCAGTCTTTGGTTTCAGTGTAAAGAGGTAATAAAAGTAGTGACCACTTTCATTGTCTGTATAAGATAAGTGTAGCAGTACTTCCAGATTGGTAAGTCGATTTTTTTACTATTATCCCCACTGATTACCCCTTATTTAGGTAAGACCCTCCCCCACACCGTGGCTCCGCACTTTCAGAAGTTCCATAAGATGTACCGCAAGGACTCGTAGTTTCCACAGATCAAACTTGGGATGTTATCTGTTGCGAATTTGCAAACGTTATGCATAACAGGCATTGCCAGGAAGAGCCAAAAAATCGCCAAAAAGCATCTGCTGAACCCTACATCATGATGACAGACACAAAAAAGTCAGTAGACTAGACGTTTTTCCGGCTGTAATTCGGCTCTTCTTGTACGCATGTCGTTAAAATGCGTAACGTTTGAAAAACATTATGGCTAACATCCTAAGTGTTAGTTGTTGAAACCGCGCATCCTTGTGTTATCTTTTATGAAACTTCTGACAGTGCAGTGGGCCTATGGTGATAATTGCAGACCAGCTAGTTTTTTTCAAATTGAGCTCAGTATGTTTTCTTGTTTCAGGCCTCGAGGAAGGTTTCATAAATGGTTCAGTAATTAATAGTTTGATTAGGCCTTAATGATATACTGCAACAGAAAAGGCTTTCGGTGTGAAACAGCTGGAAGAAATTGGGAGTAGTCATAAGAGTTAAAAATCTTATCTGTAGTAGGCTACTAGGCCTACACTTGGAAACTATAGATAGATTCAGTAATAACTGCATTATCGGTAAGGTTGTATAAATCAGTTGATTTAACGGCAAGGCCGGGCTTTGCCTTCCATACTTTTCTTCGGGATCCCATATTCTCGTTTTTGGCGACTGGGGAAACGAATATAGTACAAATGAAAGACCGTTGGGTTGTACCCTCAGATTCCCGAGTCTGTAATGTTGCAGAGACAAGATCAGGATTTCCCGGACGGATCTTCTGCACTTTCATCGTTAAATTGAAAAGAATCTCAACTTTCCGCTCGGAACTGATGATGGTGCGGAAAATCCGGCCTGGGATTCCAGTCTGTGATTACCCGATCCTGATCGTGCGTTCGCAGCATAAGGGTGAATCAACACAAAGTGAATTTGAAAATAGATGGGGTAAACGAATAATCGACGAGTAGTCGACAGTTCTGATTGGTTAAAAGTGTTCGGGAAGGGTATCTTGGTTCATGAAATTCCAGCGCAGAAGCCTCAGGTGTCCGGTAATATTGCCCTTATCACTGATGTTTTTTCTCCAACTTTGTTTTGACTTGTCATTTAATCCTAATCTTGGTGCACTTTTTAGGGACGTGGTGGCTGTTAGATTCGGATAGAGGTAGGAGGATGATGTACATCCTGTCATTAATTGCCTTGGCACTGGTGCAAGGATGCTTTGGTCATGTGTATCGGCTTGGAGCGTGTCCGACAGTTGACCCTGTTCCAGACTTCGACATCTCAAAGGTAGCGAAGCTGGTTCCTTGCTCTATTATGTGTCGGACATTTTGTAGAAAATTATTTAGTGTCGTCTGCGCAAATAAAGCATTATCCTAATAGGTGTAATAAGCTGAATAACGCTATACGCGATGTTTACGTCTTAATACACACGCCTGTTCAAATACAACCCAAGAGGTTCTTATCAATGCGGCGTTCGGTGTTGCCAAGTTAATACAATTTTTCGAGCTCTAAAAATATCCGAAAAGGTTCTTAGTACTACTTGAAGTACACGAGTACAATATAACGCAAATTATACTGTAAAAAAGCTAGTAAAATAAGGGATGGACAGCATTGATCCTCGAACAGATGAAAAGCAGTCGTAATAGAACAAAAACGTGTTTTTTTAAGAAAAGTTGTTTCTTTAGCTTCCAACAAAGTAGAACTGTTGTGCATTCTTTGGCAACCCTGACGGCGCTGCGTCTCTCCTCGGCCCGCTGGCGGAACCAACCAAGCGATCTGATTGGCTCTGCATAAGGAAGAATAGGGCCGAGCTCTATTTTCCTTATTCACCTTATTACAGCGCGCCCCGAGGAAAAGAGGAATCTGTAATAAGGCTTATACGCGATAATACACCTTACAACACCTATTTGGACAATGCTTAATAAAACGAAACCTACTAAATGTGGTCGAATCGTTGAACGTAATCACTGTGGTCGTTGGCTTCGTGGCTATAGATGGACACCAACCATTTTACAATTTTGGCAAAATCCTTGGTTTTATGACATGGGCCTGAATGCAGAAAATCCGCGGGGACAATCCCGATCGTGTATCACCCTGTTGGTGCCTCGAGTCTCGTGAAGTTGTAAATTTTGCACTTTCGCTGCACTCTGTCGGTTATGTTATCGCTACTGTACATATAGAGTAAAATGGACTCTGTGGAGCTCCATATTATCTAAAGACCTTTTTCACGGATGCGTTATTTTGATTTTTATTATTCACAGTAATGAAAGGCTACTTTTCCAGGTATTGACTGAACTTTAGCCGATTATCTATGGCCCGTGACGTTTTCATGACGTCAAGAAAGAAATAGGAAAATTCGATTAAATTAATGTTGCAGAATATATTTGTATCTATATGTATAGAGCCGAGCGGCCAGCGAGGCGCCGGACTCGTCTACACTTCTAAACCGTTCTAGGGAGAATCATTTCCGTTAGTAAATAGAAAATGTAGACTTATGGTGCGACGCCAGGACCCGTCGATAATCGGCTAAAGTTTAGTCAACACCCTTTTCCAGACTGAAATGCCCGGTATAAAAATTTGTGACGGGTAGTGGAAAAACTTACGGTGGTGGAATGGATTGAGGAATGAAATACGACAATGAAGCAGTGCTGCATCTGCTTTAAGGCTTGAGCAATTGAAAGAATAATTATCTGATAACTAATAAGTCTTGTACAATCTCTCTGACCTAGGTGTTGCACAGATAAAGCTCTCTTCAGAAATAATTGCGCATTTTCGACTAGCCAGTATCGTTTCAAGGCGGAAACGATTTATCTCCATGGTGAATGATAGCTCTGCCAAAAATTTTTAAAAACACGACTGATTGATGAGTCCATTAAGTTGCTTAATGATCAAGAAAGTCAAGCCTTTACAAATTTAGTGCTGGTGTGGTGTTCTGCCAGGCAGGAGCGTCACTATGGGGGGGGGGGGGGGGGGCGGGGTTCCTCCCCCCCCCCCCCCAAAGGTCTTGAGCCCGTCGAAAGTTCACTAGTTTGTCGGCGAGGAGCGCCAGCAAACACAGAAGAAATAAAATTTGGTAGGCTATGCCTTTGTCGATCGACTCGTTGGCACGTCGGGTTCTTTTTATACGCAAGAAATCAAATGCTGCAAACATTTGTCGGGCAAAACACAGAAGAAATCGAAAGCTGTATGCTTTTGTCGGGCCTCGGGTGGTCTCATCGGCACATCCGGTTCTTTTTTATACAGAAGAAATTGAATTTTGGATGCTTTTGTCGGACGTCGGTCGACTCGTCGGCACCTCGAGTTCTGCGTTTTTTCGGGCAACATTTTTTCGGGCGTTCAAGTCTCTTCGGCACATCAAGTTATTTTTACATGCAAAAATCAAGTTCTGTGCAGTCTTGTGGGGCAAAACACAGAAGAAATCAAATGCTGTATGCTTTTGTCGGGCGTCGGTATTCTCGTCGTCACATCGGGTTCTTTTTACTCGTAAGAAATCTAATTTTGTGAACGTTTATCGGGCACATCCTGAAAGCTTAAGTTTCATCGGCACGTCGGCTTCTCTTTACACGTAAGAAATAAAGTTCGGGCGAAACGCAGAAGTAATAGAATTCTGAATGCTTTAGTCGGGCGTCGGTACTCTTGTCGGCTTATCGGGATCTTTATATACGTGAGAAATCGAATGCTTTCAACATTTGTCGGGTGAAACCGGAAACTTTAAGTCCCGTCGGCATATCGGGATTTTTCTACGAGCAGTAAGCAAATGACTGCAAAGTTTTGTCGGACGAAGCCGAAGCTTCGTCGGTTAACCGGGTTTTGCCTTTTTTACAGAAGAAACCAAATTATGCAGACTAGTTCAACTCTCGTTGGCGAATTCGGATATTTTGTATACATAAGAAATCAAATCAAATTCTGTGAACTTTTAGTCGGGCAAATCCCGAAAGTTTCCGTATCGTCGGTAAATCGACATTTCTCTATGTACACACAAGAAATCAACTGACTGCAAAGTTTTGTCGGACAAAGCCGAAGCTTGGTTTATCGGGTTTTGCTTTTACACATAAGAAACCAAATTCTGTCGGCGAATCCGGATATTTTGTATACATCAGAAATCAAATCTGATTCTCGTCGTCCTCGTTCTCTGCCTTATACTTCTGCCACATTTTCGGTTTCAGCCGAATTTCGGCAGAAAAAAAAAGCTCAAAAACGAATTCAGCACATCTTCTTACCCCTCTGTTGAACCTCTAATCAACTTCAGATAAAACTTTAATTTTTAAGAAATTGTCGGGTTTCCTCTGGATTCCGGGCGAACTATACGTCCGGGTAGAAAATGATTGTCATATAGGGCTCCAGCATGTCTTCTTACCCCTTAACTGAACATCTAATCAACTTCAGATATAACTTTTTAACACATTTTTCGGTTCTGGCCAGGTTCCGGGCGAACTACTTTTACAACGAGAAAATGATTTTCATATAAATGTTCAGCATGTCTTCTTGCCCTTAAATTGGACATCTAATCAACTTCAAGTACAACTTTTACTTTTAACAAACTTTCCTGCTTTGGCCGGATTCCGGGCGAACTACTTGTCCGGCGAGAAAATGATTTTCGTGTCCCTGTTAAGAATGTCTCCTTACCCCTAAATCGACTATCTCATTAGCTATTAAAAAATATTTTGTTCGCCCTTTAATCTGAAACCCCTCCCCGACCCCTAAATGTAGGGCTGCAGAGCCCATCGACAAACTCGACCTGTCCCTTGAATCAAAGAATATTCACACCAAGTTTCATCAAAATATATCATTCCCTTCGAGAGTTATCGGATCGTGCTCACAGACGAACGGACAGACGGACAACTTTTACGAAGTCATAGGTATCCCTCCACTTACGTTTCGGGATCCCACGCAAACTCATGAACAATCCACTCTTGCGAGCGCTGTAGCAGCTTTCGGTTTTCACCGTTTTTCGTGGAAATCATAACTTGTGAACCAGTGCCGGTATCAAGTTCAAACTTGGTAAACTTGTCGGCATTGGGGTCCAGTGTGCCTTTTGGGGGTCCCAACCCCCACACCCACTCGGTTCAGGCGCAATCGGGTCCAGATTGCCCAGTGAATGATGTTCTTACTCATAGAGGGGAAAGAGAAATTCATAGAGGCGAAAGACTTTTGATGCAGTTATACTATTATTATTATTATAACTTGACCGGAGCTGGATATAGGACGATGAAATTTCTTGTACTTTTAGATCCTAGGGCTGGGAAAATACTTTAAAGTTGCACCTCCCCACCCATCCCGTTCATGGACAACTGGGCCCAGATTGCCCAGCCCGGACCGTCTGTTCATGGCATTAGGCGACGTCGAGCTTGAATGAATGAATGAATTTTATTACGTGATTTAGCCTTAAGGCATTTCACAACTAACAAAGGAACAAAACTAAACATCTAAAAGAAACGACAAATCACATAATTTTGTGCAAACAGTCTTTCAAAAGAAAAGGAAAACAAACTAAATATTACACACTGTGAATTCCATTTGTCCACATATTTTCAAATCAAATCATAGATCCAAATTCAAACGTTTAGTTTTCCTAATGTATTCCAACACAAAATTTCTAACGTCCCTAAATTTAAAAACCAAACCAAGATTAAATGGAAAATTCTATTAAGGTGAAATATTAAGTCTAAACGTTCACGAACAAAAATAGGGCACTCAAAAAGAAAATGGGAACATGTTTCATTTTCACCACAAAGGCACAATTGCGTGTCATTTTTGTTTATTCTCGAGCTTCCTTGCTTGCATGCTTGCCATTTGTGTTGTTGATTACCAGTCGCCGGAAAGTGTCAATCGGGCGAGATACGCATATGAAGAGATGGACGGCGACCATGCAGAAATGGTCATTTTCTAATTCCGTCTTCGTTTAGTTTCTTGGAAGATGGTACGTCATACAAAAATTCTCCACTGCCAGTTCATGTTGGACATACGATTTTGTGAAAAACAGCACAGATAATAGTCTACGCATCGAGCAATCGCGTGAACACGTGGTCCTGGACACAGTCGGCATTGATCATACCTACAAATATACTGGCACACTTGACATGCCAGACTCCGATCGCCCTGGTGCCCTGAGAGTGCGCTTCCCTATGAGTAAGTCCTGCCAAGCCTTTTCTTGTTCGTCTGCGTGGTTAAAGGTTGAGTAATACCCTGGGTAATTCGGATGTTCTCTTCTTGTTCATCCGTATGCGTTCAGCTTTTTTCTGCTCTTCGCTGCCGATGTGGGTGACTCTTTTCTGAGTAATATATAGATATAGCTGTATAAGATCAAGAACAATTGCAACCGAAATAGCTGATCTTCTTGTTCCACCGCGGCGGAAAACGAGGAAGGGTACAGCCCCTGTTCTGACTTTCTTCTTCTTCCTCTGTGGGGTTATACCGACAAAGAAAACCTCTGATTTTACTGGCTACTCGACGTCCGCTCATGGACGTCTTTGGTAAAGGAAATTTATGAACACCGATTCTTGTCGCCTTTTCCCACTGTGACCTAACGCAAGAAGACGGCGCGTGACTGTCTTCTAAAAGGGTGCATTTTGTTTTGGAAAGCATCTTCCTTAATCTCCTGTTTTCTTCTCTGTCTGAGTTCATGGTTTTCTAGGTATCACTGGTAAGGCAGACTACATCATATTTGCCACAGATTACGATAACTATGCCGCAGTTTTCTCATGTCAGTCCCTTCTCTTTGGACATCGCAGGTCTGCTTCCATTCTTTCCAGGAAATCGACTTTGGACCAAATTTACGTAAACAAGGTGAGCGTCCTAGGATTTCATGACCTCTGAGACTTTAGACCTCTGAGAATCTCGTGTCAGCACCAAATTTTACAACAAAATGACTTCTAACTGTAAATATTTTGAGGTATTGCTGACCTAGGCTAATTGTATATATTGTCATTTTATAATTGTAGATCTATAGTTACCGATTAGTTCAATATTTCATGAATTGATGACTTTTTATTTATAGTTATTTATAGAAGTTTATTTATATTTATATGTATCGTTTAAATGTAACCGCCATAAGTCATATGATAAATCAAAAAGGGTTATTATTTTGTTGACGTCCTACGCTATTCGTTGTAAAAGAATATTTGTAGAATATAGTGAATTTGGATTTGAATATGGCCAGATCGGCAATAAATCCCTTTAGAAATAAGCGCCACCCTGGCGTGGGGCATGGGCAGGGGAGTCGCTAGCCAAAACTCGAAGGGGGTGGGGTAGTGCACCTTCCGGCGCCCTGTCACCCATTTCAGCTTCCTTCGCATATGTAATAGTAAAACTCGTAATAGCAGCAAACGTTCAAGTAGTCGTATCTCCGAGCTGAGGGGCGGTTTGAAGGGCTTGGGCGTGGGAGGTAACGACCTCAGAAAATACGACCGGCAGATGTCCGGCAAGGCCCAACTGGCATGGGAACTGTAACATCGATATTATGAACTTGAGAGTTCAGGTCTTTTTAGTGTCCGTAGGCTAGCCTATACTGTATCCATCATAGAAAAAACAAATTATACTTGTTTTCCCGAAATCGCAAATTCACTGTGAGAAATATATTCCAGCAACTTTCTTGATCTTACGGTGTAGTTGCATGTCGTCAAGCAGTACTGTCAGTAGGATACCTGTACTGTAGCTTTTTCTGCCCTGAAACTGACAGAAAATGCAAAGTAGCAGAAATGTTAGCGGTTGGCGCTTGTCGATACTGAGATCTGATGAAAACTACCACAGATGTGCATGATCCAGCTGTTAGCCGTTTTATAAGATACATAATCTCTTTCCTTCCTTCAGGTTCGATCAAAGCTCGATTCATTCAGTGTGGACCCCCATGACTTCTCCATTATCAGTCAAAAGGACTGCGCTCACTCGAATAGAACACTTGCTATCGGACCGGACACCTTCAGCCCACCCAGTATCGCCAACGTTGTACGAGTGGTTGGTGACGCTATTGGTAAGTTTGCTTCGGAGGTATAGCGGTTGCAGCCTGTCTAAGGTTTAAAGTCGTATCTGCCATGGCCCAGCTATAGTAGTAGCAGTAGTTTATTTATGCTGAAGCCTTGTGCCCGTGGTGGTCTCAAAACAAGAATAAAATTTACATATGTTACATACACAATCCAAACCTTAAATCGTACTAAACTTCCAAGATTTTTAATTCCAAGAAAAGATTTTTCTCCCACTCTCTGTACCAACCATTCTTTCCCTCCATAGTCAACCCCAAAGACCTCCACCCTCAAATCTTTAAGCTAAGGGACCTTGATTTTTAGAGGATCGCTTATAATTGCGAAGTCGTAACAAATATGCATACGAAGTACCAGGTGATTTTATCCCGCCTGTGCACCGCGTTTGCTGTATTTCTTCGTCAGAACAGTCAATAGTCAGAAAGAAAGAAATGCTGTCAAATATTTAGATATTTTGTTTACTTTTTTCTTACCAGCTAAATATTTCTCTTTCTCTTTGATTGTTATGTTACTTTGACAGTGCCCATCAGTGTCCTTTCGGATCGTGCCGCTAGATGAAGCCATGGTCGTACCGGTCCTGGTTTGAAATAGTGTCTTGAAAGTTGGAGATCTTTCTCTCCAAATGCGAGAATGCGTCCGATTTGCCTCTAGCGTTGTTGCTATGTATGAGGCATAGAAGGACTTGTCAGAAGATAATATGGTATGTCAATGACGTCAAAGGCACCATGAATTTTCTCGAACAGGTGTGTAATGCATACCAACCTCCAGAGAGTTTGATATGAAATCATATCTACCTCCAGATAGTTTTGATATGAAGTCACATCTACCTCCAGAGAGGTATAACATAACCTGTGGGACGTATGCTGATATGCATGTTAATGGTTAATTATTAATGGTTCTGTTCGAAAAAGCTATACCGGAATCTAAAGCTCGACGGCCAAAAAATATCAACCTTTCCTTTGGCTCGGATAGGTCATTTTAAATGGCCGTCTCGATGGTATTTTCCGATATCAATCTCGATGTCGAAAGTTAACCTTTATTGACGTTCCGGTGCGTGTGCCACTCTCTTCCTCTCCGATCCTGCATGTAAGACTGGTCAAACCATCCACGTATGTCGTCATACCTGTACATAAGCGAACTCCACAGCCGAGAATTTACAGTGACACGTCGATGTCTTCGAAGCTACGAACGTCAGAAACGCCACTAATATTAGTGCGTTTGAGCCAAAATCGATAGCTGCAAAAAGTGGTGTCTCGAGCCAGTCAGTTTTGCTTGTTTTTCAATAGACTTGCGGAGTCGGAGGAGAAACACATGACCTAGTGCAAACGTGCCAAAATGCATATCTGGAACCATTTGGGCCAAATTCTCCATGGTCTCCGTGGACCGCTCAGTACTTAAAAACTTAAAGGAGGGACTCTGTCGGGGTAGATCGTCCGTTAAGTGCGATTATTACCGGCAGACGGAGATGAAGTCCCCGTAGATTCAAGGAAGACTGTATGTGCTTAGTTATGCGAGGGAAGAGAGGGCCAGCGAACATTTAGCTGTGACGGTATTTCTTGTAACATTCGCCCTGGACCTCTGTTATCTCGTTTATTCCCCCCGAATCCGCATGGTTCCTACCGTGTACATGTGCCTAGGCGACTGCATGTTCGAATTTTTGTTCTCCACAGTGCTTGTATAATGTATTTGTATTTTTGTGCAAATTAAAAAACTTGAAACTTGAACTTGAACATCCCTCCTTCTTGACAATTTGACAGTTTGCTATTGCAGGTTTTTTTCTGTTATTTGCTTTTGGCTCGACCTTGTGTCTCCGGCTTGACCTTTGTACATTGTTATTTAGTACAGAAGTGTAAATTAAAACCTTAAACCTTGAACCTACATTTCGTCGTCCGTAGCTCTTTGAAAGATAATACATTTACTTTTTATTTATTTACAGGAACTGGTGTAAAGACTGTCTCGGACACCGTCGGCACTGTCGTCGAGCGACTTGGAAATAGAAGCAACCTCATCAACGAAGGCAATCCAGACTTTGATGCCGAATGGCTTTAAGCTAGGGATTAAAAAAAATTTCTTGCGTTTTCTAGATCTCTGTTCGTATCCTCCAGTATGAAGTTATAAAGCGTAACTACCGTAGCCCACAACCCGATCTTTATGAATATCAACTCGTTTGACGAGCAGCCGCAACTAACCACTAGGAACAGCGATGCCTTCCGTTCGCGTTTTCAGCTTTGAACGCAGTGCCCAAAATGTAGGGGTTGCCAACATGTAGGGGCTGCCAACTCATAAGATCGGTGTACACGGCGAGGGCGAGGTGAACCATGTTGCTATACTCTTGAGGACAATCTCTCCTTGCCGATGCAAAATCTCCGGCCACTCCGGGTACCTAGCGGAAGAAAGGCAGAAGTGGTTTCACATCTGCTCCCAAAGATCGCCGTGATTGGTTAACACAGGATTTCAGTCGTTGAGTTTGAGTCGTTATGGAGACGCTTACTCCTTCTTCCTGAGGATCACTGGCGTGTTTTGGACTTAGTCATAGAGAATATTGCATACGTCGCGGGTCAGTCCGAGATCCGACTGTGTAGATTATGAGGCGGGAGCTTAGAATCCAGTACCGAAGAATACCGGCCGAAATCTTCTTTCGGTGCAAGACGTGCTGGCTACCAGGGTGCGTGTGCGTAAACTAATCTCGATTAATATCAGGTATGTCTGTGTCAGTTGGTCATTTATTACAAAAAACGTCGCTGATAGCTGGTTTCTCGTCGTTCTAGGACTAAATATATGAAAACATATGTACCTGCAATTGCAAACTAAATGTGTCATAACGGTCTTAGTGTACAAACCAGCGTCCAATAATTAAAATTAAAGACTTTAAAAATACTAGATTTCTTGTCTAACTATAGTTCTGACACTAATTATAAACTGACAAAATATTACAATACATTGCTAAAATAAAAGACCTAAGGTTTCGATGGAATCCCAAAAATTAATATTTGATCCAGACAATTGCGTCTTGTAGTTATCCGGTCTTCGCCAGACTCCTTGAACATTTTCACTATTAAAATTTAGAAACAGATTTATGCCAGTGGCTAGTCATCTGAGAAATCCAAGTTCAGGTATAGATTCAGCACGTGTGTTTATCCCTATACGTCATATCTACTTTGATGAACCTGAGCGAAACTTCCTGCATTACTTCTGCCAAATTCGGTCTCGGCCGGATTCCGGTTGAACTACTTGTCCGGCAAAAAACTAAAGCACAAAACGAATTCAGCATGTCGCCTTGCCCTTATATCGAATCATCAGCTTCACATAACTTTTACTTAAAAAAAAAAAAAATCAGATTTTGGCCGGATTCCGGGTGAACAATTTGTCAGGCGAGAAAATAATTTTCATATACGGATTCAGCTTGTCTCCTTACCACTACATCGAACCTCTAAATCAACTTCAGATAAAACTTTTACGTACAACAAATTTTCCGGTTTCGGCTTGGTTCCGGGCGAACTATAAGTTCGGGAAGAAAATTATTGTCATATTTGGATTCAGCAAGTCTTCTTACCCCTTGATCGAACATTTAATCAACTTCAAATAAAATTTTTATTTTTAACAAGTTTTCTGGTTCTGGCCGGATTCTGAGCGAACTACTTGTCCGGGTAACAATTCTTATATACAGATTCAGCATGTCTTCTGATCCCTCATTGGATTTTTAAAACTGTTTTGTTCCTCCCTTATTTGAAACCCACCCCTGAATATTGAGCTACAGGGCTCATCTACGAACTTGACCTGTATCTCTATCTCTACCCCTTCGAGAGATATCGTGCTGACAGACGGACAACTTTTATGAAGTCATAGGTTCCCTCCACTTACGTTTTGTGACCTCAAAAACTGTTTAGGCTAAAATATGAATATATAAGAAACTTAATTATACCCATCTATTCAAGTACAACCATCAACAAATCACCACTGCCGTTGTTGTAATGTCTTACGAAAGACGAGATGAAGCTCTTCTCGTACCGTTTGTCAAACTTGCAGCCGACCAGCTTCACCAGCCGCATCTAAAAGAAGTTTAAAAACGAAAGAAAATACGTCATGCATTTCGGCGATTTTCTATTTAATACAACATAGAGTAGCCTATAGTTTGTAGAGGCTCAAGAGCTTCCGTTCATAGCTTGCACCAGAGCAAATTAACACTAGAGAGTAGCGCCAATACCTATGCTTTACATGCTTTGCAAACGGGCAATACTCATAGCGCCGCCGACTATGCTTGCGGCATTTAAGGCGAGACAAACTTTCGGGCTCAGAAATTTCTAGTACAGCAAAGGTGCCGTCTGCACACACCAAGGAAACAATAGAGGCTGCATATTTTTTTTGCTATGTTCAGAACACGAAGTTATCGGAGCCAGCGCTGGTGAAATACTGATTGAGTCTCACTAGGGACGTTCTATATCGCTAGTGGTGCTAGTGTCCATGCTATCGAATGTGTGTCAGTTTTGTCAAGTCCCGGCGCTACTGCCTAGTGTTATTTTGCTCTGGCTTGCACCTCCCTAAGACATGTCAGTGCATTGTTAGTGCTATACTAGGAACCGGCGGCCAGAGAACATAGCTATAAAGTTGGTCTACTAGGATTGTTTGTCCTTGCTAATGACTAGGTGTAGGTGGTAGCCAAAGTGGTTACGGTGTTGTAAGTTTGAATATACTGTGCTTGCTTTCCTGAGTGTTTTTTTGGGATCCCAAAACTTAAGTGGAGTGATACCTGCGATTTCGTAATAATTATCCGTCCGTCTGTCTGTCTGTCCGTCTCTCAGCATGATAACTCTCGAAGGGGTAGAGATATTTTTTTCAAACTTGGTATGAAGATCCATTGGGTACAGGTCAAGTTTGTAGATGAGCCCTGTAGCCGCATATTTAGGGGTGGGGGAGGGGTTCAAATTAAGGGACGAAACAATATGTTTTAAACAGCTAATGAAATAGTCGATCTAGGGGTAAGAAGACATGCTGAATCCGTATATGACAATCGTTTTCTACCCGGACAAGTAGTTCACCCGCAATCCGGCCAAAATTTGAAAATTTGTTTAAAGTAAAAGTTTTGTTGGAAGTTGATTAGATGTTCGATTTAGGTATAAAAGGACATGCTGAATCCATATATGACAATCATTCTCTACCCGGACATATAGTTTGCCAGGAATCCAGCCGAAACCTGAATTTTTTAAAAGTTGAAGTTTATCTGACTTTAATTAGAGGAAACCTGAATTTTTTAAAAGTTGAAGTTTATCTGACTTTAATTAGAGGTTAAAGAGGATTTATAGGGGTAAGCACACATGCTGAATCCATAACTGAAGTTGGTTTTCTCAGATGACTAGCTGTTGGCTTTTTTAAAAGTTGAAGTTTATCTGACTTTAATTAGAGGTTCGATATAGGGGTAAGCATAACTGAAGTTGGTTTTCTCAGATGACTAGCCGTTGGCATTAATCTGTTTTTCAATTTTTATAGTAAAAATATTCAAGGAGTCTGGCGAAGACCGCAGATAGTTCAAGTTCAAGTTATTTTTATTGACAAACTTATATATACACAACTAACGTAATACTAACATACCCGAAAAACAAAATTTATTTATTAACAGAATCCCAAGGGCTCTATGGCCCGTTGGTTGGGAAACATCTATCTTTGCATTAAAACCAAACAATTCACCAGGTGTTCTCGCGAATACAACCGACCTCCACATCACCACGCAAGAAAATAAAAAACAAATAGATAAACAGACAAATTCATCGAGAGCCAACACTATAACGTCTCATTTTTCTAAACTAATAAAATAAAATAAACACCCATATTTCAACGTTATTGCTTTTTTTTCAATAATTTTAATTTTCTTCTCCAAATTTCAAACAATTAATTAATATTTTCCAACAATAGTCTTTTAAGGTGTTTTTTGAACGAACCAAGACTCAGGGACTGCCGGATCTCTGCGGGAATCGAATTCCATGCACGCCCTACAACCACTTCCAGACCAAAGTCTGAACGCACTGAGGGAGTGGAAGGAACCAGTATGTCATCTCGGTTTCTTAATGCATAAGGGGTAACTTCATTAACAAGTCGAAACATCCCAGAAAAACATGACGGGAGGTCATTACGAAAATACTGAAATGCAAATGAACATAACGAAAGAGTGTAAATGTCTCTTGGTCTTAACAGATGAACAGGAGCACTTGTTGTTGACTGGAGAATTTTAACTGCTTTCCGTTGTAGATTATGGATGGGGGAAAGTAGCGACGGAAAAGTAGACATCCATGTAGATGAGCAATAATAAATATATGGGTATATAAGAGAGAAATATAATAATCGGAGAATAGAAAATGGAAAAATTCTTTTAAGCTTCCGTACTGTTCCCACTCCTCGCGAAATTTTGACTCTTATCATCGCAATGTGCCGCTTGAAACTTAGATTTTCATCCAGGAGTATTCCCAGGAACCGGACGTACCGTTCAGGCGATCGGCATATAGGACCTCTTGAAGTAGGTAGCTCAGCCACTGTCGGGCAACTCTTACCAGTACGGGAAAAAATAAGAAGAAACGACTTTTTTACATTTAAAGCTAGTGAGTCGCCATCAAACCATTGATAAATTTTCTCAGTCATCATCTGAAGCTGCAATATAAGGGAAGGTTCGTCTGGAGCCGCGGCACTTATCGTGCTGTCATCCGCAAATGCTACCATTTCTTCATGTTGGTTCGTTGTAGTGGTTGTTGTTGTCTGGGAAGCACCATCCTGGCACAATCTGCAGCAGACATTGGGCACTGTCTTACTAAAAAGCCGGTATAGGTCATTAACATAAATGAGGAAAAGAGTTGGCCCAAGTATTGATCCTTGGGGTACTCCATATCCAACAGGAACATGCTCATCAAAAGCTTCAGCGGCGATAGTCCGTCCGCTGAGGTATGAAGAAAACCATGACAGCTGGTCCCCACGCACTCCATGATGAGATAATTTACTGATTAAAATCTCGTGGGTTAGACTGTCAAAAGCTTTTTTAACATCAAGAAAAATAGCTGCGGGTATAAGTCCCGAATCCAGCGAATGTCTTATAAACTGTAGAAGCTTATTACACGCATGCTCAGTTGAATGTTTCGCACGACAACCAAACTGGTGCTGATGGAAAAAGTGTTTAGCGTCCAGATAACCGACTAGGCGCTTTAGCATGGGCTTTTCGAATATTTTTGAAAATACAGACAAAAGGGAGATAGGCCTGTAGTTTCCTGGGTCCTCCCGGCAACCTCCTTTAAACAGTGCTATCACCCGCGCCAACTTGAGGCGCTGGGGAAATATTCCTAGTTGGAAAGACTGGTTTACCAAATGGCAAAGCGGTGTTATTATCGATGGAAGGATATGCTTAATTACTTTTGCAGGAATTTGATCAAATCCTGCGGAAGAATTTTTCAGGGATGAAATTATATTTGTTAGCTCCTGCTCCGTTACTGATTCAAGAGCCATTGATTTAGAGCATGGAGGACCAAGAAACTGCTTCCATGACTGGGGCGTAGAAGGCTTAGACACACCATCCGCTGTTTTTTTCCGACCTCAGCAAAAAATTTTGTCAGCTGATGCCGCACTTGGCCTTCATCCGTGATCATCTGATCTTCTACCTTAAGAGACTTAGGGAGACTTACTGATTTTGGCGACGGTCGCGTCGCTTCCTTAATTACATCCCATGTCTTTTTTACATTTTTCCCACAATCTGCAAACCTCTGGGTAAAATATTTCGTTTTAGCTTTGCGGATCAGGGATTTTAGCATATTACGGTATACTTTATATTCTTCTAGCTTAAGGTTGGTGGGTCTTTTCTTATGTGCTTTCCATAGATTCTGCTTCCTTTTAATTGACTTGAGAATTCCGGATGTTGTCCACGGAGCTATAGGTGTTGATCTTTTAGACCGGCATGAAGGAGCTATTTTACAATGTTCCAGAAACTTTTCTTTTACATTGTCATAAAACTGGTCGAATATCTTGTTATAATTTTCTCGTGTTATCGACTCAGATAAAACAAATTCCCACGATGTATTACTCAAAAGTTCCTTGAGCCCGTCCAGCTCTTTTGGTGTATACCGAAATTTAGGTTTATTAACCGGGATTATTCGTAGTCCATTTTGAGAAAGGGGAAATAAAACTCCAATGGGGAGGTGATCCGACATATCTGAAAGCAACACTTCGTTCTTTACTGAATGCATCGATGAAAAAACATTGTCTATCAAAGTTGCTGTCTGGTTTGAAATTCGCGTTGGTATATTAATGCAAGGCGGCAGTCCGTGTGAAACTACCAGTGACAAAAGGTCAGAAGCTTGGCTACATGTTATATCTATCAGGTCAATGTTAAAATCTCCCATCAGTATCATCTCTGATTTTTCATTAGATATTTTCTCAAGAACATCTTCCAATATATCCATGAATTCCTTCATAGATCCACTAGGAGATCTATATACTTCTCCCAGTATTATTTTTTCTTTAAGATTGCTTTGGACTTCTATAAATAATGACTCAAACACTCGTTCAGTATTTCTACATAGGTCATCTCTACGAACTACTGATAGGTTTTCATTTACATAAAATCCAAGACCACCCTTTTGCGCAGTCTTCCTGTTCAATAATATAGATGTATATCCAGGTATGTCCAGGAGTAGCTGATTATTATCATTTAAAAACGTTTCACATAGACCGATTACAGCAGGACGCGAGTTCCGGCACAGTAACTGAATGTCATCGAGGGAAGAATTTAGTCCCTGGATGTTAAGATGCACAACCGGGAGAACATCTTCCCGCCGAGCTCCAGAATCCCAGCTCCTCAACAAAAACACTATCAATTATATTTTCAAAATTTTCTCCAGAACTAACATTAGGCGCGATTCCTATCGGGTTATTTAAAATTTCATTAAAATTTACTCTTCTAATTTCGTATGAGTCTAAATTATCTTCCATGATATCAGCGTTAGCCCTCAATGAGCTTTGTCTATCATCCAAAATCACTTACCAGCACTAGTGACGTAGAGATCAGGCGGAAGTCGGGTGAACACCGGTGACATAGATATAGTGACAAACGTAGTATTAGAAAGAAGTAACAAGGCAAAAACGCGAACTTGATTGATTTTGAAGAGGAAAGTTGAACACAAGTAGGAAAGTAAAGAGGAGAATGAGTAACTTCGGATGAAAGAAGTGAAGAGAAAAATAGAAAAGCACACACGAAATTACTGCACAAAAACAAACTTTGCAAACAAGAACAAAACATTTTAGAAGATTTGTTTTTCTAATCAGAAGCGAGAACACTATAGTTTCTATCAAGCGTCTGAATCGTTGCCATCATTGTTGGGGGGAACCAGGGCCAGGGGGTCGTCATTACTGGGGGGAACCAGGGCCAAGGGGTCGAAGCAGGAGTCGCTGAACTTGACCCAATTAGAGCTAGATGTCTTTTTGGTCTCTAACCATATTTTGGTGCCCCTCTGCATCACTTTTGTTTGAAGTACTTTTTTGCTTGCTACTTTAGAGTTACGTAGCTCGTATGCCGCAGACAGGAGTTCCTTACGTCGCCTCGCCAGCTCTTGGGGCAGGTCCGTGCTTATACTTTTCCCGGAACCTTTTAGATTTCCAACACAAGCTAAGATGCTGTCTTTGTCCTTCAAATTTAGAACTGTGACCAGAATCGGATCAGTTGCCGGGCGCGTGTTTAGCCGGTTCGGTCGCTTCGACTTGGTTTTGATCCGGTAAATAGCAGTAAACTTAATGTCCTTGTAGTTAGGCACTGCCATTCCTGCCAAAAATTCTTTCAATGTCTCTTCGATATTTTCATTTTCCTTGGTCGGAATTCCATGTAGCAGCAAGTTTTTACGCTTAACATACAGATCCGTGCCTAGACACTGCTCTTTAACTTGACGAAATGCAGCTTTCAGCCCATCGTTTTCTTTTTTTAAAGCTGAATTTTCTTGTCGAAGATCTTCGATAAGCTTTTTCAACGCATCCATGCGGTCATCGAAATGTTTCTTCGTTACAGACATGACTAATTATCCGCTAACCTCGCTTCTTGAGTATTAAATCAGAATGGCATCTTCCGGACACTTTTCGCCTCTGTTACTTCAATAGAGGTCTATGTCACTACAGCGATCGAGTACGTCCGCACTCGACCGTGAATGAAAGAGAACTGACGCAATAATAATAAGACGCAATTGTCTGGATCAACTATTAAATTTTGGGATCCCATCGAAACCTTTGGTCTTGTCTTCTTCGAAAATGCAGAGATGGGATTTGAAGCCTAGTAAGCCGCCAGTGTACATGAAAGGTGCTGAAGGTAGGGAATCAGCATTGTGATCGCTGATCGCCTTTCTCTGCTTGAAGGTTGAATGGAAAATTTTGAAGAGTAGCCAAACAAATAAGTGTTTTTTGACAATTGGTTGGGGTAAATAGTTACAACCAGCCATCTTTTGTTTATATAAGTCAGACGCCATCTTCTAGGATAGGGCACGTGAGAGCTTGGGTGGTTTGTACAAAATGATCATGTGTACACAAAGAGTGTACAGAGGTATTCTGACAATGACAAGCCCTCCCAGCTGAAATTAACCGATGAATGAAAATGGAATGGGGTAAATAATTACAAACAGCCATCTTTTGTTGATATAAGTCAGACGCCATCTTCTAGTATAGGTAACGTAAGAGCTTGGGTCGTTTGTACAAAATGGTCATGTGTACACAAAGAGTGTACAGAGGTGTTCTGACGCCCTCCTAGCCTGAAACCAACCGATGAATGAAAATTTATATGGCTCTTGATGTTGTACATAAAACTCTAAGAGACTAAAAGGCAATCGAGTTTGTCAACGAGCCGACGGTCTCCGAACCTCATTAGAAATATGATCGGCGTTTTCTGTCACTTTTATTCTGGCATAGGCCGCAGGCATCTTGGTCATAGTTCGAAATGTTGCTCTTTCGACTCCCGCGTCACGTCCCACCTCCAATGCCAGAAGCCGCAGTTGGGTCAAATCGCTTTCGGTGGAGGAAGAACACAGAAGAAAGAAAATGCCGGACAAAAGCGAGACAAACGCGCTGATGACAAATTATTTGGTCTTCTTCGCGCTCTTGTTCTGTGTTTGGATTATGTGGATGTTCCTGTGATGACAGTAAGACAATTTTTCGCTATATGAATTGCGGTTAATTTTTCTTAGTTTATATGCCCTCTCCATAATAGTAAGAACATCCTTCATTAAGCCGGTCATCCATACAAGATGCTCGACAAAAACAAATACTGGTCAATTGAGGCCAAGCTTCTTTCACTTCCTACGTGACGCAAGACCTTCCTTCCCGTGAAAATTACTTCCCCGCTGTTGACTACGTCTACTCTGCCAGGCCTGGTATTGTATGTGCTTTAACAAGTGCCATCCGGTTGTTAAGATACCCAAAATGAATGGCAATTACCAACTTCCATGATCGCTCCATCCATTCTTAAAGCACAACTCTTACTAGAAATGATCTTTTCCCTATAAATGGATCAGAAAAAAGGGTTTTCGAAAATACCATTACTTTCCACCTGAAACTAGCGATTCTCTTGTTAGCGCTTGTCGATATCCAGCCTTCCTGCTCTCCGACGCGGCGGCTGGGCGCACAAGATTTGAAAACTGAACGGGCCTTGGTTAAAAAGTGGGTAAACAGAAGATTATCACATCCTTATGTGCGGAACAGTTGTCAGCGAACAATGAATATTCCGGCAAACTTTTCGTTGGGTGACGGGAAAACTCGGCAAGGCCGAAAAGCGCTACGAATTCGTAGTACGAAAAGAACCAATGGAGAAAGCTGGGGATTTTAGAAGCTTATAATTCCATATGGGAGCTAAGTATATTATAAAAGGCAGAATAAGCAAGAGGGGTCCTTTAAACCCGGATATCCAACTTTCATACGGTAAATTCTACCCCCCCCCCCATGGCACCTTGCCGATTTTCACACTTCCCTTGTTTTACTGTTTTCGATGCGTATCATGCTCCCGACGGGATACTAAAAAGAGGCACGGCACGACATAGTGTAGGAGGCACAAGTACTAAAAAGAGGCACGGAAACTGAAAGGGCCCTTTCAGGCTTCAGAGTGAGTGGCAGGAACAATGTTCTAACGTGCCTTCTTTTAGGCTCAGGAGTTATTGTCTACTTCCACTACTTGCTAATCTCTTTTTATTACTCGCGCCTTCTGTGCCATGCCTTGCCGTGCCTCCTTTTAGTCGATCCCGCCCCCGACAACTTTTTGCGAGAAGCCCACTCGTCAGAAAAACTGGTTGTCTGAATTTATCTGTGTGTTTGCTAAAAGGCAATGGGCCTGGAGAAAAAGCTTAAAACTGCCAAAGATATGGGTAATTTGTATAAAGCGCAGAGCCCGATTTTAAAGTATTCAACTGCATGTTTAATCAGCATGTGATAAGTTCATCCCTAGGAATAGTTACAGAATGTATACAGAGGGTAGCTTTGTGTTCAACAGAAGCCGACCCGATGAAAAATTTATCTCAAAGTAGTAGTGCGAAGTTGTACGAAAAAGTAGCATGCAGTACTAACTAATGCTACTACATGCTTCTACTTCAAGGCTACCGTGTTACTGCATACTACTGCATGCTACTATTAGAAAGAATGGATGCTACTGGATACTACTACATAAGATTGAACTATTCTGAGGCACGTTAAATGATAGTATTCTTTGCTACTACATAGTATTTGCTACTTTTTCGTACAACTACGCAGGCTACAAATTTTTCATCGGGTAAGATTGGATTAGGAAAAGTAAAGAGCGTGTCCGAAAGCTTTCAGGACTGTAAATGCTGCATTTAATGCTGCATTTTTATTTTTATTTTCGTCCGAAAGCTCTTACCTTACATGCAGTATTAAATGCAGCATTTACAGCACTAAAAGCTTTCGGACACGTTCTTTATTTCTTCTCTGACACTTCTAATTCCGAAATTTAGCCTTAATCGCCAGCTCCCCAGTTTCTTCTTGAAAATTCAGCGTAAAATTTAGCATCTTCGCTGAATTTTTCGATGAATTTTATGCTGAATTAATGCTGCATTAACTGAGCGAAAATTTAAGGCCGAAAGCGAAATGCTGCATAAAATGCTGAATTAATTCAGCATGCTGACTTAATTCTGAACATGCTGAATTAATTCAGCATTTTCGTTCGTTTCCGAGCTTTCGGACACGCTCAAAGTAAAGGTAAAGGTTTCAGCACTAGCCTTGACAGGCCAAGCTGGCGGTGCTGATCTCCGATTCTCGGCCCTCAGCCAGGAAGTGCAATGGGGGGGGGGGGGGGCAGCCATCCTGTGCTTTCACACACCCTTCCTGTCACCTTCCCCGGATTTCTCCAGGTACCCATTTGAAGCTGGGTGGACTTTGGCTTGTCTTACAGGGTTACGCCACTAACCCCCGTCCCAAACCAAACAGTAGGCACTACCGAGACTCGAACAAGCGACCCTTCACTTGCGAGCCCGGCGCGATAACCGTTCGTGGCCGAGTGGTGGATTGGATTAGGACTAATATGTTAATGTTTTGATACGAGCTTTAACTGCGTTTCGTGTATGAAGTTTTCGGAACGGACTGCCACTCCTGTTGGACAGAACTGGAAAATTTATAACTTCCTTGGAGAGCAAGTTTCACTCTTGTTTGGTTGGTACTATACTCAAACAGGGCTGAGGAAAACGAAATTAAACAGGACCAACAAAAGAACTGGACCGGAAGCAAATAAAGCGCATCTTTGACAAGCCCTGCGGTGAAAGTATGAGTTGCGTTTTTGCAGATACCATGGTATCTGATACCACGGTCTAAAGTCGTTTTTGCAGTTATCGTGGTATCTGATACCACGGTCAAAGGGCGTTTTTGCAGTTACGTGGTATCTGGCCACTTATCGTGGTATCAGATATTCAGATACTACGGTCCGACCGTGGTAACTGGTCGTGGTATCTGAAGAGTCATCACACTTTCATCAAATTTTGTCAGATTGGTGAGAAAGAAGTTTAGCACTTAGTGATGTAAGTGGATATCTATTTTTCTTTTGGGATGACTTCGAAAAGTGCAATTTCGGCAATAGTCGTTTTTGCAGAGCGCCGTGTATCAGATACCACGATAACTGCAAAAACGACTAATTGCAGATCCAGTTACCGTGGTAACAGATACCATGGTATCAGCAAAAACGCAACTATGGAGTTGGGGAATTCGATTCCACAGCTACCGAGATTACTGATGTACCGAATGTCGAAGAGAGAGGGGAAAACATCCAAAGATAAAACAGGCAGTAGATACTGCTGAAAAAATGCTAGTACTTCCTGTCCCATAAAAAGCGGCAGAAAGTTGGCCTGAACTGAATCAGCAGAGCTGAAGCAGAATGCTTATCTGAATTCGACGCAATGTCCGGATTTTGGATTTGGATCTTTCTCAGGCCTCATAACCAATTGCATGTTTACCGAAGCTTCTGGCTTTCCTGTTGAGGGGCGGTGAAATATTATGGTCTACTTATCTTACATCTCAGAATCTTACTCAGCCGTTGCTTTCGAGACATTTTGCCGTATGTCCATCATCAAAATCCGCCTTCTTATTTGTCGGTTTCTGTTCGGTTCTGTAAATAATATGAAAAAGGCGCGGTGGTGACGTGAGGATCCCGTTTTTCATATCGGATTCCTTTGTTCTTTTAGTGCTTTCTCGCCTTTCTTGTGTCTTGCCGCCTTGACATTCGTCAGATTGTTCCAGGAGAAAATAGAAATTTGTTTTCACGGCGGTAGGTTCTTTCGCAGAGCATCGTTTTTACTGGCTAATCCAGAAGCATGATGTAAAACAGAAAATGTTGTTTTTCACCGTTAATAGCTCCAGCTGGAAGGTTGAAATCTTCGTGATGGCGTGAAAATTCATATCGACAGTAGTGAAAGAAGATGGTTCTTGAACGGTCAGCGAGTGAGTCCAAGTTCCATGACAGCAAGGAAGGAAAGTCGCTGATATTGAACTATGCAATTTGCATACTTCTACTGGTTGTGATTTGGTTGCTATTCACGAAACTGAGCTGAGGTACAGTTAGCAACTTTTACTAAAAAAATTAATTAATTCAACAACTTCAACAACTTTACTAAAAAAATTCATTCCGGCTTGACGAGCGGTTACAAACAAAGCACATACGTGCTTGAAAATGCAACCAGTACACATTTACTACCATATTATATAACTAATCAAAAATTCACTAAAATGAACTTAATTAGTCCTCTCTGGTCTTCCAAACCCTCCACTTACCAACTACCCTCAAGGAGATGTTTCTTGAACCGATTTTTAGATTGCGGTACACTTTCCGCTTCTCGAATTGAGTCTAGAAAAGTATTTCAGACCACCGTACCTCAATGCCTTGCGACATGGCTAGAACGAACTTTACTTCTTGGCTCACTTACCAGGTCTCCAGCATGCCCCGTAGCATGTCCGTGATAAAATGAGTTTCCTAGTTATCTTCGCTGTTTTCTTCCTTTTCTGTTGTTTTCGAAATTCTACCAAAAATTTACATCATTTTGCTTCATATCATTACGTTTGCTTGGGATTGCTCTAAAAGGCTTAATCCTCTGTTGTCTAACCGCTCGAAGAAGAACTCATTCAAATGTGCCATCCACGCATCGACAGATTGTGAACAGATGATCAGACCTTCATAATGTAATCGATTTACTATTCCCGTTAGCATAGTCAAACACAATCCATATTTCGCTCCTTTCCTCCATTTCAAATCCAGCCTCTGGCTTAAAGAACCCGTCACACTTGAAATAGTAATGCAGTCCGTCATGGTGGTGTGTGCTCGAAAGAACCAGGATGGCTTGCTCCCAACCGCCAATTTAATTCGTTATCTCTTCAAACAGCTATATCGCAGTGAACCCAAGGAGAAGGGAATTTTGAAGCCGGTTAGTTGTCTATCGTTATGACGTCATATGTGAAGTGCTGCAGAGGGGTCAGCGCGCCTTCTGTACTTTTTCCTCTGATATGCTGCTGAGAAGCTCATTCATGAGAAAAACAGTTGTGTAAATTTTTCGTGTTTTTTCTAGGAGTCACCGGGCTCGGAAAAAATAATGGAAGTCGTGGGGAATTTATTCAGAGCAGAGCCTAGGTTTAAAGGATTAGTATTCTAGAAAAATAGTGCAAAGTGTCCTTTAAAGGAGTTAAAATGAAAAACAGAAAAATATTTAGCTGGTAGGCCATATGAATAACAAGACCAAAGGTTTCGGTGGGATCCCAAAATTTTAATATTTATTGGACTTCTTGATCCAGACAATCGGATTTTGCAGATTTCTGAGTCTTCGCCAGATCCCTGTAACATTTTGCTATTTATTCATAACCCACCGCTTGAATATGTAAAAAAAATAATGTTACCGTTTTTGAGATTTTGGCAACTTACGGCCAAACAACTAATCAGGTGAGAACTGCATGTAGAGCTAAAGAGCTAGTGACATTGAGAGAACCTTTCAATCCATATTTTGGGGTTTTGGCAAATTTTGCCAGCTTTATCTGTCATGGAAATTAAGTTCAAAATTTAGCATGTCTCCTTACACCGATACCGAATCTCTAATCGACTTCATGAACAACTTGAGCTTCAACCAAATTTCCAGTTTCGGCCGAATTTGGCGTGAATCATTTGTCCGGAAAGAAAACTAAGTTCAAATATGAATTCAGAGGGGCCTCCTTGCCCCTCAAACGACTATCTCATTAGCTTATAAAACATACATTTTTTTTCCCTTAATTCGAAACGCCCTCCTCTGCCTCTGAATATCTAAAGGACCCATCCCCAACTTGGCCTGTACTTTGCCAGTGAAACTTCTGACTAAGTATGAAAAATATAATCTCAAAATTCGCTCACCAAATTCGTGATAACTACAGCATCATGTTAATTACACCGAATCCCGATCGTTTTACTGAATAGACTTGTAACAATAGTCTATTTGGGATTCTATAGAACTACCGAATCCCTGCAAATATACCGAATAGTTCTGGCATCGAAAAAATACCGAACAGTTTTAGTAGAAGTTTGGGACTCCGGCCCAAGATTTTACCGACTCTTAAAAAGGTGGGAGGGTGCTGCACCCCCCTCACCCCTTGCGATGCCCCTGCACTTCATATCATATTGGCTGGTGTTAGAAAGAAAACGTATAGTAGTGTACATGATTGTCATTCCTGTTGTAATTATTCTTTCGCCATATAAGTTAACTCCTTTAAAACCCTGCTTTCGGCTTTCCGAAGAATGGATAATAGACTCTATGTAATATATGTATGTAATAACCATATATAATAACTTTCTAGAAATGTACTCTCAACAGCAGAGTAGGCTACCGCATGCTTAAACTGGGTATAAGGATAACTGATTGTTCAAATCTTTCTTCCATTTCACATGGCTTTCCTCGGGACAGAACAGTTATGCATGGAAAAAAAAAGTGAGATTTGAGGAAGCACTATTGCTCGTATTGAAAGGGTGGCGCTACTGACGCGTATAGAAGCTATAGCGATTGTAATGGCAATCCATCCGTCTCACTTTTGGGTACATCCACTCCACGTAAGCCAAGACGACGACACTTGACATGCTTCTGACATCCCTCGACATCCCGACTAGATGCTCAGCGAAACTATAGACGTTTTTCCGTGCTCCCACAAACAGTTTGTGGGTCGATTGTGGCTCGAAAAGTATGTTTCCGCGGCCTTTTGTGCGGCCCACAAGTGTGTTTCCGCAAGAATTTCCTGGCTCGCTTTGTGGCTCAGATTCGACAAACAACTGGCGAGGTGATTGTCGATTTTGTGGCTCGATTCTGGCGGGAAATTCAATTTAAGCAGCAAAATAGTGTCTAAACAATAAAGCTAACTACTTTTTCAAGCAAATAGACTTAACTGAGGATAATTTTTGTACAGAATGGTAAGGAAATAAGCCTGGAGCTCTATTATTGAGATTTTACATGAATTCTATTTGTGTTTTCAGATATTTGAAATTACCGCCCAAAAGATAGATGAAACGGCGTTTCTGCGAGTTTCAACTAGTGGCTCGACTGTGTGGCACACAATCGTGTTTCCGCGAAAAACACTCAGTAGTGGGTGGCCCACAATTGTGTCACGGAAAAACGCCTTATCTTTTCTCGGCTTACATCCAGTCCTTCGTGTGAGGGTGGCGAGAGGGGGAATATGGGAACCTGTGACCCGGTTCAAAGGAGCAGAAATCGCACTTCCAGCGAGCTGAGGTTAAGTGATCCTCCTGAAGAACCTCTCGTTGGTTGTACCTTGGTTGATAGATTGTTGTTTCTACGTCGGCTCACTGGCACGCTAGTGTAGCCGACATTCCTTGGTTGGCAGATGCATTGTTACAGCGACTCACTGGCATCCTAGTGTAGCTGACAATCAGCATGTTTCCAGTCTTCGTCCACGCCTTTTTGGAGCCATCCAGGGTAGAAGCGCACTAACAGAAGTTTCATAACAGATAACACGAGGATGTGCGGTTTCAACAAATAATGCGTGACAGATAACACTTCGGATGTTATCTGTTGTGTTTTAAATTGGTATGCATAATAATCGTTTCCATCAGGAAGAGCCGAAAAACCGCCAAAAAGTATCTGCTGAGTTTTCCGACATCATGACGATAAGGAATAAAGTCAGTAGATGCTTTTTTGGCTCTTCCTAACAACGCTTGTTACGCATAACATTTCATGCATAACGTTTTCAAACACAACAGATAACATCCTAAGTGTTATCTATTACGCATTATCTGTTGAAACCGCGCATCCTCGTGTTATCTGTTACGAAACTTCTGACAGTGCGGTGATCGTTTTTGTCCGAAAGGTTGTTCCAGAGTGATACGGAGAAAAACTGTGCCGCTCGCGTTTTGCAATTAGGTATTCCGTGGATTCGACCAAAGACGGACCCAAAATGCGCTGTTTCTGTTTAAAACCAACTGTGTTCTCTACTTTCTGATACGTTTAAGGTTTTCATCGTCCCAAAACTTCACAAACAGTGAGGAAACCGCTAATGCATTCACTTCCTTCGGTTTCTTAATTCCAGAGTCTTCAACTTATTTCCTTATCGCCTGTCACTCTTCCCGATTCCGTGGCGATTCAATTCCTAAACTCCTCCCATGAGATGAATGAATCATCTGTAAATAAATAACACTGGCATATTCACGACTTTTTATGTCAACTTGCAAACAGCTAATCCTGGCAAAATGTTAATTTTTATTTTATTTCTTGCTTTGAATGTGTTGCTATGAGGTATGTTCGGTGCCTAAAATCTTGTCTCGCCTTGATGATGGGCCACGACAGAGGTTGCGTTTGAACAAAGGAAAAGGTTATCATTGGATAGGGATTAACTTTTTTAGGGTAAACTCTTTTTTCTTTCTTTATATATTCAGTTAATTTGTTGATTCTGTTTGCTTCTTAATCAATATTGGTTAGTGTCCTGCCCTAGCCAAGTACATCTTTTTGTGCTTTCCTGGAAGGACTGTTGTAGTTGGTATTTGTCTTCAAGTATAGTTGATTGAGGCTGAAACTGAAGTCCAGGTTGTACTTGATCACACTTAGAATGACAGAGAGTAGAATTTTAAATGTGTAATTGTCATATGAGGTCTGAAGGGCAGAAAAAAAAAAATCAAATCAGATCAAAGAGAAAGTCTTATGGGGGGGGGGGAGAATAGCAAATGCAATACGGGCTTATTTTCAAAAGTTATGTGACGTAAATAGTTAAAAAGTGGGTAAAAACAGATTAAAATTAACGTCATTGAGGGATCTAGGAGTAGCCACAAACAGTACAAAATGATTTTCTTATTTCTTTTTTAAGGTAATATAAAATAAGTTAAATTACGGCTACGGCTACAAGTTTAAAAACAAAACAATAAAAAAAAAAAATGAGTTGAAGACGGTAATATTTTAATATCTGTCCTTGTTATCTGTCGATTTTTTTGCTGCCCAAATAAGCTGATGTCCCCTCATCAGTATCCCTATTCTCCTGCTTCTGGGGACTTACTTTTCTTTTCTGAAACATCATTCACAGCTTGCACCTGGCCAAGTCCACCTTGATCGCCGTCAACATTGACCTCAGGTGCTAAACGCCTCTCGAGTTAAAAAGTCGGCTCTTCCCGACTTGTGAGTCAAAGCATATGAATATAAGGACTGATTCCAGGACCACTTAGTTATGAGAACATAAAAACTGTCAGACCTCTCGGAAATATGTCAGAGATCGAGTGAATGCTTTCGCGTTACGGGGATGTCTTTTTATTGATATTGGCCGGTTCCGTCTAGTAGGTGGCGTCCCGCGAACGTTTGGATCAGAGTGCGGATTAGTCGAACTTTAGCGGCCGACAGAATAAGTTTGCCGAAATTTGTTCAAAAATGGATGCGAAAGAAATGAAGACACTGTACACTAATTACGCCATTATCTTCTTGTTACTCTTTCTCATCTGGATTGTTTATACAACTGTAAGTTTGGATACGCTGAATGATATTTCTTGTTATTTGTTACCAGAGATTTTTCTGAACTGTGAGAGGATAATATGGTCAGTGATTTTCATTCGCAATTCTGAGCGATTTAGGTCCAATGAATCTGTTTTGCTTCAGTGGTAGATATGGGTGATGGATCTGGATATGTCAGCATCAGCTCGTCGAGTTTTTATAATGACGTCATGCTACGTTTACACACTGCGTAAGTCCGAGCGTGTTTTGAAATACGAGCTTGTTTTACGCACGTATTTGGGCTTGAAAAGATCTCTAGCAATACGGACGTATTTGAGAAATAGGTCCATTTTGTATATAAATCCGTCCATACTGCTAGAAATCTTTTCAGGCTCAAATACCTGCGTAAAATACGCTCAGATTTCAAAATACGCTCGGATTTTACGCAGTGTGTAAACCCACCATCAGCAGGTGGTGCTGGTACGATGGATTCGGAAAAGGGAATTTCAGTTGATTGTAAAAACAGAAATTAAAAAAAAATAATAAAAGAAGTACGATTTAACATGGGCATTGGAGACCTGCTGGTAATGCGAAGACAACCGATTACACTTTTTCATGAATTTAAAATATGTGTGAATTGCAGTAATTAATATTTCTTGGCGTGATGCCTGAATACTTTGATCGCTGGTTAATTGGATGACAGTTTGTTGAATGGTCGATTGTTTTGCTTCGTAAGTGTATAAAGCGTCCTCGATGAAAACGTCTGAAAGGCATAATCAATCGGCGAATCTCAAGTCCTGACTTCTTCGAAGGCTCCGGTTTGGGTTTCTGAAGTTCGTTGATTGGTTGCTAACGGACTGGCACATCTTCAGATGAATCATTTCTTTACCACGTGATTTCATATTTTACTTGCGACGAGGCAGTTGAATCAGTTGACATTGGGCTCCGTTTTGGTTACAGCAAAATTGTGCCAGACTGTTCGCGGTACAATAGACAAAGACTGGGGAGTCTAAAAACTGCCTCTCGCTAGCCGTATGTGAAATTTCTCGATAGACTGCTTGGTATAGGCTACTTAGGAAAAAAGACCTACTACGCAAAAGCTCCATGTATTTCGGATATCTTCGTTTCCTGCCATACTTACCCCTTCGAACGCGAACCCGCTTCCTCATCCATCACCTGCCCACCACCCAAATAGCTTGTTCCTCATTTGTGATTAACCTTTCTGGAAATTATTTGAGTTCTCCACTCTTTTCTCTTTTACTGGACTTCCCGTCTAGGGCAGTGTGTAACACATTGTTAATTCATTCATTCGTTCACTTTATCGGCCAGAGACCTTCAAAGGGCTTTGACTTTCTGTGGTTTTTTGACTGGTCGTTAATTGACTAAAGCGTTGCTTTACCTCAGCAACTAATTGTATTTCACAGTCCGTGTGCGCATCCTTGTCACAGCGTGTTTGAACGGCACAGTTCTAACGATGGGTGGTTCCCAAAATCACCATGATCGTATGCCCACTCTGAGAAGGCCTACGATCAAAGTGCCCAAGCTCAGAATGCCCACGATCAAAATGCCAATGATTTAAAATGCCCAGGATCAAAATGCCCAGCTCAAATGCCCACGGTCAAAATGCCAAAGATTTAAAATGCCTACGATTAAAATGCCCACGTTTCAAAATGTTGCTGATTTAAAATACCCTCGATTGAGAATGCCCACGATCAAAATGCCCAGCTCATATGCCCACGGTTCAAAATGCCCACGGTTCAAAATGCCCAAGGTTCAAATTGCCAATGATTTAAAATGCCCTCGATTCAGAATGCCCACGATCAAAATGCCCAGCTCAAAATGCCGACGTTTCAAAATGCCAATGATTTAAAATGCCCTCGATTGAGAATGCCCACGATCAAAATGCCCTGCTCAAATTCCCACGGTTCAAAACGCCAATGATTTAAAATGCCCTCGATTCAGAATGCCCACGATCAAAATGCCCAGCTCAAAATGCCTGTGGTTCAAAATGCCAATGATTTAAACTACCCTCCAGTCAGAATGCCCACGATAAAATTGCCCAGCTCAAAATGCGCACGATTCAAAATGCTCACGGTTCAAAATGCCAGTGATTTAAGATGCCCTCGATTCAGAATTCCCACGATCAAAATGACCAGCTGAAAATGACCACGGTTGAAAATTCTCCCGACTAAAAACGCCCCAAAATGAGGTCGAAAATACCAAAATGTCGACAGTTAAAAATCCCCACAGGGGAGGTAAAATCTTCCTGGTTCAAAATGCCGACGGCTCAAACTGTCCACAGGTGAGGCCAAAATCATCCTGGGATACCACGGAAGTGGTTTTGAAATGAATTATTTTACTGTTGTTTATCGGTTCAGAATCGTTTGTTTGAAAGTACAGAAGAAATGTCCTATAAATTGTTCCAACACAGAAAGCAAAATTAGGCGGTCCAAATCCTCCCGTTAATTTCCGCCGTGAAGGTAAGAATTGTTCCTTAATTATAAATAACAGTTTTAATGGGAATTTTTTTCAGAATTCGGCAGAGTATTATAGCGTTATGTAATAATTAAGATTATACCAGTTCAGAATACGATTATCGCCATTCTGATTCTCGATCTACTGCTTCCGTTGCTCAATCACCCCTAACTCCGGTTCCTACGGGCTGAACGCCTCAAAGCATTCAATCGTGGACATTTTGAGTCGTAGGCATTTTTAGTCGTGGGCATTCTGAACCGCGGGCATTATGAGTCGTGGGCATTATTAATGTTAGCCCTAGAGATTGGGTTAAGGGTCTTTCTACGGTTCCGGTTTGAACCTCCGGGTTCTAAGCCTCTCCACTCGAGGAAGATGAGAAAGCAGGCTTGGGCTATAACCGGCTTCGAATCATTTCGTTCGAGCCAGTGTTCAATTTCTTCGATTTTCCCGTTCCGTTCGGGCAGAATGCTCTTACGAGGGTTTTTGCGAGATCTCTGAATGACTTTCCGACGAGCGAACCGCATCGCGAAAACTGTGGGAAAGTGATTCCTGGGATCACTCTCCACTTAACCGCTGGACTGATCGCGAAAAGGCATGGGAAGCTCATATCGCCGAGAAAATGTTGAATTAAAAACTTTTTAGAATAAATGTGGTTCACTGAACGGTTCTTTGATTCTCATATATTTCATCGAAGCTTAAGTACGATTGCCATTTTTTTTAATTTATTAGTGACACTTGCACTGTTTTTTCTCCACACCTTTGAAATTCCCGCCGAAAGACTCAGCTTTCCGCGGAGCTTTCCACTAACATCGTGGAATCAGTTTTCGGTTTCCAAAGCGCGAAAACCGGGTTGGAAAGTTCGGCAACTAGTAGCGCGAAAGCCATTGGAAAGTGATTCCGACTTTGCTTTCCAGCTCGCGAAAACCCTCCTCTTATCATCGACACAGTTTGTCACAATCAGTTTGAAAGGGAAGCTCGGAAGCAGCGACAAAAAAAGTACCGTATTTCAGATGTTACCCAACGGCGAATTACAAGTCCGGACTTCCCCGAAGACTTCTCTTGATCAAATTGAACAGCTTTCGAGATTTTGTCTCTCGCTAGGTACTCCCGTTTTCATGATGGTTCTTGGAATTAAATTCAAAATTCATAGCTCCATTTTAAAATTACATCATTTAATTCAAACGTCAGGTTGGATGAAGTAGCTTGTTTTGCAGCTACCGTTTCGGATTGCGCTTGGCGCTTGTCCCAAAATAAATATAATGTTCTAATAAGCTCGCGGTTTATTGCCAAAATGTTGGAACCGTCTGATTTCCTGGTATTTTTCCTATTTTTTTTTTACCGATTTTGTTGCGAGATATAAATAGTATTTTCTATTACGATGTGATGTCCAGCAATGAAATTTGGGAGCGAAGAAACACGGCACCTTTCATGTTTAATAATAAACAAGACCGAGTCCAATCGAGGCGATTGCCAAAAAACATCTAGATAAACAGTCCATCAAAGTTTGGCAGAAATTTTGCATCAACAGCGAAGTCTAAAAGTAGTCATGTAGGGTGGGAACCTGTTTCAGCCAAGAAGCAACTGATCTGGCGTTTATTTTCAAACATGGCCAGTGTTGCTTTGGCACCTCCATTATTGGCCCTCAAAACCCCAGGAACAAGACTCAGTCTTGCCGAAGTTGTGCTTTTGGTGTGGGTGAAACAAACTTGAATTAATTATGAGTGGCAAAAAGGAAGAGGAGGCATCTTGGACTGGATGGGTCTCTCTTGCAATCGTTATGGTTACTCTATGGATCTTCTACTTTAAAGTAAGCCGCTACATTTCGGCCCTTCTTGACAAAGCTCAATGGCATGAATTACTGCCTTAAGCGACTTGTCGGTTTAACACCACCAAACACGATTCACGGTAAACTTGGCTGAAGAAATACTTATAGCAATGCCCCCCCCCCCCCCCTCTCTCCACGCCCTGTATGCCCTGGCCTAGTGGTTAGCGCGCTGAACACTAAGTTTTCCTGATCCCCTTGGGGCGCAGGTTAGAGTCACGTTGGCGACCCACGGACTTGACCCTGCTGGAAAAGCAAAGTCGACTCAGCTTCGTATGGCTACGATACAAATCTGAGAGGTGACAGGAAGGGCCACCAGGTTAATTTGTCTCAACCGCCCATTCCGCTTCCGGGACCAGCACCGCCAGCAAGGCATGTCAAGGGCTAATGCTGATACCGTACTTCCCCCGCCTTAGCATCCCATTGTAGAGGAGGCAAGAGATAGTTTTGTTGTTTGGAAAAGAAATAGTGCGGGGCAGGGAAATTAGTGGGAAACAAAGCTGATCTTTTCTTTCTTCTAGTTGTGAAAAACTGAATTCGACTCCATGTATGAATGCTCTGGATTGCGTGTCATGTAAGTTCATTTTCAGGTTTCTTTGATAATACTGTGCCCTAGGCCCGGACATAGAGATCCGGGGACTCCGGGAAGATCCCAGGAGTCTGGGCCCGCCTTTTGTAATTTAGCACAAAGGTTCAAGTTTTTTTTTATTCTTAACTCTAACTAATACGCAAATAACACAATAATTTGCACTTACAAGATTATTTCAGGGTTCGAACCGGAGAAAAGAAATACATCGAAAGGTTCAAATCGAGTTCAAATAAACTCTACTTTTATTTGTATTTATTTAGCGGAGGCTACTTTGACTTTAGAAAAGAGATAGCTCTGCTTTTTTTTATACATCAGTATTTTTACATTGACCACTTCGTTCCAGAGGCTTATTATATATTTTTATTAATAATGCCAATTCAGTAAATTTTTGGAAATTCATCCATTTCGCTTATTTTTTTCTTATCAGGCCGTTGCCTACACCCACCCGCTGCCCGGTAGATTTTCCGTCAGTGCCCGAGTAGACACTGTGCGTAAGAGTGCTAAACCTCTTGAATACAGCCTTAACGCACAAAGCCAAACTAATATTAACCAAAGTCCGTACCCAAGCCAATCCAATCTTCATCTTTTGCTTCTCACAAATCCACCATATGTTGTTGGTCACCATCAAGGTGAGATAAGAATTCAGACGTTCCTGTCCTCAACAGCAACATATTAAATCGGATTGATTTTTAAGCTATAACCTTAGTACATCATTTGATTTTTGTTAAGGTCAGATTCAAATCCGGATCCGATCCCGGATTCGAATGCTCAGCATGAAATGGTGGATTCGGATTCGGAATCCGATTCCTACCTAACCCTGGATTCGGATTCGAATCCTTTCATGATCTGATTCGCCCATCCCTGTTTAACAACTTACAAGAGTGTCTAAAACTCATAAATATCAGTCATAATTAACGGATGATTCGTTCTGGTCATGGGAGGAGTTTAGGAACCTCGGTACCGTCGAAATAAAAACTGCGATGTTAAAAATTTGAACAACTTAGGCCTACGGGTTGAATCCTAGGAGCTGGCTTGGAGGAATGGTCGGGTATGTTGGGGAGGGGAGTCTGTGCCGATAGATGGGGGGGCTTCCGGTAGTTTCCAACCAAACACTCGACCAAACATTTTGCAAAGCTGGCGTCTACGGACCGACGGAGATTACAGACAGAACTCGTACAGAATGGAAAATGTACGAGATTTCAAGGGATTTTTTTTTTTTTATATAATTATCAAAGATTGGTATTAGATCCTCTCAAGGCGAGCCGACAGTTCACGTACGCGTTGGACCGGAGTGCCGCACCGGACAGCAGTATTAAAGGGAAGTGCAGATAAAAATGAGGTATATGCGAACCTGGTGTTTCGGTATACCATGGCTGGAGATTGTTTTGGGGAATACTCTTGATGACTCTCTCTCCCTGCCGATGCAGAATCTCCGGGTACCTGCGGAAGAAAGGAAGAAACGGTGTCACAGCTGCGCTGACGCAGGATTTGAGTCATTGAGTTTGAGTCGCTACGGACACGTTTACTCCTTCTACCTGAGAATCACTGGCGTGTTTTGGACTTAGTCATATAGAGTATTCAGTGACCAGATTAGCTCGTTTTAGTATGGATTGAACTTGCTTATGCCAGAGAAGACCTGATGATAGATGGACAACCACAAGTTTGGGCTCCTCCACTCTATGCAGTTTTGTCGTACTATAATGCGGCATTTGCAAAAGAGAAATTTACAGTTTTCAGGAAATAGAAATTAGAGTTGGTTTTAAGCAGGAGCGTCTTTTGAGACCGTCTTTATTTTTTTTTGTTTTGTTTTCCAGGTTTGAAGGTGACTAGAGGTGTTCCATTTTCTAATCAGAAGAGTTAGCTCAGAGCCAGCGATGGTGAACTGTTTAACAATAAATATATCACTACGTTCTCTTAGTTGTTCATCGATGTCACAATTACAATTATGTACTGTTTCGTTTGATTTCTAAAATATATTTCAAACACTAAGCTAGTCGTAGCAGGATTCATAGGTATATCAAACTCTGACTCTTATCTCGATTCTTAAAGTTGGACATATCAGGTCAAGTTTTGCGAACACCAACAAAATGTTCCTCAGCACAGCTAAATGAGCATTCCGCACTACGATGGAACATTTGAATTGAATCCTGATTTGAATCCTTTGACGCCATCTGTCATCTATTGTAAGAAGGAAGAACTTCTTTTTATCAGCTCAAGTGATTTATAGACTGTTCTCAGTTATGATAAACAGACAAAATCAAATTTTTCCCTTTATTCATCTGCTATCGTAGACTAACTCATAGTCGGTTTTATTAACTTGGAATATTTCACAACCCAGGGACTATTTTGCGCAAAAATTCAGGCCACGCCATCTTCCTATTCAACGCAGCGAATAGTTGCTGAGTGAATCCGTCATCCTTCAGGCTGCAGTCGTCTTGTGGTGGGCTGTGACGCTGGCGACGCGGCCAGCAGACTTTTCAAAATGTTAAGTTCGATCGAGTTTGGTGTTTATAGTTCATGTAGTGTTAAGATAGTGTCAGCGTTAATTATGAATGAAGAGGATTAGAAAATTTTATTGCTGCACAGGACAGAATATGAGCCTCTAATTTGCATTTACTCAGAAGACAAGAAGCAGAGGAGTGCCTGTTGACTGCCTATTTGCAGGTAAGTCAGGTTTCTTACTTCGGAACTTTTCTTACTTTTCTTAACAAAGACCATTCATGTACAGTAGAGGTATGCTTATGTGAACGTTTGTTGACAGTGGACTTTGCCATTTTCATGCACTTGCTGTGTCTAAAGCTAACTATCAGTTAGCCAAAGTAGATAATTAAGAGCATCTGAAAACACCTGTATAGGAATTTGGATCTTCATTCTACCGTTTAACCGGAAACTGCACTGTTCACATTAAAGTAACTGTTCACATAACCATACCTCTACTGTATGGCACAGGTAGGTTAATTTTGTCAAATACATGTCAACGAAAAACGGCAGAAACACACCAGTGTGCCTGTTTGTTAGGGATACTGTAACTTTGTTAAAGTTGTCCATCTGTCTGTTTGTCTGTCTCGTCATTCAGCATGTGTCAGCATGATAACTCGCAAAGGGAATGAGATATTTTGTCCAGACTTAATGTGAGGATTCTTTGGGTGGAAGGACAGATCCGGTTCGTAGATGGGCACCGGACCGTAGTCCTATGTTTAGGGTTAATTAAGGGGCGAACAAAATATCTTTTAAAAGATAATGAGATAGTAAATTTAGGTGTGAGTCCGTATAGCCTATGACAATTTTGTTCTTGCCCGACAAATAATTTGCCTGGAATCCGGCCTAAACCAAAAAATTTGCTAAAAGTAACAGTTCTATCTGAAGTGGATTAGAGGAACGGTGTAAACAGCTAAGGAGACATGCTGAAACCGTATATACAAATTATTTTCTCGCCTGAGAAATAGCCTAGTTCGCGTGCAACCAGGCCAGAACCGGATATTTTGTTAAAAGTAAAATTTAATCTGAAATTGACTAGCCTAGAGATTCAACGTAGTGGTGATTCGTTTTTTAGTTTCGGGTTCTTGCCGGACAAGCAGTTCGCAAAGACCCGGCCAAAGCCGGAAAAAATCATATTAAATTTGATCTGAAGTTGATTGGTGTTCGACTTAGACTAGTGGTAAAGACTGGTAGTTCGTTTCTGAGCTTTAGTTTCTTGCCGGACAAGCAGTTCTTCCGGAATCCGGCACGGCATCCTGGCAGAGTAAGGCAGGGTGTTTTGAAACCCGATGACATAGCCGACATAGGGTGAAGAGACATGCTGCACGCTCATCTGTAACTAATTTTCTCGCCGGTCAAGTAGCTTGCCCAAAATCCGCCAGAGCCGGAAATTTGGTAAAAATAAAAGCTCATGCTTAAGTCGATTAGAGGTTGGCATCAGGTGATGATTAATCAAACACCACTATGGTATCGATTACGCTTATTTTCAAGCGGCTGATCAGTGATAATTAGTAAACATGTCTGAGGAGTCTGGCGATGACTGCCGATTGTCTGGATAAAAAAGTCTAGTAACTACATGTTTGGGATCCCGTCGAAACCTTTGGTCTCGTTTACTTAGGGGTCTATAATATGAAAGTCAGAAACATAATGAAAATTTCCTAAAAAATGCAAGAAGTGTAAAATTTCGTTTTGACCATTCCCAAAATTTGCCTAGCGCAGTCTAGCGTATATCCCTGAATTTGTGTATAGGCAATGTCAAACGTTTGGCAAGGCCTAGGCTTGAACAACTGCTGCAGCACTGTAACCCGACCCTAACCCAATCATGAATTTGAGGGAATTTTTGAATGATCAGTTTTAAATAACCAATTAAAATTCTTCCCGGTGTGATATGCAGAAGTGACAAGAGATATCAGTTTTTTTGTATTGCAAAAATGGGCGGGGTAAGCCTGTCAGTCCCTTTGGCTGTCTCCGGAACGATCGTCAAGATATTACGTCCCAAACTCCGCCTGGATCGAACTGGCTTGGAACCCATATTTTCTTCTCTCCCTGTCGCGCAAGATGTATTTTGTCCACGCTGAAAATCAACTTAGATCCCAGCAAATGCCCTCAACAGTCTTAAGCATTTTTCTTCTGGCGCTGATGACAGGCGATGAGAAAGCTTTGTTCAGACTTCAGATATACTACGACTTCGGGGTTGCTTGTTATTTTTAAACCTTTTTGGGATTGGTGAGTGGCGGGATACCTGTGACTTCGTAAAAGTTGTCCGTCTGTCTGTATGTCCGTCCGCCTCTCAGCACGACAACTCTGAAACTTAGTGTGAGGATTCTTTGGGTCAAGGGATTTTCCTTGTGGAAAATCCCTTGATTTGCCTGCCCTGCCCTGAATTTAGGGTTGGGGGTTTCAAGTTCAGGGACAAACAAAATATTTGTAACAGCTAATGAGGGGTTTAGGGGTAATGAAACTGGAAAATTTGTTTCAAGAAAAAGTTTTATCTGAAGTTGATTAGATGTTCGATTTAGTGGTAAGGAGGCATGCTGATTACGTATATGAGAATTATTTTCTCGTCGGAGAAGTAGTTCGCCCGGAATCCAGCCGAAATCGGAAATTTGGCAGAAGTTTTGATCAATTTCGCCAAAGTATAGGGTAAACTTCATGCTGAATCCAGATCTGACCTTTTTTGTCTCAGACGAATAACCATTGGCCTTAACCTGTTTCTAAATTTAACAGTAAAAATGTTCAAGGAGTCTGGCGAAGGCCGGATTTCTAGAAGTCCCAATTGTCTGGATTAAATATTACATTTTTGGGATCCCTTCGAAACCTTTGGTCTCGTTCCTTGTGGACGTTAGATGTCCGCGGAAGAGGTTGACAATGTAACATCACGGTTCTGGGGAAGAAAGGTCCAGAGAGTCCATGTGTCCTAGACAGGCCGGAGACGAAATAGTCTTCTATTTTAAGAAAGAAGATTGCTTCTCAGTCGACATTTAAAGGACCCATGTTAGCTGTAGAGCTTATTTGTTTATTTTCCTTTTTCCTTCTTCGTCAGCTGTGAATCTTTTCGCCTACTCGCAAACAGGGTCTAAGTTAGAGCAGCTAACATATGTCTTCGGGCCAGTATGGTACCAGTTTTAATTTGCCTGTTCCCAAAGACCTTAATAGTAGGAAAGACAGGAAACTGCTGAAATCGCGTCGTGGAAAATCGAGCAGCCCGTTACCTAGTGTTAGGTCTTCAAACGATAAAAGTGAGAATAAACAAACAGAAAATTTAAACAATCCAAGAATATTTGCAAACAGCAACACGTGACACGTATAGTTTGACGATTATTTGGCAGAACGATCCGTCGAAATATCAACAGAGCGATTGTTTTTACGGCATACCAACCGCTAGAAGGCGCTAATTATCACGACCTATGGGAGTTTCCTGTCTTTCCACTGCTAACGTCTCTGTCAGGGTGGTTCCCAAAATCACAACGATCTTTTCGCCCACAATGGCCACGCTAAAAATGCCCACGGTATAAAATGTAGGTGAGGCCAAAGACCCGGAAAACGAAATTGTCCAAAATGCCGACGGTGGCTAACTGTCCTCAATAAAGGCGAAAATGGTCCTTGGACAAGGGACAGCAAGATTGTAAGGGACAGGATAACCACGAAAAAGGAATGGAAAATATATTTTATAGTTTGTTGAATTAGTTCAGAATTGTTTGCGTGAAATTACAGAAGAAATGTCATATAGCCTATAGTATTGTTCCAACACAAACAGAGAAAAAGGTAAGATTGTTCCTTAATTAAAAGTAACAGTTTTAAGATCGCTGTTTGGGATTCAATTTGTTATGGCACTTGCCTTCTGGTCAAATGTCATATAACCGATCACTTTTTCGTCGGTCGGTGAGTCCGGTGATCGCGAGTTAGGGTACTTCCAGATGTGCTAGGACCAGGGGCGTCACGACTGGGGGGGGGGGCGCCCCCCCCCCCTAATGCTGTCGGCCAGTCGGTAAGAAATAGCCGATTCGGCCCTAAGCGCCGCGATTTTTCGTCAAAACAGTTGATTTTTTTTCATGAAAACAGTCTTTTTTTCTGAAAATTGGTCGGTTTTTCTGAAAATCAGTGGATTTTTCTGAAAATCAGTCGATTTTTTTCAAAGCTGTCATTTTTTGTTGCTGAAAACAGTAGTTTTTTTTCTGCAGAACAGTCGGTAAAAATTACCAGCCAGTCGGTAAATTCCTTGGTCCCCCCCCCCCCCAAACATGTTGGCTAGTGACGCCTCTGGCTAGGACAATGAGACTTGGCAGGTATATCAGGGACCCGACCAAACTACTTGGAAATAATCAGTTTCCCGATCCGACCATCATGGGGGGAGTGGAAGGAGGGGGAATCCGGAAAATTTATTAGTGCGTAACATTCGAACGGGTGATCGGAGTGGAATGGAACTTAAGAACTGAATAGATAATATATCTCTGATGTCCCGTTTGAAGTCCAGACCGGATTCGACAGCTGTGGGGGAGTTGGGGTGAGAAGACCGGAAATCTCGAGAAACGGTCGAATTAAGGGATCGGAGTGAAACTTGCTGAGAAGAACAAGCATCTGCTCTAGATCAACGCTTGCACAATTACACTCGATCCGGACACTTTGGGGGGGGGGGACTGGAGGGGGTTTCCCGGAATTCCAGTGATGGAGGTTTTGGGAATTTTCATTGACGAAACTTGACAGGCGTACTAGGGACCCGATCAAACTGACTCAGAGATTACAAAATTTCTCGATCCGATCATTGTGGGAGGAGTGGAGGGAGGGGGAATCCGGGATATTGAGTTATGCGTAACTTTGGAACGGGTGATCGCATTCCAGTGAACTTGAATAATTGAACAGAAGACATAACTCTGATGTTCCCGATGAAAAATTTGTAGCCTGCGTAGTAGTACGAAAACGTTGCATGTAATACTATGTAATAGCAAAGAATACTATTATTTAATGTGCCTCAGACTAGTTCAATCTTATGTAGTAGTATCCAGTAACATCCTGTCTTGCCATAGCAGCATCCAGTCTTGCTAATAGTAGCATATAGTAGTATGCAGTAACACGGTAGCCTTGAAGTAGAAGCATGTAGTAGCATCGTTAGTACTGCATGCAACTTTTTCGTACTACTTCATAATACTATTTTGAGATAAATTTTTCATCGGGTTCTTTTTCGTGTCCGGGCCGGATCCGACAACTGTTGGGGGGGGGTGCGGAAAATACGTGACCCGCTTAGACTGGAGAGATCCCTTGTGGAAAAACAAAAAGAACAGCCGTGTCAAAATGAAATCAAAGCACCAGCTGCCACAAGCTTTAACTACAAGTAATTTTCAGGGAAGAAATTCACAAAAGCTGTTATTTAAGGGAGAATCTTTGATTGTTTTTCCACAAGTTCATTTTCCAGCTTGAGTGGCTTGGACCTGAAGAGGATCCTTGTCAAGAAGAGTCGAAATATAGCTCTTAGAAAACGGAGCTGACGTATCCGTTTTGCATTGTCAAATATGATTCGCAATCAGCCTGGGTTGAAGGAATAACTTCAAACCAACCCTGCGTCACAGGGCCTCGAAGGTTGCTCGGGACGGCGCCTCACTGAACCCTTAAAGTAGCGTGCACACACAGTCCGAATTTCGCAGTCCGGTGCGAATTTCCTTCTCCGCTCCGGAATTTTGACGCATCGCATGCGGATTTGGTCCGATAATTTCGTTCCGATTTGAGTAGAAAATATTCTACTTTTACCGGAGCGAATTTTAAACGCATGCGAAATTGTGCCCTGAGAATTGAAAAATTAGAAGCTGTGTTTGAAATTTCAACTGTTTATACGACCTATTTAATGTCAGCTGCATTCATTCATTCGGCAATCAATCAGCATCATCTGACTGTAGGCTAAGCAGTGGATTTTTCAATCCTGGGGCCAAGTTTCACGTCTGAATTTCCTTTTATCTGAAAAACCTGTCGGGCATCGTGACGCAAATTTCGTATGCGCCTTTTCGCGTGCGGAATCTTACCGGACTGTGTGTGCACTTAGCTTTAGGGTCATTTACACGGCAGGTATTTCTCCCCGGAGACGAGAAGGGAAAGTGTTCACATGGTACTCGGGTACTTTTCAAAGGAGAGTTCTTTCAGGTAGCAATAAATTACAAGAGTTGCGTTTTCGCTGATACCATGGTATCTGTTACCACGGTAACTGGATCTGCAATTAGTCGTTTTTGCAATTATCGTGGTATCTGATACACGGTGCTCTGCAAAAACGACTATTGCCGAAATTGCACTTTTCGAAGTCATCCCAAAAGAAAAACAGATATCCAGTTACATCACTAAGTGCTAAACTTCTTTCTCATCGATCTGACAAAATTTGATGAAAGTGAGATGACTTTTCAGATACCACGACCAGTTACCACGGTCGGACCGTAGTATCTGAATATCTGATACCACGATAACTGGCCAGATACCACGATAACTGCAAAAACGCCTTTTGACCGTGGTATCAGATACCACGATAACTGCAAAAACGACTTTAGACCGTGGTAACAGATACCATGGTATCAGCAAAAACGCAACTAAGGTTGTAAGGCTCAGGATATCTCTCTACAGTGGATACCAACATGTGTCAATTTGGACCACTTTTTACATGGGCATAATCAAAATTATTCCTCGAAAATCCAATTTTATTGTTGCTGACGTCGAAGAATACCCTTCGACAAACAAATACCCGGGTAAAAAGTTCGCGAAATTGAAGTCCAAAATACCCAGGTTTTTGTTGCTGTTGTGGGGAAAAATACCTGCGGAGTACGGGTAAATACCCTTTGTGTAAACGTAGCTTTAGGTTTCAGCGAAATGACGCCTCTGAGATCACCCCCAAATCACCGGCTTAACCATAACTCAATACGACCGTCGGAGCGTCTATGTAGTGGTGCAGCTCGAAAGCACCCGCATGGAAAGATAGAAATAAAGCAAAGCCTTGACCAAAGCAAGAAGAACAGACACAAAGAGAGATTTAGGTTGCGTTCCGGAATTCAATGATCGTTAGCAAATTGTTAACAGTTGTTAACTTTTTGCGTTCCAGGTTTCTGATTTCGAAATTTAAGCTCCTCCCACCTACAATTTCCGTTCCAGAGCTCAACGATTGTTAACCATTTTGTAACGATGGTCGGTGAGCAGAGGCGTTACTAGCCATTTTTTTTTTCGGAGGGGGGGCAAGGAATTTACCGACTGGCTGGAAATTTTTACCGACTGTTTTGGCAGAAAAACGACTATTTTCAAGAAAAAAAACTTTCCACCCCCCCCCCCCCCCCCCAGTCGTGACGCCCCTGTCGTTGAGTATCGTTGCAAAATAGTTAACAACTGTAAAACTTGGAAAAGTTAACGATCGTTAAAGCTGCAGTTAGCTCCGCCTCGAAGTAAACTTAACGATTGTTAACAATTGGTAAGTTTGAGGAACGCAACCTTAGCCGCCGGTCTCTCTTCCAATTAGCATTGAATCTTGCTATTGCAGCTTTTATTAAATATTTTCGTAGAGCAGCAGTACGATGTTTTCACTCTTGTTTGTATATCCCTATCCAGTTTTACTTTTTCCTCGGCACTAAAATTACTTTTCCCACATTCTGTCGATCGGAGAGTCGTTTCTGAGCTTCTTCGATATCTTGAAATGAGTAAATGGAGTCTATTCTCGGGGCAATTTTCTTTTCCTGAAACAGTCGGAAAACTCTGTGCAATCCTTCCCTGTAAACATCTGGTCTATCCTTTAAAAGAGTTGTCAGATTGAAGCCACACACTCCGATGTTGTTCATAACTAGCGAGATTGCGTCCACTGATGTGGCTTCAGCATCCAGTGCGGAGTAGTCAACAGTTCCATCTGATACTACGCTATTAGCTCCTAGAAATAAAGAAACTATATTAAAAACAAGGAAAATCTGTGGTAAGTCTACTTGCTTTTAGGTCATGACAAAACAAGAACCCAACTCGGGCAACACTGACAACTTACCTTTGACATAAAAACAATCGGCACTACAGTCGTGAACATGGTTTTTATTGAGGAACATAATATTTATTGTTACTTAATATTTATTGTTAGTTGTTCTAGTATGGCCAAAGCTGGCCGTTTTAATAGATTAAATAAAATAATGTAGTGTTTACAGGGACAAGAAATCACGTCGAGTGGAAAGGAATTCCGGTCGACTCGAAAGGATTCCGTTCGCGAAGACGACTAGAAAAAAAGTCTAGCGGGAAGAGAATTCCTTTCATGATGAAAAGAATTGCAGTCTACTTGAAAGGAATCTCATTTACGGCGCTGGTAAAAAGACTAAAAAATTCTAACTAGCTTTTGTTAGCAGCAGTCATCTGTACTGATGTCATAAATGCCATCAGAACATTTTTTTTTTGGCTGGTGTAATTTATTTTGTCAGATTTTCTCGTTTGAAGAATTATTTTTCCCTCTGCGTGTGAACATAATCTTGTCACCAAGACCGTATTCTGTTCGAGTTTTCCTGTACTTGTAAACGCTGCATAATAGATGTTTTAAACGCTGTAACGGGTGGTGACGAAATCACCCCAGCCGGTAGTTCGTTCCATAATTTACAAGCTCATGAAATGTATGATGTCAAGATGATGTCCTGTTAGAGAAGGAAGCGTTTTTATGGCACTTGCCTTCCGGCCAAGTGCCATATACCGATCACTTTTCCGTCGGTCTGTTTGTCGGTCGGTCGGTCAGTCCAGTGTTTGCGAGTTAGGGTACTTCCAGATGGGCTAGGACGATGAAACTTGACAGGCGTATTAGGGACCCGACCAAACTAACTTTGAAATAGTCACTTGCCCGATCCGACCATGGTGGGGGAGGGAGGAGAGCCAGAATCCTGAATTTAGTGGCATGCATAACTTTCGAACGGGCGATCGGATCTTAATGAAACTTGATATTTGGAAAGAGATCGTGTCTCTGATGTCCCATTTAAGGTCTGGACCGATTCCAGTCGGAAGGCGGAACCGGAAATCATACTGTTCACGGTTCATACGGTTCATCACACGGTTAGAGTGGAGTGATCGGGATGAAACTTTGTGGGCGGAAGAAGCACAAGACCTAGGGACATCATTAAACTGCACCGGATTTGGGCACTGTGGGAGGGGGTTGGAGGGGGGGGGGTCCGGAATTCCGGTGATACGGAGTTAATGTACTTCCAGGTGGGCTGAGACGATGAAGCTTGACAGGCATATCAGGGACCCAAACAGATTGACATGGAAATAGTCAGTTCCGCGATCCGACCATCGTGGAGGGAGGGGGAATCTTGAAGTATATGTAACTTTCGAACCGGTGATCGGATCTTAATGAAACTTGATATTTCGAAAGACCTCATGCCTGAGATGTCCCATATCAAGTCAGAACCGGATCCGATGGTGGGGGTGGATGGGTGAACAGGAAATAACGTGACATACTCAGAGTGGAGCAATCGGAATGAAACTTGGTGGGAAGATAAGCACAAGCCCCAAACACATCAGTGACAGAACCGGGCCGGATTCTAGCACCGGGGGGAGTCGGAGGGGGGGATTCCAGTAATCCGAGCTTGGGTACTTCCAGATGTGCTAGGACGATGAAACTTGGGCTGAAACATTACAGACTTGACAAGGTTGGCTTAGAAATCGTCACTTACCAGATCTGATCATCCCTTTAAGTACTGATCTTAACCGGAAAGTAGAAAAAATACTTTTAAGCACGGTTTACATTTTCGTGATCGCCATGAGTCCCTTATCTTTTTTAGCGTAAGGGTTTTGCTTAGAAATGAATTTCTAGCTCCCTTAAAGTACGCATCTTAACCGCACAGTAAACAAAAAATCACTTTTGACCAAACGATACATTTCATGGTCCCCGAGGGCCCATGCAACAAGGGTTTTGCTTAAAATGAGTTTTTAGTTCCCTTAAAGTGCGCATCTTTACCAAAAAGTGAAAAAATACTTTTCACCAAACGATATATATTCGTTATCCCCAAGCGCCCATGGTTATTTTTGCCTTAAGTGTTTTGCTTACAAATGAATTCCCTAAAAGTACGAAAAATACTATTCAGCAAAATTTACTTTTTCGTGATTCCGAGTATCGTCACATCCAAGTGCTCAAATAAAATACTGTTTACTAAGCGCTGCAGTCTCGTGATTTTCATGGGCCCGTGACCATGCTTATCTTATCGGGTTTTGCTTATAAATAATCACGACAAACCCACAAACTGGCACATTCCTCCTTTCCTCCTCTGACCCAGCCTTGCAAGGGCCATATGATCTTCTAGCTCTTGTTTTCTTATTATCTTGAAACACGAAAAGGGCACCATGCTGCCAAGCTAGGGCAACCGTTTGCTTAACAGGCGGCTAGACGTTATGAAGTATCACGTGTGTCCGGATTGCAAGTTTTACTTGTTGAAGATGGTCAATTAGGAAATTGTGATGTGATGAATTAAGATGTCTTCATAAAAACGTTTGAAATCAACTAGGCGAGAAGTTTTACTGTCGAACAGTTCCGATGGCACACCACTAACGGATTAAGCTAGGTGAGCGTTACTTCAGCCCAAGCTGACTGCGAATCTTATCTGACTACGCCAAAAGGATAAGTCTGCTAGGACCCAGCCAAATAGGATTTCTGTAGGCCTGCGTTGATCGCGGCCTTATTACTCACTCCCTAGAAAACAGTACAGGTATGCTTCTTTAAATCTTAGTTCGCATTGAACAGTTCCATTTTCATCCACTTGCTGTGCCAACAAGTCAACTACCAGTCAGCCAAAGTAGCTAATTAAAGTCTTATAAGAACACCCTAATGTGTGTTTCGGGTCTTCATTTTACTATTTAACCCAAAACTGCACTTTTCAAAGTTAACTAACAATAAAGAAAGAACATCTACTGTAGACTGCAGTAGTAGAAACTTGTTTCGGATTTTGATCCGTGTTTTTGGCAGCATTGAATCGCTTGAATCTCTGAGACACGACTAGCTTGGACTAGCAGACTCGGAAAATACCATTTAAGATGTCTACGTTTCCATAATACATCTTCATTAAATCCGCTTTTATATTGAAGCGTTAAGCCTTTCGCACTGAGCTACGCAACTTCTGCGTCTCGCTTGCGGTGACGCAACGCAGGGCTTACGCAGAAAAATAAGTCGAATATTGGTACCGTAGCGCGTCAAAACCAATACCCACGGATCTAAGGTGAAAAATGTTCTAGTAAAGTGCAATCTAGCGATAAAGGATTTCATCGACAATCTAAAGCGAACGGTTGCCATCTTTTCCCGTCAGAAAATAAAGGACTGGACTGTATGTAGTATAGACCTAAGACGTAGATGGTGCGGGGAACCCTTACCCTGGAACAACATTCTGGATTGTGTGATGAAAGTGAGGCTGCATAGTGGATACTGAGTGTCAAAATCAGTTGCTTTTACGTTTGAACTCTATCGTTTCATGTGCTCGGCTTCAAGACTTTTATGTTCGGTGTATATAGCTTTCGAAACTGCCAATCGCTATGAGGGGTGAAGTAAGCGTAAGTTTGACGAAAAGGTAAATGAGCATCGCTACAATTGTCTTCTATTTCAGCTTTTGCTGTTCACTTTCTCCTTCTGTATGTGATTTGGCGAGGACTTTGGCTGAAGTAAATAAACAAATAAAAACAAAAATAACTGATACTGCATTACAAATTTAGTGAAATCTAAATCTGGATCCTTATTGGGCCTGGCACCTCCACAATTATGTGGGAGAGTAAGAAAAAAAAACTGATGTGGATACACAAAATTGTCTGATCAAGCTGATTCGAGGGCCCATAGACAGTTCGTCCGAAATCCCGTCAAAACGGCGGATTCAATTCTGGTATTCAACCGGTCACTCAGCTGCTCTCTGCAGAGCATCACGAAACAGAGCAGAGTTTATTGCAAGCAGCTTATGTGTTCCGAGGCCGTCTCTAAGCCAAATCCCGAAGACGGCTGAATTCTGCGCAGATGTAAGCCAACATACCGCGAGTATTGAAAACGTCGGCATGGGGTTGAAACAGCGAGAAGCGAGTTATCCCACCAGGCTGCTCTAACCTGTCTGGTCATAAAGCTTCAGGGTAACGTTATTGCCTAGACGATTTTTCATTAGGAAAGTGCAAATATTTTGGGGACGTTTGAAGAAGAGTTCAACGCTGTACGCTTTAGATACACGAGATCTTTTGTTTTGTTATCCTGACCAATATAAGCACTTCCATTTGTTCCCTTATGCGCAAGTTTTTATTCTTTTCTCAACTTTCCTTATGTATCGATGAAAACATGCGAGGTCTCCAAACGAGCCAGACCACCCCAAGCATGCATTCATTGGGTTTAGCTGGGATCGTTGGTGGTGTTCTCTTCCCTGGTATCTTAAAATCGACAAATGAAAGTGTAATTCGTGAGGTCGTTTTTTTCGTTTTGAATGCAATGAAAAGAAGAAAATAGTTTGTGTTTTCATTTTTAGCGGGATAAATTGTTGTTGGCGCCTGAGGCGTCTGGTGTATCGCCGCATTGGGCTTTTCCAACAAATCAATATTATTATTATTATTATATTGGCAGTCTTACCTTATGATCAGGCTGTTTGTGTCCAAGGCCTAAGAACGCGGAATAAGAACTAAACCCAATAGTGCACAGCTTGTCCGGATCGAGGGGTTGCTCACTCCCAAAATGGTTGTACAGTGGTGCCCAGCCGGCGCCCAGCCAGTGCCCAGCGGTGCAAGCGGTGCCGGTGCCCAGCCGGTGCCCAGGGAGGGTGTACAGTGGTGCCCAGCGAGTGAGCAACCCCTCGGTCCGGATTCATGCCTCGCTTACCAATAATTATGGTTCTTCCTAAGGGCCGTAACAGCATGCGAAGCTCCTTCGACGCCGCTGCACCGTACGTGTCAACTATCAGATCGACGCCGTCGGGGAAGATCTTCTTGGTCTCTTCGACCACCGTACGGAAACCATCAGAGGAGCTGATGCATCTGTCAACGCCGTTTTGACGGATTTCTGCGTGCTTGGAACTCGAAGCGACGCCAACTATTTGGACCGATGACACTGTTCGAGCCAGCTGAGTGGCAGCCCAGCCGACACCCCCTAAAATCAAAAAGGTTAGTTCCAGACACTTGCCAGCATTGCCGGGTACTTCTGCTTCCGGCAACTGTTGTAGCTAAACTTTGCGATTCCTCTTGTGGTCGACTAAAAAAGAATCGACTTATCAGAGAGTAGGTTAAAGTCTGATCTCGCCCATCAGTTCGGCTATGCCTGCCTGTATGATGATTGATGAGCATAAATAATTTAGATTTAGGTCTTGGCAGGAAGCCTCCGTGAAAGGCACAAGAGGTTTCGTACCTCTTGCGTACCTTTTTGTTTATTTTTGACTGCTTCTGCAAAGTTGTTTCCCCTTTCTGGGATCCCAAGGCGGAAATTACGGGCTGGTGACGGGATACCTATGACTTCGTAAAAGTTGTCCGTCTGCGGTCCGCCTGTCAGCACGATAACTTTCGAAGGGGTTGAGGTTTTTTATTGAATCTTTGTGTAAGGATCCACTGGACCAAAGTACGGGTCATGCTCGGAGATGGGCCACGGAGCCCTAGGTTTAGATGTGAGGAGGGGGTTTTAAATTAAGGGATGAAAGATAATGTGACAGTCAATTTCGGGGTAAGTAGACATGCTGAATCTAGAACTGAAATTCATTTTCTCACCGGACAAGTAGTTCGCTCGGAATCTGGGAAAAAACGGAAATTTCGTTTTTAGCTGAAGTTGAATAAAGGTTCGATATAGGCGTACAGGGACATGCTGAATCTGTTTTTGAACTATTTTGAAGTTACCTTTTTTTACGTCGGTTACTAAAGCGACGAATACATCCTGAATCCATATCTAAGCTTTATGTTCCCGTCGGCAAGTAGACTGACCGGAATCTGACACAAACCGCTAATTTGGTAGAAATAAAGGCTTATTTTAAAGTCGATCGCAAAACATCCGTATCGGGGAAAGAATACATGCTCTATCCGCAAGTGAACCTTACTTTCCTCGCTGGATAACTAGTTCACCCGGCATCTGGCAGAAACCGGAAAGTTGATATTATTTTTTTTTTAATGGCACTTAGAGCTTACTCAAGTGCCATATAGCGATCGTAATGTCGGTCTGTCTGTCGGTCTGTCCACATTTTACTAATTTGGGCACTTCCACATGACCTAATCACTTCCCCGATCCGACCATCAATGGGGGAGTGGCAAGATGGGGACTCCGGAAATTAGTAACATTTATAACTTTGGAACGGATAATCGGGCGTGCATTAAACTTGACAGGTATCAAGAAGAAGTGTCTTGGATGTTCATTGTAAAATTCGGATCGGATCCGATAACTAGGGGCTGGAGGGGGACACCCGAAATCTCTTGAAACGCTTTTTCTGGTTTCATTCTTTCTTCACACTAGCATAGCTCTGCTCGTGGATGAGTCATTCTTTGCTTAAATTCGTTCGGAGAGAGCTAGAGCAATCGAAGGTCGAAGGGGTTGGTATAATATGTTGTTGAACATTAGTAGGGGTTGATAGAGATTAGGACTTCCACACAAGCTAGGATGATGAAACTTCGCAGGCATATCAGGGACCAGACCAGATTAACTTACAAATAATCACTTCCTCAATCCGACTTTCCCCGGATCCGGGAGTCCGGAAACTAGGAACAACGGTAGCAAAAGGAGAGCAAAAAGAAAGCTGCCCAAATGCGGTATCGATCCGCGGACTTCTGTGGCGTAGGTCCAGCGCTCTATCACGGCGCTACGACTTGATGTATTTAGAAGCGAATGCAGGAAGAGATATGGTTTAAAGATTCAAGTAAGACAAAGTGGTCAGAACGAATGCTAAATGCTAACCAGAGCAAAATAACTAGAGCTATTTTGCTCTGATGCTAACTAAACTTAAACTAAACAAATCCCGTGAAACACTTCCACATAAGCTACGACAATGAAACTTGGCAGGCATATCAGGGAACCGACCAGATTAACTTGGAAATAATCACTTTCCAGATTCGATCATAGTGGGGGGAGTGGAGGGATTGGAAATCCGGAAACTATTAACATGCATAACTTTGGAGAGGGTAATCGGACGTCAAGAACAAGTGTTTCGGATATTCAGTTTCAAACTCGGACCAGATTCGATACCTGTGGGGGGGGGGGGGGGGGCTGGAGGGGGGCACCGGAAATTTCCTGAAACGCTTCCACATAAGCTAGGACAATAAAACTTGGAAGGCATATGAGGGAACCGACCAGTTTAATTGGAAATAATCACTTCCCCGATCCAGCCATCGCGCGGGGAGTGGAGGGATGGGGAATCCGGAAACTAGAATCATACATTACTTTGGAACGGGTAATTGGACATGCATGAAACTTGGCAAGTGTGAAGAACAAGTGTCTCAGATTTTCAATTTCAAATCTGGCCCGAATCCGATAACTGGGGGTGGGGGTAGAGGGGGGGACCAGAAATCTTTTGAAACGCTTAGGGTCGAGGGATCGGGATGGAACTTGAAGGGAAGAACGAGCATTAACCCTAGATACCTTATTGACAAAATAGGACCGGATCGTGTCGCAGTTGAGGGTATCGGAGGGGGTTTCTTGGATTTCCGCGGTGATCACGAGTTAGGATACTTCCAGATGTACTATGACCATGAAATTTGGCATACATATTAGGTACTCTCCTAGGTCGACTTGAAAATAGTTCCTTCCCCGATACGGTGATTTTGGGGGGAGTGGAGGGCTGGGGAATCCAGCATCTAGTGACATGCATAACTTTAGAACGGGTGATCGGACGTGAATGAAACTTGACAATGTCAAGAACAAGTGCCTCAGATGATCAATTTCAAGTTCGGAACGAATCCAGTAACTGGGGGGGGGGGGAGCTGGAGGGGGGGGGGGGTGCAAGAAATGTCGTGAAACGCTTAGAGTCGAGAGATCGGGATGGGACTTGGAGGAAAGAACAAGCATAAGCGGTAGAGACAATACTGACAAAACAGGACCGGATCTTGTCACAGTTGGGGGAGTTTGAGAGGGTTTTCCACAATTCTGGTCATCACGAGCTGGGGTACTTCCAAATGTGCTATGACCATGAAACTTGGCAGTCTGTGCTATAACCATGAAACTTGGCAGTCTGTGCTATGACCATGAAACCTGGCAGGCATGTTAGGGACTCTGTCAGATTGGCTTAAAAATAGTCCCTCCCCCGATTCGATCATCGTTGTGGGAGAAACAGTTATCAGTGAGTGGAATAACCATTTCAGATTTAGGAGACCAAGCCGATATTCTGATGAATGAATATTGGAAGGGAGATGCAGCCTCGGAACGCCTCGAGAGGATCCAGTACCGATCTTTACTAATAGTATCAAAATCCCCCAAAATCCCGTACATTTCCCTTCTAAACGAGTTTAGTCTCGCATCTTTGTCAAACCGTAGGCACCAACTTTCTACCAACTTTGGTGACCAACTACTGGAAGACCCCAACCATCGGCACATCCTTCCCCCTCCCCACATTCCCGACCGCATAAGGCCACAGAGAATGGCAGCACAACCAGTTCCTAAGATACAACCCATTCGGGCAATTCATGCGCGGTACGAAAGAAGTTTTGTCCCCTCCTTTGTGAGTTTTTTCAACGCGAAATTTTAAATTCTTTTCCTATTTTTTATGTTAATTATTGAGGTTTAGCGCTTTAATTTGTTGCAATTCTTTTTTTTGTGCAATTATTGAACATTTGACTATGTAAAAGCGCAATTGTATATTGTTATGTTTGACGAGAGAACAAATATTCGGTTTTTTGTTAATACCGTAAGGAATGTTTCTCGAATAATAAAGATTGATTGATTGATTGACAACTGCAAACCGTATCTGACAAACACATATGCTAGCTGTTCTTACAAGTGCCATATGAGCTTTCAGCTCTTGTTTTTTAATCAATCGGAGCATTCATAATGGTGTAAATGTTGAATCCAAATATGAGCTTATTTTCCCTCCGGACAATTAGTTTGACTGGAGTCCGGCGAAAACCGGAAATTTCAAAGAAGTAAATAGAATTCCTCTGTCGACCAAAGTTGGTTGAAGGTAGATGTTCCCGAAAAAGACATGGTAACTCAAGAGATACTATTTTTTCTCGCCTCCGGCGGATAGTTCGGTCGGAATCTAGTCAAAACCGGAGGTCTTCGAACGAGTCTGATTGTTTGATAGGCTTTTAGCTGGAAAGTATGACTTACTACTTTTGTTCAGTGGTCTGTTGATTGGTATCTAATGTGACGGGCTCGGGAAAGATTGAGCATTTGCAAGAACTATTTATCTGTGCCGACCAATATTCCCCTACGAAAATTACTAAACTACGAAATTTACCTTTTTCTCGCACAACTACCTTAAATAGCTTTCAATTCAGCTTGGCCTTGAGAACATTTATCAGTGTTCGGTTATCAGTCCAGGTTGTTCGAGCTTAGGACCAGTTTTGCGTTTTCAGTAACCATGGACTGATCCACGCCTTGTTCAATACAGTTCCGTTTTCGTTCATGCACATAGCGTGTTGTCTTCGAATATTTTCTGTCCAGCGGTTATTTTCTGTTTTGCTCCTTTTCCTTGTTTTGACAAACCCACATAGCATCTTTTCTGATCTTTTTTTTAACTGAGAGTTTAATTTTGGGCTAGAGCTGACGCTTCTTTCTCCACTCAGTGACGTTAAACGACCCGTCGTACCTATAATACCAATGTAACCTACTTTCGTAACTACATTTATTAATTCTTGATCCTGGATACCCAAATTTCATAGTTAGATTCTGATTTCTCAACCCGCTAACGACACTACACTGATCTTTGTACTTGCCGAGATTCACTAGTTTCCATGCGTGATATGCTCCCACCGAGTGTTCGTGTATCATGCTGTTGATGCTTAAACCTGGTTTTCTGAAGCTTGCCAATTTCTAGGTAGAAGTCAGTGTGTCTGGGAATAGGCTTAAAACAGTCAAAGCCGTGGATACTTTGTTAGAAGCAGAGCTTCGTTTTACAGTATTCAGATAGGTTCGAATATTGGAACATAAACAGTAAAATAGTGCGAGGTGTGCCTCAGTATTTCAGATTACCATTTAATATCTCTTACGATTTCTAAACATTTAAAATCTCTTTATAGTTCGCCAATTCTGTAAACAGAAATTAAGCCCAACCTCCTTCCTTTAAGCCTGCAACCAGGCAATCTGGAGGTAATTTCGCTCTTTCGTAAGATATTACGGAAAGGAAAAAATCTTATCATCAGCACCTTGCAGAAGAAAACGTGATAAAAACCCAGACAATGGGGGAGCAAATGGATAGAGATGTCAGGTTGATTCTTGGCCCGAAGGCAAATAATGAACCAATTGGCATCGCTTCAAGCGGGGATCAAAGCCGAATTTCGTGATGGAATCTTGCAACAGTTTTCCACGGGAAGAGGGAGGTGAGGGGTCGAGAGAATGTGTTCTGATGTCACTAAGATACTGAGCTAATTAGTTGCGTTTTTGCTGATACCATGGTATCTGTTACCACGGTAACTGGATCTGCAATTAGTCGTTTTTGCAGTTATCGTGGTATCTGATACACGGTGCTCTGCAAAAAAGACTGTTGCCGAAATTGCACTTTGGAAGTCATCCCAAAAGAAAAACAGATATCCAGTTACATCACTAAGTGCTAAACTTCTTTCTGACCAATCTGACAAAATTTTATGAAAGTGAGATGACTTTTCAGATACCACGATCAGTTACCACGGTCGGACAGTAGTATCTGAATATCTGATACCACGATAACTGGCCAGATACCACGATAACTGCAAAAACGCCTTTTGACCGTGGTATCAGATACCACGATAACTGCAAAAACGACTTTAGACCGTGGTAACAGATACCATGGTATCAGCAAAAACGCAACTATTGTCGCTAATTAGCAACGGCTTTCGCTCATCACGGACGTGCGAAGAAAACAAAGACTGTCGACAAGAAGAAAGTTTAGCGTTAGCCGATATGTACTACGGTCGTATGTTTCCCCTTTATCACAACAGTGGAAAAGCAAGTTTCTATAGGACACAACTCTTGTTTTTGGGGTTACCGTCTGTCGGCAAGAACAGAATGATCCTCCTCCTCACGGCTTATACGCGTAGAAGGCGAAAGCCTTTTGTTGATATCAATAGCTTGTAAAGGCCAGGCTTCACCTTCTGGTCTAGACTTCCCTTCCGGATTCCAGGTTAGCATTTTTGTCGAGGTGAAGCCGGAAGGTGAAGCCGGTCCAAGAATGTCTCAAGTTCCGGGGTGTTGTACCGGAATCTGAATGGCTTCTGGAGGCCAGAGGCGTTACTAGCCAAAATGTTTGGTGGGGGGGGGGGGGGGGCATGGAATTTACCGACTGGCTGGTAATTTTTACCAACGGTTTTTGCAGACAAAAAAACTTTTTTTTTGCAGAAAAACGACTGTTTTCGAGAAAAAACGACAGTTTCGAAAAAATTGACTGTTTCTAAGAAAAATCGATTGATTTTCAGAAAAATTGACTGTTTTAATGAAAAAAATCAACTATTTTGGCGAAAAATCGCGTCGCTTCTCGCCGACTCGGTTATTTTTTACCGACTGACCGACAACATTGTGGGGGGGGGGCTTCCCCCCCCCCCCGTTCTTGACACCCCTGCTGGAGGCAACGCATTTGAGAGACACAATAAATATGCCAATGGACGGTGTAGTAGAGGAGAGAAGAGGGATTGACAGCTGTGATTGGGAGGCAAAATATATTTGAAGGAGACATCTAGGAAATGTTGAGCAATAGCAAAACCGGCTCTCCGTCAGAAAAATCCGGAAGGGTTGGCTTGACTATGTGGAAGCCCAAATGTTGGGGAACCTGAAGCCTGGCTTTAACTGTTCATAGAAACGTGAAGGGTGCTTAAAGTATAAGAGTTTTGTTTACTTCTCTTGGTTCTCCTCCAGAGCAAAACGGTAAATTCATAGAACAAGTCGAAATTTTGTAGAGAATTTTTTGCTTTGATAAAATACCATCATGTCACTACAAACAATTATCCCAAGACTTTACACTTGGAGGTCTAGTTGACTATTCGTGATGATATGTCTTGCCTGAATTCCTCATATTGCTTATCTATAAGGAAGACTTAACTAGTGCTTCGGACATAGAGTACTTCCATTTAGGGAGCGAAGCTAAAAATCCTGACTTATAATGAAAGTGGCGGCACTTGAATACAAATCGACGACATCTCAGAAGGTCTCGGGTTGGGCTAGCCCTTGTTGGCCCTATAGACTCGAAGAGAATTGGCGGTAATTTATGGCCGTGATCTAGGCCCTGATTTTGCCGATCTGAATCTTTGACCTTTTTTCTGTTTGTTTTTAATGTAACCGTATGTTTGTGCTGGAAACTGTATGCCTTGTCGATGGGCAATTGTTGCTACTTTTTGAGCAGGCTCGGGCATACAGATCCAGGGCCCCTCTTTTGGTAATTTAGCAAAGTTGTTGTTAGATATTTTTTCTTTTGTTGTTTTGGTGCGATGGCCCTTGTTGGCTTTTATGCATTAAATATCTATCTGTCTATCTAAACAGGAAGTACCACATCCTTATATGTGAAAGAGTTGTCAGCGGACGTTGAAGATTACGGCAAACTTTTCGTTGGGTGATGGGAAAACTCGGAAAGGCCGAAAAGCGCTAAAAGTTCGTAGTTACGAAACGAAACAATGGAGAAAGGTGGGGATTTTAGAAGCTTATAGTTCCATATGGGAGCTAAGTATATTATAAAAGGCAAAATAAGCAAGAGGGGTCCTTAAAGGTAGTGCTACCCAACAAACTAACGTCGTCCGTCGTTGCGTGTACACTGTAAAAAAAAAAATCTTGCAGTATTTGCTACTGGGATTAATCTTGTCTCTCATGAGATCCGATTATCTCTACTTCGGATTAATCTTATCCCAGAAGAGATAAGATTAATCCTAGTAGCAAATACTGCAGTTAACTTTAATCCTTACTCGGAGAAACTGTAGTCTATATTTATTCAATGTTATATCGCTGAACTTACCAGCCGCGGAAGGAATCAGGACCCTCTCTCCCTCTGCTAGCCGTCCGACAACAATCACCGAAAAGTAAGCCGTCAAGTAGTTGACGCATAGTGCAATGGCATCTGTAAACTTCATGTCATCTGGCAATTTAGTGCAGAACTTCGCCGCTACCAAAACCTTCTCTGCGTACAGGCCATGGCTCCCTGTGTGGACTAGGACTCTGTCACCGACCTGAGAGGGATGAACAGTTTACACTATAAATCACACAGCTCATTCATTCTGCATTCGCCTACCGCATCTGTCAATCAATCAATCAATCAGGTTTAATCCAAATAGCTAAAAGCTAGAAGAGGATTTAACTAAGAGGATCTGTCTGTCGGGAGTAGAGACCAAATCTGGGATACTCCACATGACTAAGTCCAAAACACACAAGTGATCCTCAGGAAGAACGAGAAAACGTCTCACTGACGACTCAAACTCAACAAACAACTCAAATCCTGTGTCAGTCAATCACGGCGATCGCTGGGGACAACTGCGTGGTGCCGCTTCCGGCTCTTCCGCTAGGTACACGGCGATTTTGCACCGGCAAGGAGAGTTAGTCATCAACAGTATTGGAATGAAATTAGTTTACAAAAATTTTTGCTCACTGTATGTTAGCCAACTGATGTTTGAGGAGGAGTAGATTTGGCGTGTCAACGATTTGGGTATTGGTACAAAGACCATTCCATTCAATGCAGTTTTCTTTAAGGCCCAATTAAGCGATGCTTTCTGGGTCTTAACTTGTCTCTACCGACTCCTTAAGATAAATAAATAATTTAATGCAAGTTACAGAAAGTAGCGGTGAATAAGCTACTGGAGGTGAAGTGGAATCGGGATTGTTTAGGCGAGAAAGACGCTTGAGTGATCCAGTCTGCCGAAAAGATTGTAGGCGACTAGGAGACAAATATGGCAAAAAGGCCAAGGCTAAATTGGACTGTGATAGGCTGTGTAGACTGTTCCAGTAAACTCTTGCATTTTTGATTGTGTTTGGAATGGGATTGGTTAGATTACAGTAGAGGCATGCTTCTTTTGACCATCTATGTTTTGTTCTTTGCTCCTAAAACAAATGAATGAATGAAGAAAGTAAATACAGGACTTAAGCCAGGACTTTAGCCCTTAAGACTTAAGCCTTCCAGCTTCTTTTTGACGTGAAGGATGAAATCAATTTTTTTTTCATTTTTTAATGTTCCTGTTCTTCGGTTGGGATACTTGGAACGATCGTGAGAGTAATGCAAAACTGTTGCAACTCTTTGGATGTCGTGACCTGGCCCTAAGAGAGTGCAGTTTTCTTATTGAAGTAATTTTTTGCCACTGTTAGAGAGATGCTCTAAGGACGGTAGGGCATCTTGAAACAAGTAGTGCATTAATTAGAGTTTTGTTTTTTTGTTGGTTGTTTATTCCTGATCGAACTTATAAAATTATACTGCTGGATTCGAAGTGAAGAAAAGTAGTACTGTAAATTTTTTGTTTTCTTAACAGTTTTAAAAAATATGAGTAGGTGAACGAAAGAACACCAGTTCGTTTTTCCAACTTCACCGGCTTTGAGCCTGAAGAGGACCTTGCCAAGAAGGGCCGAAATCTAGCTCTAATAAAATTCAGCTGACGTATCTGTTTTGCACTATGAAATAGGATTCGCAGTCAGCTTGGGCTGAAGGAATGTTTATGGGTAGTTTATGGTAACGAAGAAAAGATATTTAATGGTTGTAAAATATGGTAGGTAAAAGTTAATAATTAAGATAAGTTAAAAGTTAGTAAAAATCAGCATATTTAGAATTGTTGAAAGATGATTCGTCCAGTTCCTGGCCATATTTGGTAAAAAAGATATTGGAAGATTGTGAAATTGGTGAAATGTGGAATAACGGAGTAGGAAATGAGGAAGGAGTTACTAAGCTAGTGCAGGAAATACAGGTTTGGCCTAAAGGATCAATCCGAATCCCTGAGGCTTTATGCCGCGGTAAGGGAGACATGGGGTGAGAGTATAATGTTTCAAGCGGGTTTTAAGCGGGAGGAACTAAGAATTATTGAAATGTTGGCGGATACCCTGCCAATTGGTGCTAGAAGACGTTATATTGGTAATTTTAGGCAGAAATCCGGTCCTTACTTCTGTCCGATGTGCGGATGCGAGAATGAGAGTTTGGTTCACATGGTTTGCGAGTGCATGGAGCTGAGTGAACGTAGGAAAGAAGAGTATGGTGTGAGTGAGTTTGATGAAGAATGGTTAATCAGAGTTGTTAAGAATGAATGTTTTACTACGATTAAGAGATCGGGGCCTGAGGACAGCGATGGAACATAGAAGTAGATTTTTGGATTAGGGAAATACCAAAGAAATGTAGAAATTGTTGCTAGAGAAGAGAAAGATTACGGAGGAGCTTTTTCTTTCTTTTTGTGTTGTTATTTTGTTTTGTGCGTTTTCTTCTGATGTGTGATACTTTTTTGTGATTTTTGTTGCCATGGCCGTCGGGCTGCTTAGCAATTAATAAATCTGTCGATTGTTAGAAAAATATAAACAAAGGTAAATCCCCATAGTCAAAATCCCTCCCTGTGGAAGGGATTAGGTATAAAAAAGAAAGTAGGTTTAAGAGGAAAGTGTAAGTGACGTTAAAGTAGGGTAAACTGATAGGTAAATTCTGCATTAACGTCTTTGTGTTGTAGACGCAGCCACTTGTTTTAGTTCCATCTGAAGCAAGAAAGAATGTTTATTCAAACAATGTTAACAACGGGTACGTCAGCTACGATTCTTCATCAGCAATATTTCGGCCCTTTTTGGCAAGGGTCCTCGTCAGGCTGTCAATCCTCTGGTTCAACTTCGGGGAAGGAAACAAACCTGTTATAAATAACTGAAGCTTCTACCGACTATAAATATCTTATTAAAGTAAGTTATCTTCAAATACCACTATAGTGAAAAAACTAGTCCTGTCAGGACTAGTTCCCTCAGATTTCTTACCATAGCTTTCTCATCCGTTCAGAGGTTAGGCGACGACGAGAACACAGCCTACCTCCACTGTAAATCTCCGATTTCACCTCCTCAAGCTAGGCTTCCTTACTCCTTTACATTGGACAAGTAAAGTATCAATAAGACCTGGTGTGGGGGACTCCGTTCCCCATCTGCGCGCTCACAGATTAGGGACAAGAAGTTGACGCATGAGGCTGCTGACTCTGCTCTCGTAGTAAGCTTGTAGTCTCTTGGTTGTGAAGAGATAATTTGGCCTATGCTTCAGTACCACTTACCGCAAGCCCATGAACCTCCCCTCCGATAGCAGCCACGTAACCTGCGGCCTCGAGTCCAAGGGTAGTTGGAACCGTCTCATTCTGTAGAAGACCTAGTCGGGTGTAAACGTCAGCAAAGTTCACCCCACATGCTTCCACCTGGACGACCACATCGTTAAGGCCTGCGGTCTTGCAGAACTGTTGTCGAACGACCTGCAAATAAAAAAAAAATCCTGTAGTTGTTCAACAGGAATAATGAGATTAGCTAATCTCAGTCCACTATCCAGACTAGTAAGTGAATTTTGCAATTTAATGTCAGACCTACCCATTTCATCAATTATGTTTAATCACTAATTTGTATCTTTCTTCGTTTATTAATGATCATTGGAATCTCTGCCGCTCTGAAATATTTATAGGAGGTTAAGTGTTTGTTTGGTGACATAAAGAAATAAATTAACTGTTATAATTGGTCTTTATTCCGTCTTTCTTTGAGAAATTCCGAACAAGAGCACGTCCATGTTTGAGGCAAATTCCTATACCGTCGTTGCCTGAAATTATGACTGATATGGACATATGTGTTGGGAATCGTCCGATTCCATTTCTCACCTTATGGAATATTCCGCCCTTTTCCCATTTAAACGCCATCTAGCAGTGTTGGCTAAAATTAATAATAAACGCATCTTAGCGTCGCAGTTCAGTTGGTTGGTAGACAGCCTTCAACCAGATTAATGGCTTGAAATATTTAAAGTGGATTTCCAACAATGTGACTTTACAATTTCTCTATTACCGTTATTTAATCGTTTGCTAACTGTAACCTCTTGACTTGACGGCTTTAATCAAGAAGAAACAAGTATGTCTTACCTTGATTTTGTCGTATCCTCCAAAACCTTCAAGACGAACTGCTAAAATCTCATCCATGCTGAGGTGGCTCTACCTACGGGTTTCGAGTCTCTACTCCCAGAACAGACAACGTTTTCAGCTTGTCTCATGACGCATCGCTGAATTAGTCATGGCTCTCAGCTGTTCCTCCGCTAAGACTCATGTTACCTGCCTTTACATCAAGTATTAAAGTCAATCCCTATGGCAATTCCTAAAGTGACATGAGAGAGGAATTCTCTATCTGTCTGTAATGGATTTCTTCAAGGAGAAAAGAAGCTACGGGGCATTTATACTGCTCTTATGCATCATACCAGCCTAAACGCCAGGCTCCACCTTCCAGATTCCCAGACGTCTGTGGCTTCCGCATAGTCAAGCCAACCCTTCCAGATTTTCATGATGATGATGAAAGCAAAATTTGCTGTTCTTCAACGTTTCCTAGATGACCCCTTTACATTTCAAATGTCTCTTGCATTCCTATCACAACTACATCACTTTCCCTTTTCTTCATTTGCATATTTGTTGTGTTTCTCGAACTGGTTGCCGCTATGGCACCTTCCAGACGATTTTGGCCGGGCTTCACCTTCCAGATCCATTTTGACGAAAACGGCTGTCTGGAATCCGGAAGAAAAATCTGGAAGGTGAAGCCTGGCTTTAACAGACGGCACTTCCCCCCAAAAGGGGATATTTCTGGGATAATCTGGTCGTGAATGGATGATCGAAGGTCAAACCTTCCAATAAAGACACAACACCGTCCGTAGTATCGCCAAGCATGTAAACAAACCAGATATGATTAGGAATGACGAACATCGGATTAATTACCGTTTATGTTAAAGTGTAATTGTTTGTGTTTATGCACTTAGTGCTATTCCTTTTCCCTTTTCAGTTTCCTTTATCAGACTCCACTAGTTCTCGTGTATTGCAGTGGGTCAACACAAATTCATTCGTTATTTCAGACCGATTCGGTATGTCAGCTTAGCCTACGTTCGACATTGTAATCGAATTTATCAGGAAATTGCAAGTACGACCAGAATTCGTTTTTTGCCGGATTCCGGCCGACTATCGGTCTGACAGCCGACAGGAATACAAAGTGAAGATGAACACTTTTGAAGGTCCAAAGTGATGAAAATGCTACAAAAAATAAGTTTCAGATAGCCTATGGACTCAGCATGTCTGACTACCTCTAGATCGACTGTGATATTAGCTTTCAACAAATATTATTTTCACCCCTCACTTTGAATGCCCCTCCCCACCCTAAATAGAGGGCTACCGGGTCCATCTAGGAACTTGATCTGCACTTTGACCCATGGAAACGTCACACCAACTTTTGAAAAAATATCTCACTCCCTGGAGAGTTATTGTTTTAAAGCACACAAGTCTTGCTAGAAATGATCTTTCCCCCACGAAACGGATTAGAAAAAATGTTTTCCGAAAATACCATTTCTTTCCATCTGAAATTAGCGATTTTCTTGTTAGAGCTTGTCTACTCTATCCAGCCCTCCTGCTCTCCGACGCGGCGGCTAGGCGCAAAACGTTTGAAAACTGAACGCGCCGTGGTTAAAAAGTTGGAAAACTAAGCAAATAAAAGAAGCCAAAACAGAAGATTCTCATGTTCTTATGTAGAAGAGTCGTCAGCGGACATCGAAGATTCTGGCAAACTTTGCGTTGTGCGCAGGGCAAAACTCGGCACATCCGAAAAAGCGTTACAAGTTCGTAGGCGCAAAACGAAACAATGAGCGTACTCCACCCTCGTACCAATAGTAACTATTAGCTACTAAATCCGTTCCAGCCTCACGAAAAGTTACCACGCTGACCGTTCCAGCCTTCTCGAAATAGTAACTAATAGCAGGGACCCATAAATTTCCTGTAATGACTCGCCATTCAGGGGGCTTGTCATTTCCTATGCTTCTATGTTGCCATGTTGCCCGAGCCTCACCTAGTTTCCAAAAATTCCGCTTGCGTCGAATCGGCGTTCTTGTTCAGATAAACGACATTTGTTGGGACTATTCAGCATGCCACCAGGTACCTATGCTAGGACAAAAGATCCAGTATACTCTTCCATCACAGAGAAATATTCCTAGTTCAGCACAACAGCTGCGAAAAATTTTGTCTATCTGGCTTGTTGGGTATTTTATCCCCGCGGGTATTTATCGAACTATCTGACGCTCGGTCAATGAAGCCCCCTGAATGGCGAATCATTACAGGAAATTTATGGGTCCCTGCTAATAGTAACTATTTGCTTAACAAGCTCGGGAGCGTGGTAAGCGTAGTAACCACGAATCTCTGTCACATGACTGGTCGGATTCACCCGTGGCATGAAATTCCGCTGGAAAATAGAAAAATCGTTCCAGCCTTGACGACAAAAAGTCAGAATTTGTGACGTCATGCATGGTAACTACGGTAAGTAGGATGGAACACGCTCAATGAAGAAAGGTGGGGATTTTTGAAGCTTGTGGTTGTACAGGGGAGCTAGGTATATTATAAAAGGCAAAGTAAGAAGAGGGGTCCTTTAACAGACAGACAGACAGACGGACGGCCAGGTGGAGGGACACACTTTACAAAGTCATAGGTATTCCATCACATGCGTTTTGGGAGCCCAAAAAGAAGCAAGCCTGAGGAAAATATCACCGTAATCCACTACCCGAAAATAAGGACAAATATTCACAAGGGAGGAGACGCCGTCAATAATGTGTTGGTAAACATGAAGAGTCCGTTGGTCAAGACTCGAGAATAAACCCTAAAAATTTCCGATGCCAAATATAAACCCTGAAGTCTGGACGGCGACCCCCCTCCCCACGACTGAACAGCGAGGGAACCGTCACCATCCTCCTCCCTTTCCTAAATCGTCAGTTCTCGTCCTTCTATATACCATCGATTATGGCACAGAACTGCCGGGAATGGCTGCTGTTAGACCAGGCAAAGTCGTTTGATAATGTCAGCCACAGGAGGTTCTCGTTCTTCTGTTTCAGTTTTACCTCAGCTTTGGTCAGCGTTGTTTCTTTGGCGTTTGCTTACTTGTGGTTTCTTTTTTTCAATTTTTCTGTTTTGCTCGACTTCAGCTGTAGGGTGTCTCACCGTGCTTTTGTTGTGGATGTGTCAAAAATACATTGAATTGCAGTTAAGATTACTCTTAAAGGACCGCTCTTGCTTATTCTGCCTTTTATAATATACTTAGCTATCATCAGAGGCGTTACTAGCCAAAATGTTTGGGGGGGGGGGAGGACGAAGCATTTACCGACTGGCTGGTAAATTTTACCGACTGTTTTTGTAGAAAAAACGACTGTTTCAACAACAAAAAAACACAGTTTTTGAAAAAAATCGGCTGATTTTCAGAAAAAACAGCTGTTTTGACGAAAAATCGACTAATTTTCAGAAAAACCGACTGTTTTCATGAAAAAGAATCAACTGTTTTGACGAAAAATCGCGACGCTTCGCGCCGACTCGGTTATTTTTTACCGACTGGCAGACCGCATTGGGGGGGGGGAGGGGCGTCCCCCCCCCCTCCCCCCCCCCCCAGTCGTGACGCCCCTGGCTATCATATGGAATTATAAGCTTCTAAAATCCCACCTTTCTCCACTGTTTCGTTTCGTAACTACGAACTTTTAGCGCTTTTTCGGCCTTGCCGAGTTTTCCCGTCACCCAATGAAAAGTTTTGCCGGAATTTTCAACATCCGCTGACAACTCTTTCACGCATAAGGATGTGATAATCTTCTGTTTATTACTTATTTTATTTGCTTAGTTTTCCCACTTTTTAACCAAGGCACGTTCAGTTTTCAAATGTTTTGCGCCCAGCCGCCGCGTCGGAGAGCAGGAAGGCTGGATATAGTCGACAAGCGCTAACAAGAGGCTCGCTAGTTTTAGGTGGAAAGTAATGGTATTTCCAAAAACTTCTTTTTCTGATTCATTTCATAGGGAACAGATCATTTCTAGTAAGAGTTGTGCTTTAAGTGCAATAGAAGGTAATTTAAGGTTGCGTGTCTGGAAAGTTTTTTGGCTTCTTTTTTGAAATGTTAGTAACGAGTTGTACGTCCAGCTATAAAGCTTGTACATCCAGTAAAAGCTTCTGTCGCCTCCAAAAACCTTGGCAGTCCGCACTGTCCGTATCTATACCTTCTCGTGCTTCTGAAGGTTCAGCTTTGGTTTCTTCCAGTGTGAAAGGCGAAGAATTGTGCTAAGTAAAGGACAGGTCCAGCCTTCAGCTAATTTGAAGGACACAGTTTAACACTTGCCTTGTCTCCACTACCAAAGTTCCGAAATCATTTTAATATTTATCAAAGAAACACAAAATCGATAAAGCGAGGGAGTAATTCAGCTATCTAAAATTCCAGATCACCCTCAGAGCTATCAGCTGTCTCTAATGCTGTTGTTTTTGCTGTCGAGACGGATGCCGATTGAGTACCTGCTTGAATGTTCCGAACTCGGCTCTTTATGTTTGCGACATCGTCTACTAGTGACGTAAGCCTCGACGTCATTTGATTCTGTCTGTCGCTGACTTTTTGATAGAAGTCCATGAGCTGCTGTTGGAAACCATTCCTCGCGCTCTAAAAAGAAAGTAGGGTTTGACGCGCAGCTGTCTTGAAGGGATTATAATATTATAATGCAACAGAACAGATATTATTCACTTATCCGGAATTATTGGACTTCAGTCAAATTAATACTCAGTTCAGGCAGGAATAAGTAGGCTCTATTTGGTACATTTAGTATATTTTGGTAAGATGAAGGTATAGAGAGTGAAAGGGAGGCTGTGATCCTTGCAGAGGCGTCATGTGGGGGGGGGGAAATGTGTCGTGACCAAACACTATGAGCTGATCTATGATGGGTGGCCCTTGCTTTCATCTGTGATCCAGAAGCACTCTGGTCATAAGGAATTCAAAATTTTTTGCCTACGGCGTCTTTTGTGGTACGCTCTGTTTACTTTGAGATTTGGGCTTACGGTTAGGATGGACCATTTTAACCTCAATTTGTTCTGGAAGTAGTTAAACTTTGTGACAAAACATGCAGATAAAAAAAATTCGCCTGCAGCGCTCATTGGCGATTTGTTGCTATACAGTCATTAGAAGCTGCTGCGGGGGCTTTGCACTACCTTTACCTATATCACAGACTGGTTTCTTAAAATTCGTTTTCCGGATGTGGAGCCGTGCTAGATTTCCGACAAGGATATTTTTCGGTATTCACCCCCAGGAAGCCGAAAGGGGCCCAGGATGCCGCCGCTGCCTCCCCCCCCCACCCTTAGGTTTCAGCGAAATGACGCCTCTGGATCCTTGTCAACAAAATGACAAGTAATGAAAGCAAAAAAATTCTGAGTATTACCGCCGTTTGTTACCGGTATGTCTCTGGCGACTCTCCCTCAGTTACTGTTTCTTGCAATCTAAGTAAAGTTTTTGAATATCTGCTTCTTCCTTTTCTTAATGATAATGTTAACTTTGGGGAAAATCAATTCGGATTTCAGCCGGGTATCGGATGTCAGCATGCGCATCGGGCACTTTCTACTATTCTCATTGATTCATCTAAAAAGGGTTATAGTCTTCACATTTGTGCACTAGACCTTTCTAAAGCTTTTGACAGTATTGTGCATTCTCAAGCTCTTTACTCTCTTTACAGTAATGGCATTAACCTTTCCATTATATTTCTTCTTCGTTATTGGTATCGGAAATCTTACCTCCGAATAAAATCTAATGGTTCTGTCTCAGCTTCAAGGATTCCCGTCCATTGTGGTGTAAGACAGGGTGGTGTACTAATCTCCTAGTATATTCAAAATGTGTATTTCTGATACGCTTACAAATATTTCTTTTTCTTATCTCCTTGGTTTTTCAAATGTTTCATATCTTGCTTACGCAGATGACCTTCTATTAATTAGCCGAAGTAGGAGCGAGTTATCGCGTTTGGTTCAGAAGGTTTCCTCTTCTTTTTCCAATATTGGGCTCTCTTTAAATGTAAAAAAATGTGAATATCTGTCTTTTAACTCCGGGCCATCCGCGTATCTAAACTGCTTGAAGTTTTCTATTCCAAGTGTTGATTCTATTCGGTGGTTGGGTATTACCATTACTAAAAATATTCGTTCTTTCCGATCCCGGACGGTTTGCAATTGTAGACCAAAATTTCAACTGGGTTATTCGAAAATTGTTGCTAACAGGGGGAAATACAATCGGAAAGCTCTTGGCAAACTATACTCTTCCTTCTGCGACCATTCTGTTCTTTTTCTATCTGGTGTCTATCCTGTTTTAAAGAAAAAGGATATTAAAGCTATGCGATCCTCTTATTTTCGTTTTTGTAAATTTCTTCTTTTTCTCCCTCCTTGGCAAAGAAATTCTAAAATTATTAGTAATCACTCGCTACCGGATATCACGGAGAAATTGTCTGTTCTCCACAGAAAACTGTCCGAAACGGCGTACGCGCGTCTGTCGCCCTCCCATGGGCTTATTCGTCTGTTTGACTTTTAAGTAGATTTTGTTTGTATGTGTTATGTTTTGCCTAATTATGTCTTCATATATTCTTTTGTACTCCACTGTTTTCGTCTTGTACGATTTGTGGGTTAAAAATAAATTATTATATGGTCCAGTGAAGAATCTAGGGTTTGTACATAAATAGTCTCAAGGGGTCAGGGGCGTCGCAAGTGTATTTCCGTGGGTGGGGGGGGGGGGGCCAAAATTGTTATTGAACTTTTCAAAAAACTTACCAAATCTTAGAAACTGAGAATTTGAGCTTTAAATCCATATCTGAACTTGGTTTTCTCAGATAATTAGCCATTGGCCTTCTTCCGTTTCTAAATCTTAATAATAAAAATGTTCAAGGAGTCTGGCGAAGACCGGATATCTACAAGACCAAATTGTCTGGATCAAATATTAAATTTTGGGATCCCATCGAAACCTTTGGTCTTGTTAGGTAACGAAGCGAGAGCCTGGAATTCATTTCAGTCCGTTAAAGATCTTAAAAAAAATAAAACAGATGTGACAAAAGATTGTCACAGTGACCCGAAGTGAACTAGCGAACTGGAAGACAAAAATACTCCTCAGCCGGGATTGAACCCAGGACTCAAAACTTCACTTCTGATTGACGTGTCACGGTAAATAAACCAGAAGTAAGAAATCTCTCCCCTTTTTGAGATTTTACCGAATCTCAAAACGTTGGGGGGTGCTGCACCCCCGTCACCCCTTGCGACGCACCTGATAATAGGCCTATGATGTATAACGTTCTGTCTATTTAAGATTGGAAATTATCGCATCGCATTCGATAGTGTTGGTTCCTATGCTTCAGAACCCCACTCATGGGAGGCGATTAAAGGGCGATTCTGGCGTCTGGAAAGCTCCACGAGGTTATGCGCCGGCTATTTTCGCGACTTCGGCCAAAACTCGCGCTCCGCTATTTTCCGCCAGCACTTGGAAAGCGAATCCACCTCGCGAGTGGAAAGTGAGAAGTTGTAAAGTTGTAACTGAGGCGCAACTACTTGCCGTTGGTTCTTGCGCTCGGCGGATTCTCGCTTTGATTTTCGGAAAGCGAATCCAAGAGATCGCCAGAATCGTCCTTTAGTATTTCTCAGCCCGAGATGACCGCGAATCTTTCTTCGGTGCCAAACGAATAAGTCGGCTAAGATTTTTTTTTCGGGAAAATTTCATCGCATTTAGCATAGATCCCTTTCATGATATTGACCTGCTGCCTCTAGATGACTTATCTGTTTAGCACCGTCAAGCATGGGGGTCTAATTCTTGGTCTGTTATTACATGAAGTTGATCCTGAGTCGTATGTTGCAGGTCCGAAAGCTGCTTCGACATGCTCTTCTGGATGGTTTCCTGTCTGCGGACTGACGACTTGATATCCTCAAAGGAACGGACAGCCATGAGGTCACGGCCAGTTAAATAAGCCACTGTGTTGCTGGTATTCGTCAGTAATTGCCGCAAAACCTAGAAAATACCCAGTAAAGTACCAAATCTCGTTGGGGGTAAGTCTTAGCTTGCTTTTTGTAGAAATAGTCAAGGAATTTAGTCCGAGTGGAGAAGACTTTAGATTGGAAAGTCCGTCAGTTCCTGTCGGAGGAACCTTATTCTTATGGAGGTGAAACAGTTGTGAATTTCCCTTTTTGCAGGGAATCTATGTTTGAGACGAGCAATTTTGTTACCTCACAAATGTAATAGCTTTGCAGGTACTCATCCAGCTTTAATAACGGTGAAATTCGGTCTGGTGCACTTCTATTTCTCGACCCCATTCAGACAATTGCCGAAATGCAGGACAATCTTTCTTTTCACTCGTGAATTCCTTTAAAGTTTAACCGAAAGGGCTGAGATACGACAGTCTAGCTATCCATCATTTAATTCACTTTAATAGGCTTGACGGCCCGATGAAAATATGTTACTTCGGTACCTCACTATTATCGAATATTCCATTTTATCGAATGAACGTGTTCGTACGGACGTGCTTGTACCTCTATGGTTAAAATATTTAGCAACTTTCAGATCTGGAAATGAGAGCTTTCCTCAGATGTGATCTTGCGCCACGGGATCATCATCTCAGACGTTATCATACGCTTCGCTTTGTTGGCCATTTAAATCCACGTTTTTGCTGACATTCAAATTCGACGCGGTTGGACGAGTTTTGACTTGTCGTGCAAGCAGCAAATATTCTGAACGTCACTACTACACTGTCAGAAGTTTCACTAACAGACAACACAAGGATGCGCGGTTTCAACAGACAACGCGCTACAGACAACACTTGGAATGTTGTCTGTTGTGCTGTCTGCATAACATTTCAAGCGTTATGCATAACAAGCATTGCCAGGAATAGCCGAAAAACCACAAAAAGGCATCTGCTGGCTTTTTTGTTTGTCGTCATGTTATCGAAAATTCAGCAGATACTGTTTTGGCGGTTTTCCGGCTGTTCCTGGCAATGCTTGTTTTGCATAACATTGCATGCAAAAGGTTTGCCGCGACAACAGATAACATTCCAAGTGTTGTCTGTTGAAACGCGCATCCTTGTGTTGTCTGTTATGAAACTTCTGACAGTGTAGATCGTGAGATGAAAAAATAGTCAAAATAATTCAGTGTTTTCGAATCCAAGATATGACTGAAAAGTGTATATCCAAGATATATACTTTTCAGTTAAACTTTAAGCAGGTTTCCGGGGTGCCGTTAGTTTGATATGTCCAGAGAAGATTAAATTATAAGGCCCATGCGATTATAAACATACCTCCAAGTCCTCTACGAAAGCTATACTGGCATTAGTGATCGAATCGTGGACGAGTCTTGCGTAGCCATTAAGTCGAGTTTCCACACCGCCAGAGACACCTTGTATCCTCTCTTCGACGTAGCTGGTCAGGTTGTAAAGCTCAGCTTCGATTTGTGCTCGGTTGATGGCCATCTGCTTTGTTAGGTAGTTTGTCACTTCCCGTAGTCTCTCTTCGAGTTTTTCAGTGTTTGAACTTCTCGGAACGACGTCGTAAACTGTCGCCTGGAAGAGAACTTTATCACTGACAGTAGCGGTATTGACAGCAACCGTCATATTCGAGGTTTCGATCAGTCCTGGAAAGTGTACTAGGCTAACCAGAGCGGCAGATGGCCTATCTTGAGAGTTGTTGGCATACATCTTTGTATCCGGCAAGGATTACGTTTGTGGACGCTCGTTCAAGAGCGAGGTGCAATCGCAGAAAGGATTGATATTTCTAGTTCGGAAGTTTTCGCATTTTTTACCGGAAACCTTAGCATTTTAGGTGAATAGCGCCAGAGATGAGCGAATCCGAATTCGGATTCGAATCCAGGATTCGTCCTTTTGGCCGGATTAGAATCCGGATTTGAATCTTCTGCTTGTTAGGCTGGATTTGAATTCGGACTCGGATTACAAAACCTCAATCTTACGAATCAGCTCAAATTTCTAGTCTACATCCTTCCAGTTTCCGTTTCCCAATTTTTACATGGTGGGCTTAGGCCATCCAACTTTTTTGTCTCTACTACCAAACCATCCTCAGTAATCTATCACGTTATCGGATTACCTTAGACATCACTGATTTTTGTCACCTCTGATTTTTAAACTAGAACCTGCTAGAACCATCCGAATCCACCATTTCATGCTGAGAATTCGAATGCGGAATCGAATCCGGGTTCGAATCCGACCTTAACAAAAATCAAATCGTGCACATAGATTATAGTTTAAAAATCAGAGGTGACAAAAAAGCACTGATATCTGAGGTAATCAGATAAGGTGATACAGTACTGAGGACTATTGATGGTGGGGGACCAAAAAGATGGATTGCCTAAGCACACTGTAAAATTGGGAAACCGAAAACTGGAAGGATACAGACCATAGATTTGAGCGGATTCGTAAGATTGTGGGTTTGGAATCCGAGTCCGAATCCGAATCCAGCGGGACTAGCAGATGATTCGAATCCGGTCTAAAGGACGAATCTTGGATTCGAATCCGAATCCGGGTTCGAGTTCGCCCATCTCTGATGGCCCGTCGTGAGACTTGTTGAGTGGCTTCCGGCAAGGACGACGTCTGTAAACGCTCAAGGAGTGCAAACGCAGAGGGGATTGCGATTTATTTTGCTGAATCCTATGTATAATTGGTCACCAGAGTTTTTTCCCATCTTAGGTGAACTAGGCAAAGCTCTACCCGCATGTGACTTCAGGTAAATTCTCATTAGCCCATGCGGGGAACCGAGAAACAGTTCTTTTGGTGTTTTTAGGCTTGGTAGATCGATTTATTGTCGAGGGTCTTAACTTCTCTGATATTTACTTCCTTCTTGGCGCATACATTCCTGCTCTAGTTTGATTAAATCCAACTGTCTACGTTTTCAACTTTCAGTTCGACGCTGTTATACGTTGTTATCTTTGATGCCTTTTTGGCTTCCAGCTACTTGTGACTGTACTTCAGGCTTCACCGGGATAGTATTGTGACACATATTAACAAGAGCCACGAGCTCATGTGGCACTTGATACGAGTAGGTGGTACAAGAAAATAGATAAGAACGTCACAAAATACCCCGCCATCCAAAAATGCGGTTCGGACCTAGAACTAGGATATCTAGTTTCACTCAAGGCTGAGCGTTTCCGGCATCGCCGTGGATCGTCTAGGGAAAATGACTTTCTACCTTCCAAATTCAACCCAGTAGACGTGCCACACGATTTCCAGTAACTCCCGCTGCAGAGGCCGAATCTGGTTCTGACTCCTAAACTGATCATCTGAAGCATTTTCTCTTACCACCTGTCAAGTTTCACTCAAACCTGAGTGTTTTTTGGGAACTTCCGGTAACTCTCCCCCCCTCCCCCACCGTGGTCGAATCCAGTTCGAATCCAAAAATATGTCATCTTGGGCATGTTATCTTTCAACATTCTAAGTTTCATTCAAATCGCTCCACTTGTTTGACCCCTATGCGAGCCACAACATTTCCGGGACTCCCCTTCCACCCTCCCCCTCCTCCCCCACTGTGTTTGGTTTTTGTACATGTCAAAAAGTTTCAACACAAACTTTTTTGATTTCATGACCTTTACGGAAAACTGTTTGGAGTTAAAGCTGGTGTCGTGATTTCATTGTGGATACGGCTGCTATTTTTACTGCTCGATTGGGTCTTTGGAAGGGTAGATCTTTTCTGCACTTTGCTTTTGAAGTCGCCTGTCTCTCCTTCTTCCTCAGAAACATTTTTCAGGGAAGAAGTTCACAAAATCAGATATCTAAAGAAGAATCTTTAATTGTTTTTCCACAAGTTCTTTTACCAGCTTGAGCCTGAAGAGGACCCTTGCCAAGAAGGGCCGAATATAGCTCTAATACAATGTAGCTGACGTATCCGTTTGCATCGTCAAATATCACCAGAATTCTGGACCCCCGACAGTGCCCGAATCCGGTCCATTTATGTCAACGATGTATCTATGACTTGTGCTTGTTCTTCCCCCCAAGTTTCATCCCGACCCCTCCACTATTAAGTGTTTCCCAAGATTTGTTTCTTCAAGATTGTCTGAGACACGGGGTCTTTCCAAATATACAGTTTCAGTAAAATCCGATCTCCCACCCGAAAGTTATAAATACCTCAAGATTCCGGATTCCCCTTCCCTCCACTCCCCCACGATGCTCGGATCGGGAAAGTGACTATTTCCAACTTAATCTTTTGGGGTCCCTGATATGCCTGCCAAGTTTCATCGTCCCAGCTTCTGTGGAAGTGCCCGAACTAGCAAAACCCGGACCGACGGACGGCTATTGCTACTCGCTATTGGCTTGCCTTGGCCGAAAGGCAAATGCCATAGGCAAATGCAATAGCCGTGGTTTAGAATTGCCTGTCTAAAATATAATGCACTGGCTAATCAAAATGTCTACTTTTTGGTTGGGAGGCGCTTTGAGGAACTTCGTAGTGCTTAAAAACTAGTACCGTCGTGCCCAATTCTGCACTGAGAATTTTCGCCTCCCCCTGATCCGCCATGTTCTTTTCCCTCGGATCAGCCATCACTTACCACCTGAGCATTCGGCATGGACACATTTGCTAGGCGGGCTTCCAAGTTCTCATTCAGTTCATCGATTTTAGCAGTCACATTTATGAAATTCAGCTCTGATTGTTGATTTTTAGCATCTATCAGTGTGAATCCCGTCACTTCAAGGTCTTCCAGCCTCTTTCTAATTGACTTAATTTCCTCGTGGAGGTGGTTTGCTTCCGTTGTGATTTTGCCGTCCAAGATAGCTGGAAAGGAGGCTTGATTAGTTTTCCAAATTGAATTGCTTTTGTTTTCTTTCAAGAGAGCCTCTTCCCGTCCGGGAACAAAATTTCGCCACCTAAAAGGTCTTGTGTTTTTTTTTAATAGCCAACTGATCAGGCAAAACCCATAAAAAGTCCTTATGTTTATTTAGCTAAAGCTAGCCCTTTTAAAGATTCATCCAATTTACTTTTACTTTATTGCGGGTTTTAAAAATATAAGGCTAAGACCCCTCCCCCTTCCCCGGGATGCGTTGGGGGATAAGTTGTTGGGTCATTTAACGGGCTTTGTGATTAGTTTCATGGGCGACTCGGACCTAAAGCATTCTCTTGTCATACCTATTACCGACAAGTACTGGACTGGAAAGAGAAGAGAATAAGAAAGTAAAGCTTTCGGCACACCCCAAGCTTCGGAGACAGAACCAGTGTTTTCGGTGGGATCCCAAGGGGAATATTTATCTGACTTCATAAGCCAGAAAGGCGGTTCGCGCAGTTTTCCGATGATCACCAGAATCTGTAAACTGTAAAACGTTGTAATCAACCCCTAAACCAGATCTGTCAGATAATTCTTTCTGTTTCTGGTCCAGCCAAGATTAAACTGGCTTATCAGTACGAGTTGAAACTAATAGAATGTATTGATTCCTCACATTATACACCACCCTGTAAGTTTTATAAGATTGTTTTCTTTCCAAAATTTCCGATTTATGTCAGATTTCTTTCGCATCATTTTCCCGGTAGGAAAGCGAAGCGGATAGCCTGCTTGTCCCCCTTTCGACACCAACACACTTGAGAAAGCGTTGTTAGTCCTAGTAAATTTCATGTTTTTGCTGGATTGCAGCTAATCCGGCTGAACTACGACTTGGCAGGAAACGAAGTTGGAAGATATCGGTGAATCAAGTGAAAAATACTACGAATTTAAAATATAACACTAGTTTGTCACATTAAATAACAACATATAAAGCAAGCCAGCCAGGCTTTTCACCAACTATTGTGCCTAAGATAAAATTAGAAAACAGAACAATTTTAGATTTGCCCATTTTCTCGCAAAATTCAACCACTTGCCATAAAAATGTTTGCTTTTAACGCGGCTCATGCCCCAAAATCCCAATCCTAAGCTCCGCCTAAATGATGCCCCCCCCCCCCCCCCTGAAACAGAGAATACTAGGAAAGGCGCCGCAGGTAAAATTTTCTTTAACATTTATGATCAGAGCGTCTTTTAGGGATCCCAAATGACATTAAGAGATAGGTTTGATATTGTAAATATGCCCGTTAGCCTACGTGACGACGGTCGACAAAAACTTGTTTTGGCAATAGTATGCCAACGGATTTCCGCAGAAGCATTCCTATCGGTCGATAGCTCAACATGAGCTTTTTTCGGCCAACAGATTTCGTTCTTAGACCATGCTCACTTAGTTACTATAGATTGGTTAGATTATATTTGGGGTTTATTGGAAAAAATACTAGGAACTACCAAACCCTCCAGAAGTTTTCACTTGTTAAGAGGTTTAACAAACCCCCTTTGACCGATTAACCTACACAACACTACACTGTAAAAAGTTTTTCCGTATAAAGATTAAAGTTAAGTGCAGTATTTGCTACTCGGATTATCCTTATCTCTACGCAGATAAGATTCATACCAAATAGAGATAAGATGAATTCGAGTAGCAAATACTGCAGTTAACTTTAATCTTTTTATGGAGAAACTTTTTACAGTGTATAATAAAGAGAGAAATCAGAAAAAAGAGTTAGAATTAATTATGCCTACTCCGCCCTTAAATTTGGAAGAAAGCGATAACAAGTGTTATACTAGATCTACGCTGCCTGGGCAACGTGAAGTATTGCAGCAACCTTTGTTCGGCTTCGCCGACTAAAGTGTTGCGAGAGTGTTCGCCATCGATTAAATGCTGAAGGTGTCGGCCCATCGAGGTTTTCAATATGGTGTTCCAAGGAGAATTGTGTTCTGGACTGATGACACAATCCGTAATCACATGGCTATCCCTGATCGTTGACAACAAGACCAAAGGTTTCGATGGGATCCCAAAAATGTAATCCCGATGAAATTTTTTCGAGAACTAGTCGTATGGAGTTGTACGAAAAAGTAGCATGCAGTAGTAACTGTTGACTGCATGCTATTACTAGCAAACTGGATGCTACTACAGCAAGATTGGATGCTATCTTATTCTACTACTTAAGCCAGTTGGAGGCATGTTTAATCAAAGTATATCAATACATGCAACTGTTTCGAACAACTACCATACAACTACACAGTCAAAGAATTTTTCATCGGAATACTTGATACAGATAATTCCCGGATGGAAATAATTCAAGTCATCGTATTATGGGACATTTTTTCAATCGTAAACAATTGAAAACAACTGGAAACGATACGATTGGAAACAGTTGTTTCCACAGTTGTTTCCAATCGTAAAAATACAGTCGTTAACAACTGTTTACAATCGCAACCGACTGGAAACAACTGTTTACAATCGTAAATAACTGTTTCCAGTCGTAACAATTGTTTCCAATCGTAAACAATTGTTTCCAATCGTAAAAAAACAATTGCTTACGATCGTTTCCAATAGTTTTCAGTTTTTTACGACTGGAAAAATGTCCCATAATACGATGACTTGAATTATTTCCATACGGGTTGGGTCTTGTTCAGGTTCAGGTTCAGGTTCTTTTAATAACAGACTAAATAACAAAATGTCCAGAGCCCGGCTGAGAAGACAAATTCGTAATGCACGGGATGGAAAGTCTTCGCCAGATCCAGTCTTCACCAGACTCGTTGAACATTTTACTATTAAAACTTAGGATTAAGGCCAAATAGCTAATCATCTGAGAAAACCAAGTTCAAACATGATTCAGCACGTATGTTTACCCCTATAAGTCATAGCTGTTTTGACGAAATTCATCGAAACTTCCTGCCTTATACATCTGCCAAATTTCCGGTTTGGCAGAATTCCGGGCGAAGTGCTTGTCCGGCAAAAAAATAAAGCTCAGTAACGAATTCAGCGTTTCTCCTTACCCCTATATCGAACATCTAATCAACTTCAAATAAAACTTTAAATTTTAACAAGTCCTCCGGGAACTCGCTGCGAAGTCAATTTAGTCTCTACTTCCGATATTCTGTTGCTGTTGCTTTTTTAAGCACCGAGGGATAGCCGTGTGATAACGGATTATGTAATCAGTTCGAAAAAAAAATGTTCTTCTAACATACCACTTTGTAAACCTTGATGGGTTGACAACTTCAGTGTTTAACCGATAGCAGAGAACCAAAACCAAAGTGTTGCTCTCGCAATACTTTTGTCGGCAAATCCGAACAAAGGTTGCTGCAACACTTCACGTTGTCCAGGCAACGTAGGTCTAGTTCAGCATCTCTTCTCACCTCTAAATCGGACATCTAATCAACTTCGAATTAAACTTCTGCTTTTAACAAGTTTTCCGGTTTTAGCCGGATTTCTGGTGAACTGGTGAAAGGGTAAAAAATGATTTTCACATAAGTGTTCAGCATGTCTTCAACATCAAATAAAACTTTTACTTATAACAAATTTTCCGGTTTTGGCCGGATTCTGGGCGAACTACTTGTCCAGCGAGAAAATGGTTTTCATAATCAGGTTCGGCCTGTCTTCTTACTCCATAATCGACTATCTCATTAGCTGCTTAAAAATATTTTGTTTGCCCTTTAATTCTGAACCCCACCCCTAAATGTAGGGCTACAGAGCCCATCTACGAACTCGACCTTTCCCTTGACCCAAAGAATTGTCACACCAAGTTTCATCAAAATGTCCCATTCCATTCGAGAGTTATCGTGCTGACAGACGGACGGACAGACGAACAACTTGTGCGATGTCATAGGTATCCTCCACTTACGTTTTTGGATTCGACAAAACAACAGAATGTCAGAAGTAGAGAGTAAATTGACTTTGCAGCCAGTTGAACTTTATCCTTTTCAGTCGTAGACGTCGGGACTATTGAAACATCATCTTATATAACCTAGTTGTTATCATAAAGCTATCCGTAACTTTTCAGGATCAAAATACCATAGATGACACTCTACTTATTATTGCGAAACTATGTCATTGTTTTATAGTATCATTTATATCCGCTGCGTAAACACTTAATTCTAGGTTACATTGATAGACCGTTGTAGCACCTCATGAAAGAGACAATGCTTTAGCAACCGATTCTTACTTACAAGTCCCTCTCCCCGTGATAGACATGAGTCCTATTCTCGCCGTTTCCCGAGGACTCGACTTGAGGAGTTCCCGCGTTTTTATGGCACTTGAAGCACTTGAAGCCTCTGGCTCGAGTGCCATATACCGATCACAATTCCGTCTGTCGGTCGGTCGGTCTGTCGGTCGGTCCGAGTTTTTTGTCACTTTTTCGAGTTAGGTACTTCCAGATGTGCTAGGACAATTAAACTTGGCAGGCGTATCAGGGACCCGACCAAACTAACCTGGAAATAATCAGTTTCCCTATCCGACCATATGCGGGGGAGTGGAGGGCGCTGGAAACTTGAAAATGGAGGGCATTTTGTCACACTTTTTCGAGTTAGGGTACTTCCAGATGTGCTACGACAATGAAATTTGGCAGGCGTATCAGGGACCCGACCAAACTAATCTGGAAATAATCAGTTTCCCCATCCGACCATATGCGAGGGAGTGGAGGGCGCTGGAAACTCGAAAATTAAGGGCATTTTGTCACACTTTTTCGAGTTTGGGTACTTCCAGATGTGCTAGGACCATGAAACTTGGCAGGCGTATCAGAGACCCGACCAAACAAACTTAGAAATAATCACTTTTCCGATCCGACCATTTTGGGGAGGAGTGGAGGGCAGGGGAATCCGGGAAATTGAGTAGTGTGGAACTTTCGAATCGGTGATCGGATTGTAATGAAACTTAATAACTGAATAGATTATATATCTGTGATGTTCCGTTTAACGTCTTGACCGGGTTCGGTAGCCAGGGGGAGTTGGGGGGGGGGGAGACCGGAAATTTCAAGAAACGGTTAGAATGGAGGGATCGGAGTGAAACTTGCTGGAAAGAACAAGCATCTGCTCTAGATAAATCGTTTAGACAGTTGTACTGGATCCGGACACTTAGGGGGGGGGGGGATTTCCCGGAATTCCGGTGATGGCGGTTTTTGGGATTTTCACGATGAAACTTGGCAGGCATATCAGGGACCCGATCAAACTGACTTCAAAATAAAAAAAATTGTCGATCTGATAATGGTGGGGGGAGTGGAGGAAGGGGAAGCCGGAATATTCAGTCGTGCGTAACTTTTGCACGGGTGATCGGATTCGAGTGAAATTTAAGAACTGAACAGAGGACATTTCTCTGGTGATCTTTTTCACATCCGGACCGGATCCGGCAACTATTACATACATACATACATACTCTTTAATCCGGAAAAAGAAATTCCATATTGACTAGCCTAATACAAAAATACAAACAAAAACAATAGCAGTAATATAACGAATACCACCTACACACCTGGGAAACCAAAAAGATCAGAATTGATCTTATCCCAGATGGGTAACGATAACTGCATAAATGGGGTACTCACTCCCTCGATAAGACTATTACCGCAATAATTATGTTCAACCCGGAGTCTAATGGATTCCCGGCTCTTGCGAACTACCTCCGCAAAATCAGGCAGTGTAGCATCAGAAAACATTTCCGTAGCGCTACACCAAGATGGCAGAGAATGTAGGAGACGGAACGAATTATTGTAACACACGCGTATTGTAGTAAACGCCTTAACTGTATGTGGCGAGATCATGCCAACACCATACAAACAAGTGCAGTAACTCCGGAACAGAAGATTCTTAACCTCAGTAGAGCAATTGCTGAACCGTCTTATTAACATATTGGCTCGGATGCAGTGAGATCTGTACAAGTGTTTAAGGTGACAATCATCACTAAGATCGCTAGAGAATATGAACCCTAGGTACATAAATTCATCCACAAAACTAACTACATTTCCTGACAAAAGTACCTGGGGCGGTTTTATTTTCCGCAGACTTTTCGGGCGAAATAACATGCAGAAAGTTTTTGACGTATTCTAAATAATATCATGCTGATGGGCAAATTCATCACAAATCGCTAGCAGTTTATTTAAAGCTGACACACTTGTGGCTAGCAGAACTAGATCATTAGACTATTGGAGGGGGGGGGGGGGGAATACGTGACCCGCTTAGAATGGAGAGATCGGGATGGAAATTTCTGGGAAGAACAAACAAATGCTCTAGGTAAATCATTTACTGAATCGGATTGGCTAAGGGCACCGTGGGGGAGTTGGTGGGATCGGGACACGAGAAACGGTTAGAATAGAGGGATTGGAGTGAAAGTTGCTGGGAAGAACAAACATCTGCTCCATGTAAATCTTTTACACAATTTGACTGGATCCTGACACTTGAGGGGGGGGGGGGAGGGGGTTTCCCGGAATTCCGTTTTGTTGGGATTTTCACGACGAAACTTGGCAGGCATATCAGGGACCCGGTCAAACTGACTTGGAATACAAAAAATCCTCGATATGATAATCTTGGGGGGGGAGTTGAGGGTGGGGAATCCGGAATATTGAGTCATGATCGGATTCGAGTGAAATTTAATAATTGGACAGAGGACATTTCTCTCTGTGTGATCTTTTTCATTTCTGGAACGAATCCGACAATTATTGGGGAGGGGGGGGGGGATACTTGACCCGCTTAGACTGGTGGGAATACCAGTCTTAGACTTCGTGGGAATAACAAACAGATGCTCTGGATTAATCATTTACAGAACCGGATTGGCTCCGGGTATTGTGGGTGGAGCTGGATGGGGGGGGGGGGAGGTCTGGGATTCCGGTGATAGCGAGTTAAGGTACTTCCAGATGTGCTAGGACGATAACTTCGCTGGAACATTAGAGATTCAACAACATTTGCTTAGAAATTGCTACTTCCCAAATCCGATTATTCCTTAAAGTACCAATCTTGACCGCAAATTAAAAAAAAAATACTTTTAAACAATATGTGCATTTTCATGATGCCCATCAGCCCATCATTTTTGCCTCCAGGGTTTTGCTTACAAATGAATTTCTAGCTCCCTTAGAGTGCGCCTCAACCGCAAAGTCGAAACTTACTTTTGATCAATCAAAACACTTAACCCATGCAAGTGCCATATGAGCTTGCAGCTCTGATTGTTTGTCCTGGGGACTCTCTCCCCGTATTCTCGCGAATCCCCACGAAACGGGGAATGCTTTAATTATCATCACCATCATCAAAAAGGACTCGCTTTCAGATTCTGGGGGGAATCAGTTTTTGCTGGTGTTGGTGCAATGTAAAATAAATAGAAACAATCAGAACAAACAAAACCAAAAATAAAGTGGATCCAGACTAATTTCGTCAACTGCATATTTTTTTGGAACAAATCCATTTTGGAAGCATTCCCCGTGTTCTCGCTGTTTCTGTGCGCGGAGTCCGCTTGGAGCGACTCCCTCTATTCTCGCCGTTCCCTTCGATTCCCAAGGAGTCCTCGGGGAACGGCGAGAATACGCCTATGGAACCAAACTTTTCTTATCATCAAAAACACCGGAAACAAAACAGGCACACAAACTGGGAAAAGGTGGAAACCCCACATCGCCGAAGATGATTATGGTCTAACAGCCGATTGTTCCTTACAAGGTTCTTGACATGTCTCACAATTGGGTTTGCCTAGTTTTTGTTTGAGTGTGTATCCTACCACTAAAATTGTCAACCCCTCGAAACTTTAACATGATCAGAGGCAATCGTTCAACGTTGAAAAAAACAGCAACAAAATGTCGGAAGAAGGGACTAAATTGACTTTGCAGACAGTTGGACTTTATCCTTTTCAGGATCAAAATGCCGCAGATGCCACTCTACTAGTTATTGTCGAAACTACATTATTTTTATACATTATCTTTTGCATCTGTTGCGTAAAGACTTGATTCTATTCTAAGTTACAGTGATAGAACATGGAGACTAATTTTCTTACCCTCAGATTTATAGAGATTTGCACTAATTTGCACAAGTTTCTAGCCCCTCATGAACCCCTTCTAGCAAACTCCCTCTCCCCGTGATAGACATGGTACCAAACTGTACTTACCATCAAATACACCGGAAACAGAAAATAGGATTATTAGGTACAGCAACTAGCAAAAGTGGCAAACCCCAAATCGCCGAAGATGATTATAGTCTAACAGCCGATTGTTCCTTACACGTCCCCTACGATCGGCCTATTTTTAGTTTCAGTGTGTAGGCTACCTTACTACTGAAGTTGTCAGTCCCTCGAAACTTTCAAAATGGTGAACCTCATGAAGGAATTTTTGTACCAAAAAACAGATGACATATACTTTGATCAACTCATCAAGTTCTATCGATCGCCGCTGGAAGAAAAAAATCTGTCTGTATTAGTTCAAAAGTTGACTTTTTTGCTGTAGGCCGAATTTCTAACATCACAACTTAGAAAGGAGCAAAGGATAAGCTCTAATTTCTTTAAGAGACACATCTGAAACTATTTATCTTCCTCAGTCCCAAGTGCAAAAAAGATGAATGATAATCACGAACAGATATGGGTAGAAACTATAGATGGCACCACTTAGGACCCCTGGGAAAATGCCACGTCTTGTTTCTGTAAATTTTTCTGTTTATCACTCAAAGAAGATATATTGGCTGTACGGCCGGGAGCTGCAGCACATATTGAGCATTTATAGATTTTAGTCCATCTTCAATTTGAAACGGGCGTCTGCCTGCTTGCCTGCTGAAAGGAGCTTTCCACTCCAAAGAAGAAACATGGTTTGATGAGATGAAAGCTTTGCTGCACAACTTCTGATATTCCTCTGTGACATAGCTTTACAACTCCACTTCACTTCACACCGTAGGCTCTGACTATCCTTTTTGGCCCCAGGCAAGAGCTTTCCAAAATGTAATGTCAAATTCATAATCCGGCCTAAGTTCCACACTTTCCGTAAAAACCGCAGAGGTTCGCCCCTTACCACTTTCTAGCAATAAGCTTATATCGGGGTAGGCTGCTAGGAAAAAAGCAAACAAGAGCTGGAAGCTCATATGGCACTTGCAAGGCTGGGTAAAAGGATGAACGTAGGAATTTGCCAATTCGTGTGTTTGCTGTGATCATTTGTAAGCAAAACCCCTGGGATAAGAATAACGATGCACCCTTGGAAATCAAGAGAATGTATCGTTTGGTAAATAAGCATTTTTTTTTGTTTTCACTTGGCTGTGAGGATGCGTACTTTAAGGGTGCTAAAAACTCATCTGTAATCAAAACCCTTGAGGCAAACATAATTCTTGGCACTTGAGGATTTTGGTTTGTGTTTGGTTTAGGTTTGGTCAAAAGTGTTTTTTTCTTTACTTTTCGGTTAAGATGCGCACTTTAAGGGTGCTATAAAGTCATTTCTAAGCAAAACCCTTGAGGCAAAAATCATCATGGGCCCATGGGGATCATGAAAATGTAGATTTGGCTTAAACGTATTGTTTGTACTGTGCGGTGAAGATTAGTACTTTAGGGGATGATCGGATCTGGGAAGTGACAATTTCTAAGCCAATCCCGATGATAGATTTGTAGCCTGTGTAGTTGTATGGTAGTTGTACGAAAAAGTTGCATGTATTGATATGCAGTAGTACAGGATACTTTAATTTAATGTGCCTCACACTAGGCTAATCTTAAGCAGTAGTATTCAGTAGGATTCCGCCTTGCTCCAGTAGCACCCAGTCTTGCTAGTAGTAGCATGTACTAGTATCAGTTGGTAGGCTACTGCATGCTACTTTTTCGTACAACTTCATACTACTATTTTGAGATAATTTTTCATCGGGATCTTGTCAAGTCTCTAATGTTCAAGCCAATTTTCGTCGCCCTAGCACATCTGGAAGTACCTTAAATTGCGATCATCGGAATTCGGGACCACCCTCCAACTCCCCCCCTCAGAGTGTTTGAATCCGGTCCGGTTCTGTCACTGACTGATCTAGGGCTTACGTTCGTTCCTCCCACCAAGTGTCATCCCAGTCGCGATACTCTAAGCGTGTCACAAAAATGGGACATCTTAGACATGAGTTCTTTCCGAATATCGAGTTTCATTAAGATCCTATCACCCGTTCAAAAGTTTGACATTTCTCAAGATTCCGGATTCCCCCTCCCTCCACTCCCCCACGATGGTCAAATCGGAGAAACGACTGTTCTTAAGTTAAAATTGTCGAGTCCCTGACATGCCTGCCAAGTTTCATCGTTCTAGCACATGTGTAAGCATCTCAACCCGGGATCACCGGAATTCCGGAACCCTCCGTCGAACTCCCCCCACAGTGCTCGGATCCGGTCCGGTCTTGTCAACTATGTATCTGGGGCTTGTGCTTGTTCTTCCTACCAAGTTTTATCCCGATCCGTCCACTCTGAACATGTCACACGATTTCCGGTTCCCCCCTCCAACTCCCCCCAAAGTCACCGGATACATTCCGGAGTGACATCTGAGACAGGAGGTCTTTCCAAATATCAAGTTTCATTAGAGATCCGAGTCTCCGTTCAAAAGTTAAAAATATGTTAATATTCCGGATTCCCCCTTCCTCCACTCCCCCACGATGGTCGAATCGGGGAAGTGACTATTTCCAAGTTAGTTTGGTCGGGTCCCTAGTATGCCTGCCAAGTTTCGTCGTTCTAGCACGTCTTGAAGTACCCTAACTCGAGAACAGTGGCCTGACAGACCGACCGACAGACCGAAAAGTGATCGGTATATGGCACTTGAGCGGAGCTGCAAGTGCCATAAAAAACACGCAACACAATTGAGTGGTGCTTTCATGAAGTGTTTATAGAGTGATGGCTTGCCGTCAACTGTTGAGTTCTAGGTACTGAAACACCGGGCATTTTGTGGCCTGAGTTTCTGTCTGAGATTTGGCTTACCCCACAGCATAAATAAACAAATACGAGCCTGATGATTGCTGCACTAGAATGATTTGTTTGTTGCACCGCGTTAGGATCGAGAGGCGAAATGTTTCTTTTTTCTTTGTTTTCTGGTGGGTGATAGCCTTCAACTTAGTTCAACTACTTTGAAGACTATCAACCATGCACCTCCTAACCCCGCCACTAAAGCATCCCTAGGTCGTACCGAGTCTTGGTTTGCACGAGCTTCTTGAAAGTAGGGTGATCTGGATAACTGCAAAGCGGACAATGCTTCTGAATTGACTCCTTTAAGCTACCGTGCTGCGCCCTTATTTATTCTTGCTGCGCCTTCGGGACAATGCGAATGCTGAGTAGGCATTTTAACAAAGAGGGAAGTTCCTCGCTTTTCCCGGGGGATTGATTCTTGGAAATTGAAGCGAAACTAACTTGGATCATATTTCGATTTATGAAATTCATATGTGGCGAATTTACGGATGCGAGCGAAAAGATATTTGTTTGGCTTTGGAGAGTAAAATTCTCTGGAACTGGAAAATTGTGACTGTTCTCTGTAGATTCTGTCCAGCCGACAAAGAGCCAAGTGTTGACAACACGCAGTTGGCAGAAAATGAACCTGGGGTTAGCTCGTATCCTAATGATAGGACGCGCAGCTTTAAATGTCCGTCACCTCCTGTGCTGCCCAGTAGGCAATAACCTTGTGAAAATCAGGTAAAGACATTCCAAGTTATTTTGTATTTCACACTTCCTGTCGCCTAGAAAAATCTTGCCAGGGATGTCGGTTGTAATAAGGGCCTGCTAACGCCTCATTCGGCATTGTAAGTTTCGAGGGTTTACAACTCACCTTCGGGGTGTACAGGTGCCGTAAAAAGTGCCATACTTGAAGGTGTCTGAGTACAGAGTTAACAACTTCTCGGTAAAAATTTATTCGTTTCAATAAGTTATACATATGCTGCTATTTATTCAAACAATGTTTACAACGGATACGTCAGCTACGATTCTTCATCAGCGATATTTCGGCCCTTTTTTGCAAGGGTCCTCGTCAGGCTGCCAATCCTCTGGGTCAGCGTCGGGGAAGGAAATTTGAAGTACAGGTTTGTTTGCTGACGTATCCGTTGTAAACATTGTTTGAATGAATGTTTCAAAGTTAGCTTGGGCTCAAAGAAAAAATATGCTGCTTTTCATGATTTAATTATTTAGAAGAAACTCCGTTACCTACCCGTGGAGAGAGCGATTGTCGTCCTCCTTAGTTGGAGTTTTTGACCACTGCCTGGTATGGCGCTGGAGAGCTCCTGTTTTGGGATCCCAGAACGTTAACGACGGGACAGCTATGACTTTGTAAGTTTGTCTGTCCGCTGGTTTGCACAGGGCTTGAGATATGTTGTCCACACTTTGTGAGAAGATTGTCTCAATCCAGTTCAGATTTAGTTCAGATTTATAGCCGTAGAGCACCCATAGCCGTATGTTAAGGGGGAGGGAGGGAATTTAGTGAGGGCCGGGGGGTGGATAGGTTATCAATTTGGTGGTAAAGGGACATAACAAACATGTGACAAACAAAAATTTATATGAAGTGGGTTTGAGTGTATATCGGTAAAGGAGTGTATATAGGTAAAGGGACATGCTAGAACAAACTTGTGACAAACAAAAATTTATATGAAGTGGGTTTGAGTGTATATTTGAGTGAAATCCATTTATTTTCTGTAGGCTAAATTAACTGCTTCTCTTCAGTATTATATCATTTACCGTTGATCATAAGTGTATAAACATGCTGTACCGTGGATGATAATACGGACGAAACCCTGCGAAAACTGGAAATTCGGTAAGCATCGTGTTTTGTAGTCATCGAATGTTTTACTGCCGATCTAGGTGTAAGACGACCCAGAAAATCGGTCTTCCAGCTTCATCTTCTTACGAAGTTGATAGTTTGGCCGGATCCGCCGGAATTGGGCGATTTGGGGGAATTCATTAGTTTTAATGAATGTCTTTGTCCAGCTGTTCGTGTCGGAATACGGGAAATAAGACAAAATCTATCAATCTGATTCGTTTTCTACCGAGTAAATGGTTCGATCATAACCTGATATGAAACGGAAAATTTAGGAAAAGACGAAATCTTCCGGCTAACTTATACGAAGTTTAATAGATAAAGAAAATATTTAATCATTGTGTTCAATGCTTCTTCAAATAGCACTGATATCGTGATGAAAAAGTTGTAGCCTGCGTAGTTGTATGATAGTTGTAAGAAAAAGTTGCATGTAATGATATGTAATAGTAAAGAATACTCTCATTAAATGTGCCTCAGACTGGGCCAATCGTGAGCAGTAGTCAGGGCGTGGCAAGTGCATTTTCGGTGTGTGGGGGGGGGGGGGATGCAGAGCTAAAATTTTACAGAATCTTTCAAAAAAAATTACCGAATCCTAGAACTAAGAATTCGAGCTTTAAATTATGGAACAGAAACGATTACGTAGGAAGAGTAACAATGAAGGGCAGTATGAAAGACGATAAGCCAACTATTAGGCGGCATTATGGCGAAGCCCACATGGAGAAGATATTGCCGGGCATGATTGCAGCAACAGCTTCTATCTATTATAGTCAAGACAAAATTAAAAAAAAAAAAAATCGAAATCCATTTATTTTCTGTAGGCTAAATTAACTGCTTCTCTTCAGTATTATATCATTTACCGTTGATTAAATACCGAGACTCTAAAGAAATCTCAATTCTAAAACTGGCTTAAAACCCCCGTAAAATGACGCGCCCTTCCACAAAATAGATAATATTACGAGGAGTGCTGCAGGCGGATTTTAGAAATATTTAGGATTAGATATTCTTTTTGGGACCCAAAATAAAAGTAAGGACTATTAATGATATCATAGATCATCCCTTTTGTCTGCGACCAGTGCTTCACTCGACCTCTAGTGAGTTTCGAGATTCGTGGTAACTTCCGAATCCTGGCAATTATAACGAATAAATTACCGAATCCTAGTTATTATACCGAATAAGTTTAGACCGATAGCATTCTCGGGATTCTGTATGACTACCGTATCCCGGTTATATACCGAATTATTTTGGTATCGAAAGACTACCGAACAATATTCATAATTGGTATACTTTCGTCGGAATTGGAACAAAGTCAGGATTCGTGGTTAACTTCCTAATCCTGGAAATTATACTGAATAACTTACCGAATCCCAATCATGATACCGAATAATTTTGAACCAATAGCTTATTCGAGATTCTGTGTAACTACGGAATCTCCATAATATACCGCATAGTTCCGGCATCGAAAAATTACGAGATGATTTTGGTAAATTCTCTTACCAAATTCGTGACAACTACCGAATACTGGCAATTATACCGAATCCCGATCATTATACCGAAGAGATTTGTATAGATAGCCTATTTAGGATTCTGTATAACTACCGAATCCCCGTAAATATATCGAACAGTCCTGCTATCGAAAAAAATACCGAACATAAGTGAAATTTTGGGCCTCCGGCCCAAAATTTTACCGAATCTCAAAAGGTGTGGGGGGGGGGGGCTGCACCCCCCCCCTTGCGACGCCCCTGCACATAACATCCATTATCACATATATTACCATATATTACAACATTTATTATTATTTAACAGATGGATGCGCATACTTATGTTAAATATTACGATTGATGCTCAGAACACATATGTAGTTTAAACGAATAGGACCGAGATCTGACAGTCTAGTTACACATCATTTATTCACTTAAATAGGGCTGGAAGCCCAATAAAAATGCGTTACTCCATTTGTCCGCTATCCGCAAATAATCGATTCCATCGAATAAACTTGTTCTTTCGAATTCGCGGTACCTCTATGTGCCTGTCCCAACATGCTTGAAATATTTACCAACTACTTAGGTAAGCCAGTGCCCAAACATAAAACAAAACTGGCAGATTCCTTGCAAGACATATGTTAACAACATTTTCCTACTTTCTCAAGCCGTGGCTTTTCTGGGCTTCGCCTTTAATCCTTGAATTGCAGGCTTTTTGAAATTCAAATTATCCGCGCCTGAATGAATTTTGGGTTGTTGAACAAGTAGCGCACATTCTGAAGGTTAATAGGCCTACTAGAGCCTCGCCTGGGAAAATACAGAATCTCTTAGATGGGTCAAAAAAATGGTCCAACTAAATCGACAAAAAACATATCAGGTAGCCTACTCCTGCAGGGATAGGCATTTCCTGCAGAGGAGCATTTTTCGCACGATTCACAAAATATCTTACATACAGAGTGCATCTTAAAGAAGAAAACGTGATCGCGAAGTTTTGCTTACGTTTTTCATGACGAGAAATTAGATGTAGAAATAAGCTGCCTTTTCAGTTCAACTTTAACTCTTCATATAAAACAGCACATGCTATGCTACGTAAATCCCGTGCGCGCGACATAGGCGATTCGTGGGTGAGGTGACATAGTGCATCTTAAAGAAGAAAACGAAGAAGAAGAAGTTTAATAGATAAAGAAAATATTTAATCATTGTGTTCAATGCTTCTTCAAATAGCACTGATATCCTGATGAAAAGTTATAGCCTGCGTAGTTGTATGATAGTTGTAAGAAAAAGTTGCATTTAATGATATGTAATAGTAAAGAATACTCTCAGTAAATGTGCCTCAGACTGGGCCAGTCTTCAGCAGTAGTCAGGGGCGTGGCAAGTGCATTTTCGGTGAGGGGGGGGGGGATGCAGAGCCAAAATTTTACCGAATCTTTCTAAAAAAATTACCGAATCCTAGAACTAAGAATTCGAGCTTTAAATTATGGAACAATAAAGGCCAGCATGAAAGACGATAAGCCAACTATTAGGCGGCATTATGGCGAAGCCCACATGGAGAAGATATTGCCGGGCATGATTGCAGTAACAGCTTCTATCTATTATAGTCAATACAAAATTAAATCGAGCGCCGCAGGCGAAAATTTTCGAAATCCATTTATTTTTCTGTATGCTAAAATTTAACTGCTTCTCTTAAAAATTCTATCATTTACCGTTGATTAAATACCGAGACTATAAGAAATCTCAATCCTAAAACTGGCTTAAAACCCGCGTAAAATGACGCGCCCTTCCACAAAATAGAGAATATTACGAGCAGTTCTGCAGGCGGATTTTCGAAATATTTAGGGTTAGATATTCTTTTCGGGATCCAAAATAAAAGTAAGGACTATTAATGATATCATAGATCATCCCTTTTGTCTGCAGCCAGTGCTTCACTCGACCTCTTCTGAGTTTCGAGGTTCGTGGTAACTTCCGAATCCTGGAAATTATAACGAATAAATTACCGAATCCCAGTTATTATACCGAATAAGTCTAGACCGATAGCATTCTCGGGATTCTGTATGACTACCGTATCCCGGTTGTATACCGAATTATTTTGGTATCGAAAGACTACCGAACAATATTCATAATCGGTATACTTTCGTCGGAATTGGAACAAAGTCAGGATTCGTGGTTAACGTCCTAATCCTGGAAATTATACTGAATAGCTTACCGAATCCCAATCATGATACCAAATAATTTTGAACCAATAGCTTATTCGGGATTCTGTGTAACTACGGAATCTCCATAATATACCGAATAGTTCCGGCATCGAATAATTACCAGATGATTTCAGTAAATTCTCTTACCAAATTCGTGACAACTACCGAATACTGGCAATTATACCTAATCCCGATCATTATACCGAAGAGATTTATACAGATAGCCTATTTAGGATTCTGTATAACTACCGAATCCCCGTAAATCTGTCGAACAGTCCTGCTATCGAAAAAAGTACCGAACAATTTAAGTGAAACTTTGGGACTCCGGCCCAAAACTTTACCGAGCCTCAAAAAGGTGGGGAGGGGGGTGCCGCAACCTCTCCCCCTTGCGACGCCCTTGGCAGTAGTATCCAGTAGCATCCTGTCTTGCTATAGTAGCATCCAGTCTCGCTAATAGTAGCATGCAGTAGAATGCAGTAACACGGTAGTAAATCATGCGAAGCAGAGCATAGAAGCATGTAGGAGCATCAGTTCGTAGTGCATGCTACTTTTTCGTACAACTTCATACTACTATTTTGAGGTAAATTTTTCATCGGGATTACGATCACGGTCATGCCAGGATCAGAGATTAAAACAAAAATAATTGTCATACGGATCAGGTTAAGGGGCTGATTAGGGATAAATACCATGTTAATATTCCTTGAGCCCAAGCTGACTTTGAAACAAATATTCAAATAATGTATACATTATTTGAATATAAATACCACGTTTACGCGATCTGGCGAAACCAGTAAGTCTACAAAACCCGATTGTCTGGATAAAGGAGCCCAGTAAATATTCCCTTTGAGATCCCAATGAACCTTTGGTCTAGTTTGGTCAAACAGATTAAAGTACATAAACCGGGGAAGTCCATGTCGTTCCATGTAGTTCTGTGGTATTTTCAAATAAGATAAAGAAGTTTTCTATCTGTCGAAGCAGTGCCTAGATACCTATGGCTTTGTAAGAGTTGTCCATCTATCCGCCATTCCGTCTGTTATCAGGATCATTTTCAAACTTTGTATGAGGGTTCTTTGGTTCAAAGTATCCCGGTCAAGTTAGAAGATGGGCTCTGTACCTCTGTATTTAGGGGTGGGGAGGGATTTAAAATTAAGGGGCGGAAAAATATCTTTGAGATAGGTGACTCAGAGGTAAGGAAACATATGATATGATATGTGGTATATTTGCTTAAAGCCGTAGGGCCATCGCATACAAAACAAAATACAAAACAAATAAAAAACAAACATCAAATCTTCTAATAAATCTTATCTACAAAAACTCTTCTCTATGCTTCCAGCCTATCAGCAAAATATTGAATCCGAATATAAAAATTATTTTCTCGCCGGACAAGTAGCTCACCCGTTATCCGGCCAAAACCGGATTTTTTTAAAAGTTAAAGTAGTGATTAGTGTTTGATGTAGGTGTAAGGAGACATGCTGAATTCCTCTTTGAATTTCTTGCCGGACAAGTAGTTCGCTCGGAATCCGGCCGAAACCGGTAATTTAGCAGTAAGTTTTACAACCTAATTAGATGGTCGATATAGGATGAGAAGACTTGAGAAGTTTACCCGGAATCCGGCCAAACCAGAAACTTGGTAAAAAAAATAAAGTTATTCTTCACTCGATTAGAGGTTCGTATTTGGGGTAAGAACACTCTTGAATCCATTTCTGAACTTTATTTTCTGGTCAACAAGTAACTCTATGTGAAATAAATATTCATTTTTTAGGATTCCGTCGACACCTTGGTCTTGTTGCGCATGCCCGGTTTTTATGCAGTTAGAGTTACCGACTACATTGTCTGCATGTCTAGAGGATAACAAGATCAAAGGTTTCGATGAGATCCCAAGAATTGTAATAGTCTTTGGATTTTTTATCCAGACAATCGGAACTTTTAGAGATCTGATTTTGGTCAGATACCTTAAACATTTTACGATTTATCTTTAATCAGCCATTTGAAAATAAACAAAAAGTGATATGCTTCCGTAGTGGTGTTCTATTGAAAAATTACGGCCAAACAGCCATCGAACCTCTAATCAACTTCAAGTAAAACTTTTTCTTTTTAACAATTTTCCGGTTTAGCCGGGTTCGGGTGAAATATTCGTCTCACGAGGAAACAATTACCACATACAAATTCAGCTTGTCTGCTTACCCCTAAATCGAATATCTCATTCCAACAAAAATCAACGAAGAAACCAACGAAAATGGAGTTTTTGGTTTCTTGTTGGTTTTTTGGTTGGTTTTAGTTTTCTTGGCTGTTGATCTTCACCCTCGTTTTGGTATTTTTTCTCAAGACTTTCTGTCTGCACTGAAGAAGGGAGGCGGTTGTCCTCTCGAAATATTCGCCGTTTATTTCAGTATATTCGTTGGCCTATAAAAACCCCATTTTCGTTGGTTTCTTCTATGATTTTTTGTGATATGTCAGGCCAATGTGGTTTACGAAATTATCGAATATCTCATTAACTTCAAAAAAAATGTTTTGTTGGTCCCTTAATTTGAACTCTCTCCTCCACCCCTAAATATAGAGCCGGAGCCCATCTACGAACATGACCTCTACTTTGTCCCAAAGAATCCTCGCACAAGTGTGAACAAAATCTCATTCCCTTCGGTTAGCTTGCTTATAGACGGACAGACGGACGATATTAACGAAGTCATTGGGACCCCTCCACTAACGTTTTGGGATCCGAATAACAGTGTGTTAAAATGTTTGTTTGTGTAGTCTAAGTTATAGTTGTTTGTCAATATAAAAAATTATTGAACTTGTGGTCTGTTGTAGCTGCGCATAATCTATAGAAAACTGAGGAAACTTGTTAGGGAGAGGAAGATTGTCTAGAAACCTTGCTAGTCGAAACCCTTCTGGATACAATAGATAACCTTCGGTTACACTAACGCTATTCTCATATTCGTTACCACTATACCACCCTTTAACCTCCCTCCAAGCTGTCTTAATGTTCTAGTGGACCTATCCCGCGTTAAAGAATTAACTGTCAGTCGTTCCGCAAACTTTTCCGACAGCGTTTACATCTTTTTCGGGAAACAACGAATGGGAAAGTTCGGACTTCAAGAAATTAAATCTCTGAAAGACAAACACGTGTCTTAAAGATGGTTTTGTTTTTTCTTCATTTGCTAATGGAGAGGTCGTTTGTGTGGGAGGCAATTTTGATGGACGCAGAGATGGGAGTGGTTAAAATGGCCTAACTGAGTGGGCAAGAGGATTTCTAAGCTTAGCCTATTTGTCACTCAAGAGCTCCTGGCACTACTATTTGCGGGTGTACCATACGGCGCTGTGACGCCTCCGTGAACAATAGCAAAGGTCCCGGTGGGATCTCAAACTGGGATATTTTTGTTTTGTTTGTTCCTTGTTATTCGGAGAGCTTCTGTCACTACCACTTTCTGGTTTACTATACTGCGTTGTGACAACTTCCGTCAACAAGAACAAAGGCCTCGGCGAGGTCCATACCGGGATATACTGTTTGTGTTTATAGCTCACGAGAATTTACAGCTGCTTGTAGGCAAAGCTGACCGTAATGTATGGTACTGGGAGGGACACTCCATTAAGAGACGCAGTCAAGTTGTAAAGATCCTACAAATCTGCGCGGTGAACTACAACGTTAAAATGTTGATGATGGCCGGGATGGAACGTCAATTAGTCCATTATTTAGGATCGACCTTAACTAGAACAAGAGATACAAGCTCGAATGGCAGGATCCGGTCCGAACCCGTGAGTTACTTAAAGGTAAACATTAACATTCACGAAGTATAGGTTACTTTGAATCAATTCACCCGTTCGGGAAGTAAAGATGCCACAAGGTGCTAGAGCTCCCCACCCCACCCCATAGACTGGATGTCAGAATTTGGAGCTTCAAGGGTTTGTGACCGTTTCAGTACTAGATTGCCTCGTGTCCCCTCCATCCGGTTCTGTCCCATCCTTATGTGACCAGATCCTCTCCTGATTTGAAATGTCCTCGTCACACCTCAATCCGGTTGTACCCCCCCCCCCCCTACTGTGACCGGAACCGCTCCGGATTAACAATTGTTGAAATTAGGACTTGTGAACGCTTTGCCTACCAAATTTCCTCCAGATCCGACATACTGAATTTCACCCAGATGTGTAAGGAGTCCGCCTACTAGGCGTGCTACAAGATTTCCGATACCCTAATTCGGGTTCGGTAGTGGTGCAACAGTGATGCCGTACTGAGCGAACAAAATCACCAGAAAACATTGATAACGTGGCATTTACATTTATGTGGACCATTTAATTGAACTTTTTTCTAGATTTGGTTTAAGGTTTCGTCCTGAAAAGTGTCAGCTCCTGATTTTTGGTCCTAAGCCTGCTGACCCAGTTAATAATATTTTTAGTATTAAGATGTATGATGTAGTCCTTAAGCCACTTGAATCTTTTCTTTATTTGGGAATTCCGTATGGGCCATCAGTTTCCCTTTGCCGAGCTCATATGATGAAGTCAGTTCGGTCGAGAGTTTCAGCGAGCTTCGGTAGTGTTATTTCTGTTCGAGATTGTTTAACTAGGAGATCGTCTGCGCGCGTCTTCAATACGGTTGCTCTGCCTCAAGTCCTTTTATTTTCTAGTTGGCTTCCTTATTTTTCTAATTCTAATAATGCGCATATTAAAACTACTTTTTTTAATTTTGGTAAATTTTTGTGTCGACTTTCAAAATTCCATTCTACTTCATCTGCTATAAATTTGTACCATTTGAAAGATCCACTTCAAATTATACGGAAAAAGCAACAAAAATTTCTGTTTAAAATGTCTTCTCTTACTCATAACCTATATTTAGCGGTTAAAGAGTTACTATAGTTTTACGCGTGTGTATAATTTTGTTTTTTGTATGTTTAGTATGGTTTGGCCAGATTGTTTTTGAGCAGTATTACATGTTGGGCCAATTTGTATGTATTTACTTCACTTTATACTCTCCGATCTTGGAGGTCAATTAAATATTTGAATTTGAATTTGAATTGACAGTCTGAATTTGAATTGACAGTTTCGACCGTTTTTTACCGTCCTTACTTTTCTTTCTCTGCCTGTAAGAGACTGCCTCTTATGTCGATGAACAGTGAGAGGCCTTACCTTCGGTGCTTGAATGTTGTTGCTTTAGCATGGTGTGGAACTGGTCCTTCACTGACTCCATGGCTTGAGCAGCCGCATTAATTTTATTGTCTTGCTCTCTATCTTTTTCCAACTGCCTTTTCTTTTCTTCACCTGAGGAGGCGGTGGCGACGATGCTTTCCAGTATTTCTCGGTTGGCGAGAAACCTACAAATAGATATTAATAAGTATTACAAATAGTTGGTAGCCTAGCCTTCCTTTAGAATGCTTTCAAGGAAACTTGGGCCAAGCAGATTGTATCCCTGTAATATTCCACAAAGACGGGGACCAACTATTCGTTTCTGATTGGATGGTCCACCTGCCTTTTTCCGAAATTTTAGCTTACACCGCACCGAATTCCTACCCTATGGGTAGGAGTGGCGCTACCCCACTGTTTCCTTTCTTAGGGAAGAATCCGGGTTTTATTACTGCGCATTTTCCAACGGAGCAACTTAACGGAAATGAACCAGTATATACTGTTCCTTTTCTCATATTTATACCGTATGTACAGACACCAAAAGAGAGGTGATCTTCAAGATGTCAGGAAACAGTATCTCCCTTTCCCTCCAGCAAGATTCCCTTCAAGAATAACTCGCACTCGGGGGCATCGCAAGGGGTGAGGCGAGGGTGCACCCCCCCCCCCCCCCTCCCCCTCCCCAACTTTTTGAAAATCAGTAAAACTTTCGGCCTCGAGGCCCAAAATTTGACTAAAATTATTCGGTTATTTTTGTTCGATATAAGAACTATCCGGTATTTTTACGGGGATTCGGTAGTTACACAGAATCCCAAATAGACTATCGGTACAAATCTATTCGGTATAATATTCTGGATTCGGTATAATTGCCAAGGCTCGGTAGTTATCACGAATAGCGTTAACGAATTTACTGAAATAATTCGGTAATTTTTCGATGCCAGAACAGTTCTGTATTAGAGATTCGGTAGTTACATAAAATCCCAAATAGGCTGTCGGCCCAAAATTATTCGGTATAATATCGAAATTCTGTAATTTATTCGATATAATTGCCAGGATTCTCTATTTATAACGAATCCCAAACTTCAGTTCAGTTTCGACGAAATTCTAAATTTCTTCGTTACAATGGTGATCGATAGTTATACAGAATTCAGAATAGGCTATCGGTCCAAAATTATTATGTATAGTAAGTGGGATTCCTAATTTATTCGGTATATTTGCCATGACTCAGTAGTTACCACGAACCCTTAACTTCGGTCCGATTGCGACGACATTTTACCGAATCCCGAATATCGGTCCACAATTATTTGCTATATACTTATCCCGAATTCCGAATTTTGGTCCAGTTTCAACGTCAATCCTAAAATCCGGTGAACCTCCCCCCCCCCCCCCCTCCATGCCGGAGAGAATCGTGCTCTCAGTTTTATGTTTTGATCTTGTCACAGTCGGGTTAGTCTCTAAATCTTTCTGAAGTTTTTTGCCTGCGGCGCATAGTTTCAGCATCATTTGGTTTAGTGTAAAAATCTTCTATTTTTAGCAAATGTAGGTTTAAAAAAATCACGCAGGGGCAAGATCCAATACATGAATGCAATTTGTAAGCGCTGAGAAGTGGTCAAATGACGCACTGGCCACAGGCAAAAGGACTGGGCAAAAGGATTTCATCGGTAGTGCCTACTTTTACTGTGGATCCCAAAAAGACGCTCTAATCATAAATATGTCAAAAAAAATTAAGCCTGCGGCGCCTTTTGTAACATTCTCTATTCTGTGGAAAGGCGCTTCATTTAGCTGGGGGTTTAAACTAGTTTTAGGCTTGGAGTTTTAGAAACATTAAAAGCTAGAATCTGCACGGATATAGTTAAATTTGGCAGGAAAAAGCGAACTTAAAACAAATATCGCCTGCGGCGCTCATTTTATTAGGTCATGGGTAGTATTGGGTAGCCTGTAGCTACAAGCTGCAGCCGGGACATCGCTCCGACCAGTTTCGATGTTTCTGGAGATTCTTGGAATTTTGCGGTGTTTAATCCACGACGAAAGATAGAATTTATGTTGGAAGCGGTTAAATTTTGTAGGAAAAAACGAACTGAATACAGACAGTTTTCGCCTGCGGCGCTCGATTTATTTGTTTCAAGCGTACAGTAAATAGAAGCTGCTACTGGAATCATACCCTGCAATATACTGTCCAACTCAGCTCCGAAAAACTACTCCTATATAGTAGCTGTCTTGTAATCATCTTTCATGCTGATACTGCAGTTAATACTGCAAAGCAAATACTGCAGTTAACTTTAATCCTTTATCGGAGAAACTTTTTACAGTGTTGCAGATTTGTCCCAAAGATGAGGGCAGAGACATTGAACGACAGGCAGCAGCATGTGTACTAGTTAAAGCACAACTCTCACTAGAAATGATATTTTCCCTATGAAAAGAATCACAAAAAACGTTTCTTAAAATACCATTACCCTCCACCTAAAACTAGCGATTCTCTTGTTAGCGCTTGTCGACTATATCCAGCCTTCCTTCTCCCTGACGCGGCGGCTGGGCGCAAAACATTTGAAAAGTGAACCCGCCGTGGTTAAAATGTTGGAAAACTATGCTAATAAAAGAAGTAGTAAACAGAAGATAATCACATCCTTATGTGTGAATGAGTTGTCAGCGGACGTCGAAGATTCCGGCAAACTTTTCGTTGGGTGACGGGAAAACTCGGCGAGGCCGAAAAAGCGCTAAAAATTCATAGTTACGAAACGAAACAATGGAGAAAGGTGGGGATTTTAGAAGCTTATAACTCCATATATCCAGCCTTCCTGCTCCCTGACGCGGGGGCGTATATTAGAAATGGCGTATATTAGGAAAGGCAGAATAAGCAAGAGGGGTCCTTTAAGTGCATGTTTGCGAAGGAGCCACTGCGCCGGTCACGACAGATCTGCGGTCAATAAAGTTTTGAGGTTGGAATTCCTGATTTGCGATGGTAAACAAGGAGGCTATTCAACTTCCCATGGTCAAGGTTGCTCCTTGACCATTAATAAGCCCAAGTTGTCAGATCGGAGGCATCTCGCCAGACCTTTCTTAAGCTCGGTGTCCAGCCGATGTTCTTAAATCACTCTTCTACTGGTACTAGCCCTTGGCAAGAATTCGGTGATTCAAACTTTATCTCACCTTTTTTTGCTATTCGGTTCCGAGGGAATAGTGGCCGGTTAACAGCCGACAAGACTTGCGACGGAGAGATTGGAATGTGTCAGATATGCTTTCATGGCGATTGACGGACAGAGACGTGTATAGCAAACAAAGCCACAAGGAGTTTCAAACATGGAATGGAGAGATTTTGTATGAAAGTGAGAAGAAGTAAAGATTTGCAACGCATAACGGTTAGGCGCATCTTTGCTAAGGGGGTGGGGCATATCCGGAAAGCCTTAGGTTTTGCACTCCTATTCTATTTCGTTGGGGTGTAAAGGATGTTCTGCGAAAGAAGGAGATAACAAAGATGAGATCCTGCTATTTTAAACTTGCAAAGGACCAGCTAAACTGTCAAGGCTAAACATAGATATGCCTATGTTGCAAAGATTTGCAACGAATAACGGTTAGGAGCATCATTCCTAAAGGGGGGGGGGGGCATAACCAGAAAGCCTTAGGTTTTGCACTCCTATGCTATTTCATAGTGGTGTAAACTATGTTCTGCGAAAGAAGGAGATAACAAAGATGAGATCCTGCTATATCATAAGGCGGGGGGAGGGGGGGGGCATAACCGGAAAGCCTTAGTTTTGCACTTCTATTCTGTTTCGTTGTGGTGCAAAGGATGTTCTGCGAAAGAAGGAGATAACAAAGATGAGATTTGCAACGCATAACTGCTAGGCGCATCGTTCCTAGGGGGGAGGGGGCATAACCGGAAAAGCTTAGGTTTTTTCACTCCTATTCTATTTCGTTGTGGTGTAAAGAATGTTCTGCGAAAGAAGGAGATAACAAAGATGAGATTCGCAACGCATAACGGCTAGGCGCATCGTTCCTAGGGGGGAGGGGGCATAACCGGAAAAGCTTAGGTTTTTTCACTCCTATTCTATTTCGTTGTGGTGTAAAGGATGTTCTGCGAAAGAAGGAGATAACAAAGATGAGATTCGCAACGCATAATGGTTAGGCGCATCGTTCCTAGGGGGGGGGGGGGCATTTCCGGAAAAGCTTAGGTTTTTTTCACTCCTATTCTATTTCGTTGTGGTGTAAAGGATGTTCTGCGAAAGAAGGAGATAACAAAGATGAGATTCGCAACGCATAATGGTTAGGCGCATCGTTCCTAGGGGGGGGGGGGGGGGGCATAACCGGAAATGCTTAGGTTTTTTTCACTCATATTCTATCTCGTTGTGGTGTAAAGGATGTTCTGCGAAAGAAGGAGATAACAAAGATGAGATTCGCAACGCATAATGGTTAGGCGCATCGTTCCTAGGGGGGGGGGGGGGCATAACCGGAAAAGCTTAGGTTTTTTTTCACTCCTATTCTATTTCGTTGTGGTGTAAAAGATGTTATGAATGAATGAATGAATAGGTTTATTACCCATCTTTACATAAAATGTCACTGATGGAGTATAAAAAAAAGACATAAAGAAAGTGGAACAATGAACAACACGCAAGATACAATTTTAACTTGGCAAGATACAATTTTAACTTGGCAATACATAACTCAAAAAAGAGAGAAAAATACACTGTACACTATTATATATCCACTATTTCTGTAACTATTGTTTAATTGCTGGATAGAGGCTGTTTCGAGGGTCGAGAGATTCGAGAAATCGAGCACGACGCTCTAAGACAGCATCAATAGGATCTTTAATCCCATGATTTCTTGTAACTCGTCGATTACGAGACCACAGCGGTAGCGCGAGCAGGAATTTAGCAAATTTGTAAAAAGTACTTCTAATAAAAATTCTTCTAATAATCATAAATTATGCGAAAGAAGGAGATAACAAAGATGAGATTCGCAACGCATAATGGTTATGCGCATCGTTCCTAGGGGGGGGGGGGGGGCATAACCGGAAAAGCTTAGGTTTTTTTCACTCCTATTCTATTTCGTTGTGGTGTAAAGGGTGTTCTGCGAAAGAAGGAGATAACAAAGGTGAGATCCTGCTGTTTTATATTTGCGTCAACATAAAAACTGTCTAAACTGTCAAATATAACATAGAAATGAAAAGAGGAGTATATAAAGAAAAGAAAAACAAACTGAAGAATCTATATATATTTATTATTTGTCGTTCGCAAGGGGGGGGGCATAGCTGGAAAGCCTTAGGTTTTGCATTCCTATTCTATTTCGTTGTGGTGGAAAGGATGCTCTGCGAAAGAAGGAGATAACAAAGATGAGATCCTGCTATTTCAAACCTGGTAAACTGTCAAGGCTAAATATAGATATGATCATTTTTGTCCGCCTACAGAAACGAAAAGAGGAGTACACAAAGAAAAGAAAAAAAAACGAAGAATCTATATTTATTTATTTATCCACTTCAGCCGTAGCTATACAAAATCATTAAGTATTTATAACAACGAATTGAGGTAGCTTGTGGCTTGCGCAAACGCTGAGAGCTCTTGTTCGAGCACTTCAGTTTATGTATTATTCGGTTGGGTTCATTATTCTGTATTTCGCTGATAACTCCTGATAGACACTAGCGAAGAAGTTTCATGTTCAAGGCGCAAGCATTACCCTTCTGAAAGTTTCCTTGTCCCTTCCACAAATTATTGACAACTGGGCTCAAGAAGCAAGATTTGATACACTGTTTCATCACTTAAGACTGAAAAATTGTAGTTTGTGACATGTTTTATTTATTGTCCATTTTATTCCAGTTGAAAATTCTTTGGCCGGTCAGAAGTAAGGTTGCGTTCCAGAACATAACGATTGTTAACAAATTGTTAATAGTTGTTAACTTTTTGCGTTCCAGGTTTCTGATTTCGAAATTTAAGCTCCGCCCACCTACAATTTCCGTTCCAGAGCTTAACGATTGTTAACTATTTTGTAACGATGGTCTGTGAGCGTCGTTACAAAATAGTTAACAGTTGTAGAATTGGGAAAAGTTAACGATCGTTAAAGCTTCAGTTAGCTCCGCCCCGAAGTAAAGTTAACGATTGTCAACAATCGTTAAGTTCCTGGAACGCAACCTAAATTACTTACTTACTGGTGCCACTTTGTCATTGTCTTAATACTGCATGGCTTGTTAGGTATTGCAAATTCCTTCTCTGGCTCCACGTGACACTTCAAGCCAAGAACTGTATACAAAGACTGTAATCTGATATTTATTAACGGCCCTGTGCGGCCATTTTCCCATCATGATGTTGGTTGTACAGCTTAAAGTTTAACCGAAGAGGGATGAGATAGGACAATCTGGCTACCAATCACTTATTCATTTAAATAGGCTTGAAGACCGCTTGTACCTGTGTTTTATGCTTGACGAGAAACATTTACGAAACATATGTGTTCAAACACTATGCAGTCTTCACCAAGTCCACTACTGGCCACTGAGAAGCCGCGTTTGTGTTGAGATTCAAATTTTCTGCGTCATAGTAGAATCTGCACTGTGGGAACGGCCAGAGATATTCTGAACGTCGCTACTATAGCAAATAGTGAAAAATCAATAAATCCCTTAGCAGAATCCAAATAATTCAGTGTATTGAATTAAATAATACGAAAATAAGTTGGCTTTTCAGTTAAACTTTAAGTTGTTTTTCTAGTTTAGTACTACAGTGTTTCTTCTTTTTGGGATCCCAAAAAATAAGTAGAGGGATACCTATGACGGCTATGACATCGCAAAAGTTGTCCGTCTGTCAGCACGATAAAGTAGAGACGTTCACTATCGCTAGTGGGGGTAGTGTCGCAGCTGTTCGAGAGTGTGTTACTTCTTTCAGGTCTTGTTCTGCGCTACTCCCTAGTGTTATTTTGCTCTGATGATCTGATCAGTTCCCGGTTCTAAAAATATTTTGTTTTTCCCAAATCATCGATTAATGGCCAGCACTGTAAAAATTTACCAGGAGAAACATTAGCACTACAGAGGGGACTTGAACTGCGCAAGCTGCTTCTGAAATATTTTGGACTTCGCAGAAAAGCGAAAATAGCAAAACCACGTATGGCAGCTCTCAACTTCAAGCATCTTTGACGGTGCAAAACGGATAAGTCAGCTACATTTTATTAGAGCTATATTTCGACCCTTCTTGGCAAGGGTCCTCTTCAGTCTCAAGCCGCTCAAGCTGGAAAATCAATTTGTGGAAAAACAGTTAAAGATTCTTTTGTGAACTTCTGAAGAGGACCCTTGCCAAGAAGGGCCGAAACATAGCTCTAATAAAATGTAGCTGACTTATCCGTTTCTTAAAAACAGTCGTTTTTTTCTTAAAAAGGTCGTTTTTTCGGTAGAAACAGTCGGTAAAATTGACCAGCCAGTCGTTAAAGACCTCCCCCCCAAAAAAAAATGTTTGGCTAGTAACGCCTCTGATTGTATGCAGTAGCGTGGTATCCAGTAACAGAATCCGACAACTTTATTTCCGAATTCGTGAATTTGAATCTATATTTTTCAACTTGAAAACAATCGAAATCGTTTACAATCGAAAACAGTTGAAACAAGTGTTTTAATGAACATTTTTTTAATAAATTCGATTCAGTTTTCTCAAGACTCACCACTTCCGAAAAACTGTTTTCAAATTTTTATTACAAACCATTGTTTCCAGTCGAAAATAACTGAAAAGGATTGGAAAAGAGGAGAAAAAGTTGTTTAAATGTACGTGAATTTTTTTTATAAAATTCCTTTTCAGATGGTTTCCTGTGTAGACTTCAACTTGTAAACAGTTGTAGAATTACTGTTGGAAATAAGTGTATCCAATTGAAATTTTACAACTGTTCGCAGTTGTTCTGTTTACGAAACCAGACCAATTGTTTCCGATCAAATACAACTGAAAACCATTGGACACAGCTGTTTAAATAGACTTGAAAAAAAAAAAACTTGTAACAGCTGTTAAACAGTGGTTACGCAAGCAGTTACACAATCAGAACAATTGTTTCCGATCGCAAAAAAACTGAAAACGATTGGAAACAGCTGTTTAAATAGACTTGAAAAAGACAATTTTAAACAGTTGTTAAATTACAATTGGATACAGTTGTATCGCCAATTATAATTTTACAGCTGTTTACAGTCGTTCTTTTTAAAAACCAAACCAATTGTTTCTGAAAGCAAACAACTGAAAACGATTGGAAACAGTTGTTGAAATAGCCTGCACTTCAAAAAAAGAACTGTAGCCTACACAGTTGTAAAATTACAATTTGAGTCAATTGTCCACAATCGTGTTCTTATTGACCGACTTGATTACTGTTGATATTATAGTGAGATAGGTGTGGAAAGATTGAAAATTCGCCTTTTATATTCAAGATATGTCCCCGAACCAGGGGCGTCGCTAGCCAAGACAGCTTTTCTTCGCATATGTAATACTAAAACTCGTGATAACAGCAAGCGTTGACGTAGTCGTATCTCCGAGCTAAGGGGCGGTTTGAAGGGCTTGGTCGTGGGAGCTGACGACCTGCAGATGCCCGGCAAGGCGCAACGGTCACACCAGTTAGAAACAATAGCCAAGAAACACAGCACCACACCACATGCGGGAAACTGAGAATTTAAAGAAGCATTAAATCTAGTATTTGTATGGTTAAGGTGACTGTATTCGTAATAACAGGAATTCGGTTCTGCAATACCCCAACCCGCGGCAGTTTCTAACGCCTATGTATCAGACTATGAAAATGAGCGCCGCAGGCGAAATTTTTCATGTAGGCCATGACTTTTTTCGTGCAAAACACCACTTCCCCTCAACAAAATCTAGCTTTTAATGATGCCCACGCCCCGAAATTCTAAGCCTAAAACCCGAATGAAATGACCCGCCTTTCCTCCAGTAAATATAAAATTTTGTGGAATCCTTTACGATCAGAACGTCTTTTTGGATCCCAAATGAAAGTAAGCCCACTTATCATGGATCTGCCCGCCTATCTTTGCCACCACGACGAATCCCGAAAAATGTGAGACATTTACAAATTGTGAGACATGCTTAAATTCGACCCTTTCCGAAAAAAAGGACTGAACATCCAGGAAAAAAGAAAATGAAACAGAACGGACTTGTTCTGAATTTGTAGTTAGAAAACAAAACAAACAAGACCAAAGGTTGTGATGGGATCCCAGAAATCTAACATTTGATCCAGACAATTGGGTCTTGTCTTCGCCAGGCTAATCAACAAGAGAAAACCAAGTTCAGATATACCTTTATATATCTATTTTGATGATACTGACCGAAACTTCCTGCTTTACTTCTGTCAAATTTCCGGTTTCGCCCGATTTCCGAGCGAACTACCAGTCAAGCAAAAAAAAAAAAAAAAAAAAAATCAGAAACGAATTCAGCGGATCTATTTATCCCTACAAAGAACATCTAATCAACTTTAAATAAAACTTTGACTTAAAAAAATTCCGGTTAAAACCGAATTCCGGATTCATTATATGTCCGTGTAAAAAATGATTGTCATTTACAGACTCAGCGTCTCTTCTTACCCCTAAATCTGTCATCTAATCAACTTTAGATGAAACTTTCGCTTTTAACAAACTTTCCGGTTTTGGCCGGATTCCTGGCGAACTAGTTGTCCAGTGAGAAAATGGTTTTCACTACCGTGTTCAGCATGTCTTTTTACCTTTAAGTCGAACATTTAATCAACTTCAAATGAAACTTTTACTTTCAACCAACTTTCCGGTTTCTGCTGGATTCCGGACGAACTACTTTTCCGGCAAGAAAATGGTTTTCACCATTGTGTTCAGCATGTCTCCTTACCCCTAAATAGAACATTTAATCAACTTCAAATGAAACTTTTACTTTTACCCAACTTTCCGGTTTTTGCCTGATTCCGGACGAACTACTTGTCCGGCAAGAAAATGGTTTTCACCATGGTGTTCAGCATGTCTCCTTACCCCTTAATCGAACATTTAATCAACTTCAAATGAAACTTTTACTTTTACCCAACTTTCCGTTTTTTTACGGATTCAGGACGAACCACTTGTCCGACAAGAAAATGGTTTTCACCATCGTGCTCAGCATGTCTTCTTACCCCATAATCGACTATCACATTAGCTGTTTAAAAATATTTTGTTTGTCCCTTAATTTTAACCCCCTCCCCCACAATCAAATATAGGGCTACAGAGCCCATCTTCGAACTTGACCTGTACTTTGATCCAAAGAATCCTCCCACCAAGTTTCATCAAAATAGGCTATCTCAATCCCCTCGAGAGTTATCGTGCGGACAGACGGACAGACAGACGGACAACTTTTGCGATGTCATAGGTATCCCTCCACTTACGTTTTGGGATGCCAAAAACTGTTGCAATAATCAGGCCCGTCTTACATCCTCTCTCATTGCTCACGATTAAATTAAGGGACAAACAAACAAGAGCTGAAAGCTCATATAGCACTTGCAAGGCTGGGTCAGATGGAAGTGATGGTCAAAAGTATTCTTTTCCCTTTTCCGTTAAGATGCGCCAAACTTGCTAGGCTGGGTCAGAGGATAGAAGTGACGGTCAAAAGTTTTTTTTTTTTACTTTTCGTTTGAGATGCGCACTTTAAGGGTGCTAAAAATTAATTTCTAAGCAAAACCCTTGAGGCAAAAAGGATCATGTGCTCATGGCGACCGTGAAAAAGTAAATTTTGCTTAAAAGTTTTTTTGTACTTGGCGGTTAAGATGATTTCTTTAAGGGATGGTCGGATCGGAAAGTGACGATGTCTAACCCAATGATGTCAAGTTTCTAATGCTCCAGCATAGTTTTATCGTCACAGCACATCTGGAAGTATCTTAACACATGACCACCGGAATTCCGGACACCCCCTACAGCTCTCCCCCCCTTGGTACCTGAATCCGGTCCGATTCTGTCACTGATGCACCTAGGACTTGTGCCTGTACTTCCCACCAGGTCTCAGCCTGATCGCTCCCCTCTATGCGTGTCACAAGATGTCCGGTTCTCCCCTCCGACCCCCCCCCCCCTCCTCCCAGTTCATCGGATACGGCCCGGACTTGAAATTGGACATGCTGAGACATGAGGTCTTTCAAGATATCAAGTTTCGTTAAGATCCGATAACCCATTCGAAAGTTATGCATGCTACCAATGTCCGGATTCTGCCGTCTCCCCCTCCCCCACGATAGTCAGATCGGGCAAGCGACTGTTTCAAAATTAATCTGGTCGGGTTCCTGAGATGCCTGCCAAGTTTTATCGTCCTAGCCCAACTGGAAGTAATTTCGGAATTCCGGAACCCCCCTCCACCTCCCCCCACAGAGTCCGAATCCGGCCCAGTCCTGTCAGTGATGTATCTAGAGCGTGTGCTTTTTCTTCGCACCAAGTTTCATCCCGATCGCTCCACTCTGAGAGTTTCACACGATTTCCGGTTCTCCCCTCCGAATCCCCCCCCCAGATTCGTCGGATCCGTCCGGACTTGAAATGAAATATCTGAGGCACGAGATCTTTCCAGATATCGAGTTTCATTAAGATCCGATCACCAGTTCGAAAGTTATGCATGTCCCTTTTTTTTCGCATTCCGCCACCTACCCCTCCCCCCACGATGGTCGGATCGGGCAAGTGCCTATTTCCAAGTTAGTTTGGTCGGATCCCTGATATGCCTGCCAAGATTTATCGTCCTAGCCCACCTGGAAGTACATTAAGTACGGATCGCCGGAATTCCGGAACCCCCTTCCAACTCCCCCCACAGTGTCAGAATCCGGTCCAGTTCTGTCGGTGATGTATCTTGAGCTTGTTTTTGTTCTTATCACCAAGTTTCTTCCCGATCGCTCCACTCTGAGAGTTTCACACGATTTCCGGTTCCCCCCTCTAACTCCCCCCAGATTCATCGGATCCGGTCCGGACTTGAATTGAGACATCTGAGACAAGAGTTCTTTCCAGATATTAAGTTTCATTATGATCCAATCACCCGTTCGAAGGTTATGAATGTCCCTATTTTCCGGATTCCACCACCTCCCCCTCCCTCACGATGGTCGGATCGGGCAAGTGACTATTTCCAAGTTAGTTTGGTCGGGTCTCTGATATGCCTGCCAAGTTTCATCGTCCTAGCATATCTGGAAGTACCCTAACTCGCAAACACCGGACTAACCGACCGACCGACCGACAGACCGACGGAAATGTGATCGGTATATGGCACTTGGCCGGAAGGCAAGTGCCGTAAAAACACAAATTAAGGGACAAACAAAATATTTTTAAACAGCTAACGTGATAGTCGATTATGGGGTAACAAGACATGCTGAGTACGATGGTGAAAACCATTGTCTTGTCGGACGACTAGTTCGTCCGGAATCCGGCAAAAACCGGAAAGTTGGGTAAAAGTAAAAGTTTCATTTGAAGTTGATTAAATGTTCGTCTCAAGGGTAAGAAGACATGCTGAACACGATGGTGAAAACCATTTTCTCACCGGACAACTAGTTCGCCAGGAATCCGGCCAAACCGGAAAGTTTGTTAAAAGCGAAAGTTTTATCTGAAGTTGATTAGATGACATATTTAGGGGTAAGAAGAGACGCTGAGTCTGTATATGACAATCATTTATTACCCGGACATATAATTAGTCCGGAATCCGGTTTTAACCGGAATTTTTCTAAGTCAAAAAGTTGATCAGATGTTCTTTGTAAGGATAAAGATATCCGCTGGATTCGTTTCTGAATTTTCTTCTTTTTTTTGCTGGACTAGTAGTTCGCTCGGAATTCGGGCGAAACCGGAAATTTGGCAGAAGTAAAGCAGGAAGTTTCGGTCGGTATCGTCAAAATAGATATGGCTTATAGAGGTATATCTGAACTTGGTTTTCTCTGATGATTAGTCTGGCAAAGACTGGATCTGGCGAAGACAAGACCTAATTGTCTGGATCAAATGTTAGATTTTTGGGATCCATCGAAACCTTAGGTTTTGTTTTTTCCAACCTCGACCTGGAGGAAAATTCTTGTCGTCCAATTCTTTTTTGTTAAAATACCCTGCCTCTTTATATCAATCTGGCAAGCTCGAACCATGCGACTGAGAATACAGTTCGTTAAGACTCCCGAACCGCCGAAGTCCAATCTGGATGTCAACTCAGTTTCTTGGTGACCCTGATACTAGCATTACTGAAATTTTCCGGGCGTTCTGCCAGCCCCCCATTTAGCTTTCCTGGGTGAGCGCCGAGTTTAGATCAGTTTTTGTGGTCGGGCCCTTCGAGCACCAAAACTTAGCTTTTGACTCAGCGCTCTGCGAACACCCACTTTAGCTTTTTTCTTTCTTCGAGGGGTGGGGGGTGGTACCCCCCACCCCCAGAGCGACGCCCCTGCCCCAAACTAATGGACTTGTATATAGACTAATAGGTTACTGAGAATAGCTGGTGGCCACTTGAGACTTTCTTGTCAAATACGACATTCTTAAAGGACCCCTCGCACTATTTACTCTTCAACTTACAGTATTATAAAATATTTGAATACTTGACAACATTTGAAACTATGCTGTGCTTTCAACAAATAACCCACGATTTTGGCTGTTTTAAGCCTTTTCCGAGACCCGTTGACTTTTAGCGAAAACAGGGAAACAATTTACATAACCGGTTTTTCTGATGGAATACTTCTCGCAGACAACCGTCGACAGCGTGATCCATATCGAAGGTACCAAAACACGGCAAGTGAGAAAATCAGCGTGGTTTTTCTAGAGGGGTTGGAATGTACCGTACGAAATTGGGGTCTTCGGGTATAGAAATATATGGAATGATTATAAAAGTAGGTTGCGTTAGTATGATATGTAAGACAGGTCTTTAAAGCTGCAGATCAAGTAAATATTTGGGAAAACACATTCATCTCATTGCTTATTAGCCTTTACTGAAAGATAGCGGACTTCCGCAAGAAACAAGAGTAAATAAATAAGACTTGCCAATTCTGGACTTTCTCTGTTTCGATGAGTTTGGCAAATACTCTTGAAAAGCTGGTTTTCTGACTTTCCACTCTCTTGCAGAGTTTTTGAAGTGGTGTATTTCCAGCAAATTCGTTACATTCCTCTTTAGCTATTGATACAGAGATGATTGAAACTAAGGCGATTATTTGGAGTCCAACAGCTTTTCCACCTAGAAGATAAAGAAAGAAAAACAGAGATGTTTGTCTCGGCCTGTGGTTCGCGACGATCGTCGCAGACTGGTGAGAATTCTTAAAGCACAACTCTTACTAGAAATAATCTTTTTGCGATGAACTGGCTCAGAAATAGTATTTTCGGAAATAACGATATTTTCAATGAGAAATTAGCGATTTTCTTGTTAGCTCTTCTCAACTCTGTTCAGCAGATCAAAATGACACTAGAGAGTAGCGTCAAGTCCTATGCTTTCCATTCTTTGCAAACGGGCCATACTGGTAGTGCCGCCCACTACACTAACGCCATTTAAAGCGAGCAAACTTGCGGGTTTAGAAATTTCTAGTAAAGCAAAGGTGCGGTCTGCAAACACCAAGGAAACAATGGAGGCTGTATAATTTTTTTGCTATGTTTAGAATATGAAGTTATCGGAGCCAGCGCTGGCGAACGACCGATTGAATTTCAGTAGGGATGTTCACTATCGCTAGTGATGCTTAGTGTCGCTGTTATTCGAGTGTGTGTCACTTTTTCAATCCTTGGCGCTACTCTCTAGTGTTATTTTGCTCTGCTTTTCAGCCTTCCCGCTCTCCGACGCAGCGGCTGGACGGAAAATATTTGAAAAAATGAACGTCCAGTTGTTAACAAGTGCGCAAGCGCTCAAGCTTGGAGCGTTAAAGTAAAATGTTTATCACATCGTTTATATAACGTTTATATATGCCATTTTACACCTCGAATTGAGGACGAAACGGAATTTTTGGTAGCGAAATGCGGGCTAAAGTACAGCGAGGACGAATCTTGATGGCGAATTGTACTTCGACCCACATTTTCGCTGCGAAAATGAAGGCGAAGGAGAGGGAGATCTCGCGTTCGCTATCGTGTTTAGTAAAGGGCGAAGGCGGATTTCCCTTCGACCTTAGTTTTCGCTGCGAAAAATATGGCGAAAGAGAGGGCGGTTCTACCTCCGCCTCATATTTGGCGAAGGGCGAGGTGTATTCAACTTCGGCTTTGTTTTCGCTGCAAAGATGGTAGCGAAATATCAGGGATATTGCATCTCCGCCTCGTTTTTGGCCGAGGGCGACCTTATAGTTTCACTGCGAAGTTGCCATCAGGTGGTAGTGAAATACTTTTCCTATAAAACTTCGACTTCTGTTTCCACTGGCAAGGTAATTGACGAGATGCAGAGGCAGTTGCGTTTGGTGAGAAATGAGAAAGAATATTTGACGGTGCAAAACGGATAAGTCAGTTGCATTTTATTAGAGCTATATTTCGGCCCTTCTTGGCAAGCGTCCCCTTCAGGCTCAAGCCGCTCAAGCTGGAAAATAAACACTTATTTTCCAGCTCATTTTTCAGAATTTCCCAGGAAGTTCATTTTCCAGCTTGAGCCTGAAGAGGACCCTTGCCAAGAAGGGCCGAAATATAGCTCTAATAACATGTAGCTGACTTATCCATTTTGCACCGTCAAATATGATTCGCAGTCAGCTCGGGCTGAAGGATTATCTATATGAGAGAGAAACTACTTTCGAGCTTTACGTTTGCCAGAAACCTAGGAGCAAAGAGCAATCCAGTCCGATTTTATGTATCACTATATTAATCAAATCCAATCTACGCAGTATCTGGTACCTTATTCCCTAATTGCTTGTTTCGAGACAGGAAAACGAACTACAGCATTAATTGTAAGAGCCACGGAAATGCTTTAATTTAAGCCCTGCCGTCTATAGTTTTGAAAATATTGCTATATTCTGAAGGTCCAAAAATTTCAGAAGCAGCTTCCGAGTTTGAACCTTGTTCGATGGTCCAGAATCATCACCCGAAAAATTTCGAGAGTTACTAGCCCTAATTCGATATTTGGGGAAACATAATTTTTTCTTCTATATTTAGTATAATTTTAGGTCTATCGTTAATAATCCAAGACGGATCCGGCCCTGTCTTGTTGTCCGCTATCTGGGTCTATGTTCAGTTCTGTAATAGATCGAAGGGTACGAATTTTTGTTTCTATACAAGGTCGGGTTTAACAGCCAATGTTATTTGGTTTCGACCTCGTGATGCCTACTGAGAAAACGGGGTCGTTTGTGAATCAATTGACGATGTAGATTCGCTACCAAATGAGGCGAGAGAGAAAACGAGGCAGTTTGTGTTTCAAATGTACGAGGTCGTTTTGACACAGATTTGAGGTGAAAAACGACCTAGTTTGTGCTTCAAATGTACGAGGCCGTTTCGACCTAGATTCGAGGTGTAGATTTTCCGTACGGGCAATAACCAAACAAGTACTGAAATAACCTAATTTGAAATCATCCCGCTTTAAAAGCTTTTAATGTAAACAAACCGATTGTGGCAAATAACGGAAAATTTGTAAAAAAAAACAAAAGTCGATTAAGTGTTCGGTTTTGGGGTAAACGGACATGCTGAATCCGAACATGGAAATGTTTTCGCCGGAAAAGTAGTTCGCCCGGAATCCGGAAATTTAGCATGAAATTTTAAAACCCAATGATATAGTCGTTATAGGGTGAGGTACATGACATGCTGTTGCAACTGTCGAACATACTAAAGATAAACAAAAAAGTGTATGCGATCAGTTTAGTCATCTCTTAAGTCCCAACCGGCATTTACTGGGTCAAAGGGCAGAATGCATTCGACAACTGTCTTGTGATCAATCCAATCAAATTTGTCGACCAGTTTTCGAAAAAAAGGTGGCTATACCAGTTCTTACCCTACCCCTTTATCCATACAGGCGAAAGCTCCTCGCGTCAAGTGACGAGAGTCGTCGCGTGTATAACGCACAAAATGTTTTTGGGTTTAATCGAAGACTATTTACACCTAGCGTACGTATCCATTGGGTTTAGTCATAGCAGTCTGTCGTGTCGAGGGGTCGACGGGCGTGAGATATGTTGTTCGAACTCGGCCAAGTTTGTAGATGGGTCCTTTAGCCCTTTATTTTGAGGCAGAGAAGGTGGTTTCGAATTAAGGGTAAAAAAGTATATTTAATAAGCTAATGAGATAGTCGTCCCAGGGGTAATCTAGATCTGAACTTCGTTTTCTTTCCGGACAGTTGCCGGATTTGTTTCTAAAGTCGATTAGAGATTGGGTATCGGGGTAAGGAGACATGCTTAATCGAATTTTTAACTTTATTTCCTTGACAGATAAGCTGGCAAAATTTGCCAAAACCCGTAAATTTGTATTGAAAGGTTCTCCTCTCAGTGTCACTAGCTATTTTGCTGTGCATGCAGTTCGCCGGGAATGCTGCTAAAATACGAAGAATTTAGTCAAAGTAATGGGCCTTTCTGAAGTCGATTAGAGATGAGATACTGGAGTAAAAATCCTTGCTGATCCATATCTGAACTTGGTTATCTCATCTGATTAGTTGTTTAGCCGTAAGTTGCCAAAAGCTCCAAAATTGTAACATTTGTTTTTGCACATATTCAAGCTGTGGATTATGGGATAAATAGCAACATGTTAAAAGGGGTCTTGCGAAGACTCAAGAGATCTACAAGATTCGATTGTCTGGATCAAGAAGTCCAGTAAATATTGAATTTTTGGGATCCCGTCGAAACCTTCGGTCTTGCTTTCAACGCTGAAAAATAGCCGTTGATCAAGTGGTTACTGACGGTTACTGAATTAACCGATAGTGAAGAAAGTTTTGGCGAAAGTCGACTTTTGGCGACTTTGGTTGACTGAATTAACCGATAGCGAAGAAAAGTCGACTTTTTTTTATAGCGAAGTCAACGAAAGTCGCAACAATTTAGTCGGCGAAGCCGAAAGGAGGTTGCCGTAACAATTCTAGTTTCTGGTATCCGATCCAGGGGCGTCACGGCTGGGGGGGGGAAGGGGGACGTCCCCCCCCCCCCAATGCTGCCGGCGAGTCGGTAAAAAAGTACGAATCGGCGCGAAGCGCCGCGATTTTTCGTCAAAACAGTCGATTTTTTTTTCATGAAAAAAGTCGTTTTTTCCGAAAATCAGTCGATTTTTTTCAAAATGTCATTTTTGTTGCTGAAAACAGTCTTTTTTTATGTAGGAAAACTCGGTAAAAATTACCAGCCAGTCGGTAAATGCCTCGTCCCCCCCCCCAAGCATTTTGGCTAGTAACGCCTCTGATCCGATCACCCGTCAGATCTAGTTTCTTTTTTTTCTGCTTTCTGGGATCCCAAAACGTAAGTGGAGGGATACCGATGACATCGCTAAAGTTGTCCGTCTGTCCGTCTGTGAGCACGATAACTCTCGAAGGGAATGAGGTATTTTGATGAAACTTGGTGTGAGGATTATTTGGGTCAAGGGAAAGGTCGAGTTCGTAGATGGGCTCTGTAGCCCTACATTTAGGGGTAGGGGAGAGGGTTCAAACTAAGGGGCAAACAAAGTATTTTTAAACAGCTAATTAGATAGTCGATTAAGGGGAGACATGCTGAATGTCTTGTGTATGTCTTTGAACAAGTCTTGTGTGAAGACTACATGGACAAGTATATTACTGGACACCATTCCAGCAGCAGTTTCTAACTTCTGTACCCAAGACCTGATTAAACTGAGAGACCCATGCACAAATTTTTACGTTCGCATTTTGCACACCTGCTTCGCATACAAATTTTGGCTTCTAACGTTGATCAAACCCTATGATTCCAAGAATTTCCAGAAATATTTCAAACCGGCGAGAGCGAGGTTCTAGCAGCAGCTTCCAAAGAGCTTCCAAGCAAGCGCCTCTGGCGAAATTTTTAAATCCTTTTTTTTTTTGCCAAAACTCAACTATTTCCCACACAGATTATAGATTATAATGTTTCTCAGATCCTCTGCCTAAAACTGTGGCCCCCCCCCCTAAATGACGTGCCTTTCCAAAAAAATAAGAAAACTACGAAAGGCGCCGCAGGCGAAATTTGGTCAACATTTATGATCCATCATCTTTTTGGATCCCAGATGAAGGGACAGTCAGCAGAGTTACTCGACCATCTTCTCTCAATGCCTACAAAGAAGATTCATGTTCAACCCTTGCCATGCAGGATCTTTTTAAAGATCAATTTAGTTTTCTGAAAAGAAAAAAATATAGAGGTTTTTGCCTCGTTTTTTGCACAAAACCAAATAATGTTGAAAACATGTGCCGCAGGCTGGCATTTCGCAACTCGGTCACTTCTTCGCTAAAATAAAGAGATATTGTAACCTTATTGTAATTTTGGCAGGATATCAAAAATCGGGAGAAAACTTTGGTCACAAAAGTCGGAAGATATCCCGAGAAACCGGGAGGGGTGAAAGCACTGGACAGACGTCTGGTTAGCGGTAGCTGGAAATATTGGCAGTGCTCAATCTGCCTCGACCAAACGACGAACGGAGGACGACTGAGAATTCGCATGTCCATCGTTCTTAAGATTCCGCTGGTACTATTAATTCCGGATCATAAAAGTTGTTTTTATGGCGCTTGCAGATTCGCTCAAGTGCCACATACCGATCACTTTTCGGTCGTCTGTCTGTCTGTCGGTCGGTCTGTCAGGCCACTGTTCTCGAGTTAGGGTACTTCCAGAAGGGCTAGGACGATGAAACTTGGCAGGCGTATCAGGGACCCGACCAAACTAACTTGGAAATAGTCACTATAGACCACCGTGCGGGAGTGGAGGGAAGCGGAATCCGGAATCTTGAGGAATGTATATCTTTGGAACGGGTGATCGGATCTTAATGGAACTTGATATTTGGAAAGACCTCGTGTCTCGGATGTCCCATTTCGACACCTCGTGTCTCGGATGTCCCATTTCAGTCCGGACAGGATCCGATGAATGTGGGGGGGGGGGGGGGGGGGCTGAGGTGAAACCGGAAATCTTGTGACACGCTTAGAGTGCAGTGATTTTGATGAAACTTGGTTGAAAGAACAATCACAAGAACTAGATACATCAGTGATAGAACCGGATCGGATTTGGGCAATGTGGGGGGAATTAGAGGGGGGTCCGCAATTAATCGCGAGTTAAGGTACTTCCAGATGTGCTAGGACGATAAAAATTGGCTCGAACATTAGAGACTTGGCATGATTGGCTTTGAAATAGTCGGTCCCCGACCCGACCATCGTGGGAGGAGTTGAGGGAGGTGGAATCCGGAATATTGTGGTATGTCTAGCTTTTGAACGGGTGATCGATCTTATCGAAACTTGATATTTGGAAAGACCTCGTGTCTCAAATGTCCCATTTCATAACCGGACTGGATCCGATAAATGTGGGGGGAGTCGGAAGGGGGAACCGGAAATCTTGTGACACGCTTGGGAGCCATTTGGATGAAACTTGGTGGGAAGAACAAACACAAGAACTAGATACATCAGCGACAGAACCGGACCGGGTTCGGGCACTGTGAGGGGAGTTGGTGGGGGGGGGGGGCGTCCAGAATTTCGGTGATCGCGAATTAAGGTACTTCCAGATATGCTAGGACGATGAAACTCGGCTTGGACATTAGAGACTTGACAAGATTGGTTTAGAAATTGTCACTTCTCAGATCCGTCCATCCCTTAAAGTACTAATCCTAACCGTAAACTACAAAAAATACTTTTAAGCAAAATAAACATTTTCATCATCACCATGAGCCCGTGATCATTTTTGCCTCAAGGGTTTTGCTTACAAGTGAATTTATTAAAGTACAAACACTAATTTTGAGCAAAATATACATTTTCATGATCTCGATGAGCTTATCATCGTTTATGCTTCATTACAGATGAATCTCTAGCGCCCTTAAAGTGCGCATCAGCACAGCCAAATTCGAAAATAAAATAGTTTTTACGAACGATACATTCTCGCGACTTCTAGGGACCCATGATCATTCTTATCTCAAGGGTTTTGCTTACAAGCGATCACAACAAACCCGCGAATTCCTACTTTCATCCTCTGACCCAGCCTTGCAAGTGTCATATGAGTTTCCAGCTCTTGTTTGTTTTGTTTTTATACATTTATTCTTCTGCAACATGGGTGTATCACATTCAAATTGTCTGGGCTAGATCCTTGGACTTCCCGTAGTTAAGAAACAAGTATGTGATCAGCAGATATGGTCTGATAGCTATAGCAGTTCCTATGACATCGTGGATTTCCAAAATAAATTCCGTACTTCCTTGGGTGACTCTTCAGAGACCGTCTTAAACTGTAAATTCTACCTAATCCTGAATATCGAGTCTATTGGTTCAGTTTTTTGTTCGTGTTGAACTGTACGATTTTAAAGTGTACAGTTTTTGCAGTTCTTGCAGTTTTTGCAAATCTTCATCAAATCATATCAAATTCTGGAAAACTCAACGCTCCTGTAAAAGCGAAATCAGTTACCTGGAAGAGTGTGGAAATATTTGAAAGCAACCCGTAAGTAATGTGGGAGACACTTAGAGCGTGGTCATACGTTTCCTGGCTTTTGGGTTGCAAAAGTAGAAAAAAGAAAAGGAACAAGATACAAATAATTCTGAATGTTGTCGTTTTAAATTCAGAAGATCAGTTAGAGCAAAATATGTTTATAATTATGTTACAGGAACCCTAATTGACCCCTAATTGGAGTCTGCTCATTATCTCCAAGCTGGCACAAAGCCTATCAAATCTCACGTCCCCTAGGGATTTTCAGTTGTTTGTTGAATAGGCCAAGCTCTAAGTATCGCACCTGATGTCGACCAGTGACATAGAGAGATTATTCCACACCAACAACGTTTCTAGCTATATTTTGACATGTGAAACTCAACTCCTTACCCATCTTGACAAATTCCACACAAGAGCAGAAGCACTGACGCACTACGTGTCGCAAATATTCGATGGTTCGCTCACGTCCCAGCCATGACAGGAAGCAACTGGCATATCCGGTAGCATGCTGGATAAATATCTTGCTGGAGTAATTCTGTTTGTGCCAGGAATGGTCCGATAAGCCTCTAATGAAAGAAAGTCGTTACGCGCTCCATCAAAGCATTTTGTCCAGTTCGGGAGGCGCTAATCGGCTCTTTTCGTCGGGGAGGGAGTGACGCTCAAGAGCAGCTCTCGTGGGCAGATAGCGCCGGTGGATCTTTGTTTGAAGGGTCCTGAGAAGGCAGGTCCAAATCCAGGAATTTATTTCGAGGGGGGGAGGGTCTACCCGCGGGTTGGACCCAGTCCTTACCAAACAGTAAGAGAAAAACATAAATCGAGCTTAAAGCCTACAAAAAACAATATTTGCGTATGTTTGGGGGGTTCAAACCCCCTAATCGCCCCCTGGATACGACCCTGGTGTAGAAGGTTAAATAAAGGTTTCGGTTCGGCCAGTACGATTCCTCCAGCTCCTTCCTTGACAAGCTTGATCGTTCTTTGGGCTAAAAGCGCGGCATTCTTGAGTCAGTAGTCCTAATTAGAGGCCGCCATTAGGGGACGCCCGCCGTAGATTTCATAATCTTCCTCCTTGGTCATATTTTTCGGCCGCTAAATAAGTTTAAAAGCAAAATGCAATGCAATGATTTTACTTTAAGGTAGGCTATATTGGAAAACTACTTAAAATTTACCCCAAAATGATTGATTAAACTTCAAATAAGTCTGGGATTGGTGCCCAGAATTCATCTTTGCCCCCCCCCCCCCTCGGAGGTTTACCGAAGTGGGACCACTGCTTCAAAGGACCCAAGAAGGGGAACGACCCTCTCTGCGCCACTTTACCTGCATCACCCTGACAACATGACGACCTCGCAGAAACCTCCTTAAGCAGCCATTGTCTTTGTTCGGGAAAGGGCATGTTCTTTTGCTATTTTTATCTGGCTGAACCTGGGCTGAACACGACACGTTGGCACTGCTCAGAATATTTGTCGGTTAAGAGATGACGATAGAAGTTTTTTTGGCTACGGTCTTCTTGCTTTTGTAGGGGTTTTTCACAGCTTTCGCTTATATGATATCTCAATGGAAAGATAAACTTTTCAGACTCACTTCTTCTTTGATTTTATTGGCTAGGGTATTTAAAGCAGACCCTGGTGAAGTGTCCGAAGTCACCCCATGCATGGGGTGACTCCGGACACATACTGGGGCGACTTCGGGTGGTACATTTTATACATGGTAGAGTCAGACGTGGAGTGTGAAAGAAAAATTCTTATCACATCTTATAAAAAAACAGCATTAGAACCAAGACATTTTTACATCCACAATAACCAAAAAAATATCGAAAAAATGTATTTTGAAATCATCCCAGTTTAAACGCTTTTAATGTACACAAACCGTATTTAGAAATTCAAAGAAGATCTTCAAGATCTTACAAGAACGATTTCACTTTCCATGCTGAATGTCTTGCTAGCCAGTACCATTCATTGTTCCAAGGAACACTCCACTAAAAAAGAATTCTGACGACTTGCACCGGAGATTTTATTTTAGTTTTAGTTTATCTCTTTTTATGGCACTTGAGCTTACTCAAGTGCCATATAGCGATCGTAATGTCTGTCTGTCTGACGGTCTGTCCGCATGTTGCTAGTTTGGGCACTTCTACAAGACCTAGGACGATAAAACTTGGCACGCATATCAGGGACCCAACCGGATTAACTTGGAAATAATCACTTCCCCGACATCAGTGGGGGAGTGGCAAGATGGGGAATCCGGAAATTAGTAACATTCAAAACTTTGGAACGGATAATCGGGCGTGCATTAAACTTGACAGGCATCAAGAACAAGTGTCTTGGATGTTCATTGTCAAATTCGGATCGGATCCGATAACTAGGGGGGGGGGGCTGGAGGGGGACACCCGAAATCTCTTGACCCCCTACCCCTTTCTTCACACTAGTATAGCTCTGCGTGTGGATGAGTCATTCTTTCTTCACACTAGTATAGCTCTGCTCGTGGATGAGTCATTATTTGCTTAAATTTGTTCGGAGAGAGCTAGAGCAATCGAAGGTCGAAGGGGTTGGTATAACTTGTTGTTGAACCTTAGTAGGGGTTGATATAGATTAGGGACTTCCACACAAGCTAGGACGATGAAACTTCGCAGGCATATCAGGGACCCGACCAGATTAACTTACAAATAATCACTTCCCCAATCCGACTTTCCCCGGATCCGGGAGTCCGGAAACTAGGAACAATGGTATGAAAAGGGGAGCAAAAGGAAGCAAAAAGAGCGCTGCCCAACTGTGGTATCGATCCGCGGACCTCTGTGGCGTAGGTCCAGCGCTCTACCACGGCGCTACGACTTGATGTATTTAGAAGCGAATGCGGGAAGAGATACGGTTTAAAGATTAAAGTAAGACTAAGTGGTCAGAACGAATGCTAAATGCTAACCAGAGCAAAATAACTAGAGCTATTTTGCTCTGATGCTAACTAAACTTAAACTAAATAAACCTCGTGAAACACTTCCACATAAGCTAGGGGAATAAAACTTGGCAGGCATATCAGGGAACCGACCAGATTAACTTGGAAATAATCACTTTCCAGATCCGATCATAGTGGGGGGAGTGGAGGGATTGGAAATCCGGAAACTATTAACATGCATTGGAGAGGGTAATCGGGACATGCGTTAAACTTGACATGTGTCAAAAACAAGTGTTTCGGATATTCAGTTTAAAATCCGGAACAGATTCGATACCTGTGGGGGGGGGCTAGAGGGGAGCTCCGGAAATTTCCTGAAACGCTTCCACATAAGCTAGGACAATACAACTTGGAAGGCATATGAGGGAACCGACCAGGTTAATTGGAAATAATCACTTTCCCGATCCAGCCATCGCGCGGGGATTGGAGGGATGGGGAATCCGGAAACTAGAATCATACATAACTTTAGAACGGGTAATCGAACATGCATGAAACTTGACAAGTGTGAAGAACAAGTGTCTCAGATTTTCAATTTCAAATCTGGCCCGAATCCGATAACTGGGGATGGGGGTAGAGGGGGGGGGAAATCTTTTGAAGCGCTTAGGGTCGAGGGATGGGGATGGAACTTGAAGGGAAGAACGAGCATTAACCCTAGATACTTTATTGACAAAATAGGACCGGATCGTGTCGCAGTGGAGGGTGTCGGGGGGGGGGGGGAGGGTTTCTTTTATTTCTGCGGTGATCACGAGTTAGGATACTTCCAGATGTACTATGACTATGAAATTTGGCAGACATGTTAGGTACTCTCCTAAGTCGACTTGAAAACAGTTCCTTCCCTGATGTTGGGGGGAGTGGAGGGATGGGGAATCCAGCATCTTTTAGAACGGGTGATCGGACGTGAATGAAACTTGACAAGTGTCAAGAACAATTGCTTCAGATGATCAGTTTCAAGTTCGGAACGAATCCAGTAACTGGGGGGGGGGGGAGCTGGAAGGGGGGGGGGTGCAAGAAATCTTGTGAAACGCTCAGAGTCGACAGATCGGGATGGGACTTGGAGGAAAGAACAAGCACAAGCCGTAGAGACAATACTGACAAAACAGGACTGGATCTTGTCACAGTTGGGGGAGTTTGAGAAGGTTTTCCACAATTTTGGTCATCACGAGCTGGGGTACTTCCAAATGTGCTATGACCATGAAACTTGGCAGTCTGTGCTATGACCATGAAACTTAGCAGGCATGTTAGGGACTCAGTCAGATTGGCTTAAATATAATCCCTCCCCCGATCCGATCATCGTTGTGGGAGAAACAGTTATCAGTGAGTGGAATAACCATTTCAGATTTAGTAGATCAAGCCGATTTTCTGATGAAATGAATACCGGGAGAGAGATGCAGCCTTGACAACCGCAAACCGTATCTGACAAACATGCTAACTGTTCTTACAAGTGCCATATGAACTTTCAGCTCTTGTTTAATTTAGTTTCGTGACAAAAAGGCAGAAAAGAATGTCATCCAAACTTGTCTCTGCACATTCAATCCTCTCTAGGGATACGAATTTATTTAATATGTTTGCTGTAGCGTCGTGTACGGAGGTAATTTAGGCCTACCGGCAAGTTCTCACTCAATTTCTCACTAACATAAGACACTGACGAGTGGTTCAGATAAAACTTGAGCAGAACAAAGGTTTTATGTTCGTGTTTATTTCAGTCATCTTCATGATATCATTTTTACTGCCAATATACAAAGATTCATTGCTATTTTGAGTTCGGACAGCTATAATTGCTGTCCGAACTCGCCCCATGAAAATCGTCCGAAGTCACGCCACATGGACCAATTCTGATAAAATGGGCACCAAAAATAAATTGCTCAACGAAATCACTTGCAACTTCCGCTCTTCAAGAGACACCCTTCTAAGCGTCACTGAAATGACGAACTTCTACGGATTTCTTCTGCGAAGATATTTGCCCACTTGTGCTCCAAAAATAATTTCCAGATGTCATCAAAAAAACTATTTTAATTATTTCGTCCTCCGTGTTTCGAGTATAACGTTACGACTTGCCGCCGAATGTGCGCTACTGTCATACCATCTTTGTGACAATTTTATGGTGGAAATAGTCACAGGCGTTTGGCGCAAGAGCCCCTATATTGCATTTGGCCAAAGAGAAAGTGCCATAAAAACACCAAAATGGTTGCGTAACATTTGTGTGTGTACATATTCAAGCGGTTGATTGTGGATAAATAGCACAATGTTAAAGGGGTCTGGCGAAGATAGAAATCTACAAGATTCGATTGTCTGGATCAAGAAGTCCAATAGATATTCAATTTTTGGGATCCCATCCAACCCTTTGGTCTTGTTCCCTCACACTTTTGTGGGATATGAACAAAATATTACCAAGAATCTATCATACCTACCCTTTGTCGGCGTATACCCATACTAAATGATGTCTAACAGCTTGTCGTAAGCAGCGTGCCCGTGACTTAGGCATAAGGGTGCTCTGCCTTCTGGTGGATTCCCTTCTGGACACTGCTGGCAGAATGGAGATTAATCTTAAAGTTTTCTCAAGTCGGTCAACAGCGTTTTAAACAAACGCATTTTCTTGACGGTCGCAAGATTCCAGCGTAATCACCCCGCCCCTCGAAACAACATAGAAAATACGCTGCTGAATACAGTATTTTTACCTTCAGCTCTTGTAATTGCACCGCTATACTACTGGAGCTGGTTAACCTTCCGAGAATTATTGTCGGTTCTTTATGTTAATCACACTCCTTTCCCTATTTCGAGACCACTTTAGAGTTTTGGTAGACTGGAAATCACAAAGAAACCAGGGAACTGTCCGATTATTCGAGGTCGATTCCATTTATTCTTCATGCTTTATCGTGCTATCCCTACCTGTCTTTCTCCCCCTAATAGTAGCCGCAAAAGCGTCCATTCATATTCCACGAAATCCATGCAGCAGAAGAAAGTGACAGCTCCTTCAGAAATATTTTCCCAGGAACGATTCACCCCTTTTCATGAGAAAAGCATACTTTCTTGCCGACAAAACAAAGGGGAGAAACCGCGAATAGCTCCATTGTACGTGTTTGTTGGCCCTTAGCTGTCTTCATATTGTCCCGTTTTCAAATTTAAGGGAGAACTTAGGCCGGTTTCTCCATGCGTACAAGGAACTGTCTATGAAGGATATAAATGTAGTAATGCCAGAGCTGTTAAAGGACCCCTCTTGCTTATTCTGCCTTTTATGATATACCTAGCTCCCTCATAGAATTATAAGCTTTTGAAATCCCCATCTTTCTCCATTGTTTCGCTTTGTGCCTACGAATTTTTAGTGCCTTTTCGGCCGTGCCGAGTTTTGCCCGTTACACAACGCAAAGTTTACTAGAATCTTCGTCCGCTGACAACTCTTTCACACACAAGGGTACGAGAATCTTCTGTTTTTGACTAATTTTATTGGCTTATTTTTCGTTTTTTTTTATCCAAGGCGCGTTCAGTTTTCAAATGTTTTGCGCCCAGCCGCCGCGTCGGAGAGCAGGAAGGGTGTGCAGAGTCGTCAAGCGCTAACAAGAAAATCGCTGAATCCAGATCGAAAGTAAAGATATTTTCGAGAAAGTTTTTTTCTGATCTGTTTTATAGTGACAAGATCATTTCTAGTAGGAGTTGTGCTTTAAGTACTAGTTATTGCCCGTATGGTGGCCTCAAAATATTCTGTTTCCGCTCGACAGTCGACACTCGACACCAAGTGAAGTCTACTGTCTGTGTCGTGGTAAATGCAAGCTCTTTCTTCCGCCAGAGTTGTAATACAATGTGATAAACCTGCTCAAACATTCACCTCCGTCAATTTGCTAATTTCAGTTTGCTAATTATCTGACCCCTTTGCTTGTCGCATGCATATCTATTCTGCGGTTCTGCGATGCCGAGATCCTCAGATTCTTCCATGACCACAAAAAATCATCAGAGAGTAATGCGCATTGACACGTTTGTGAGTTTTGGATATCAATCTGTAAATACTTCAACCGTACAAATATTTCCAATGCCTTCTTTAATGTTTATTATCCTCCTTGCTCGAAAGCAGAGATGGATGGATCCGATCATGAAAGGATTCGAATCCGAATCCACCATTTGTTGCTGAGGATTTGAATCCGGATTCGGATCCGACCTTAACAAAAATCAAATCATGTAGGGTACAGAGGTTATGGTTTAAAAATCAGAGGTGACAAAAAGCACTGATATCTAAGGTAATCAGATAACGTGATAGATTACTGAGGACGGTTGGTGGTGTAGACGAAAAAGTTAGATTGCCTAAGCACACTGTGTAAAAGTTATGAAAACGGAAACTGGAAGGACGAAGTCTAGGAATTTGAGCGGATTCGTAAGATTGAGGGTTTGGAACCCGAGTCCGAGTCCGGGTCCAGCCTGGCAAGCAGAAGATTCGAATACGGCCAAAAGGACGAATCCCCCATCTCTGCTCGAAAGTAGTTGCTATGAGGACGAGAACATTGAATGCTTGCAACCCTGTCTCGCCTTGACCGCGGACCACAGCAGAGAGTGGGTTTGCATGAAACAAAAGCTGAAGATTGGATCAGGCAAGCACCCCCCCCCCCCCCCCCTGCTTCATAGGGTCGTAATTTCTGTCGTATGTTTTGAGCTCGCCTGTATGACACTCTTGCGTTTTGAGCTTGCCAGAATGACATAAAGCAGTTATCAAACATGATTTGTGTCCATAAATGGACTGTTTCTAGTCGTATGGCTACGAAGAGATCTTCTAGTCGAATGTTTTGAGTTTGTCATATTCACAATTGTGTGTTTTTGAGTTTGTCAGAATGACAGTCGTCTGTTCTGAGCTTGCCAGAGTGACACCAGATCGCGTGAATTTTGCCTGCGAATGACCTGTTTCTTGTCGTATTTTGCGAACACCTTTTCTAGTCGTATAGTACAAAACAGTCATAAGTTTTGTGCGTTTATCTGAATAACAAACAAAGGTATGGAGCTTGCCTATCGTGAATTCGGCCTGGAACCTATTTCTAGGCGTCTGGTTAAGTAGAAATTTTCTATAAGTCATAACTTACGAGGCAATCGTATGTTGTTAAAACTTGTCTGAATGACAGTGGTATGTTTCGAGCTTGCGGTGCTCAAAAGACATACATGCAGTTACCAAAGTCACCATGTGGCGCACAGTTTGAAAGCAACTGGTTTTGTACCAAAACCTGTGTATTTTAGCAGAAAACAGGCTGATTTTCGATTTTTTTCTGTGATGATTGGCCTGATGTTTCCAATGCAGGCCATGTACCAACTGTCGGCAAAACACCCCACTCCGTGTGGGCGTTATTGGGGTCGTCGACAGATCTGTGATACCATAGGCATCCCTTACTTTCATTTGGAATCCAATAAAGACTAGGATCATAAATGTTTCCAAAAACTTCCCATGCAGCGTCTTACATAGTAGCGTATTCTCTATTTAATCGAACGGCGCGTCATTTAGGTGAGGTTTTGGCTTCGCATTTGAGCCACCTTAAAAGCTTAAATTTAATCGGGAAGTAGTTAAAGCCAGAAAAAAATGCATTAAAAAAACCCCGAAAAAGCATCTGCTGACTTTTCCGATATCATGACGATAAAGAAAAAAGGCCAGTAGATGCTTTTACTGCGCTTTTTTTAACTGTTAATGCATACCGTTTCAGAATCACAACAGATTACATGCCAAGTGTTGTCTGTTGAAACTGCGCATCCTTCTGTTATCTGTTATGAAACATCTGACACAGTACCGAGGCTTCACTCTCTCCAGCGGAAGTTTAAATGAACGGCATGCTGGAATCCCGGTTATTTGTGTGTTTCTTGTTATATTACTGCATTGACCTTTTACCTAATCTTTTCTGAAAAGGGTATTAATATTACTTGAAATTTTCACATTTTTTCGTCTGTGGTGCTGTTTTTTTCTCTATTGTTTCTAATTGATTGATTGATGTTTTATTGATCCACCAAAATTGATGATAATAAGATGAGTGATTATATGAATCCGCAAAAACAAACCAACACTAAATCAGTTTAATTGCCAGGCATTAGCCAGTCGTATGTTTTGAGGTCGTCACCCTCCCTCCATGCCCAAGCACTTCGAACCGCCCCTGGTTTGGATAAGGATTAGGATTAAGACGTCCAAGATTGGATACGGACTTAAACATCTATCTAAGTTAACGCACATGACTTCTGTTTGAAAGATTTAATTGCCAGCCATTAGCCAGTCGTATGTTTTGAGGTCGTCACCCTCCCTCCATGCCCAAGCACTTCGAATCGCCCCTGGTTTGGATAAGGATTAGGATTAAGACGTCCAAGATTGGATACGGACTTAAACATCTATTTAAGTGAACGCACATGACTTCTGTTTGAAAGATCGTTTATACATGATGGAACTGTTTGGATTGATAACTAACTGCCTCTCGGGCAATACATTTTTCTGTCAATGACGCTGCCACCTGGCGGAGAGCCATTCCTCCGGCCGAATCACTCTTTCCTTCCTATTCAGCAACCTACCAATTATTCCATTTCCTCGGATGTCTAATGCACTTTGGACAGTATAAACCTTGGCAATGGTTACTGCCTCGTTTTCATGGGTTTTTCATCCGATGGATACATCATCTGCCAGGGAGGGGCAGCTTTTCGATTATACAATAAAAAGTGTGGTGGGGGTAAGTTTCTGCACATTTCGACTTTCCCAAGATTTAGTTGTTTGTCAGGGATATCATATGTTGATTTTCCAAGTTCGAGCCTTCTACTTTGCCTCTTCGCATGGGCAAAAACATAATTTGTAAACTTCTTCCATACCGATATCCTTGGAGCTAGACGTAAAAAGCTTACGTAGTTCTCCATGTCATAAATTATCTCTACGTGAATCTAGAGTTTAAATTGTGTTAACTTTAAATTGTGAAACGTAACGGGTTAAAACAACTTATAAGAGGAAGAAGAAATTGTATAAATTGGATTTGCTTGATTAGATGATTTGCCAGTTTGTTCAGGAGATTGGATGTATGAGAACAACGCCAGTTTCGAAAAAATCGACTAATTTTCAGAAAAAACAACGACTTGGGCTCAAAGAATATTCAATAACGCAGTATGTGGCTTTTGAAGAAAGCGATGATTAATTCAGAGGATAAAAGAATTTCCGCAATCTCACGGTTACTCCAGTCGAAAAGGTACTGTAATACGGTATAAAAAAGAAGTATGTATACCCTTGGACCTCCTGGTCCTGAACTGTAATGGGTAGCGTACGGGAGGCTCGTGGGGTCTATCCCCTAGGGCGTTATAGAGTTAAACGAACTAGAGTGCGAGTATAGGTTTAATGTTTGTTTCAACTTACTCAGTACATGGAGCGCACACATGTTCACTGGACTTACGACTAGCTTAAAGGACACCTGAACAATGAAACCATACTTGAACACACCATGGAGAATGCATTTACAGACATGACCAGAGAGAGCATTCTTCTCCTGAGCGTGACGTTTTCAAAATAGGGATATTCGTTTCTGGAGGTTTGCACATGCAGACTCCAAGACAAAAAGCGCAATTCATTCAAATCTTGTACAGCGCTGGCCGGATCGTATTGGAATTTCTTCTAGATATACGTTTGGGCTTAACTGGTCAAAAAATATTCGAGAAGAAAGGCTGATTGGAGACATTTGTTCAGTTCTAAAATTGTTCGATACCGAAATAAGGACAGATGCAAAATGGAGAAAAAATCATAGCTTGGAAACTAATGGAAACACTATTTCGTATTTGGATTGGGTTTTCTGCAGGCAATGTTAACGGAAGTCATACAGATAGAGATGATACTTGGTACTCTTCATTCACGTGTCCGGTAAGATCGCCTGACTTACGTCTGAGGACTTACTTTGCTCTGGGACTGACTTAATTAATACATCGATATTGGTCCTTATATACCTGAACGAAACCGCAAATACTGGCGCTTCGTGAGCAATGCCATAAGCCAGTGGTTCCCAACCTTTTCCGTATCGCGTACCCCTAATTAAGGTTCAAAATGGTTACGTACCCCTTTTTGAAGAATCATTGTTCTATCATTTCACTAAGAGCTCTCCATATCGGAACATCAAAAAGAAGTCATTTATTGTCATAAATGGTAAGCAATTAATGTGTAAAAATATATATAAATAAAAGGGATACTTGAGGCTGCAAGGCTGTCAATTTCATTCTCGTCCATAAACTGGCCAATGATCAAAAAGCCAAAACTCTAATTTCTTGACGAAAGCAGACATTTTCGAATTCAGAAATTTGGGACCTTCGCGTACCCCTTACGAGGGCCTCACGTACCCCTTTGAGTACGCGTACCCCCAGTTGGGAACCACTGCCATAAGCAATGTAAGAAAAGATTGCTTTTGAGAAAAAGGCACTTGGTGATAGTCCTTTGAATAGATTCAAGGGACTTTCTCAGACTTGGGTATCTATTCGAGGGGAAAATTGGGGTGATCTGAGAGAGCGTTTAGGTTCTTCTCACTACAGTACGTTGCATAAGGGACTTCACACTTTTCACCCTTACATAAAGTAGTCGGGTCTGACTTCTGGGAAATGTTAAATAAATGCATAATAATGCCGTTCTATCCGAAGACACCACTGATTTTGCCGGTGCCAACAATGGTTCCGTGGCAGCGGCTCAAAAAAGTTGCGATTAGGAATAGAAGTGGTCCAAATCGGGAACTTAAATATATCGACATTCCATTATTAGTGATTTAAAACCCTCTTTCTTCTCTGATACGCTTTTGTTCCCTTGTGAGTGTAATAGGAGCGTTCTGGACATGTTTCAGCTCCCAAATCATTTCTAAACGGCGCTTCCTGACAGTTTCTTCTCGGATCGAGAAGAAAAGACGGGCTTCAAAGGGGCAAGAAGTGCGATTTCTCGCAAAGTCGATAGGATGGAACCTATAGATAGGTTCATGTAATTAATTGGGAGGCCCTCAGTTTCTGGTTGGAAACTAGTGTGGTGCCCGTAGCACTCCGTGCAGTTACATATGAGAGGACGTTGACGGATTCACTGCCGTTGGATGTGAAAGTAATGGACCAAGGCTCTAAGAACATCGTCACCGGACCACAGCTGGGTATAGCGTGGCGTGCTTAGAAACCGTCAAGTTCCTTTTAAACCTGGGAGCCGACTAAATCCAGAGGATTACTCTTGGTCATAGCCCATAGGGTGATAACCTTCCCCGAAATTTGAACTTAATGTACAAACCTAAACTTCTAGCTTAGAAACCGTCAAGTTCCTTTTACAGGCTGGGAGCCGACTAAGTCCAGAGGATCACCCTCAGCAATGGGGTCACAACCTTTCCCCGGTAATTTGAACTCATTATACAAACTAAAACTTTTAGCGGCTCTTCCGCTTTTGCTTCTTACAACGCAACTATTTCTTAGGCCAGAGTCAGAACGAGACAGGATTTATTCTTATCTTGTGTGGCAACATCTTCCGATTTGTGAAGAAGATAAAACGATAGATGACTTTGAAAGTTAGATCAGAATCCCGTACTCGTGGCAAGATACAGACCTGAGAGAAAGGATTAAAGTCTCCGTAGTTAAAGCACAACTCTTACTAGAAATGATCTTTTCCCTATGAAACGGATGAGAAAAACGTTTCTCGAAAATACCATTACTTTCCATCTGAATTTAGCGATTTTCTTGTTAGCGCTTGTCGACGCGCCATGGTTTAAAAGTAGGAAAACTAAGCAAATAAAAGAATTAAAAAACAAAAGATTCTCACATCCTTGTGTGTGAACTTGCCAGCGGACGTTCAAGATTCTGGAAAACTTTCCGTTGTGTTACCGGCAAAACTCGCCACGGCCGAGAAAGCGCTAAAAATTGGTAGGTACAAAACGAAACAATGGACAAAGGTGGGAATTTTAGAAGCTTATAATTCCATAAGGGAGCTAAGTATATTATAAAAGGCAGAATAACCAAGAGTGGTCCTTTAACAATCTGGAGGAATATTACGACGACTGTATTTGTATGTGAAGAAGCACTCTCAACCTGATGTTATGGCGAGGGGTGTAGTAGGCCGGACATAGATGGTAAATGTCCTTAGATACAGTCATCGGAGTCAGGACAGCCTAGGACGTCTGGTGGCCTACTACACGTGTAGACTTCACGGGTTCATTGTGGATTCCCCTGGTCGATTCACACTAAGGTTTGCGTACCGAAACACAATGGGCTATAAACCACCCATCATACACTAGGCTTTACATGCCAGCCCACTCTAAGGAGCCTTAGACAAGACTCAGAACAATGACCTAAGGTCCGTAAATAAACAAAAGGTTTTATTGTCTGGTACTTACAATATATAATGTACAACCTTTAAGTCAAAAGGGTTGTCCCCGGTCGAGGCCCTGAAAAAGAAGTGTGGAAGAAGATGACTCATCCCCGGCGGACGAGTCATGAACATGAGGTAATAAAATAATACAGAATAACGGCAGTATAGAAGATTAACATACTGGACGGAAAGGGAGTAACGCTGGCTAACGGCGGCAGAAGTTAGCAGTGAGGGGTGCAGATGGCACCACCATAACAGGAAGATAACATTTACGTTTTGAAGTTCTGTCATTGTTTATGGAAAGATGTATGTATTTTTAAATATATTTACGAAACGAAAAGTTTTACTTTTAGCGGGAGATATATAATACATCTAATCTAAGCAAAAAATAGACACTTAAGGTTGACTTTGGCAAACATTAGTTAAAAAAAAAATCACTTCTTCTTGGAACGATATTTCGGCCCTTCTAGGGGGTCCTTTTCAGGCTCAAGTCCGAAAGTCAACTAGTGGGTAAACAACTAAAGAATCAAGCTGAAGCATCTGATTTTGGTGAATTTCTTCTGAACTAATTCCATGTTAATTCGGTTCCATGTTTATCGGGGAGGGGGGTGGATCTAATTCAGGGGAGACACAGATAAAAGCTAAGCTAATGAAAGAAGTTCATTTAGGTTAAGGAAACATGCTGAATCCGTATCGGAAACTAGTTTTCTCGCCAAAAAAGTAGTTCCCTAATCCGGTCGAAACCGGAATCTGAGAGAAGTAAAAGTAGCATCTGAAGATGAGTAAAGGTTTGATATTGACATAAGGGTCCGCTTTATTTATATTTTCTCGCCAGACAAGTAGTTCGCCCGGAATCCGGCCCAAATCGGAAAATTAGTAAAAAGTGAAGAAAGGTAAGGGGACGAAACCCGAAATTTTTTAGCCTATTAATAATTTTTTTTTCTTAAGTCGGTCTGAAGTCCAAAATAGGTATAAAAACATATTGAATTTGTATCTGAAGTATATTTTCGCTTAGCAGAAAGTATAAAACGGTATTTGATTTTCCATCATATGTATAAAAGCATTGGGCTGTCAGTTAATTATTCAAAAACTGAGTATCTTGTTTTTAATGGACCTGTTAATAACGATTCGCGGTAGCGTGTAAATGAGAATACTACTATACCTCAGTCTGCCTCGCTTAAATACTTGGGTCTTGTACGGTTCTGATATCCGTATACTCAGAGGACGTACCTCGGATACCGCCTACAGAGGTATGTGTATTGGTTACAGTAAAGCTGTAGCACTAAAGAACACAGTAAATAGACTAATCCTAGGGCGCCTCTACAATGCTTTGATCACGCCGCACTTTCTGTACATTTCTCCATTCCGGGATTTGCTTACTTACTTACAATACTTACAAACTCCTTGGACGCCCCCCCCCCCTGGGAGTCTAAATCAGCCCTGTCGAAGAACTACCACATCATCGACGCTTCCGCTAAGTGCGAAACCATAGAGTGTCGTGCTAGATCCCGGCTTTAAAAAACTACCCAAAAAGTGCTTCAGATCAAACGATACATTTCGGCCCATGACCATTTGTGCCAATTGTGCCACAAGGGTTTTGCTTAAAAAATGTACACACGAGTCACCGTTGACTCGTCTAACCTATCATAAGTCTTATACAGTTTATTTAGTGTTTCGTTTTCAAGGATTTTATTATTCTTAACTCTAACTAACATTAATAACACAATTCTGCACTTACAATTATTTCAGGATCAGGCCCCAATAAATTATTATTTTATTTAGATTGTCAATAGTGGGGTAAGCTTTCATTTTGATTCGATCCATCTGTTTTTTATGCTTAGTTGTAAAAATCGCAACTTGATGGAAAACCCAAAATTCGCTAGGCATCGTGCTATATCTTTATCTGGTGTTTCGCTATAGTTTTCGACAAAGGCAGTACCGACATTCCGGTCGGTTCGGACACGTAAATGACATTTGTTCCTACCACCCATAAAATTTTACTCAAATCCGAGCATTTCAAAACACTCACGATTCCGAAAAAGCTCTTATATGTTCATTACCTACATTATACATCCTGTACATATGTAAATAGTGTTGCATTATTGTCTAGAAGCTGTAGTGCGACGAAATCACCGACACCACCTGTTAGTTCCTGAGTCTGATCCAGACCGTGGATCAAGTGCATCGCGCAGCGCACGTTCCTTGGGATGCGCGGATCCTTCGGAGACTGAAGAAATTTGCACAGTTTCAGGAGCCTACTACCTTAGACTTCAGTGTTCTCCATGCTAGGTGACTAATTCCCACGGAGGGTAAATACCTCAGCGGTAACTTTCAGGATTATTGGATAGCGTAAGAACAGACATATTGTACCTTGGGATTTCTTAAATAACGTTTGCTTAGGCCGCGGGTTGCGGTGTGAGGAATTGATTGTTCATACAACAAAGAATTCGGTTTTATGATAATCGAGTTTAAAATAATGTTTGCTTAGGCCGCTGGTTGCGGTGTGAGGAAGGAGGATTTTTCATACAGCACAGAATTCGGTTTTATTAAAATCGAGTTTAGTTACATTTTTGTGCATTAGACAATAGTTTAATGTTTTTTAATCACTAAAGGAAGTGAGGCATTGGAAATGCTTTTTTGTCCGGTAATTTTTCTGAAAGAAATGAAGTACAATGTGTGATTCAGTTTGGCCAGCATCTAGCCTTAAAAGTAAGTGAAACGCTGAAAACCTCCCGGAAAGTTACGATAGTTTCTCACTAAAGCAGCAAGGCCGGCTAGCAAATCGGTGAAAAAACAAAAAGGTATTGAACGAGTCAGCGGAGATCCGCCGCTTGGACGGTAAGATGTAAGCGGTTTATCCTAGCCTCAGTGAAGTGCAACAACAGAAATGCTTTCTAATCCGGCAATTTTGCCGGAAATAAGATAAATACAGTGTTTGATTCAGTCATTCCAGCATTTAGCTCTAAAGGAAGTGAGACACTGAAAATGCTTTTTTCGTCCGGTAATTTTTCCGGAAAGAAACGATGTACAATGTGTGATTCAGTTTGTCCATCATCTAGCCTCTTTACTAAGTGAAACACTGGAACTTCCCGGAAAGTTGGCAATGCTTGTTATCTGTAGTAACAATTAAGCAAGCCAGTAAGCCGGAGCTAGCGTACCGGTTAGCAAATCGGTGGAGAAATCAGAGATGTATTAAACGAATCAGCGGAGATCCGCCGCTTGGGAAATTTCGTAGAGTAAAATGCGAGTTCAGTTTGTCCAGCGTGTCGCTTCAGTGAAGTGAAACGCTACGAATGCTTTGTCTCTGGGAGTTGTTTCCGGAAATAAAGAAATACCCTACAATATGGGATTCAGTTTGTCCTGCATGTAGCCAACAAGTAAATGGAACATTCAAAATGCTTTTTCGTGTGTATCTTTCAGGAAAGAAACGAAATACAAAGTGTGATTCAGCATGTCCAGCATGCAGCCTTTTAAAGGGAGTTAAACACTGGGAATACTTTCCGTCCGGTATACGTTCCGGAAATCAGTGATTACATCCGCATTACTCTCCCGCTTCGGATTTGGTTTTTGTGCTTCTCGCTTACTTATTATTTATCCTGTTAATTTTCCTGTCCTGAAATGCTCGTGCTGCTGTTTGTGTTTGTTTTAATTTTTCATATGTTCAGGTTTTTTGTGTTTGTTTTTGTGTCATTATGGGTTTTTGCTGGAGCTAGGCTAGGTTTTGTTATTTCGTGTATGAATCAGAGCGTGTCCGAAAGCTTTTAGGACTGTAAATGCTGCATTTAATGCTGCATTTTTAATTTTTATTTTCGTCCGAAAGCTCTTACCTTATATGCAGCATTAAATGCAGCATTTACAGCACTAAAAGCTTTCGGACACGTTCTTTATTTCTTCTCTGACACTTCTAATTCTGAAATTTAGCCTTAATCGCCAGCTCCCCAGTTTCTTCTTGAAAATTCAGCGTAAAATTTAGGATCTTCGCTGAATTTTTCGATGAATTTTATTCTGAATTAATGCTGCATTAACTGAGCGAAAATTTAAGTCCGAAAGCGAAATGCTGCATAAAATGCTGAATTAATTCAGCATTTTCGTTCGTTTCCGAGCTTTCAGACACGCTCTCAGTTACTTAAAAAAGGCAGTTTTCCACGCCTCTGGAGTGGGTGAGGCTTTTATGTCATTGCAGTCATCTTCTTTTTTTTTTAATCTTACCCTTACAGTCCCCCAGGTAGGACGGATAATGCCAGAAGGTGTTGGCAAACAAATTTAAAATTTGTTCAGCGCGTGGTTAAGACGGGAGCTACAGTTTAACAGCGGTATAGTTGTTTGTCAAAAGAATTGATTTCTCTCTTTCTTGTAGTCTTCTAGCGAATCCCTACCACATTCGAATCAAAAGAAACAAAGCAGTTCCACTCGAAAGCGTACATTAATTGTACATTAGTAATTCATTCCTTTTGAATAGCCTATCAGTGAATCAAAATACGTGTGACTAATGTGTCGCGCGCCCGTGATTTACGTAGCATAGCATGTGCTGTATTATATGAAGAGTTAAAGTTGAACTGAAAAGGCAGCTTATTTCTACGTCTGATTTTTATACTGAAGTATGAATCGCCATACGGAGGTCATTTTCCGTCATCAAAAACGTATGCAAAACTTCGTGATCACGTTTTCTTCTTTTTCTTCTTCTTGTATGACAGATGTTTTGTGAATCGTGCGAAAAATGCCCAAAAATTAAACCGATGAATTTTGCGCCGAATGCTCCTATGCAGGAAAGGCCTATCCCTGCAGGAGTATTTGATATGTTTTTGTGGGTTTAGTTGGACCATTTTTTGACCCATCTAAGAGATTCTGTATTTTCCCCGCTGAGGCTCTAGTAGGCCTAATAACCTTCAGAATGTGCGCTGCTTGCTCGACAACCCAAAATTCATTCAGACGCGGAGAATTTGAATTTCAAAAAGCCTGCAGTTCAAGGATTAAAGGCGCTAAGCCCAGAAAAGCCACGGCTCTAGAAAGTAGGAAAATGTTATTAAAGCACAACTCTGACTAGAAATGATCTTTTGCTTATGAAAGGGGTCAGAAAAAAAGTTTTTCAGAAATATCATTACTTTCCACCTGAAACTAGCGATTTTCTTGTTGGCGCCTGTCGCCACTAACCATCCTTTCTGCTCTCCAACGCGGCGGGTTGAAGCAAAACGTTTGAAAACTGAACGCGTCGTGGTTAAAAAGTTCGAAAACTAAGTAAAGAAAGGAAGTAAAAAACAGAAGATTCTCAAATCCATATGTTTGAAAGAATCGTCTGAGGCATTAAAGACTCCGGTGAACTTTGCTTTTTGTGACGGGCAAACTCAGCATGGCCGAAAAAGCGCTAAAATTCGTAGACAGAAAACGAAACAATGGAGAAAGGTCGGGGGATTTTAGAAGCTTATAATTCCACAAGGGAGCTAGGTTCACTGTAAAAGACAGAATAAGCAAGAGGGGTCCTTTAAGATATGTCTTGCAAGGAATCTGCCAGTTTTGTTTAATGATTACGGCAATGGCTTACCCAAGAAGTTGATAAATATTTCAAGCATGTTGGGACAGGCACATAGAGGTACCACGAATCCGAAAGAACAAGTTTATTCGATGGAATCGATTATTTGCGGATAGCGGACAAACGGAGTAACGCATTTTTATTGGGCTTTCAGGCATATTTAAGTGAATAAGTGATGTGTAACTAGACTGTCAGATCTCAGCCCTATTCGTTTAAACTACATGTTTGTTCTGAGCATCAATTAACACAAGGATGCGCATCCATCTGTTAAATAATAATAAATGTTGTAATACATTTTCAATATACGTGATAATAGATGGAATGCGGCAATATATTCAACGAATAAGATGCCCTTGGAATCCCTACCTATGTCAAAAATACCTGTCCTTGGTGGTACGCATACTCAACCATATTGTATGTGTCACTGGAACTAGGATGTCAGACAGAATAGGTGCTGGAGCACGAGCACTGTAGATGTTAGCTGGTATTATATATCTGTATTTGAAAGCTGTTAAGCCAGATACAGAACATTCGTAAATAACAAAAACGTTCTCACTCTAAACTTTACAACACCTGCTAAACTAATCACTTTTTCAACCATATTTCCGAAAACAAACAATATAGATCCAAGTACGTAGACCTGAGGATACCTAGAAGTAGCTCATCCCCCCATTTGAAAAAGAGCACCCCTTAATCCTTATATTGGAAAGCTCCTTACAGCTCAAAAGTACATGGCCCAGCCCCTCATCACTCAAACTACAAAAAAGACAAGTTTTAAACATTTGTAATTTTACGGGGCGGGAAGCGTTGGAAAACCTTAAAGGACCTGTCTTACCTATAATACTAACGCAACCTACATTCATAAGAACTCCATAATTTCTAAACCCGGAGACTCCAATTTCGTACGGTACATTCTAACCCCTCTAACAAAACCACGCTGATGTTCTCACCTGCCGTGTTTTGTTACCTTCGATGTGTATCACGCTGTCGACGGTTGTCTGCGATAAGTTTTTCCATCAGAAAAAACGGTTATGTAAATTGTTTCCCTGTTTTCGCTACAAGTCAACGGGTCTCGGAAAAGGCTTAAAACAGCAAAAACCGTGGGTTATTTGTTGAAAGCACAGCCTAGTTTTAACGTATTCAAATATTTTAAAATACTGTAAGTTGAGAGTAAATAGTGCGAGGGGTCTTTTAAGAAAGCTTGGGGCTTTTAAAGCTTCAAGAACGGCAGGTTATGACTGAATAAATGCCAACAGAGAAGTGTTGTAAGATTTGTGATTGTTCTTGAAACCCTTTATCTAGATTAGTATCGGTGCTTCGAGCCTTGCTTCTTCGAGGAACGCCTAAACTGCGGGAGAGGGGAAAGGGAGGGCGCTCTTAGGATTTATCGGCTCATCCGTCTCACTCCCCCCGTATTTCGATTTGTCGTAATCGTCAGTAGCTCACTTAGAGATGATAATATATACTAAACGCCCAAAAGCTGTAAGGTTAAGGGTAATGGATTTTTCCCATTTTGGGGGGAACAACAGAAGCGGATTTCTCTCCAGTCGGCAGGGTTGTTCTTGCAGGGAAATGGCGAAAAATATGGTTCGAAATATAGATATTTGTTATTTCCTTCCTTGATTCTCAGATTTCTGTTTTGTTTTTCAGCCTGCGTTTGGTTTTGAAGAGTAATTAGGTTAGCAGAAATAAACATAAGAGGAAAACGTAGATCGAAATACAGCGCGATGAATGGGTAATTATTAGTGGTGTAAACGGGACATGGTCTAAGCTTAGACCGCACTAAGCAATGAGTTGAACCAAGACAAGCATGGCCGGATATCTAATTGCTGGAGCTGTGGCAGAAATAGTTCCGCTTGAAAATAAATGAGTCACCGCTGCAAGTGGATGATTTGGTGTATATGCAATGCCGTGACCTGAATTAAAACAAGTAGCTATGGAAGAAATGATTAAGCTTGAAAAGAGTAGAGACCGTCAGGATTATTCTACAACTTTGTACTGGAACATAGAAACAAAAATGAAAGAAATTGGGCATTTGGGGCGTACACGTTGTTTTCAACTTTTACCGGTTAATCCTTTTTCGATGTTACTATGTATTGCCCGGGACCCTTCACGTTGCTGCCCTTGACTATTTTTTCACTTGTCGTTTTCGGATACAAATTTCCGGCCCGATTATATTTTTTTCTGTTTTTTTTAGATCTTTTATATCCACTACTGTATCGAAAGCTCGGTGTATTTTTTTGTTATTTTTTTCTTACTTCATTTTTTCCTTTTCTTTTTTCAGTGTGTAGTAGAAATTCATCGCCGTCATTATCAGACCTTGCCATCTCTTCATACATGTAGCATGTGTAGCACTCTTGCAAAGCGGGCAAGATGAAGCCAAGAAAATTCCTTCCTTAACCTCGTTTGAATGTGTACTGTCCCAAGTTTGTGAAAGTGAAAAATCTGCTTTTAGGGTTGTACAAAGCGAAGAAGAACTGTTTGATTGACTTATTGTTGTTGTTTGATTTGACTTTCTCTTGTCGTCTGAGTTCACTGGCTCTGTTATCTATTTGACAGTGCAAAACGAAGACGTCAGCTGAATTTTATTAGAGCTATATTTCCTTTTCAGCCCCCAAGCTCTCCTCCACAAAATAAGTCAACCAAAATGCGGAAAATCTCTACGCTATCAACGACCCAATCGAGCAGCAAAAATGGAGCCGTGCGAGGGGTTGTCCACTCTCAGTTTTAGTGTACAGTAAGTGCCCGGTGCCGGCACCGGCTGCCACATGTTAAAACAACAAAAGAAGCATTTTTAGAAGCGGTTGAAAGATAAGTAGCTTAGTTTATGGCCGGTGCTGGCACATACGATTTGGTTGGTGCCGGGAAAGGGTGTACAGCAGGTGCGGGGGAGTGGGTAACCCCTCGGAGCCGTGTCTAAAATGAAATTACTGCACCAACTTTTTTCACAGAAATTCACCAAATTAGATACTTAAGCTAGAATCTTTAGTTGTTTTTCTATAAGTTCATTTTCCAGAAGAGGACCCTTGCTAAGAAGGGGAAGATAGCTCTAAGAAAACCAAGCTGACGTATCCGTTTTGCACTGTCAAACATGAGGCAGAAATAAAAATAAAATAAGAGTTAGTTCTTTACTCCAGCATAAAAATACAATAAAAGTAAGGTCTTTACTTCAGCTCTCGTGATTGAGCTTACTAGTGCTTTCAGTAATGATCTTCGCCAAGCGAAATGCACATCATAGCTCAAACTTTTTTTTGCTGCCTACTAGATTGCACAGCTTTAATTTTGTTAGACTTCAGAAGCACATATTTTGTTAAGCTTTCTTCCACCTTCAGTGAAGGTCTGTCCGTTTTGAATGGGATAGTTGATTGATCTTATCATTTTATTTCAGGCCGCCTGTCGGCATGACGTTTCCTGGCGAAATCGACAAAATATGAATGCCAAAACGTCAAGACGGAATGGATGCTTTGAACGAAACCGGTATGTATGATATCCCACTGTTTGGCTTGTCTAGATGTGGAGATGCTTATAATGAAAAAATGAAAACGGAGCTTACGCTTGGTTGACAATAACACGAATGCAAACTTGTGAACAGCCATGCAAAACGCTGGTTAGGGTTTGCGAAACGCTGGGGCAACCAGACCTACAAAACAAGAGTTATACTTGGTTATTTTATTCGGTCGATATTTCCTACACTGTCAGAAGTTTTATAACAAATAACACAAGGATGCGCAGGTACAATAGACACTATAGACAGCACTTGGGATGTAATCTGTTGTGATTTTGAAAACGTTACGCATTAAATGCATTAATTACAAGCATTGCAGGGAGTTTTGTCAGAAGTTTCATAACAGATAACACAGGGATGCGCAGTTTCAACAGACAACACCTAGGATGTCATCTGTTGTGATTTCAAAAACGTTATGCATTAAATGTTGCTGAAATGTCTGCTGAATTTTCCAATTTTTTGACGACAAACAAAAAATCAGCAGATACTTTTTCGGTGGTTCTTCGGCTCAAGGTTCAAGGTTTTAATTTACACTTCTGTACAAAACCACAATACATAAAGGGTCAAGCCGGAGACACAAGGTCGATTGACAAAAACCCGGTAATTTCTGGGATCTTCCTTCACTGTCAGAAGTTTCCTGACAGACAACACAAGGCTACGCGGTTCAACAGACATCACTCAACAGACAACACTTGGGATATATGTTATCTCTTGTCGTGAAAAACGTTATGAATGAAATTCTATGCATAACAAGCATTGACAAGAAGAGCCGAAAAACCGCCAAAAAAGCACCTGCTGACTTTTAAGCTTATGGTCATGATATCGGAAAATTCAGTAGATGTTTTTTTTTCACGGTTTTCTGGCTCTTCCTGGCAATGCTTGCTATGCAAATCAGAGTTCGGTCCGGTGAACAGTGCTGAAATTTTTTCGATTCATCAGAATACTCGCGATCGAATTTCGCACCAGACTTTGTTAGAGGGGGCGTTGTGACGGAAATACGCTAATCTGGGTCTGGGTAAGAAAGACCCGACTACTGGGGTCTGGGTAGGAAAGAACCGACTGCGGGGCTCTGGAAATATCTCGGGGACAACTTCGAGCTAAAGTTAACAATCAAAATAAGGATTATGTCAGAGCGAGAGTTTCTCAGTTACAGTGAGCCTCATTAGCACTGTCCAGCTGGACCATAGGACCATTGAGTGCTGGCTAATAGCCTACTCTATATACTAAGTCCGAAACGCGCCAGTGAATCTCGGGAAGAACAAGAAATGTCCCCCAAACGAACCCTCAAAATTGGTTCAGATCATGTGTAAACCATTCCACAACGTCTGTTATCGTGACGTTTCTGGCTCTTCGCTTGTCCTGCGGTGGTTCTGTATCGGCACAAAGAGTTAGTCATCAAGAATATTAATTCACATTAAACTTGCCGAAAAAATAAGGCACAAATGAGTTCAAACAGCGTTCACTGCTATGAGCGGGCGGGTTCATTAGCTGAGCTTTCTTAGCTGCCCTTGAGATACTCCTTGTTGGGCGAGTATCGATTCTTTTTTCATCTTCAGGTGGCAGTATCTCACGGTGCATTTCCGAGGCAAGGCACTTTAGTCCGAATTTCATTGTGAGATCGTGCCGACGCGGCGCAATGGTTTTCATCCTTAATTTGTCCAGTGCTTGTTGATACGGGACGGTATGGGACAGCTCTAAAGGAACAAGACGTTGTCCGAAAAATTTACATAGTACGGCTTTTCTTCCATTTAAAATTTACGATGGGCATAATCATTGACATATCTTCACACCAAATTCACAGGCCTTAATATGTCCGCCGTCTCATCAAATAAAGTTTGTGAGGTGCTTCCAAGTTCGGCTAAGTATGTCATGAATGCATCCGACCAGCGGTGTGTTTATGCAAATCAAAGTCATCGTAAATCTTGTTTAGGAGGCGTTTGGAGGTCTCAAATCGTATTGCAGTTGGAGTTCAGTGCCGATAATGACATCGAGATCGATTTTTAGTGCTTTTCTTGTCCTGCGAGCCGAGGCTAACTGAGGGTTAAAGGAGTTCAGTCGGAAGTATTCTTGCATTTACAATGCCGGATCCTGTGGATGCTGCGGATAAACTTTTTTCGAAGATGTCAGAAAATCCTTCGAACCACCCTTGGAAGGGTTTTCTGTTCTATTTCTGGTTCTGTTTTTGTTGTCGTTGTTCTTGTTCTTTCTTTTTTATTTTTTGGTTCTTTATTAGGTTAATTTGTTAGAAGTTAGTTTCGTGTTGTTTTTTGTATGGTGTAATGTCTTTCCGTATATTACTTTTTCCTCTTTTTTGTATTTATACTCCGTCTTTCTCTTTGTGAGTGTATGATGGGTCATAAATAAATTACTATTATTATTACAATGTCAACACCACAAGATTCTTGACTTCAAAACAAAACGGTTCTAAATTTGTCGGCGCGATTCGGAAGTGCCCTTATAGGCAAACTCAAGGCTGGTACGTAGATAGATAGAAAGTAAAACAAGACCAAAGGTTTCGATGAGATCCCAAAAATTCAATATTTGATCCAGACAATTGGGTCTTGTCTACGCCAGATCCAGTCTTCGCCAGACTCCTTGAACATTTTTACCATTAAAATTCAGAAACAGATTGAGGCCAAAAAGCTAATCATCTGAGAAAACCAAGTTCAGATATGGATTCAGCATGTTTGTGTTTACCCCTATAAGTCATATCTGTTTTGAAGAAAACTTCCTGCCTTACTTCTGCGAATTTCCCGGTTTCGGCCGAATTCCGGAACTACCTGTCCGGCAAAAAAAAAAGCTAAAATCGAACTCAGCGTATCTTCTTTCCCCTATATCGAACATCTAAATTATTACTTCAAATTAAAATTTAACTTAAAACAAATTTTCCTGTTCCAGCTGGATTCCGGGCGAACTATATGTCCGGGTACAAAATGACTTTCATTCACAGATTCAGCATCTCTTCTTACCCGTAAATCGGGTATCTAATCATCTACCAAGACTTTTAACAATTTTCCGGTTTTGGCCGGATTCCGGGCGAACTACTTGCCCGGCGAGAAAATGATTTTCACCATCGTGTTCAGCATGTGTTCCCCCCTAAAACGAACAAATAATGAACTTCAAATAAAACTTTTACTTTTAACAGATTTTCCGGTTTTGGCCGGATTCCGGGCTAACTACTTTTCCGGCGAAAAATGGTTTTCACCATCATGTTCAGTATGTCTTCTTACCCCTAAATCGAACATCCATAAACTTCAAATAAAACTTTTACTTTTAACAAACTTTCCAGTTTTGGTCGGATTCCGGGCGAACTACTTGTCCGGCGAGAAAATGGTTTCCACCTTCGCGCTCAGCATGTCTTCTTACCCCATATCGAATGTCCCATTAGCTGTTTAAAAATATGTTGCTTGTCCCTTAATTTAAACTCCCTCCCCCACCCCTAAAAATAAGGCTACAAAGCCCATCTACGAACTCGACCTTACTCTTGAACCAAACAATCCTCACACCAAGTTTCATCAAAAGATCTCATTCCCTTCGAGAGTTATCGTGCTTACAGACGGACGGACGTACAACTTTTGCGATGTCATAGGTATCCCTCCACTTACGTTTTGGGATCCCAAAAACATAGATCGGAAGTCAAAGGGGCGGGGGGGGGGGGGGCAAATAAGAGGCGAACAAGTATTTTTGAAAAGCTAATAAGCTATACCGTATTCGATGTAGGGGTAAAAAGACATGCTAGTTCCGTACATGAAAATCATTTTTCCCCGGGCATATAGCTCGCCCGGAATCCGGCCGAAACCGGAAATGTGTTGGCGCGATATAGATTCGCCCTTATGGGCAAACTCAAAGCTGGTACATGGATAAAAAGTAAAAAAAAATACAGCTAAATGTTTGGCATGATCTACTTCTCTCATTAAGCTATGAAGAAAGAGCGTGTTGTTGTTTTCCTACTGTTTGAAATGGATTTAAGTCCGACCAGTGGGTACACCCCCACCCCCGAAATAAATTCCTGGATTCGGACCTGCCTATGGTGTATTTAGCTAGACACACTGAATAATTTGTGAGCGGGCGGGATTGACTGCCTAGTTTCCGCAATTCCACATACGCTACAGGAGGATGCGACTTGGCATGCGTATAAAGGACCATACCGAAAACCCGTGGGGTTGGACGTTGGACGGGCGATCCGATTGGAGTGAAGCTTGATGGGTGGTAAGGGGAGCTTGTCATTTGATCATCTAGAATCCCTAGGTAATATATTCATGCATCCAAACTGCCATGGTGGAGGGATTTTGAAGGGGTCCCGGAAATGTTGTGACATGGCAAGAGGTCAAACGAATAGAGCGATTGGGATGAATCTTGGAATCTAGAAAGGTTATGTGCCCTAGATATCCATTTTGGGGTCTTAGAAATTCTCAGACTCGAGTGAAACTTGATGGCTGGTAGAAAATGCCCTCGATGGTCCATTCACTTTTCCGAACCGTATTCGACCACGGTGGGGAACGGGGGGGGGGACTTGGGTGGTAAAATCTTTCTGCCCTAGATGATCCGTTTGTGTATCCTGGCCGGATCCGACCTCGTTTGGGGGAGTTGGAGTGGGGATGTCGGACATTCCTCAGATTTGAGTGAAAATTGACGGGTGGTACGAGAAGATGCCATACAGAAACGGTGGGGGAGCGGGGGATTTTTGACTTCCTCATTTACTTTCTTGTACCAATTCATAAGAAGTGCCATGTGATTTCGTAGCTCTTAATTTTATTTATGAAAAGATGGTGTTTAAAGCGGGTCACAAAAGATGGTCTTTCTACCACACATCCAATGCTAACCATGCCTACTGTCACTATGAATGTTCAAAACCACCAAAAACACCGTAAAACAATGAGCAAATAAAAAAAAACCCACCAAATTTCCTAGGTTTGAAATAACTCTGTCTGGATTAAATCTCAGCCGATCATCCCGGACAGCTGTTATGGCACGTAGGGAGCCAAAGGTCAAAATAATAATTTCCATCTAATGCTCCAACTGTTTATTACAAATACAAATAAAATATGAAACCAAGACCAGTGTGGTACCTCTGGAGACACGCAAAAATTATCAGTTAGGTCTTATAATTCTTTGCTAATCAATCCTGGAGAATTCCGCCATCTAGAAAAGAAGACGTTGCGCGTGGGTTTTTTCTCGAGCCAAAACAGCAACTCGGCAATCGGGTTCAAATCTAAACAAACCCGTGCCATGCGATCAAGGAGAGAAGGTAAACAGAATGTTTGGATTAGGTCTTTAATACCGTGACATGCTTCTTTGAAAATTCGCGATTGATACGAAGAACGGAGACGGAATTGACTCGCATCTCTTAAAGTTCAATGGGCAGATCAAACAATCACGATGCAACAATACCACTCACTAGAATACAATGTTACATCAGAAATCAGCCAATTCCTAGACAACCTACTTTCGCTAATATATCGTTACGGCTTTTTTGCAGACTGCCATACTCCGACTTGCTAGCTTCGACAAATATAAGCGGAGTTTTTTTTTCTTATCCATTTGCTGATATTATACACTCCGGATTATTTGTATTATTGATAAATATTCATATTAACGGTGTGAACTGAGAATTCCTTGTAAGCTCTGGAATCAGCTGCAAGTAAGTCGGCTATATTTGTACATGTTTGAAACTTTACGCCCAGAAAAAAAAAACTTTTCTTCTGTACTACAAACAGCAGAAGTTTCATTAGATGACACTAGAGCAATCTGACATCCTTAGGGACGGTTTATTTTAGCAACAATGTCACTCTCATCACTCAGCTCTTCAAAATGATTCATTTTCGTAAATGGCAGGTACTTCTTGAATTTTCGCGCCCTGCAATACCATGCTCTGAAAGCATCTCCGCCGAGACGCCGAAGAGGTAATGACAAGCGATAACAAGATAACGGCTTATTTCTGAAGCGCTCTCTAATGGAAGTCAGAAATTTGTATGTGGGAAGCATTTTATAAAAATTAAGTATAGTTAGTGCCCATTTTGCTTTAACGTTCGGCAGCTTGAGACACTGAAAATCTGGTAACAATAATTGACCTCAGACACAAGTCGAAATGAGGTATCCTGAGTTCTAGCATTCAGAAGCAAAACCAGAACAGGTTAGACAGGGTACTAGAAGGTATTTGGTGTAGGCTATTATGTGTAGTATTCAATTTGCTAGCCCTCTCTCGGCGACTTAACAGGATCGACGCGGACCACTTCCTACAGTACCTAAAACAATTTTTTTTTTAAGCTACGTTTACACGGAGGGTATTGACCCGTACTCCGCGGGTATTTTTCCCCGCAACAGCAACAATTCCCGGTTATTTTGGACTCCAATTTCGCGAACTTTTTACCCGGGGATTTGTTTTTCGAAGGGTATTCTTCGACGAAAAAACTAACAACAAATAGGATTTTCGAGCAATAATTTTGATTATGTTCATATAAGAAGTGATCCAAATGGACAGATGTTAGTATTCATTGTAGAGAGATGTCCTAAGCTTTATGTAACCTTGAAATATTATGCCACATGACAGTACTCTACTGAAAAATACCCGGGGACACACTTTCCCCTCTCTTCTCCAGGGAAAAATACCCGTCGTTAAATGATCCTTTACCATACGGATGGTATGTGCGATAGCGGGGATTTACAAAGTCGCGATGTTGCGATGTTGGGGTGAAGAAATTTACGTTAAGTGTGGTCTGTCCGATGAGGAACTTGTGTTATTTATGGGTATGAGAGGGGATAGTTTACCTCTTGGTAAAAGAAGAAAATATTTGGGTAAAGTGGGGGTTAAAACTGGTCCTTACTCTTGCCCTATGTGTGGATGCGACAAAGAAAGTATGAGTCATTTTGTATTTTGTGGGAGAGTGTGAGGAATTGAATGGGTTGAGACAAGAGTTGTTTGGAGTGAGAGCGTGTGGGAGTGAGTGGATAATTGAGAGAATGTAAGAGAAAAGTTTCCAGGCTATTCAACTGTTTGGAAGGTTCCTCCGTATAGGGTTAGCACACAGGGATTGTATATCCCTGTAGTTATAAATAGTTTGGATGGTAAAGAAATTGAGATTAAGGAATCATTTATTTATTTGGGGGTTAAATTAACATCGAATGGAAAGTTTGGTAAGCATGTGGATAGTGTATTGGTGAAGGGTAACAGATGTGTGAATGGTATTCTGCGTAGTCATTTGAAAAATATTAAAGATATGAAGTTCCATAAAGAAATTTTTAATACGAAAGTGAAATCGGTTATGCATTATGGGGCAGAGTTGTGGGGTTTTAATGCAGGGGCTAGGCTAGAAGTGTTACAAAATAGATATTTCAAAAGAGTGCTAGGGTTATCACAGAAGAGTTGTAATTTAGTCCTAAAGGGTGATCTAGGATTATTTTCATTACGTAGTAGTAGGCTAGTCCAAATGGTAAGATTTTGGGAAAAAATTATTAGTTTACCTAGAATAAGACCTCTGAAAGCTGCGTATTTAGAAGCTTTAAGAGACCCTTCAGGTGATTCATGGCCACTCCAGATAAAAAATATCCTTGATCTATGCGGGTTGTCTGACCAGTGGCGTGACGGCCAGGGTCCGGGTGCCTCCCAAGGCGAGGTAAGTAAAGTGGTCCAGCGGATCCTACAAGATCAGGAAATCCAGAAATGGCATCATGAAAAGGACTCGAAGCCGTCGATGTATTTTTACGCTAAGGCCAAAGAGTGTTGGGGATTAGAAATGTTTTTCAAGGGAGGGTTATCTTCTGAGGAGTTAAAATTAATGGCATGCGCTCGTAGTGATAGCCTTCCTTTGGGAATTCGTAGAAATTATATCGGTAGTGTTAAGGGGCGGTCGAGTGGTCTTTACTTTTGTCCAATGTGTGGTTGTATGGATGAAAATTTGTTTCATTTTATGTGTGAATGTGTGGAGTTGAATGATTTAAGAGTGGAAATATTTGGGGAGCGAATTTTGAGGAAGGTTGGTTGGTCGAAAAGTTTAAGGATAAAAGTGTTTTTGGGGTTAGACAACTTGGAAGGTTTTTGCGGTTAGGGTGGAATCACAGGGAAGAGTTTCTGTAATTAGGATTTGTGGGGGGAGAGATTTGTTTATTTGTTGTTGTTTTTGTTTTTTTTTGTTTTTGTATGCGATGGCCCTTGGGCTTTAAGCAAATAAATCATATCATATCACATCATATTGGCATAGTGTTCTTGTTTTTTATATATATTTTTTTCTTTTGTTGTTTTGGTGCGATGGCCCTTGTTGGCTTTTATGCAATAAATATCTATCTATCTATACTGGCCTTGTGAGTCGTATAAACAGACGAAAACGAACTAAGTACATTCTTTGCAGGTCTGCCTGAGGACGCGCTCGACGAAATCAGCAGACATGCCGAGTTTGACGTCTCAGAGGCGGATCCTGACACATTTCTGGAATTCCTTAATTGCTACTTCCAGTTTAAAGCTGAGCCTTACCCAAGTGAGAGTGAGGGATTGTTTTGTAACCGAACTTTTGACAAAGTGCAATGCTGGCCCACAACCCCAGCTGGAGCTGTCTCAGTACTTCCGTGTGTAAGGGAGCTACGTGGCGTCATCTATGACTCGTCAAGTAAGTACAGTACCCTCCCATACAAAATCTCGGGTAAAAAGTCCGTCGGATGACCAGCATCTCACTGTCGAGGATTCCCACGCGGATTTTTGGTCAGTTTTGCAAATCGAAGGAAAGATGCCTGGCATGGATTAGGGATGAAAAAGTAACATGTTTAAGAGACCGGAAACCTACAAGGTCCGATTTTCTGGATCAAGAAGTGTAATAAATGTTCAGTTTTTGGGATCCCATCGAAACTTTTAGTCTTGTTATTATTGGATTCTGATTTAAGCGGAGCCGGAGCCGCAGGGTCTCACTTGTTATCTTGATGTCATGCCTCATGGTGATGCTTCATTGACCCCAGTCCCAAAATTCAAGTGCAATCGATCTTCCGAATGGCTGGAGTCATTCACAATTCATACTTGAGGTAAAATCTGGATCATGTCACTGCGCGAGGCTTGTAATTATTTTAAAAGAAAAACATAGGTCGACCGAAAAATATTTATGGAAATCCTGTTATTTTTGGGACTTTTGGGGCTTTCAAAATAATGGTGTTGTATAGGTAGATTGAGAAATGTTTTGGAAATCCTATTTATTTTTGAGACTGAGGAATTAGCCGTTCAGGAGCTTTCAAAATAGTGGTGCTGTATCAAAGTATTGAAAGGGTCTTGGTAGTCAGGCACAGGTTAATCCGATGTTATTTCGACGCCGCAGGATGTTTCGAAGTGGGTGGCCCACCGCTACCGTATGTCCACCGCCACCAGGAAATCTTGCATCACCAACAGGATTAGTTAGGTCAGTGGGTAGTGTCAAATATTTCGGTAGGTCTACAGCTATCGTATGTTCACCGCCAACCAGGTCAGCACCCATTAGTGCATGTATCGCAGGTGGCTGGTGCAGGTAGTTTCAGATCCAAGTTTTAAGTGCAAAGAGGGTGTTGACCGCCATCAACGCTATATCCACGTTAATCCTAGCTAATACGAAGACTGGGCTTAACGCTTCAAACTTGTAGACAAATACTGATTTGTTTTAGGTCAAATCAAAGTAACTGTACAACTTAACAAACTTGCAACCGAAAATTATTTGAATGCCAAAAGGTGAGAAATCACCGGCAGAAATATCTCTCCGTTCCCACGTAAAACGGCCGTGGCCTTTCAGATATCTTTCAAGCAAACGTAGCAACTATTGTCATTGTGTTGCGAGAGCAACACTTTGGTTTTGTCGTTTTTGTTTGTTTTTTATTTTTCCCAGTTCTCCGATTCTGAAAAATATGACATTAAAATTTGGGTGTGACGAAGAGGGCATTAGGCTGCTATGATTTGTTTTTTTGCACTTGCTAATTGAAAAGAGGTTTAAAGGGTCGGACTGGCTGGTAAGACATTCAGTACTGAAATTGAAACTTTTCTTGCAAGATCCTTAAGATCTCTTTGGATTTCTATATGCTGTAATAAAAGCTTTTAAAGTGGGATCATTTCAGATCAGGTTATTTGAATACTTGTTTGGTTGTAGGGGCTGACATTTTTTTAACCTTTAACGCTCTTTGTATATAAGTTGTGATACAAATTGTACTTTCACACTCCAAGTTGGAGCAGTTGCGCACTTGTTGCGGTTGGACGCTAATTTCCTCCTTCGCTCCAAAATTGTTGACGCATTGCACGCGAGATTGCACGTTGGTTTCCACATAGTGACGCAAATTTCCCGTCAGAAATCTTATCGGCTTGTGTGCGCGCTTAGCTTTAATTAGTGCGCGTGCGATGCCCGGTGTTACGCAGGTGAGCTCCGGCTTTTCCGGAAGGAACAGTCTGTTTTAGGTGTATCACCTCCATGAAAATCAGCATCTCAAAGACACCCCACAAAGTTTACATCGGTACCGCGTTGATACGATCTACATTCATGTACATTCAGTGCCCTGCAGTGAGCGCCCCCTCTTCAGTCACATTTACAGGCATATCAGTGTGTTTTTCAGGTGACCTGGAACTTCCAGTTCCAGTTTCGTAACCTTAAAAATGTTTCAGTGTTGCGGCGACAAGTTTTTTTTTTGTTTATTCAGCTAGGTAGGCAGGCAGCTAGTATAGCCTATAGGCATCTCTTAAAGGACCTGTCTTACCCTAACGCAATCTACTTCCATAATTACTCCATATATTTCTAAACCCGCAGACCCCAATTTCGTACGGTACATTTTAATTCACTTAACAAAACCACGCTGATTTTCTCACCTGCCGTGTTTTGCTACCTTAGATGTGAATCACGCTGTCGACGGTTGTCTGCGAGAAGTTTTTCCATCAGAAAAAATGGTTATGTAAATTGTTTCCCTGTTTTCGCTGTAAGTCAACGGGTCTCGGAAAAGACTTAAAACAGTCAAAATTTTGGGTTATTTGTTGGAAGCACAGCCTAGTTTTAAAGTATTCAAATATTTAAAATTGAAGTCCTTGTTGAAGAGTAAATAGTGCGAGGGGTCCTTTAACGGTGTCCGATTCAATACTGGCTAATCCTCAGACGACGTCGGCGATATGAGTTGTGCCACTTGGTGATGGGTGACTTGGTGACTTTGGACACGTTTTTGGGTAGTTGCGACAGTAGCGTTCAGTCCGATAGGCTCGGAAAACCGTCTGTCCGTGCCGGAAGCTGTCCAGCGCATATGGCGCTTCTCATACGTTACCTGTCGAACATGTGGCCGCCTGTGTCATAAGCATACAATCTGTCGAAGAAGGAGCTGTCTGCGGCCAGCCTGTTATAAACAGCAAGCATGTTCAGTCAGCATGTCAGAAGAAACATAAAACACTTAGCCCTTAACAGAAGTTCAGTTCTCAATTTATCATTCCAAAGGTAGTTAAAGAGAAATTACAAAAAAACGTACCACTACTGTACCAAATCTTGGTCCACGAGACCAGCAAGAGCCCCTGTCAAATTTGGTCTGAGTTTGGTGGTTTCGTTTGTCTCTCTGTCTTTAAATCGTCAATAGTGAAAAAATGTGTCACTTGACAGAGCAGCTTCCATCCCGGATCGGCCACTGGCCGCTAGCGAAGCGACTACCTATCGCCACCTGTTATCAGCTACCTGTCGGGAAGAGGTTGTGTTAAGGACCCTTTAAGCTCAATTAAGATAGGCCAATCCCAGGAAAAACGCCGTCAATGAAATGATTCAATTAAATACACAATTAATAAAACCCTATCATGTACAGCCTTTCTGGATGCCTGCCAATATAATGTTTTGTTTCCTTTACAGTTTTTAGGTGTTTAAGGAATGAGACATGGCATTGCCTCTTTTATTTTCGGGGATAAAGTCCGCTTCCTTCGAGGTATGGCTTTGAGACTAAGTGCTTTCCTCTTTGTCATTAAGCGATTCATTCGCCAGAGGTCCCAAATAAAATCCACTGGATTGCACAGAGACGTTATCTACAAGTCCGAGACGCTCCTGAGGACATTCAAGCTTTGGATTAGTCCTTCGGTTTTTCTAGCATGATCTTTCTTTTCCTTCTTTGACTTTCCAGCCGGGGCGGAAGCTCCATAGTATGGATTATTTCTAAAGTTAGTTGGTCAACTTATTTGATGTGTTGATGTACAGGCAGAAGCACACGATGATTCGATGTTTTTATCATTAAATCGTCCGGAATCTGGCGAAAACTATAACTTCTGTCAGTTCTGTGGTCTATGGATGCTGCTGCAGCTTTTCATTTGTATATTTGTTTTAGCCTGATTTTGACCGAACTATCCATCCGGGGCAAAAAGTAATAAAATTTCCCACCCAAACATTGAGGCACCAAGCCATTCTGCGAACATAATTCCACTTTATAGGAGTTGTATTGTAAGCATTCTAGCAGTTGCAACATCTTGACCCCCCCCCCCCCCCCCCAAGACCCAAGGTGAAGCAGCAAATCGATCCGACTGCTGGGTCATCTAGCGGCGCGGGTTTGAAGCACCCGACATATGGTGAGGCTGGGATCATAGCTTGACTATGGATCTTTTTTCTTTTTTCTTTATCGATTTTTTTTAGTATTTGTTTTCTGTTTTCTTCTGATTAATTTCCACAATAAACAAACGCCGTAAATTGACTAAATTCGTTATAGGGATTTCTTGAAGAATCTTAAATTTAGCTAAATAATATTCAGCTTTCGAGACCAAATAAATTTCAAACTGGCCGATGATTTCCTCTTTCGACATATTTATACGTTAGCGCGGTGCAGGGTTGGGCCAAAGGGGGTGGAGTGAGTCCCCCCCCCCCCTGCCTTTTGCTAAGTCGTATCAGTCGTTTATTTTGTCCCCGCCGAGGTTCCTGGCACTCATTTCTAGTCAAAGACAATCCAAGTCGTTTAAAAAAAAATGTTAATTTTGGCAATACCCAGCTTTAGTCGTAAGCCCGTCCCAAGCCGAGTCGTTTGACCCCGTCAGGTCAGAGACATGATTCGTGATGGCAGCAATTTGCCTTGTTTTAACACCTGTTTTACTCGCATTTGAAACAAGGCATGGAATTTTTAAACATAGGCCTAATGGAAAAGCCATCAGAATTCATATGACCGGAGACCCGCGAAACAAGTGTACCCAGGACAGTGGACAAATTTCGATTACAAAGCGAGATTTTGGTGGGTACAAGGCTTGAAAAGGACAAGGAAGATTTCAATACTGGCTAGACCCGAAATTCGTTTCGCAGGACAAAAGTGATGGGATCCCAAAAATGTAATATTTGATCCAGACAGTTGGGTCTTTAAGATATCCGGTCTTCACCAGACTCCTTGAACATTTTCACTATTAAATCTCGAAACAGATTAAACAAGACCAAAGGTTTCGATGGGGTCCAAAGAATTGTATTTTGATCCAGAGAATTGGGTCTTGTCTTCGCCAGATCCAGTCGTCGCCAGACTCCTTGACCATTTTTACTAAAAAGATTTTGAAACAGATTAAGGCCAAATAGCTAATCATCTAAAAACATATGGATTCAGCATGTGTGTTTACCCCTATTAGTCAAATCTGTTTTGACGAGACTGATCGAAACTTCCTGCCTTGCTTCTGACAAATTTCCGGTCTAGGTCGAATTTCGGAACTTTTAGGCCGGTAAAAAAAAATAAAGCTCAAATGAACTCAGCGTAACTCCTTACCCCTATACCGAATCTAATCATACATATCCCACCAGCCTAGAATAGAACCGGTGTAGAACTAACTGTAATACATCAGTCGAGATATTCCTTTAATTAAATTTCGTATATTAAATTTCACATATTCGACTTTTCATTTCAGCTTTCGCCAAAAAGCCAAGCTTCCAACGACTGTACCCAGAACAAGTTAAAGTATGCGCCGCCGGCGAAATTTTTTAAGTCTGCCTTTTTTCCGATTTTCTCTTTTCTATACGTATGCTACAGGTTCTAGCTTTTAACGTGTTTCAAACACAGAATGTCAATCCTAAACGCCAACTAAATGAAACACCGATACTACAGAGAATACTAAAAAACTACTAAAACTATACACTACATAGAGAATACTCCAAAATGCGCCGCAGGCGAAATTTTGTGTAAAACTAATTGTAACGCGTCAGTTGAGGTTATTCCTTTAATGTATTTTCGTCTGTTAAAGTTCAGATTTTCGGCTTTTCATTTCAGCTTTCGCTAAAAAGCGAAGCTTCCAACGACTGTACCAGAACAAGTTAAAGTAAGCGCCGCAGATGAAGTTTTTTGTATTCTGCCTTTCGTCCGGAAATATTTTGCTATACCTACCACACAAGTTCTAGCTTTTAACGTGTTTCAGACCCCAAGAATATTAATCCTAAAACGCCAATTAAATGAAACAGCGATCTTCCAAATAGAGAATACTACAAAATGCGCCGTAGGCGAAATTTTGTGTAAAACATTCCAGGTTTCGCTAAAAAGCGAAGCTTCCAACGACTTTACCAAGAACAAGTTAAAGTAAGCGCCGCAGGCTAAATTTTGTGTATTCTGCCTTTCGTCCGGAAACATTTTGCTATACCTGTCATACATTTTCTCGCTTTTAACGCGTTTCAAACCCCAAAAATGTTAATCCTAAAAACGCCAATTAAATGGAACCCCGATCTTCCAAACAGAGAATACTACAAATTGCGCCGCAGGCGAAATTTTCTGTAAAACTAATTTTAATGCATCAGTTGAGATGGTTCCTTTAATGTAAATTCGTATATTTAAATTCACACATTCGCCTTTTCGTTTCAACTTTAGCTAAAAAGCGAAGCTTCCAACGGTTATACCCAGAATAATTTGAACTAAGCGCCGCATGCTAAATGTTTCGCCGGTGGCGCGTGCTTTAATTTTTGCTGGGTACAGGCGTTGAAAACTTTCTTTTTTAGTTAAAGTTGAATTGAAAAGCTGTGAGGTTGTGAAGTGTGACAAATTTTTGATTACAAGGATAGTTTCAGCTGATGCATTACCGTTAGTTTTAACACCGGTTCTCGGCAACGGTTCGTTTTTGTCGGTATGTGCAACCTGCGTACCCCCTGGCCTGAGTGCTTCGGGCCACCCCTGGCGTGGTGATATACTTAGCTGTATTAATCCTCTTACTCGCCACTCGATTTTCTCGAAGTTTTAGTAACCATTTTAACCTCCGGTCGGACATCACTGAATATGTAACGAGCAATGACCACCTTGCTTCGAAGATTGAATTGTGTTCAAGTAATTTGTGGATTACGTTGGCTACCGTGACAGTATTCGTAAAAATCTGACTAATCAAAAGATAATAGTGTATCCCCCCTTCTCGGCCCACGTGAATTAAATTCTTTAACCTAAACAATCCCCGCCTTAGGTTTCAATAAAATATATCGATCCGTTCGTGAATAATTGAGACCACAGTCAGTCGGATTGACAAATGTACGATGTCGTAGGTGTCCCTATCTTTCATTTGGGATCCCAAAATTGGCAGAAAGACTTAACTCTTATTGTTATGGACATCAGAACCGTTTTTGAGCTTCTGCCAAGCGAACGAAATTTCCCCCTTTGCTGTTGCAAGAATGCCAACCGGAACCCGCAGAGGATTGTGAAAAACGATCTTTAGCATAGATTTAAGGAGGTTCCGAATTCCGACTTAGCAGATCGAAGCAGCGGTTCTTTCACCCCCTTGGACGTTCCAATTTGATTGAATTATAAATTACAACCTAAGGCGTATTCTCGCCGTTCCCCGAGGACTCCACTTGAGGAGTCCCCGCGTTTTTGTTTGTCCCGGGGACTCACTCCCCGTATTCTCGCGAGTCCCCATGGACGGGGAATGCTCCGATTAGCATCACCATCATCAAAAAGGACTCCCTTTCAAATTCGGAGGGGAATCAATTTTTGCTGTTGTAGGTGCTATGTAAAATTAATTAAAAAGAATCAGAATAAACAAAACCAAAAATAAAGTGGATCTAGACTAATTTTTTCAGCTGCATATTCATTTTTCGAACAAAATCCATTTTAAAAACATTCCCCGTATTCTCGCTGTTTCTGTACGCGGAGTCCGCGTGGAGTGACTCCCTCTATTCTCGCCGTTCCCTTCGATTCCCCGAGGAGTCCTCGGGGAACGGCGAGAATACGCCTCTAGACAAAGTCAACCTGTCAAACTGTGTTAAGTCAGTACGGTGATGACAGGTAATTAGGGAAATCCTGGTTTCGTGGGACGTTGTTAAACAGACAGCGGTATGTATAGACGCTGGTTCTGTCCTGACGCTGTTATCGTGCTGGTGTAACCCTTATATTTTCTTCGACAGCCATGCCTTTCCTTTTAATGAGGAGAAAACTATACTTTAAAAAATTTCACTTGCTTTCTACGGCGGCTCAGTGTCTCGCATCTTCTTGAGCCTCTACTCATAGGCCTCAAATGTACACACCGGTTCTCATACTGGAAAGTAAAATATTCCGCATGTTTGTTTCCACGGTTTGGCAAAGGCCTGGTGTGTGCGTTGAATGTTTCCTTGTTGACACTGTGAAGAGCTTCAGTCCTCAGTTAATCTCAATGTGTAGTTTGAATTTTTATCGTTTTACAAAAGTAACAGTGTTCGCAAAAATTGTTACAAAATTTGTTACAAAAGTTGTTACAAAAGTTGTTTTCTGAGCTATAATAGCGTTTTCGCCTGGTGTGATTAAAATAAATTTCATAAGCAACACATCGGTGGGATTTGACGGCTAGGCTATGTAGGTGTAATGTATCCACTAGTTTACGGGTTGCTTCGGTAATGTTTTACCGGTGGCTCTTAAAGTTTAACTGAAAAGGCAGTTTATTTTACATCTGATATTTATATACACTGACATATCTTGAATCATCTAAGGGATTTTGTATTTTTTCACCCGGGGGCTCTTGGAATCAGGCTTGACTCAAATAAAATGCACTACCCAAGTAGGAAAAAAGTACTACCAGAGGAGAAAATGTACTAAAACAAAATTTGTGCGCGCGTTGCACTTCGCGCATTGTTTTCCACTGTTTCTGATGCAAATCCCTTTAGCATGACCCTACCAGTATGACCTCAATCGAACCTTCGTGAAAAATAGGGGTATCATTCAGAACCAGATTAAAATTAAAGTAATTTCAGATAAAATGGGCAAAATACAACTAGGCCCACATGAACTACTTTTTTCAAATGTACTACAAACTCACTACTTTGAAAAAAATGTACTAAAAAGAGTGCAATTGTACTATCGGTGGCAACCCTGCTTGTAATAATGTGCAGAGTGTGCGCGGCTTGCTCGAAGACGCGGAGAGTTTGAATTTCAACAAGTCCTCCATTTCCGGGGTGAAAGATGCTAAGCTTGGAAAAGTAACGCCTGTAGAAACTACGAAAAATGATGTTCAGATATCCTATGTCTTGCAAGGAATCTGACATTTTTATTTTATTTTTCGGCAATGGCTTACATTTGTAGTTGATGAATATTTCAAGCGTAGAGGGACAAGCACATAGAGGTACCACAAATTCGAATGAATAAGTTCATTCAATGAAATCGATCATCTGTGGGTAGCGGGCAAACGGAGTAACGCAGTTTTATCGGGTTTTCTAGGCATATTTAAGTGAACAAGGGATTTGTAAGTAGACTGTCCGACCTCAGCCCTATTCAGTTAAACTTTAATAGGCTGATCATAATCTTCTTAGCCACAACGGTCGGATTTCGCTTCAATACTCCCTAACCTTCTTCACCCGTTATTCAGGGTCACTTTTATTCCTTTGCTAGTAACTCTTGGTATTTGCTTTCGACCTGACATCAGTTTAGTTTCTTCGTCGGATCGACCGGCCGTTTCATTTGTCTGGGCGGGAAATTTCCGTAATACACCAGTTACAGAACCGGACCAGATTCGGGACTCTGGGGGGAGTTGGAGGGTGGTCCAGAATGCCGATGATCGCGATTTAAGGTACTTAGAGATGTGCTAGGACGACGAAACTTGGCTTGAACATTCGAGACTTGATAAGATTGGCTTAGAAATTGTCACTTTCCAGATCCAACCATCCCTTAAAGTATTCTTTAAGAGATCTCTTCACCGCAAAGTACAAAAAGTACTTTTAAGCAAAATCTACATTTTCATGATCCCCATGAGCCCATGATCATTTTTGCCTCAAGGGTTTTGCTTAGAAAGACTTTCTAGCACCCTTAAAGTGCGCATCTTAATCGAAGAGTAAAAAAAATACTTTTTGACCAGACCATATATATTCATGGTTCTAAAGGGCCCAGGACCATTTTAGCCTCAAGGGTTTTGATTACAGATGGATTTCTAGCACCCTTAGTAAGCACCATCGCAGCCAAGTGCAAAAAAAAAAATACTTTTTACCAAACAACAATTCTCGTTATTTCCAAGGGTCCATCGTTATTATTCTCTCAGGGGTTTTGCTTACAAATGCCCACAATAAACCCAGAAATTGGCAATTCCTAGTTTCATCCTTTTAACAAGCCTTGCAAGTGCCACATGAGCTTCCAGCTCTTGTTTCTTTAAACCCTGGGCCCTGGGGTATAGCCATTTGATTACGTATTGTGTCATCAGTCCAGAAAAAATATCTTCTTGGAATATATCGTTTTTTAAACCTCGATGGGTTGACAACTTCAATATTTAACAGATAGCGAAGAAATCAAACCAAAGTGTTGCTCTCGCAACATTTTAGTCGGCGTGGCCGCACAAAGTTGCTGCACTACGTTGCCCAGGCAACATAGGTCTAGTTTCTCATTGGTTTTAACTTAGTTAATAGACCTTTCGAAAAATAAGTCTTAAAGGCACAGAAAACTTGACTACACAACTCTCGGCCATCAAACCGACCTGGGGGGCTTAGATACAGATACAGGGACTTATTGTCGACAGGACCCCCCTTCTTTGTTATCTCGAACCCCCTCCTTAGTGTTCCCAAAGCTAACTGGCAGGCCCTTGCCCCTTATGCATTATGCTCTTATGCACTGTAAAAGTCCGCCTTTGGCCGTGTTGACTAACACATCGGGATAGTAGACAAGAGGTCGTGCGTTCGATTCCTACTCCCGGCACACAAACCTTTTGCTTTTTTTTCTATTAACTCAAAAGTCGAATTCTAGGAAACTGCCGGGAAACTGCAATGGTCGTAACGAGAATTTTTCTTACTCCGAATATCGACTCAGGGTTCATTCTTGATATGTTCCTTTAAAGTTTAACTGAAAAGGGTAGAGATAGGACAGTCGTGTTACCCCTCACTTATTCACTTAAAGAAGCTTGAATACCCGATGAAAATGCGTTACTACGTTGCTCCGCTATTCACGAATAATCAATTTTCAAATAGTGGAATTTCCCTGTCAGATCTGTGATGCTACCTCTGTCATATGCCTGACGAGAAAGATTTATGAAATGTTTTTGTTCAGGCACTAAGCAGTCTTCACCAAGCTTATGACCGCCTACTGAAAAGCCGCGTTTGTGTTCAGATTCAAATATCCCGCGTCATAGTAGAATTTGCGCTGTGGGGACAGCTGTAGATATTCCGAACCTCACTACGAGAGCAGATAGTGGAAAATCAAAAAATCTCTTAGCAGAATCCAAATAACCCGATGTATTCCACTGAATGATGCAAAAATAAGTTTGCTTTTCAGTTAAACTTTAAATATAAAAAAACACCCTTTTGATTTTTACTGCCACCCATTCCCTCTCACGAATTTTTACCAAAACGTGTTCGATCCCGACATAATCATACATTAGAGAGCACAGATTTTTATTCCCCTCGCGACACATAGGGCAGATAGAAGGACCGGATCGCCCAACTTTCCCACCATTAGATTTTCTTTCTTAACGGAGGGGTACCTATCCGATTGTCCGAGTGGGGAGCGAGCTGGACTCGAAATTCCCTGACTCCCTGGGGGCAGATTCCCTGATTCCCTTTTTTAAAATTAAAAGACCTTGAACTTGACCAGCTTCAAAAGGGTACCTAGGGAAATGTAGGGAAGGTAACAGGAAGGGTGTGCGAAAGCATCAGGATAGCTTGCCCCCAACCGCTCATTGCTGTATTGGCTGAGGACAGAGAATGAAAATCAGCACTGCCAGTCCTGTCGAGGCAAATACCTTTACTCTTAGTCTGTCCCACCTGCTCTAAGGCCTCATTAATTTATTTCCCCCTGTCAAGTCCCGCCTTTCAGTAAACTTTCTGGCCCCACGTCTCCTTCGCCACGATGAACCTCTTACCTGGGTATGCCACGCTTGGATTTTTTGGTTGCGAAAGATGCTGTAACATTTTAGCTTCTGTTATCTGGCCAGAAAGGACTTTCCATGTACGTTTTTTCCACTTCATAAATGAAGGACTAAGATGAAAATAATGTTACTTCTCTCTGTTTCTCGGTGCGAGTTTGTTGGGAACAATGGAATTCGGCATGTCCTTTCTTGTAAGAGATTTTGTTTTTGGCCGGAAAAAAGCTCTGGCACTGGGAACCAGTCTGAGAACAGGGTTTGCGATTTTCATTTTCTTTGGGGGCCGAAAACGGTTAAATATCCCAGCATTTGTAACAATACGGTCGTCGGTAAGATTCTTGAAGTGCGGGGCTTCCCCGCTAACAAGTGGAGGAATGCAAAAAATCTCAAATCATTTTTCGACCCATTAAGCTTATTTATAGATAAGCTCCGTCACATAAACTCAGTAGCCGTTCCATCCCTGTTCCGTCCCCTCCAGTCCTTGATTACTCAACGACTTTAGCCTTTAGTAGCGCGCCCGGAACTTTCATTGGCGACAGGACTTATGGGCCTGTAAAGGCTGTAACGGAAGTGCGTCTCATCTGGTTTAACGCGAAGGCTGATTCAGTTAGATCATTAGATTTTGGAGAAAGGCTGGAGCAGCATTTCCAGGTAGACTTTCATTTTGATTTCCCAGCTGTCAGCAATGGGAAATGAGAGAAAGAGATCGGAAAAGGGAGTAGGCTGTTTAAGAACTCGGATATTGAGGAAAGCTGAGGGCATACCAGGTGCTGGCGGGATGAAGTTCGAACCCTTTGCAGTTCGATCCGTTCTATCCGGAAAGTTAATAATCACGATTCGACTCTATCACTTAGTACATCAGCCGGTCAAAAACGGAATCATTATTTCATTCACTAAACCCTGTATTTAAAGGACCTGTCTTACCTACAATACTAACGCAGCAACTTCCAGAAGCACTCCACATAATTCTAAACCTGGAGACCCCAATTTCGTACGGTATATTCTAACCCCTCTAACAAAACCACGCTGATTTTCTCACTTGCCGTGTATTGCTACCTTCGATGTGTATCACGCTGTCGACGGTTGTCTGCGAGAAGTTTTTCCAACAGAAAAAAAACGGTTATGTATATTGTCTCCCTGTTTTCGCTACAAGTCAACGGGTTTCGGAAAAGGCTTAAAACAGCCAAAGCCGTGGGTTGTTTGTTCAAAGCACAGCCTAGTTTTAAAGTATTCAAATATTTTAAAATATTATAAGTTGAAGAGTACATAGTGCGAGGGGTCCTTTAAAGGTTTTATAAGGTAGGTCGACACACAGTCGAATACGAACTGTCCCCACAGCGACGCTAATTTTGTATACGAATTATCATCGGACTCGATCTTGGAACTTCTTAATCGTATTCTAATCTTTAGCTGTTGCTTCATAGAAAACCACCCTTGGTTGTCGCCCATGCATGGTTACAAGATTCAGAAACGAGACGAGATTCAGCCATCCAGGATCCCGTATCAAATAGTACCTAACTTCTTTCGACTAAGAAAGGCAATAAGAACGAAAAAAGACATTCAGAATATTCTGAAAGCCTTACAAATTGGAAATACGAACTTGTGGGTTTTCCCACAAGTTCGTATTTCCAACTTGAGCGGTTTTGAGCCTGAAGAGGACCCTTGCCAAGAAAGGCCGAAGTACAGTTCTAATAAATTCAGCTGACGTATCCTTTTTGCACTATCAAATATGATAATAAAGACTTTTTTAATCCGCTAAAGTCACGAGACAGAAAAAAGTTACACACATCCCATGTTGGCGTTTAGTGATCTTCGAACAAATAAATTTGATATAAAAATGAAGTACGTTAAAAAGTAAAAATGCTAAAAAAACATCGTTCAGGAGCCATTTACTGATTGTTTAACGCTTTAAATATACTGAGATCGCATTAGGCTATTTCGGCTATTAGGATTGTACAGTATAAGGCTGAATAAAAAGATGATTCACCTCTACTTCTCTAAATTCGTTTCATGACTGGAAAAGCGCTTTGCTAGTAATAATAATAATAATAAGTAATGTAAATAATAAAATAAAATAAACATGCAGTGTTCACTGAGATGATCATAAAGGCTTTTTATTCCGCTAAAGTCACAAGACAGAAAAAAGTTACACAATTCCGATCTCGGCGTTTAGTGATCTTAGAACAAATAAATCTGATATAAAAATGAAATACGTTAAAAAATAAAAATGCTAAAAAACATGGTTCAGGAACCATTTACTGATTTTTTAACGCTTTAAACATACTGAGATCGTATTAGGCTATTGGGGCTATTATGTCCGTATAAGGCTAAATAAAATGAGAAAATTCACCTCTTCTTCTCTAATTTGTTTGATGAACGGAATAGCGCTTTGCTAGTATAAATAATAATATAAATAATAAAATAAAATAAACATGCAGTGTTCACTGAGATGATAATAAAGGCTTTTTATTCCTCTAAAGCCACGAGACAGAAAAAAGTTACACAATTCCGATCCCGGCGTTTAAAGCACAATGGACATTTCTAATGCTTTATTTTGTATTAAATGCTTCACAAATAAACGTTTCCGACTTCCTTTAGAAGGCGCTACGAAAATCGGCCGTTTTCTTGTTATCCCTTGTCTTTACCTCTCTGGCATTTCGGCGATCCAAATCTTAGGAGCTGGGATATCGTGGCAGGAAATTAAAAAACTCCCGTCAATGCTTGATAGAAAAGGATACATTTGAGATGTCACCAAAGTCAAGCCACAGATACAGTTTACATGCATGTGTCATAAGAAGTTCCATGTTTTAAATTGCCTATTAAAAGTTTTTCTTTGTGGAATATTTTTGTGAAGCTTGATTAACTTGCTTTATAACATGTACCAGAATATGCAATAAGTTTATAAAGAATAACTTAGCTACAAAAATCATTCAAAAACAAATAGCCTATTCAAATCTGAATTATAAAAGCTGATTTAGGAATAAAATAAAGATCTACTAAGTATTATAAGAAACATCACTTTTATCTTTGTCCAAGCTAGTAAATTGAGCATGTACTGGCCCCAAAAATTACGCTTTGAAATATCACAGAGAGGAAACTGTTGAAAAAGCTGCTGAGCTAGGGGGTAAGCATTGTTCCTAGGTTGTTACAGAGTGGGATTGGGGTAGTTTGGGGTCATCAGGGTTCTTGAGCCTTCCCCGGGCGGTTGCGTGTTTTTATAGTTTATTTTGTATTTAGTAGTAAATAAAGTAAGTCAAGTCAAGTCAAGTTTGATGTGCCCATTGAACTTTAATGATCTTGGAACAAATAAATCTATAATATAAAAAGAAATAGGTCATAAAATAAAAGTACAAAGAAACGTTGAACTTCCCGCATAGTAAACAGGTAGGCTGAGCCTCTCGAAGTTTTGTATCTCCAAGTTAACTTCACTGCCCTCCCGAAAAAGCGTTATTGGTTCCTATTCATCCTGTCAAAATCGTTACCGTTCATTCAGAAACTTTTTCGGGAATATCCTGGGGGATATTCGGCCGTTTGGCCTGTTCCTAATGAGAGTCGGCTACTTGATTGCCGCACGAGGCAGTAACAAGGTTCAGTGGGAGTGTTTATCATGTGAGTTTGACAGGCTGCTTGGTGACGGCTTGCATTAATTGTCTAAAAAGAATAGCTCGTAATTTCCCGATAATTATGTATTCCGCACAGTTTCATGCGACCTGGAATGCATATTTTGTGTCACTGCTAATTGTTTCCAGACGGGGGAGCACAGCAACAGAACAGAGCAACATAACATCTCTTGTTACGTCTTCCCAGTCCCGCAGTCCCTACAAGGATCTCGTTATAAAGTACGAAAACTTAGCCTAAAGTTTAACAGAAAAGGCAGCTTATTTTTATACCTGATATTTGGACACACTGAATTATTTTGTCTCATCTAAGGGATTTTGTAAAAAAAAAATTACCCGGGGCTCTAGTAATAACGTGCAGAATGACCGCGGCTTGCACGACAACCCCAAATTGTCCCAGACGCGGAGAATTTGAATTTCAACAAAACTCTGCATTTCTAGGTTTCAAAATATTTTGTCTGCCACTTACAAAGCCCATTTGCGAACTCGACTGGTCCGCCGACCGAACGAATCCTCACACCAAGTTTCATCAAAATATCTCATTCCCTTCGAGAGTTATCGTGCTTACAGACGGACGGACGGACAGACGGACGGACAACTTTTGCGATATCATAGGTATCCCTCCACTTAAGTTTTGGGATCCCAAAAAGTAGGAAAGTGATGTACAAGATACGTCTTTTTGTTATATGACTGTTATTTCTGGCAATGGCTTACCTTTGTCGTTGCTGAACATTTAAGCATAGAGGGATAAGCATACTGAGGTACCACAAATCCGAAAGAATAAGTTCATTCTATGAAATTGTTTGTGTGGATAGCGGACAAACGAAGTAACTAATTTTTATCGGGTTTTCAGGCCTATTTAAGTAGGTAAATGATGTGAAACTAGACTGACTGATGGTCTGTTCGGTTAAACTGTAAGCATCTGTGACCCTGAATTGTTTTTCGTAAAAGCAGTTACTTAAAAACAAAACAAAAAACATTCGGTAAAAATGACCTGTCGACCAGTAAAAATACTTTGCCCCTTAAGAGACATTTTGGCTGGTAATGGCTTTCGGCAATCAAAAATGAGTGAGGCGAGATTTTGAAGCTACAGACTAAATCAGTTCTGGTTCCTTCCATTACCAGCCAGTCGGTCAATGTCTTGCCCCCCCCCCCCCAAACATTTTGGCTAGCAACGCCTGACGTTTCTGCTACATTTTGGCAGTTTTATAACCGGTTGCATTTGCAGTGTCCAGATGAACCCGATCCAAGTCGCGAGCTCACCGTGAGGTCATCTAGCGGTGAACGATCTTGAACTTTGACCGGTCGCCAAAGAAGAAGTTGCCGAAAATGTTAGGGTCCAGAGAACTGCAACAGTTTCGCATAACTTTTGCATAGCAGCAAAGTTTTCTTGCTCTTGTGTTTAAAAAATCCAGCCAAACTAAAAATTTATTCAGTTTTGCAGAACAGCAAAGAAAAACAAAGAAGAAAATTAAAGAAGAGCTGGAGGCTGCTGCTCATATATGGCACTTGCAAGGCTGGTTCAGAGTTATGCACGTTTATGAGATGTCGGCTGGATTGGCTGGTTTAGATAAGCATACTACAATATTAGGGTTAAACGTTTATTTGCATGGCTTGACTGGCCAGCTGCGTGTTCTTTCCCCCTTTATGCTACTGCTCCATACCTCTTCAAAACAAGACCAAATGTTTCGACGGGATCCCTAAAATTTAATGTTCGATCCACAATTGCGTCTTGTAGATATTCAGTCTTCGCGAGATTCCTTGAATATTTTTAGGCTACTGTTAAAATTTGATTACTATTAAAATAATTGCTAATCATCTGAGAAAACCAAGTTCAGATATGGTTTCAGCATGTGTGTTTACCCCTATACGTCATATCTACTTTGACGAAACTGATCGAAGCTTCCTGCCTTACTTCTGCCGAATTTCCGGTTTCGGCCGGATTCCGGGGTGAGCTGGTTGTCCGGCAAAACTACAGCTCAAAATGAAATGAGCATATCTCTTATTCCTATATCGAATATCTAACCAACTTCAGATAAACTTAAACGTTTAACAAATTTTCAGGTTTTGGCCGGGTTCCGGGCGAACTATTTGTCTAGCTAGAACATAATTTTCATGTACGGAATCAGCATGCCTCCTTACCACTACATCGAACCTCTAATCAGCTTCAGATAAAAGTTGTACTTATAACAAAGATTTCGGTTTCAGCCGGATTCCGGTTGAACGATGGGTCCGGGTAGAAAATGATTGTCGTATACGGACTCGGCATGTCTTCTTACCCCTAAAGAACATTTATTCAACTCCAAATAAAACTTTTACTTTTATCAAATTTTCACTTACGTTTGGGATCCCAAAAACCTTTGTCCTCAGTATCTCTCTTCTCTTTGGAGCCTTGAGTATTTTGCCATCATTCAAGATTGCGAAGATCCAAGGAGTGGGAGACGGTACTTCGCTTCTTCATTATTGAGGATTGTTCAGTCTCTTCTTCCTCTTTGACTAGAAGACTCTTAAGAAGTCATTCCATCCTCACTACTTGAGAAACAAGACCAAACGCTTCGATGGGATCCCAAAAATGTAATATTAGATCCAGACAATTGCGGTCTTGTAGATGTCGGGTCTTCGCCAGACTCCTTGAACGTTTTTTCTATTAAAATTAAGAAACAGATTAAGGCCAATGGCTCATCATCAGAGAAAACCAAGCTCAGATATGGATTCAGCATGTGTGTCTACCCCTATACGTCGGATCTACTTTGACGAAATTGATCTAACCTTCCTGCCTTACTTCTGCCAAATTTCCGGTTTCGGCCGGATTCCGGATGAACTACTTGTCCGACAAAAAACTAAAGCTCAAAATAAATTCAGCATATCTTCTTACCCCTATACGGAACCTCTAATCAATTTCAGATAAACCTTAACTTTTAACACATGTTCAGGTTTTTGGCCGGATTCCGGGCGAACTATTTGTCCGGCGAGAAAATAAGTTTCATATACGGATTCAGGATGACTCCTGACCATTACGTCGAACTTCTAATCCAGTGGTTCCCAACCGGTGGTACGCGTACCCCAAGGGGTACGCGAAGGAACCAGAACTGATTTAGTCTGTAGCTTCAAAATCTCGCCTCACTCATTTTTGATGGCCGAAAGCCAATACCAGCCAAAATGTATCTTAAGGGGCAAGGTATTTTTACTGGTCAACAGATCATTTTTACCGACTGTTTTTTTTTTTTAAGTAACTGCTTTTACGAAAAATCGCGGCGCTTCGCGCCGACTCTTTTCTTTTTAACCGTCTGGCCGACCTTTTGGGGGGAATGGGTGTTATCAACCCGTGCGTGACGCCTCTGATGACAAGCCTCAACCCACTCAATAATGTTGATTCAAAAACAGCTAGCCTACTGCCGTAAAATCTGTTCGTGTGTCAAACTATATGTTTCAAGAAGAATCGAAGACATTGCAAGTGATATTGTCATTCAGGTTGCGAATTAAGCTAACGAAAAAGTGTGCGATGCAGCTTGATGAAAGCCAGGGGCGTCACGACTGAGGGGGGGGAGGCGGGGACGCCCCCCCCCCCCCAATGTTGTCGGCCAGTCGGTAAAAAATAACCGAGCCGGCGTGAAGCGCCGCGATTTTTCGTCAAAACAGTTGATTACTTTCATGAAAACAGTCGGTTTTTCTGAAAATCAGTTGACTTTTTTTCGAAACTGTCAGTTTTTTTCTTGAGAACAGCCGTTTTTTCTGCAAAAACAGTCGGTACAAAATTACCAGACAGTCGGTTAATGTCTCGCCCCCCCCCCCCCCCCCCCACACACACACATTTTGACTAGTAACGCCTCTGATAAAAGCACGGAAAACAACAAAACCAAACACAGAAACAGGCTGACTGTAAAAAATATGCTGCTAATGACATCGAGCCGAGATTTGAAAAATGTTTTGCTACGGAGCAGCCGCTCGTGATTGCCTCATTGATTTTGTATGTATTTTCACACATGTATGCCTTATCATTTATGATAATAACTGAAAAAGGGGGTACGCAATCTTTTCGAACCTTGATTAGGGGTACGCGGTACGGAAAGGGTTGGGAACCACTGCTCTAATCAACTTCAGACAAATTTTTTTATCTTCCGGTTTCAGCCAGATTCCGGGCGCACTATATCTCCGGGAAGAAAATGATTGTCATATGCGGGTTCAGCATGTCTCCTACCCCTCAATCGAACATTTAATCAACTACCTTCAACATTTTTTTCCGATTTTGGCCGGATTCCGGGTGAACCACTTGTCCTGGTAGAAAATGATTGTTGAACATTTAATGAACTTCAGATAAAATTTTAGTATTAAACAAATTTTCGGTTTATGCCGGATTCCGTATGTACTAATTGTCCGACGAGAAAATAAGTTTCACGTATGTATTCAGCATGTCTCCTTACCCCTAGATAGACTATCTCATTGGCTTTTCAAAACTATTTTATCCGTCCCCTAATTTGAAAGTCCGTAGATGGGTCCTTTAGCCCTATAGTTAGAGGCAGAGGGTTCGAATTAAGGGTAAAGACAAAATTGTTTATAAGCTAATGAGATATTCATTTAAGGGGCAAGGAGGCCCACTGAATCCGCAATTGAACTTAGTTTTCTTGCCGGACAAATGATTCGCCAGGAGTTCGTCCGAAACTGGAAACTTGATTGAAACTCTAAGTTGTTTCTGAAGTCGAATAGAGATTCGGTATCGGCATAAGGGACATGCTGAATCGAATTTGTACTTTGTTTCCTTGACAGTTAAGCTGGCAAAACTTGCAAAAACCTGAAAATTCGGATTGAAAGGTTTCCTCAATGTCATTAGATCTTTTGCTCTGGATGAAGTCGGCCGGGAATGCTGCTAAAATACGAGGAATTGGTAAAAAAAAAAAAAATTCTAAAAGACCCTTTTGAAGTCGATTAGAGATGAGATGTTGGAGTAAACATGCTTGGTGAACCCATATCTGAACTCGGTTTCCTCATTTGATTAGTTGTTTGGCGGTAAGCAAAAAACTTTCAAACGGTAACATTTTTGTGTACGTATTCAAGCGGTTGATTATGGATAAATAGCAAAAATGTTAAAGGGTTTTGGCGAGAAATATACAAGGTTCGATTGTCTGGACCAAGAAGTCTAATAAAGATTACATTTTTGGGATCCCATCGAAACCTTTGGTCTTGTTACCAGTCGATATATTTTCGTGATTTCCAAGGGCCCATGATCATTCTTATCCCAAGTATTTTGCTTACAAATAATCAGAACAAACCGACGACTTTGCAAATACCTACTTTCATCCTCTAAACCAGCCTTGCAAGTGCCACATGAGCGTCTAGCTCTTGTTATAGATCCGGACCGGGTTCGTCCACTATGGGAGGAGTTGGAGGGGCATCGAAAATCTCGTGGCAAGTGCGAAACGGGTCGAGGAATCAGGATTAAAGACCATTAGCCTTGGATTTGCCATTTATAGACCCAGAATAGATTCAGTCAGGGTTCAGTCACTGTCGGGGAGCGGTTCAGACCTCGGACATAATATTGTGGCACGCGAAAGTGCTGGACAGGTGAAGGGCTTCAGTCGAAATTAGGTAAGCAGAACAGGTGTGCCCATTTATAGATCTTAACGTCATTCGGCTATCGCCGGGGGAGCTGGAGGGGGACGCCAAAATCTTGTGACGATACCTTATTGGACGGACCAGATCAGACTTAGGTGTGCCATTTATAGGTCTGTATCAGATTGAGTCTTTGTTTGGGCAGTTGTGGAGTCCCTGCATTTTCTGATGCGCATGAGGGACAAAGAGCTGGGTTACTGGTATGAAATTTGGTAGGCAGAACGGGGAAAGACAGCGAAAATCATTTTTGTACAAGCGGATCTAAGTTCTGAGTTTGATGGTTCAGGATCCAGAGAGATTCAGGAGAACGGGTGTGATTGGAAGATGGCCGTTGGGCACGTGGACCAATGGAAATCCTCATATTCGTATATGTATTTAGTGGAGGGAGGGGGAATTGGGAACGTGGCGGCATGCTGACCTCCAGAACGGGTGTTTTTACTCAAATTGAACCTGTTAGATGGCAAACGCATGTCCCAGATAAGCAATTTGTAGGTCTGGATCCCATCCGGCCATAACCAAGTGCCATATGAGTTCGCAGCTCTTGTTGGAGCCGACTGTAAGGACTTACGTAAAAACATAAAATGTTTCTATAATCGTTATACCGACTGAACTCGGGTGTGGGTTTTTTCCTGAAAAACAAGCTTTGGCTGGGCACTTTCTTGCTCAGTGACGCTGTTTTAATAATCAATTAATTAAAGACTTCCAATGGCGAGGCAAGTACAAAAATAGACACAAAAAATGTAGGCTTATGGTTTAAATTTTTGTATTTCCTAATCTTAAAATATATAATTCTATATCAGTGAAAAACTAGGCATCAGATTACGATTGAAAAAAAAAATTACCAACGGGAAAACACTTGAAGACAGTGGCTAGGCTGTCTATTACGTGCGTTTATTTTATCTTGTTTATTACCATTTATAGAGGTACCCTTTCTCTGTCCCTTCCGGCATACTCGGACAATGGGTCATCAAGTTCTCAATCGAGTTTTCTTGCTCATCTTCTAATATTTTTTTTTTCTGGGAACCTAAGGGCCATCTTCGAAAGTCACACCTGACTTTCGCACATGATAGGAAGATATAATGGCGTTGGGCATCTGGATGGATTCAATGGATTCTCCATATACTAGATTCGGTGGTCTTATGGGGGAAGGGGGAAATATATTTTGGTGGCTAACCTCCCGAATCGGGGATCTTTGGTTAACTTGCTAGATGGCAAGGACATTGCCTAGACAAGCCGACTTATAGGTGCGGACCAGATCCGGCTATAAGGAAATAACATGTGAGCTTGCAGTCCTTGATTTGTAGCAAATCTTGCTGGTGCCGACCTCAGTGGTCTCTCAAATTTTGAGAACTTCGGGGGGGGGGGGGTCTAACTCTCAGAGGGAACCCTCCCCTTCGTCTAATTAGTAGCGCTGTAAAGATGATCTGATATGAATCTTATCATTCTTGGTAATGGACAGAGATACTCATTGTATGATTTTTTTGTATTTCTGGGCTTAGCTGAAGGATCACTTAGAAAGCCAGGGTCAATCCCCCCCCCCTCGCCAAATGACACATCTACGTTCAAGTTGAAAGCCAGAATGGTTCTCATTTATTTTTCAAGTGTGTTTCTCCTGATGGCAAAGTTTGTTGGGCAATGGACAAGATCCTAACTTGGCAATGCCTTCTTTGATATGATCAGTTTCATTTTGTGAAAGCCGCTTTGTCCTGCTGGTCTCACTTTATCTGCAGTTTTAAAATCCTCAATTTATTAGTCAACAAATGTCAAGTGCTATCGCTCTACTAAAGTTTAATTGAAAAGCCAACTTATTGTTATGTAATTTAACTTAGTTCACTAAATTATTTGGATTCTGCAAAGGGATTTTTTTATTTTCCATTATCTGCTCTAGTTATGACGTTCAGAATATCTACGACCGTCCCCACAGCGTAAATTCACTATGACGCGGGATCTCAACACAAACGCGGCTTTTCAGTGGTCAGTGGTGAGATTGGTGAAGATTGCTTAGTGCCTGGACAAAAAAAAAACCATAAATCTTTTTCGTAAGCCATACAACAAAAATACAAGCGCATAGATGTACCACAAATCACACGGAAATTCCACTATTTGAAACTAGATTATCCCTGAATAGCGGAACAACGAAGTAACGCATTTTCAGCGTGTCTTCAAGCCAATTTAATTGAAAAAGTGATGGGTAACTAGATTGTCCTATCCCAGCCCTTTTCAACTTTAAAGAAGGTAATTTGGAAGCATTCTCGCCGTTGGGAGTTCTTGCGAATCATTTGCGAGAATTCGCATTGGCGACATTCATTTATTTCAAAAAACAGCCAACTGAGGTGCTACCAAGAACAAATAAGTTTTTTAAGAATTATTGGTGCTACAGACAGTTCAACTTGCATACACACAAGAAAAAAGAAAATTCTGTGGAAGACATGAAGCCTCTAACAATCGAGGCACACACACCACAATCAAGATGGGTCGAACCCACAGTCAAGTTCTTTCTCCACTTGCCACATTCAAGTGGCAAGTTCAACTCAGGACTCAATTTGATTGTGAGACCTATTTTCAAACAATGGAATAAAACGGATATGTAAGCTACGAGACTGCGAAGAGTTCGCAAGTTCGTTTCTTCCATTCTCCAACGTTGTCCCTGAGGTTCAACAGCGTGACGAAGACCCTTGCCAAGAAGGGCCGACAAATCGCTGCCAAAGCATCGTAGCTGACGTGTCCGTTTTATCCATTGTTTGAATATATGTTTCCCAGTCAGCTTGGGCTCAAAGGGTATTTATTGTGAGATCATATAGTGGTGCAATTTAGAAGTACACGGCTGCGCGTTGTCAGAACAGCTCCGAGCAGAATAAACGAAGAGAATAATGTAGATGGTGAATGATAGAAAAGAAAAAAGAAACATCAGGCCGCATCTATGTTTTCTCTCGAGGCGGTTTACCAAGATGGTCATTGAAAATAACCTATCCGAGCCGAAGGCGAGGTAGATTATGAAAATATTTACCGAACCGAAGGCGAGGTTGATATTTTTAAATGGCCGTCAAGGTTGTTATTTTGATATGAACCAAGATGGAGGTATGTTAAATATTATAACTTTTTCGAACAGAATATTTTTATAGGTAGGACTTATTCTTCTTTTGTTGTACTTTTTTGCTAATGGGGTCGGGAATTTTATTTTAGTGAAGTAGCAACCTCAGCCCAATGTACACCTACGAAAGTGACTACTGTTGGGACCGGAGCACTTACCAAATACAGTATTTTACTTTTTGGTGATTCAGATGTCATCTAGCGGTCGTGAAAGCCTACTATACATCTACTAAAATGACCACTCTAGGGATCGTGGAAGTAAAAAGTAAACAATAACACAACTGCGTGTTGGCTCCAGAACAAAGACAGTTATCAATGCTGAAAACTAGCTTTTAAGTATTTGACTTTTTGTAACTTTTAAGTATTTTTTGTGTTTTCTTTTACTGAAAGTATTGTGTTCAATTTAGCTTTTGGAGGTCGGCTTATACTTTTCAGTGTTAGAGGAAAATTTCTTGATGAATTCAGTGTTTGAGGAAAAGTGCTCAGTGAACATCTGCGGAGGCTGATACGGCTTCGTATCATCTTCTCTGGAGGATGATGCCATGTCGTAACATCCTCCACAGAAGTAATTGTCATATGTTCTTGGCCTTGGCAAGTGAAAAAGCTGTTGGACGAAGCTGGGCTGTCGTATGCTTGGGACGATTGCCATCAGTACTTCAGGACCAAGAAACTCAATTATGGAATGAGGCTATTCGGAAGTCGGAGTCGCTCACTTATCCGAAGTTTAAGAATTTATTTCGATTAGAATTTTATTTTAAGTTAGGTCTACCCGCAGAAATATTAAAGATGTGGTTCCGATTCCGGGCGAACTGTCTCCCATTACGAAGTAGGAAAAAGGTTTTTGAAAGGAATAGGTCTTTGCCGGTGGCCGAGTGTGCTTGCCGATTTTGTGGTGAGGTAGAAGAGAGTTTATGCCATCTGCTGACGGATTTTCGGAGGGGGGGGGGGGTTGGTGAAGGAAATTAGAGATAGTTTTTTTGGTGGGGTACCCATACTATTTCCTGGTGTAATGGAGTCGACGAATCGTCAGGTAATTCGGTTTGTATGTGAATATTTTAAGTGTATACTGGAAGTTTAGATTAGAGGTAATTTGGTTAATAGTAGAAGGGTAAAAAGGAGTAATCTTATTGTATGCAATATTGAAGGTCAGTTTAGTTAGTTAGGTGCGAGAATGAATGCTGATGTATGGCCCTTTGTTGGCTTTAATAATAAATGTTAATAATATAACTTCCTGTGGGACATAGGAAGATGAGGATTTGCAGTTTCAACAGATAACAGACATTCTTACCTTCCTTTGTTGATTGATGGGTTTATTTATGAACTGAGTATCTTTATTTAGCTATTTTTTTTTAGAGATATTGTGGTTGTATTAGTGTTTGTTTATTTATTATTACGGTATTTGTTAATGTTACTGAAACATTTTCTTATGAGCCTTTAAGTGTTACTTCTCTGTAAAAATGAATTCGTTTTACAATGCTACTCTTAATGTAACGGTAACGCTTAAAAGGTCATTACGGAAATAGGCTATTCTGTCTCCATTCAGAGAACATCCAGTGTGTGTCTGTTTAAATTGCGCATCCTTGTGATAAATGTTCTCAGACTTGTGACAGTGTAGGAAACTCAAAATTAGGGTCTCTTCACACTGCAACATCGGTATTCCGGACAGCGTCCCAAAAGCAGTAAACAAATCAAGAAGCTAAACAAAATAAAATTTTTATTTATTACTTTTTTTTTATTGACTAAATATCGACCTTGACAGTGTCATATCCCAGAAGTGAAGATGCCTCTGCCACTTGGTGTAGATCCGATGCTGGATGCGCGCATCTTAAGGGTATACTCGAAAACCCACACTGTTTCATCATTTTATTTTCATATCTCCTCGCCTTGTCTTCTACCAGCCGTATAGTTTCAGGAGTACCACACTGGTCTTGTTTTTTAATTTATTCGTATTTGTAATAAACAGATGGAGCATTAGATGGAAATTATTATTTTGATCCTGGGCTCCCTATGTGCCATAACGGCTGTCCCGGATAACCGGCTGAGATTTAGTCCAGACCGAATTATTTCAAACCTAGGAAATTTGGTGCTTTTTTTTCTCATTGTTTTACGGTGTTTTTTTGTGGTTTTGAACATTCATAGTGGCATTAGGGATGGTTATCATTGTGTATGTGGTAGAAAGGCCATGTTTTGTGGTCCGCTTTAACCAGCGACCACGTGAGGAAGTCGGAAAGCCCGACCTGAAAAATCCGTCCGAGCTGGCAGCGATGGTGTTTGATTCTGTACAGGGTTCTTAAACGTTGTATGAGGCTGCCATTTACCAAAAACTAGAAATAGCCAGAGAATCGGTCTGCAATCCTGGAACAGATCGTGATTCCTACTTCCTGTCGCAGATTCGCTAAGTGCAAAATTGAATATCTCCGTTTCGCAATTTCCCTTATCAGTGTTATTTTCAGAGAATTCCAGTCGACTTTGCCTCGAGGATGGAACATGGGCCAATTATAGCGATTACAGCGCTTGCAGCGAACTCGAAGAAGAGTCCACCGAATTCGCGTCGACGATATACTACATTGGTTATTCCATTTCGCTGATAGCGCTGGTTGTTGCTCTTGCCGTGTTCCTGCACTTTAAGTAAGTTGTCTTCTTTTCAAGAGCCTACGTTTCGCATACATATCTTGCAGAGGCGTTACTAGCCAAAATGTTTGGGGGAGGGGGCAAGGTATTTACCAACTGGCTGGTCATTTTTACCGACAAAACGACTGTTGACGAAAAATCGGCTGATCTTAAGAAAAAGTACTACCCCCCCCCCCCCCTAGTCGACGCCCCTAGTAACTTCTAGTTATTCTCAAGGGGCATGTCACCGATTAGAAGTTGGCAGTGTTGTTCTGCACCATCCTATAGGTTTCTCTTGTTCAAGGTCGAAGGCTTATCCATTTATTTATCATATAAAAAACGGTAAGCTAGAAGCTTGTCGCCCAAATATACTCAAGTATCAAATACATTAGACAAACGATGCTGAGAAATAATTTTTGCACGGTGAGTACTTGTATTTTGTAGTATTTTGAGTATTTTGAACAAACATTTTTGCCCTCTAGAACTAAAAAATAATAAATCAACTAGCAAAGCACAACACAGCACAACATAAGTAAGCGAGGTGCAGACACTAACAAGACGAAAGGTTTCGATGGGATCCCAAAAGATTAATATTTGATCCAGACCATCGGGTCTTATAGAGGTCCAGTCTTCGCCAGACTCCTAAATAAAATTTAGAAACACATTAAGGCAAATGGTAATCATCTGAGAAGACCAAGTTCAAATATGGATTCAGCATGTGTGTTTACCTCTATAGCCTGCGTCATATCTACTTTGCGAAAGCTCCTGCCTTACTTCTGCCAAATTTCCGGTTTCATCCGGATTCCGGGCGAACTACTTGTCTTGCATGGCATTGAGTTCAAAAACGGATTCAGCGTATCTCCTTACCCCTAGTCGAACCTCTAATCAACTTCAGATAAAACTTCAACTTTTAACAAATTTTCCGATTTCAGACGGATTCGTGGCGAACTGTGTGTCCAGGTAGAAAATGATTGTCATACACGAATTCAGCATGTCTTCTTACTCGTAAATCGAACACCTAAGGAAATTCATATAAAACTTTTACTTTTAACAAATTTTCCGGTTTTGGCCGGATTCCGGGCGATCTACTTGTCCAGCGAGAAAATTAATTTCATATTGAAGCGTTCAGTGAAGCGTTTATTGCTAGGCAACTCATGGACCAAATTAGTGATAAGATTGACGTTTATCAGTATGGATGTCTGCAAGGCTCGAACACAACGTTTACCTAGTGAGACTATTCAATAGTATTTTGACTTGGCTCGAAAAGGGATCATCATTCGTTGACTTGGCACTTACAGACTTCCAAAAGCTTTTGACCTGATTCAAAACCTCGTTTCACTGTTAAACCTGAAACACATGGGTGCCAAAGCGTATGCAATGCGTGTTTGCCCTCAACGATGAAGATAGAAACTCTGACTGGATACCAATTACCTGTGGCGCACCGCAAGGTACAAGACTTGCAGGCCTGATTTTCTTAGCCGTTGTCAATTTTATCCTTGCTGACTTCGCCGATCGTGCTAATAAGTTTGTTGAGGATTTGTCGTTCTTGGTAAAATTTCTAGTCAGTCAAGGAGTCACTATACCACAACTTGAACCCGACTTAGTGCCTTCTTTTTATCGTGACTGTGACCTTGCAAAACTGACTCTAAACCCGCAGAAGTGTAAAGTGATTCGATTCAACCCGCTGAAAAGTGAATTCAATGAGCCCGATCCTGTATTTAACACGGTTAAGAGTCACACTTTGTTGGATGTCGCTTTCACCGAAGATTGCAAATTCAGTGACCATCTTTGCAACCTACTGAAGAAAGGGAATGCTGCACTCCAGTCCATCACGACAATGAAGCGATTTCGATGAAAGCGGGCCACAAAAAATGGTCTTTCTACCACACACACAATGCTAACCATCCCTGCTGTCACTATGAATGTTCCAAACCACTAAAACACCGTAAAACAATGAGGAGATTAAAAAAAAACCACCAAATTTCCTAGGTGTGAAATAACTCTTTCTGGACTAAATCTCAGCCGATTATCCCGGACAGCTGTTATGGCAGTAGGGAGCCAAGGGTCAAAATAATAATTTCCATCTAATGCTCCAACCGTTTATTACAAATACAAATAAATTATAAAACCAAGACCAATGTAGTACCTCTGAAGACATACAAAAATTATCAGTTAGGTCTTATAATTCTTTGCTAATCAATCCTGGAAAATTCCGCCATCTAGAAAAGAAGACGTTGTTCGTGGGTTTTTTCTCGAGCCAAAACAGCAACTCTGCAATCGAGTTCAAATCTAAACAAACCCGTGGCATGCGATCCCTAAGAGAAGGTAAACTGAATGTTTGGATTAGGTCCGATTAGGTCTTGAAGCGATCCCCAACAAGATAGCTTCAGGGGGTCTTGTTTATCGCATTATATTTATTTTACGTAGTCTATATAGTACAAATAGATAAATGAATGATGAATGAATTTGAATTCGGCGTAGAATCTATGAAATTGGTTTATGTGACTTACGTGCGACCGCTACTGGAGTATGCCTGGCCTGTCTGGGAACCCTTTGTACAAATGAGCGTACATCATAACGAAGACGTTGAATCAGTGCAAATCAGAGCGTGGCGCAAAATGCTAGGACCGAAATACAATTGTTACGAAAGTTCCCTCCTCCTATTAAGACTTGAGCCACTCCATGTCCGCCGGGAAAACTTAATTTTACGTTTTGGCCGATCAATTCTTGCCAGTGAAAAACATAGAGATATTCTGCCCGATCTAGCACCGGTGATAGGTGACCAGTTAAATGTCGCACTAACCGGTATTCGAATTCATTTGTGCCATACTATATTGAGAAAATTAACAAAAAAATGAGTGAATTCAAAGTGATTTATCTCTTATGTAATTATTGTATATATTCAAGTATTGTAACACATTAAATGTAATGGTCGACGTATTTAGTGCCATGTCGGCACCGAGTTAGATCAGTAAAAATATCTATATATCTATCTATCTATTCGGATTCAGCATGTTTCCCGATCCTTAAATCGAACCTCAACTTCGAACAATCACTACAGGTTAAACTTTTATTCTTGACAAATTTTCCGGTTTTGGCCGGATTCCGGGCGGTCTAATCGTCCGATGAAAAGATCATTTTCACATTCGGATTCAGCATGTCTCCTTACCCCTAAACCGGACATCTAATCAACTTCAGATATAACTTTTACTTTTTAACAAACTTTCCGGTTTTGGCCGGATTCCGGGTGAATTACTTATCCGACGAGAAAATGGTTTTCATATACGTGTTCAGCATGTCTTCTTACCCCATAATTGACCATCACATTAGCTGTTTAAAAATCTTTTGTTTGTCCCTTAATTTGAACCCCCTCCCCTAAATATTCAGCTATCGGCCCATCTACGAACACGACCTTTCCCTTGACTCGAAGAATCCTCACTTCAAGTTTCATCAAAATATCTCATTCCCTTCGAGAGTTATCGTGCTGACAGACGAAGGGGCAGACGGATATATTTTGCGATGTCATAGGTATCCCTCACTTACGTTTTAGGATCCAAATAATAGATAGTTCGCAAGACGTGACTGCCAGTGGCAACAACTCACCCCTCAAATTGACGACCGAAGAAGTTGGAAGAAATTCACATTTGCTACTTCTGGTTCTGACTAACCTGGGACTAGTGTTGCCACTTGTCGCGGTGTCGGCCTCGTGAAAACGCGGTGTTTCGCGGTATGCTCCAACCAAGATGCGGTAAAATTTGCTGTCTGAAAGACTTGAATTTTCTATTCCTTGGAGAGTATGTGTCAAAAATATCATTTTGAGATGAATTTGACGTTTCTGAAGCGCCAGGCCTTGTGGATTCCTTAATTATAATGCCGTAAATACGTGTGCTAGCTAGGGTATTTGTGGTGAATGAGGCTGATTTAGTCTCTTTCAACTTCGACATCCATAGTAATAAAGGTTAGAACAGCTATATCCAAGTGAAAACAGAGCTGTTATATTATTTGAATTACAAGGGCAATTTCTGGCTACAGCATGTTAAAATCTATCCTATATTATGAAGTCGAATTCACCAACGCTGTAATTTCCTTCTCGCCATTTCGCGGTGTAATTGCGGCAAAGTCAAAATAGTATGCGGTATATTTCCCTCGGAATCGCAGTATTATACCGCGAAATGCGGTATAAGTGGCAACACTGCTTGTGACTAACCTAGTTTGACGTTTAGTAACAAAACCGTCAGTTGAATGAATGCTGACATGCGCTCGAGAATCGTAAAGCCCTTGGCTTTGCTTTCTTTCTGATAGTGTGTACATAAACGCTTGTATTTAAAAAACTTTTCGTACCGCATGTATAATTCCACGGTAAAACACTTCATTATTGGAATGGGGATACATTATTTGAATTACGAGGGAAATTGCTGGCAACTTAGCAGGCATTAGTCCTCCCCATACCCCTTTTTGTCGTGTCCGTAAGTATGTTCGTAACCTAATTCACTGTAAAAAAAAAAAAAACGCTTTCCTGGCTTTCAGATAACTTAGTATGCAATATTTTGCATTCTAGCGGTTTAATCCTACATCGGATTTTAACTATCCGAACTCGGACAAGAAATCTCCGAATTCAAAGTTATTGAAGTCCGATCTAGGAGCAGGGGTGGCCCGAAGCACTCAGACCAGGGGGGTGAGACCCCTCATTTCAACGACTTTTGGTTCATAATATACGACTCGCACGTACAGACAAAAATGAACTGTTGCTACTTCGCGGCAACGGCGCACATTCCCCGCCAACAAATAATAGAACTGGTATAAAACTAACTGCAATGCACCAGATAAAATTATCCTTGTAATCAAAATTTATTCATACATAAATTCACAACCTCAGCTTTTTATTCTAGCTTTCGCTAAAGAGGGAAGCTTCCAAGACTTGCACCCAGGACAAATTAAAGCAAGCGCCGCAGGCCTTTTTTAATCTGCCTTTGTCTGGCAAGATTGAACTACTTACCATACAAATTCTAGTCTTTAACATGTTTCTAGTTTACAAAATTCCAGGTCTAATCGCCAAGTAAACGACATGGACAAAATAAACGACATTAACTTCCAATATCGAGGTTGATATCGGCCTATAACAACGAGACGGCCATTGAAAATAACCTGTCCGAGCCAAAGGTGAATTAAGGTATGAAAAATATCTAGCGAGCGCCACGAGGTTCATATTTTTAAATGGCCGACGAGCTTGTGATTCCGATATCAAATGAGATGGAGGTGTGTTAACTGTTGTAACTTTTTTGAACAGAACCATCATATAATTAACCATGAGCCATGCGTATCATCGGAAGTCCCACAGGCTATTAAAGGTTAACTTCCGACATCGAGGTTGATATCGGATTATAACAACGAGATGGCAATTGAAAATGACCTCTCCGAGCCGAAAGCTAGGCAGGCTATGAAAATATCTGCCGAGCGCATCGAGGTTGTTATTTTTAGATGGCCTTGGAGCTTGCTATTCCGTTATCAACTGAGATGGAGGTATGTTAGCTATTATAAATTTTTCGAACAGAACTTTTGTTTAGGTAGCGGCCTACGCAATCTTCTTAGGTAATACTTATTTGCTACTTTTGTAGGGAACATTTTGTAAATGTTTTGCAACTTTTTCTGTACTATTTCTTAGTGTTTTTTTTTTCTTCTGAAAGTGATGTTTTCTGTTTACTTTTTGGAGGTCAGGTTCTACTTTTCAATAGTTGAGGAAAAAGTGTTCGATCCTCTGTGGAGGCTGATACGATATCCTATCAACCTCCAAAAAAAGTAATTGTCATAATATAACTAACTACCTGTGGGATATAAGAAGATATTCATTACATACGTGCTCGAGAAAGTTATATTATGATAATCGTCACACAGAAAGTTAGAGGTGGATATGACCTAGTATAGCTACGTCTTTGGAGGTAGATCGTCTAGAGAGGTTGATATGAGGTCAACCATATTATGATAATTGCGATACATTATCATAACCGTCTGTGTGGCGATTATCATAATTGCGCCACACACAAGGTTAGAGGTGGGTATGACTTAATATCAACCTCCCTGGTGGTAGATATGACTTCACATCAACTTTTCTGGAGGTTGATATCAAGTTATATCCACCACTAACTTTCTGTATGACGATTATCGTAATACAACTGAACGTGGGTCATAGGGTGATAATGCATTACCTAGTCGAGAATAGTTATTACTTTTTTTCCATTGTTCGCCTCGCTGTTGGAGTGTAGCGGAATTGGCTACATATCACTTGACCAGTTTTCAACCGATAAGTCTGTCACTTGACAAACAAAAATCGGCAAATTCCCGTTAGACAAGCTTATCAGTCGGCAAGCCCCCAACGTGCTAGTCACGACTTCATACTTTTAGGTCGTGCTATTAATCAAGACTTCACACTTTGAACAGCACCTGACCTTCTGCCCTGGTTCAGTTTAAAGCCCTCCGTATTTTATTTTTCTCTTTTCAACCGTTCATTATTTCTATTCTCTCTCTTAACAAGGCTAGCATTTGTTGTAATGAAACACCTTCACGAGAGTCGTAAAAATCCTCGAAAAGAAACGAAGCCAACAGAGTTGAACTGTTCTATAAAATGTTTATGATGTGTCAGCAAGAATTTCCAGCAGGCATCCGGACCGTTTGGACTCCCACAATTGTTCTGTCCAAGTTGAGCAGGCTGGCTTTCTAATTAGTTGTAATTAGTACGATTGGCGTAAATCAAAGCTATAATGATATGGTGTCGCTATATCCTTAATGTATTGCCTGATGGCAAGTGAGCCAGCTAATTAATGGTATCTAGGGCCCATGGAAGTTTGTTCAGTCGGTCGATTTAATTTATTGTATGTTCCTTGCGAAGTTGTATCAGGTCATTAATGCTAATTTATCACACTCTGCTCTCGGTATAAGCGGGCTTAGAAAGACGTAAATAGAACTCAGATTTCCACCGCGGGGGTATTATTCCCCTACTAATCGTATTATCTGTTCCAAATCTTGTTCCAAGCGAACTTGTACAGAGCAAAGGTCTCAGTGGAATCGCTCTCAGTGGGAATTTAGCCTAATTCTATAGTCTCGATACTCACATTACGTTTCTCTGGAGGAAACCTTTTCTGATTACGATGATCGCTCAGCAGTTAGGTGAAATATTCAGAGCCTTTAAAGTCGATCTGAAAGCTGCGAATCGAGTTACTGAAGGGACTGGTCATCTGAGATTTGAAGGCCCTTGCCAAGAAAGGCCAAAATATAGCCTGAGTGGAAATCCTAGTAGACTCATCCGTGTAGCTGACCATCATATTCTATTTAGTAATTGTATTTGGCGGTACCGATACCAGTCTTGATATTTTGTTAAGCAGCGTCTTCCGCGCCGTAGCATTACCGATCCGTCCTATTGTTTACAGGAGATCCCCGAACCAGGGGCTAGTGAGCCAACGTAGGGACACGGAGCCGCCTAACTAGACAGTTGTTTAACCAGCGTTAAAGTAACCGCAATAGGAAATAAAGAGAAGAGGCGGTGTCGTCGTTTTTGTAAGAATGGGCGTCGGATGATCCGGTCGTTTTAACCAGATATTGAGGTTACGATCTGTCGCGGTCTTAGTGAAAATGCTGAAATCTGAACGGTTCAAAACGAAATGTGCAGCTATTTCTTAAAATTAAAGTTACGAGGAGCAGAACGGGCTATTTGGCTACGTCAGGACACATGGAGCAGGCTATTGCACGATAGGGTTGATAAGGACACGCAGGCGTTCAGCTAGCTTTTAAACCAAGGGTTCGTCGACGCCATCTTCAAGGCTACCGTGTTACTGTATACTACTGCATGCTACTATTAGCAAGACTTGATGCTACTATGGCAAGACAGGAGGCTACTGGATACTACTACATAAGATTGGTCAAGTCTGAGGCACATTAAGTGATAGTATTCTTTGCTATTACGTAGTATTACATGCAACTTTTTCGTACAGCTACCATACAACTACACTTTTAAGTTACAACTAAGTTTTTCATCGCGCCTCGCACAAAGCGGAAAATATTTCGAAGATGCTGGCGCTTTCAGACAAGAGGACCAATACGGTTAATGTCCTGGTTCCTCTACCCGTACTCAATCTCCCCTCGAAATTAGTTTCTTATTTGTTCGCAAACATTACTTTCCTTGCTGCTGATTGAAGCCTATGGGACTCTAAAGCGTCTTTCGCACACAGAGCTCGATTTTCGCACTGTGACGACAAACAGACCGTGCAGTCGAATTCAAACTAGCGGGTGCTAACTTGGTGAGAACCCCTGTAAAGCCTCTGTGGCACTGGGCAATTACTGTACATCTGTTTGGGAATGAGCAACCTCTCTGATCCAAATCTTGGGAGCCGAATCGGTAAAATTCACTGAAAATTTGTATCGCATTGGCTTTTTCACAATCAACCTCACCATCTATCTCGGTGTGTACTGTGCCTGCAAATATAGCGATATTCGCTTTCAGTCGAGTTTATTAAAGTTTGTTTGTTTAGGGAACTGAGATGTCTGAGGAACAGAATCCACACGAACCTTCTCGTTACATACGTAATGGCTGATCTCATATGGATTATAATCGCTCTCAACCAGGTATGTAATTTAGCAGAGAGGTTTCATTCCCTTCTAAAAATCCCCCTCTGATTACCAAAAGGATGAGTGTTACGGCGCGCCGGGATTCCCTCTCGTACCGCCCGAGGCGTGCGAGTAAGTACATCCGCCAAGAGAGGGGGAGCAAAAGAAATGAAGAGAAGTCAAATAAGTCAATGCGACTAAAAGACGGTTTGCTATTAATTTGATATTGCTACGATAACTGTTGCATTGTTGTTATCCAAAGAAAATCGCTCCGAACTAAACACTTGTCGTGGGCGAAAAGTCGGAAGCATGAACCTCATTACCATAGAACTCCCGTCCTTATCCACCCAAAGTTTCGAACTCCATGGGCTATGACTTAGAATGGTTGGAGTCTGGAATGGTTGGAGTCCCAGACTGTATTATCAGAAACTATATCAGGGTGCATTCTCTAGTCGAAACAGGAAGTTTTTTTTTTCGGGGCATAATGACGCATTGTGATCAGACTTCTTCTGCAGAAAATACCGCAAAGGTTTGTGGTAATGCTTAGGCTAGTATAGTACGTAACCCCCTCCAAAATCGTTACCGGTCGAAAGTGTCTGCAGCCCGAAAATGAATGAAATTGGAGTTTCTCCTATATCGGACTTTAGCAACTGCGCATCGTCGAATTTGGAGATTTTTAGTCCGAGTTCGAAGAGTTAAAATCCGATGGAAGAATAAAACGCTAGAAAATACTGCAAATTAAGTTATCTGAAAGCGTAGATTTTTTGACACTGTGCCCAAAATGTGGAAGTGGCAGCCCATGCCATCCGTCGATAGAAGCGTACGACGTGAGCGTTAATTATTTAACTCACGAAGTAGCTGTCACCTCATGGGAACTGACGCCGGATACGGAGGGCTCCGTTATTCAGTTCTCCGTTGCTATTTCTCAGCTGTTGCATCTGGTCAAGATGCCACAGTTGGAAAGAAAAAAACATAGAACTCTTCCCGATATTAAAGGTTGTCCTGAGAAAGAAATATATTCCCTTAGAAACGTTGATAGAACACGAAATAGTCCAGCCCGAGCCGTTGGTAAATAGTAGTAGTAGAATAGTTTTATTAGCGAAATAATCGAGATAATAGCACGGCAAAAGCACTGCTTGCAACAAGTAAAGAATAAAAGGGTGAAACCGTGTACCAAAACACTCCACACAATTATTCACACTACAAAATGGTTTCTAATCCCAAGGCAACAATTTAAGAATAAAGAAAAAGAAACGTAAATAACTTTCCTTAATCCATTTTGAAAGTATACCTACCAAGCAACTCCATACGTAGCTCTGATGCATCACGTATACGATAGAGGCTTAGGGATTCCGAATAGTGGGGAAAGCTTATCTTTTGGTAAGCTCTGCTAGGACCTAGTACGACACTCGTACACTTAACCCTTTTTCTCATTGACGCGTCGCTGCGATGCGTCGCGTATGCGTTTATCTTGCGTTGCATAGGCTACAGGTTGCGTAGCGTATCTTTCACACCTGCGCAAGAACGTGTCACGCTGGATGCGTATTTACGTTTTTCCTTTTTCGGTTTCTTGTGCCAAATTTTCATTACTTTCATCAATTAGTAAGTTTTTAATCACTTTTCTTCATCATTAGTAGGTTATTAAAGGTTAACTTCAGACATCGAGGTTGATATCGGATAATAACACCGAGGCGGTCATTGAAAATAACCTATCCGAGACGAAGGCGAAGTAGGTTGTGAAAATGGCCGTCGAGGCTGTTATTCTATTATGAACCGAGATGGAGGTATGTTAACTATTCTAACTTTTTCGAACAGAATATTCTTATACGAAGGACTTATTCTTCTTTTCTTGTACTTTTTTGCTAATGGGTTAGGGAATTTTATTTTAGTAAAGTAGCAACCCAAGCCTACTGTAGACCTACTAAAATGACTACTGCTGGGACCCAAGGCATTATCGATACAGTCTACTACTTTTTTGGCAATTCAGATGCCATCTAGCGGTCGTGAAAGCCTACTATAGATCTACTAAAGTGACTACCGTAGGCGTCGTGGAAGTAAAAAGTAAACAACAACAAAACCACGCGTTGGGCTCTAGAACAAAAACAGTGATCAATGCTGAATAACTAGCTTTCGGAAAGCAAGGAATAGTAGGATGGTGTTTCAGTTGACAAGTTGTATTTTCAGTGGAAATCTGATTGTGACAAGGTATGACCTACGGCATTGGCTGGTTGTCTAAGAGAGTAAGATGTTCTGTCATTTTTTCAACATTTATGTTATTTTCTGCTATTTTTTTGTGTGTCTTTTTACTGAAAGTATTGTTTCTAATCAATTTTTTAGAGGTCAGCTTCTGCTTTTCAGTATTTGAGGAAAATTGCTCGATGAATTCAGTATTTGAGGAAAAGGGCTCGATGAACGTCTGCGGAGGCTGATACGGCTTCATATCAGCCTCTCTGGAGGATGATACGAGGTCGTATAATCCTCCACAAAAGTAATTGTCATAATACAACTTCTTGTGGGACATACGAAGATATGCATTGCATACCTGTTCGAGAAAAATTATTCTCCAGTTTCTCTTCAAAAACTTCCATTTTTCACAGAAAAATCTGATGCGTAACGCGTTGACGCAACGCAAGAATAGAACCAAGGTTCTATGCAAGAATAACGCAAGAATAGAACCAAGGTTCTATTCTTGCGTTTTATTTATCTGCATAAGCAGAGCTCTGCGTTGCGTCGCCGCAACCGTGACGCAGAGGTTGCGTAGCTTATTGTGAAAGGACCTACTCTTCAGTGCGAAAACGGCTTTAATCCTAGTCTAATTCGCCCTTTTTTGCTTCGCGGCCAGTCCTGAATTAAACCCCGAGGATCCGTCTTGGCAGTGGAAGTTGGGGCACAACTCGCAACTTATCTTCCGGTATAGTGCGCTAGATAGAGGACCATACAACTTTGCATCACCCGTACAACCGAAACGTCTAAGAAAGACTGTAGCTCGAAAGACTAAATCAATATTATTCTTGATCCGTTGTCAGGGCGGGGGGAGGCCTGAAAGGAGCAGGGTTCGTCGGCAGGTGCCTACTTTGCCTTCTCGGTAAACCGGCTATGTTCGCGGCCGAAGAAAAATTGCTACATCGACTTGAAGATGAGGTGTTGACCTGGTGTTGACTAAACTTTATCCGATTATCTATCGCTGGTGACGTCACACGAAAAGTCAATATTTTCCATTTAATAGCGGAACTGATTGTCCCTAGAACGGTTTATAAGTGTAAACGTGTCCGAAAGCCTTCAAATCCTCGACATCGAAAACTGTCTAAAAGAAAGCATAATCTTCTCATGCGTTTTGGGCCACCAAATTTCGAATTCTAGACACCACAGGACCATCCTTCCGGACTTCGTTACACCCTCTCATGGACCTAACACGCGAAGCCAGACCGACCCAAAACCCAAGCTTGTTCCCCCGCATACGAAATCTTCACAAAGATACCTAAATTCGCTCGTTTTCCCTAAACATTTTAACTGTACTTCATTTATGTTCGTTTCGTATTTATTGTTTATTAATTTGTGTTTTATTTGAAATGTTAGTGAGTGTTTGTTTTTTTTATTCCCGCCCGTGTTAGCCTAGTGCTATTAGGGCTGAAATAAATTTGATTGATTGATTGATTGAGTAAAAGAATAATAGAGTATTGCAGTAGGCCTACCTACACGAGTATGACCTACTATAGTCAAAATCAAAAGTATGTCAAACCTACTCTCGCCAGTACAGCAATCATTTTGTCTGGATACAGCAGCCCCCCCCCCCAAATCATCAAATCCTACAACAAAATAAATTCCAACCTCTGAAAAGTCCAAACAAATCGATACGGAAACTCTGAGTGCTTTTCTTTACCTCAGTGCTTAATATAAAGTCATGAGTTGCGTTTTTGCAGATACCATGGTATCTGATACCACGGTCAAAAGGCGTTTTTGCAGTTATCGTGGTATCTGGCAAGTTATCGTGGTATCATATATTCAGATACCACGGTCCGGCCGTGGTAACTGGTCGTGTTATCTGAAATAGTCATCGCACTTTCATCAATTTTAGTCAAATTGGTGGGAAAGAAGTTTGGCCAGGATGTGACTGAATATATGTTTTTCTTTTGGGATGGCTACGAAAAACGCAATTTCGGCAATTGTCGTTTTTGCAGAGCAACCGTATATCAGATACCACGGTTACTGCAAAAACGACTAATTGCAGATCCAGTTACCGTGGTAACAGATACCATAGTATCTGCAAAAACGCAACTATTGTATTTGTGTTTGTATGTAAGAAAGTGAAATAAGTTATTGTGCTACGCTGGTTTATAATCTCCTCTCTACTGCCATTTCGCTTTGGCTCTAATTGTGCTTCGCCTCCGGGGACGCTTATTTCGACCAAATATTTAGGTCGAGAATAGATTTTTCGCTTAACATCAGCTTTTGATCGAAAACAACATTTTCCCATCCGGCAAAGAATTAGTAATGTTGAAAAAAAAACGTATTTTGAGTAGCCTGCGTTTCGATCACTATATTGCGAAGGGTTATACACGATAAATCCTGTATTCAAGGCAAAACCAACATATCTTTTTAAAGAAGCTAAGAAGTTCCTCTTAGTTCTTTTAGTGAGATTTCGAGTGAGATAAGCACGAAAGTGTCTTTTCCAAATCCAAGTTCCTGCAAGTGACGGGAAGATTTGACAGCTTTTAAATTCAGAAGAATGCGATAACATGAGTGGCATTTTCGTCAGTTGTGTTTGATGGTTTGCAATCAACTGTTTTTTGGAGAGACTGAGACAATGGGCAGTTTGTTGCCTGAGTTTCGGCCAGAGTTTTTGGCCGACCCAACACCATAATAAAATGATAGAAAGTGATAGAAAGATAGAAAGTCCTCTTTAGTTTCTTTAGTGATGTAAATCCAGATACCCAGAAAAAATATCAAGTTTCTTTCTTCTGTACATTTTCGCTGCGGGCTTATATTCTGCTCCATTTAAGATACTGGAAGCCGAATTTGCCTAAAAGGAGCCGGAAAATTCGGCAGTTACGCATTAGTGTGAAATTAATTGGCTTTAAAGGACCCCTCTTGCTTATTCTGCCTTTTATAATATGCCTAGGTCCCTTGTGGAATCATAAGCTTTTAAAATCCCTGCCTGTCTCCATTGTTTCGTTTTATGCCGAGGAATTCTTAGCGCTTTTCGGCCGTGTCGAGTTTTACCCCTGACACAACCTAACGTTTGCCGGAATCTTCAACGTCAGCTGACAACTCTTTCACACATATGGAAATGAGAATCTTCAGTTCTAGACAATTTTCATTTGCTTGGTTTTCCCACTTTTTAACCACGGCGCATTCAGTTTTCCAATGTTTTACGCCCAGCCGTCGCGTCGGAGAGCGGGAAAGCTGGATAGAGTCGACAGGTGCTAACAAGAAAATCTCTAAATTCAGGTGGAAAGTAATGTTATTTTCGAGAAACGTTTTTTTTATGCCTTTCATGTTGAAAAGATCATTTCTAATAAGAGTTGTGCTTTAATTAATAGGTGCCATTGTTTCCAGGCCCCGTTCGATCACAGCATTGTTGGCTGTATCCTCGAAGTTTCCCTCCAGTACTTCCATTTGACAAACTTTTTCTGGATGTTTGTCGAAGGTAAGTCGCACCGAAAGAAGATTAATGGAGAAAACGATCAGCAAATCGGAACGAAAAGCGATTTCCGAACTGGCTTTGTGTCGATAGATCTTTAAACTATGAATGAGTAGGCAGGCAATTAGTGAAACGTGGGCGGACCCATTCCATCTTCAAAGACGGGTACCGTGAAGGAGTCGTTCTTGCGGAAACAGACCTGTCAGGAGAAGAATTCAGCTTGAATTCAATATGGATGCCACATTTCCATTACGTACACTGTAAACTAAAATCCTGCAATATTTGCTACTGGTATTAATCTTGTCTTTAAAAAGATAATCTTATCTCTAATTCGGATTAATCTTGTCTCAGTAGAGATACGATTAATCCCAGTAGCAAATACTGCAGTTAACTTTAGTCCTTAATCGGAGAAACTTTTTACTGTGTAGTGTCAAGCTATTTACAGTAGTAGCAAGTTGTAACGCTTGTTTGCTATCATTTCTTCTGTCGTCGGCCAGTCTGTCGTTCGTATTTATCGCCTTCGGCTCGAGACAGCCCTTTCACTCTTCTCTTATAAGTAGCAGGCAAATACTCTTTGAGCCCAAGCTGACTGGGAAGCATATATTCAAAAAACATATATTAACTATTATCGGATACTTCAGCTACGATGCTTAAGAATCGTAGCTGACTTACCCGTTTTCAGCAATTGTTTGAATATATGATCGCAGTTTTGTTTTTATACCTCAAGCCTGAAGAGAACTGTTCCCAAGAAGGGACGAAATATTGCTCGAATAAATGTCAGTTGTCCGTTATCCGTTTAGCATGATCAAAGCTTGTTTGTCTTCAGCCCGTTCTCATTGGCCTTCGGTCCGTGGACGAGCTGTTGGTTCTGTGACAGCCGTTTTGCGTTTATCATAAAAATAACGGAGTAAAATAAAATTAAACAATAAAATAATAACATTATTTATAAAAAAAAATTACGGAGTAGTGGTTTCCTTCGAAACTGTCAGGCAAAGTAAAGAAGAGCTGGAAGCTCATATGTCACTTGCAAGGCTGGGTCAGAGGACGAAAGTAGGAACTCGTAAATTCGTGAGTTTGTTCTGATCATTTGAAGCAAAGCCCCTGAGATAAGAATGATCATGGGTCCTTAGAAATCACGAGAATGTATTATTCGTAAAAAACTATTTTATTTGTGCTTTTGGCCTTGATGATGGGTACTTTAAGGGCGCTAGAAATTCATCTGTAATGAACACTCTTGAAGCACAAATGATGATAAGCTCATTGGAATCATGAAAATGAGTATATTTTGGTCAGAATTATTGTTTGTACTTTAAGAAATTCACTTGTAAGCAAAATCCTCGAGGCAAAAATGATCATGGGCCCCTGGGGATCATGAATATATATCGTTTGGTTAAGTATTGTATTTGACTTTTCGGCTAAGAAACGCACTTTAAGGGTGCTAAAAATATTTTTTTGAGCAAAACCCTTGAGATAAAATGTATACTTTGCTTAAAAGTATGTTTAGTACTTTATGGTTAGAATTAGTACTTTAAGGTTAGGATTAGTACTTTAACGGATGGTCGGATTTGAGAAGTGACATTTTCTAAACCAATCTTGTCAAGTTTCTAATGTTCAAGCCAAGTTTCATCGCCCTAGCACATCTGGAAGTACCTTAATTCGCGATCACCGGAATCCGCCCCCCCCCCACCAACTCCCCTCACAGTGCCTGAACCCGGTCCGGTTTCGTCACTGACGTATCTAGTTCTTGTCCTTGTTCTTCCCACCAAGTTTCATCCCAATCGCTCCACTTTAAGCGTGTCACAAGATTTCCGGTCCCCCCCCCCCCCACACATTCATCAGATCCGACCCGGACTTAAAACGGGACATCCGAGACATGGGCCTTTCCAAATATCAAGTTTAGTTAAGATCCGACCACTGGTTAAAAAGTTATACATACCTCAAGATTCCAGATTCCCCCTCCCTCCACTCCCCCACGATGATTGGGTCGGGGAACTGATTATTTCTAAGTCTATCGTGTCAAGTCTCTAATTCAAGCGAAATTTCGTCGTCCTAGCACATCCTTAACCTTAACTCGCGATAACCAGAATTCCGGACCCCCCCCCCCCCCTTTAACTCCCCCCACGGTGCCCGAATCCGATCCGGTCCTGACGTATCTAGTTCTTGTGCGTGTCCTTCCCACCAAGTTTCATCCCAATCGCTCCACTCTAAGCGCGTCACAAGATTTCAGGTTCCCCCCTCAACCCCCCCCCCACATTCTTCGTATCCGCCGGACTTTAAATAGGTCACCAGACACACGAAATCTTCCAATATCAAGTTTCGTTAAGATCCGATCACCCGTTCCAAAGTTATATATTCCTCAAAATTCTGGATTCCCCTCCCCCCACTCCCCCAGTGGTGGTCAGATCGGGAACTTGACTAGTTCCAGGTTGATCTGGTCGGATCCCTGACGTGCCTGCCAAGTTTCATTGTCCTAGCCCACCTGGAAGTAACTTAACTCCGTATCACCGGAATTCCGGACCCCCCCCCTCCAACTCCCCACAGTGAACGAATCTGGTCCGGTTCTGTCAACGATGCACCTAGGGCTTGTGCTTGTTCCTCCCACCAAGTTTCATCCCGATCGCTCCACTCTAAGTGTGTCACATGATTTCCGGTTCCCCCCTCTTTCTCCCCCCCCCCCCCATATTCATCGGATTGGGTCCGGACTTGCCGTGAGTGGGCAAGTGCTACCAGTTAGCCAGAGTGGGTAATTAAGGGCCTATGTAAACTTGATTAGGTATTGTGGATCTTCATTCTACCATTTAGCCCAAAATTGTACTGTTCATACTTAAGCAACTGTTCAAATAAGCACATCTTAAGCTGTATTGTGATTTTCTTAAACTTCAGTTGACAAGTCAGCACTCCGTAGAATAACCTGGTGTTTGAGTTTCAACTTGATCGCTGCCCTACCCCCGCCTTCGTGTGAATCATTGGCTGGGATCCAAGATTTCAAGCATGAAAGATTCCTGTTTCGTGCATGAAATCAACCAATAGTAAGAAATAGCATAAAAGTACTAGCCATTGAAAACATTTGCTACGTGAACCATCCGAACAAAGTCTGTATCGAAACCTGGACTTCCTAGTAGTAATCCTTATCTTTAGCTTCTACTTGACACAAACCCACCCTCTCTTGTAAGGCACTGTTAAAACCAGCCAAGATTTCAGGCATGGAACATTTTTGTCTTACTTAGCAGCCAATTTCAAGCAAGAACAGGGTTAAAAGTGAAAGGAGACATGTAAATACTCACAAGGACGTGATTATTACCACTATGATATTTAAAAATCATCGACATTACATTAAAAGTTATCCAGCTCATTTTGTTCGTGGAAGGAAATTGAGAATCCCATCGTCGGTGAACCGCAGCGGCAAGAAAAGGGGTTAGCCACTTGCGAATAGAAACCTGAAGGAGGTGAATCTACGTGATTTTTTCGGTGTTTCTGACACTTTCGTGGAATGAAAAGTTTGCTGATATCATGATACACAGAGAGTAGTTAGTTTTAAGCAGGATCACCGTTAAACAACAAGAAACATTGCTTATCCTTGGACTTCTAACTTTACAGTGTGGACGTTCAAACTGGGACATTTTTTGGTATCCCAAAACGTAAGTGGAGCAATACCTATGATTTCGTAAAAGTTGTCCGTCTGTCCGTCTGTCTCTGAGCATGATAACTCTCAAAGGGAATGACATATTTTGATGAAACTTACTTGTGAGAATTCTTTCGGTCAAGGGACAGGTCGAGTTCATAGATAGGCGCTGTAGCCCTACATTTAGGGTCTTACGAATCCTGGAACCCCGGAACTCCGGACCCTCCGCCACCGGACCGAGTGGCTACACGAAAACTGGACCCTCACACACGAAAACTGGAACGAGCGGCTCGGGGGACGAAATAATAACGTATCACACGAATCCTGGAACCTCACTATATTCGTATTAAAGCGCTCCATAATTTTCCGGACCCTCCTTACGAGTCCATTTTCTCAAATCAGTTCGTAACCTTCCACGGCATAACATTCGCGCATGTGCTACCGGAGTTTTACTTTACACGAATCCTGCACCCTGCCACTTGCGACACTCCAGATGTAGCTAGTGCGTTATAGTAGTGCTATGGTAGTTTTTCAGTTCGTGATCTGCCAGAGCGTTCCACTGAACAAGTGTTACCACAGTTTTAGTTCACACGAATCCTGGACCCTGTTGCTTGCGACATTCTAGATGTTTTAATTATGTAGCGTTGTGTTATTGCCACGATAGTGCTGAAGGACTTATATTCTGATCATTCTGGAGAGCAATAGACTGAAGCCCGATCGACGTTTACCGGAACAGTTACTGAACCCCGATCCGGAACAGTTTCACCATGTTTTAATCAATAGTTTTACTTCACACGAATCGTGGACCCTGTACCTTGCGACATGCATTATATTGTACTAATTAGCCGTCTTGCGATACGGTGCCGAACTAAGACAACATATCGTGAGACAGGAAAACTATTGATTTTGCGGGGATTTTGCGCCAGTCTTGATAGTTTGTATAGTCTTTGGGACTATACAAACCTGGACCTGGACCCTGTAACTTCGGGCACTCTCACCCATCAGCAAAGCGACTCGGATTGTGTAGTACGCAGAAAAACTTGAGCGGGAAACTCTTCGGGATTTTTCAACTTTTATTTAGGAATGTATAAAACGTGTAGTCGTACGAAAATATAAAACAGTTGCGCACATAATCAGGCTAGACACCTAAGACCTGACCATAAAATGGTCACACTTAAAATAAATTCGTTTTTAAACACAATTGGCCACACTTTAAAAAGTTTCTCCTACATCGGACTTTAGTGTTGCACATCACCGAATTCAGAGAGTTAAAATCCGAATTCGGAGGCTTCAAATCCGATACAGGATTAAAACGCTGGAATGAAAAATACTGCAGATTAAGTTATCTTAATCTGCAGTATTTTGCATTCCAGCGTTTTAATCCTGAATCGGATTTTAACTGCCCGAATTCGGATTTTAACTCTCCGAATTCAGAATCAGAATCGCCGAATTCGGTGATGTGCAACCACGAAAGTCCGATGTAGGAGAGACTTTTTACAGTGCAGCCAAGGATGACTCTTCCCATTTTTACATGGTCGGTGCCCATATTGAGCGGTCCTAGAGTCGGTGGCGTATCCTGCATTGCACTTTTTTGGGATCCCAAAACGTAAGTGACGGATACCTATGAATTTGATCGTCTGTTAGCACGATAACTCTCGATGTGGTTGAGATATTTGTTCAAACATGGTGTGAGGATCATTCTGGTCAAGTACAGGTTAAGTTCGTAGATGGGTCTCTAGCTCTATGTTTAGGGATGAAGGAGGGGGTTTCAAATGAAGGGGCGAACAAAAAATTTGTTAATGCCAATGAGATTGTCGATTTAGATGTAGTTACACATGCTGAATCCAAATCTGACGCCGGACAATTAGATCGCCCGGAATCCGACCAGAATCGGAAATTTGGAGGAAGATAAAGTTGTTCCTGAAGCTTATCATAGGGTCGACATAGAGGTATGGAGACCATGCTGAATCCAAATCTGAAATTTATTTTGACGCCGGACAACTAGTTCGCCCGAAAAACGGCCAAAAACTTGAAATTTGTATGTAAATACATAATATTACCCTATGATCCCTATCAGGAAGTATATTAACAATTCACCGATGTGATCCCATCGAAACCTTTGGTCTTGCTGTGTCTCGGCTCACCAATACAAAGCCTGTAGGTTATCTTACTATACTGCCAAAAAAATCTTGCAGTATTGACTACTGGCATTAATCGTATCATTATTTAGATAAGATTATCCCTAATTCGGATTAATCTTATCCCGATAGAGATATGATTATCTGTTCGTGTTTGTTTCTAGTAAAGATTCGGATTTTGAAGTATCGAGCTTTCTTTTTACTAGAAGTGAAAGATCAGGTTATTATCAGCTAAGGGTTTGCAGGAAAACAAAGCTCATTCAAAGCTCTTAAGCGCCTGACCGTCGCTCGTCTTGACACTTCACGGACTAGGTTAATTTACTATGGTGTTTTTGGGATCCCAAAACGTAAGTGGAAGGATACCTATGAAATTGTCCGTCTGTCTGTGAGCACGATAACTGTCGAAGGGAATGAGATATTTGATGAAACTTGGTGTGAGGAATCATTGGGTCAAGGGTAAGGTCAAGTCAAGGGGTCCAATTAAGGGACAAACGAAATATTTTTAAACTGCTAATTCGATAGTCGATTATGGTGTAAGAAGGCATGCTGAGCACGATATTGAAAACCATTTTCTCGCCCGACAAGTAGTTCGTCCGGAATCTGACGAAAACCGGAAAGGTTGTTAAAAGTAAGTTTTATTCGAAATTGATTTAGGGGTAAGGAGACATGCTGAACACGATGGTGAAAACCATTTTCTGGCCGAACAAGTAGTTCGTCCGGAATCCGGTGAAAACCGGAAAGTTTGTTAAAAGTCTGAACACGATGGTGAAAACCATTTTCTCGCCGAACAAGTAGTTCGTCCGGAATCCGGTGAAAACCGGAAAGTTTGTTAAAAGTAAGAGTTTCATTTGAAGTTGATTAAAAGTTCGCTTTAGGGGTAAAATGCCATGCTAAACACTATGGTGAAAAACAGTTTTCTTGCCATACAATTAGTTTGCCCGGAATCCGGCCAAAACCGCAAAATTTGTTAAAAGCAAAAGTTTGATTATATGACAGATTCAGGGGTAAGAAGAGAGGCTGAGAGGAGAATTAGTCCGGGATCCGGTTGCAACCGGATTTTTTTTTATTTAAAGTAGGTTAGATGTTCTTTATAGGGATAAGGAGATACGCAGGATTCGTTTCTAAATTTTCTTTTTTTGCTGGACTAGTAGTTCGCACGAAATTCGGGTGAAACCGGAAACTTGGCAGATGTAAAGCAGGAAGTCTCGGCCAGTATCGTCAAAATACATATGGCTTACAGAGGTATATCTGAACTTGGTTTTCTCTGATGATTAGCCTGGCGAAGACAAGACACAATTGTCTGAATGAAATATTAGATTTTTGGGATCCCATCGACACCTTTGGTCTTGTTATTACTTATGGTGAGTGCACGGTAACTGAAATGTTGCTGCTCAGCAGCTACTGTACGACATACGAGAACGAGATTACAATTGCTAGACACAACCAGAGTGTTTCCTATTTCTTATGATGCTTTTTCATTGCTTCCTCGATTTCTTTGAACAGTTCCTCCTCATCTGGTGATACTAGCTTCCTCTTGCTCATCTCCAATCTGGTCCTCTTCGGTCTCCGCATGGAAATATCTGCCTCTGGTCGTATCCGCTTTCGCCTCGAATGATCTCTAATGGAACTGCAAAAAAAATTGCGGCTGGTACAACCAACTTCGTCCTAATATGGCGAATATTTTTTCAATATATGACCAGCTCAGGAAGACCTCTGAATTTGGAAACATTTAAGTTAACACTTTTTCACATGCGCATGTTTGCTCATGCAGCGTACTATTGCTTTGACTCTCTGCGAGAATAAACAACCTAGGAGAACGAACTTCTTTCGTATAGCCTCGTGTGACCAAGCGGACTGAGTCGTAGCAAGAATTTAGCACGGCATTTAACTTAAATTTTACATGCCGGGTTTACCACTACCATTGCCAGCAGCGATACCGCTATGCCGACCGGTAGAAACAGCTCACTTCGCTATGTATCAAAGAAGCTCATTCACGTAGATCATGTATTGTTTCTGGTGCTGCAATTAAGAACAGCTGCATTGTTGATCTGCTCAAGGTTAACGCCCTACAAGGTCTCTGCCAGCACGTAACTACTAGGCTGCCTGCCTACCATGCGTAAACGGTCACGCCACGCATAGGCTTTAGCTAAATTATGCCACAGCATACGAAATTCATGACAAACGTGATAAGATAGGCTTTCAATGAGAAATGAGCATACTAAGCCAGTGCTGACAGGCACGACTATAGTCCACAGTACACGTAAAACTTAAGTCTTTCGTGCTTTTTGCAGCAAAGCTGCATTACTTGATGTGCCCATGAGTTAAAGGGTCCTACGGTACAAGAGAAGAAAAATATGCCAAAATGAAATTCAAAAGAAACGTAACGACGGAGTAAAAAGTCAGCAACTCGAGCACCTCTACTCCATGACGTATTTTCTTTCAAAATGTTCACGCGCTTCTTTTCGTTTGCACACACTCCCCATCTTGCGGCAGAGCAATTTTCTTTAGTCGTACCGGAAGTAACAACCTATTTGGCTATCCAACGTTGAAAATCTGCTCTCTTCGATGAAGTCGGACCTTAGGATGTACAAACATAATGAAAGATTCTGAAACGAAATCGATGGGACATTATCCGATGATTGTTAGTCAATAAATTGTGATATTCACCTAGTAACGTCTGTAGAGCAGACTTCACAGTCATTTTCCTGTTGCCTGCTACATCTTACATGGTATGCAGCACGGCACTTCGGGCATGTGATCTATAAAAGAACAATGAACTAATTGGTGCAGTGTTTTTGTGTTCGTGTTCCCCACCAGGCCGGAGACTCGCTGACCTTTCAGTCATTCCGATTATTCTAACTTAGCTTTCAGTTCCAGTAAAGCTGGTAAAAAATAAGTTCTTATGATATAAAAGGGCCGCCGCGAGCCTTAAATAATCAGGAAGACGTAACAAATCTTCGTCAGATAGCACTTCGTGAATAAATATATGGTCTCTAAGCCCTCTAAACTAGATACCATTGGGAGATTATTTGAGATGAACTAATGGGATGAGTCAAGGTCAACCTCGTGTCATACGTTCTTTGTTGTAAAACTATTCCCATGCAGAACATTTAACACAATATCCGAGATAGAAAAAAAAGTGATGCAAGGTTGCCGGGCCAGTTCTCCACATTCCAGCCCAAACCACTTACTTTGAGAAAAATATTATATGTTCAAGGGCTATGTGAAAATAAGAGAGGAAAATTCCACAGGGTGGGTAAACTAAGACATGGCGAATCGGTTGTCTTTGTTGAATATCTCTGGACCAGCTCTGGACACTCATTCCAGTTGTCATGAAGGGAAAATGCTATTAATTATCTTCTACAGTTTCAGGTCACCAGACATAACTGACAATAATTTTATTGATGAGTGTGTTGGTTACACCGTGTAGTTGACCAGTACCGCTGTACGCTGCAGAGAATGATAAACATGTGTTCAATATCAATTCTGAAGGATTGATGGTAAACAACTGTCCATGACACCTTGCAAGCTGGAATCCATCTGCTTCATCGCAATCGTGTTAGGATTGAAATTAAACTTAGATAAAAGCCAGAATGCAAGCTGACCATACCAAGTGAATGGAAATGGTATGCCCCTGATTGTACAGCGATTGGCTACACCCGATGTTCAACATGTCTCGCTGTACGCTGCAGAGAATGATAAACATGTGTTCAATATCAATTTTGAAGGATTGATGGTAAACAACTGTCCATGACACCTTGCAAGCTGGAATCCATCTGCTTCATCGCAATCGTGTTAGGATTGAAATTAAACTTAGATAAAAGCCAGAATGCAAGCTGACCATACCAAGTGCATGGAAATGGTATGCCCCTGATTGTACAGCGAATGCAAGGGAAATTAAAGCTGCTTATGGTGTAACAAACCACTTACTTTGAGAAAAAAATTATATTATACTACTAATTTTTATATGTTCAAGGGCAATGTGAAAATCAGAGAGGAAAATTCCACAGGGTGGGTAAACTAAGACATGGCAAATCGGTTGTCTTTGTTGATATATCTCTGGACCAGCTCTGGACACTCATTCCAGTCGTCATGAAGGGAAAATGCTATTAATTATCTTCTACAGTTTTAGGTCACCAGACAAAACTGACAATAATTTTATTGATGAGTGTGTTGGTTACACCGTGTAGTTGACCAGTACCGCTGTACGCTGCAGAGAATGATAAACATGTGTTCAATATCAATTCTGAAGGATTGATGGTAAACAACTGTCCATGACACCTTGCAAGCTGGAATCCATCTGCTTCATCGCAATCGTGTTAGGATTGAAATTAAACTTAGATAAAAGCCAGAATGCAAGCTGACCATACCAAGTGAATGGAAATGGTATGCCCCTGATTGTACAGCGATTGGCTACACCCGATGTTCAACATGTCTCGCTGTACGCTGCAGAGAATGATAAACATGTGTTCAATATCAATTTTGAAGGATTGATGGTAAACAACTGTCCATGACACCTTGCAAGCTGGAATCCATCTGCTTCATCGCAATCGTGTTAGGATTGAAATTAAACTTAGATAAAAGCCAGAATGCAAGCTGACCATACCAAGCGCATGGAAATGGTATGCCCCTGATTGTACAGCGAATGCAAGGGAAATTAAAGCTGCTTATGGTGTAACAAACCACTTACTTTGAGAAAAAAATTATATTATACTACTAATTTTTATATGTTCAAGGGCAATGTGAAAATCAGAGAGGAAAATTCCACAGGGTGGGTAAACTAAGACATGGCAAATCGGTTGTCTTTGTTGATATATCTCTGGACCAGCTCTGGACACTCATTCCAGTCGTCATGAAGGGAAAATGCTATTAATTATCTTCTACAGTTTTAGGTCACCAGACAAAACTGACAATAATTTTATTGATGAGTGTGTTGGTTACACCGTGTAGTTGACCAGTACCACTGTACGCTGCAGAGAATGATAAACATGTGTTCAATATCAATTCTGAAGGATTGATGGTAAACAACTGTCCATGACACCTTGCAAGCTGGAATCCATCTGCTTCATCGCAATCGTGTTAGGATTGAAATTAAACTTAGATAAAAGCCAGAATGCAAGCTGACCATACCAAGTGAATGGAAATGGTATGCCCCTGATTGTACAGCGATTGGCTACACCCGATGTTCAACATGTCTCGCTGTACGCTGCAGAGAATGATAAACATGTGTTCAATATCAATTTTGAAGGATTGATGGTAAACAACTGTCCATGACACCTTGCAAGCTGGAATCCATCTGCTTCATCGCAATCGTGTTAGGATTGAAATTAAACTTAGATAAAAGCCAGAATGCAAGCTGACCATACCAAGTGCATGGAAATGGTATGCCCCTGATTGTACAGCGAATGCAAGGGAAATTAAAGCTGCTTATGGTGTAACAAACCACTTACTTTGAGAAAAAAATTATATTATACTACTAATTTTTATATGTTCAAGGGCAATGTGAAAATCAGAGAGGAAAATTCCACAGGGTGGGTAAACTAAGACATGGCAAATCGGTTGTCTTTGTTGATATATCTCTGGACCAGCTCTGGACACTCATTCCAGTCGTCATGAAGGGAAAATGCTATTAATTATCTTCTACAGTTTTAGGTCACCAGACAAAACTGACAATAATTTTATTGATGAGTGTGTTGGTTACACCGTGTAGTTGACCAGTACCGCTGTACGCTGCAGAGAATGATAAACATGTGTTCAATATCAATTCTGAAGGATTGATGGTAAACAACTGTCCATGACACCTTGCAAGCTGGAATCCATCTGCTTCATCGCAATCGTGTTAGGATTGAAATTAAACTTAGATAAAAGCCAGAATGCAAGCTGACCATACCAAGTGAATGGAAATGGTATGCCCCTGATTGTACAGCGATTGGCTACACCCGATGTTCAACATGTCTCGCTGTACGCTGCAGAGAATGATAAACATGTGTTCAATATCAATTTTGAAGGATTGATGGTAAACAACTGTCCATGACACCTTGCAAGCTGGAATCCATCTGCTTCATCGCAATTGTGTTAGGATTGAAATTAAACTTAGATAAAAGCCAGAATGCAAGCTGATCATACCAAGTGCATGGACATGGTATGCCCCTGATTGTACAGCGATTGGCTACACCCGATGTTCAACATGTCTCGCTGTACGCTGCAGAGAATGATAAACATGTGTTCAATATCAATTTTGAAGGATTGATGGTAAACAACTGTCCATGACACCTTGCAAGCTGGAATCCATCTGCTTCATCGCAATCGTGTTAGGATTGAAATTAAACTTAGATAAAAGCCAGATTGCAAGCTGACCATACCAAGTGCATGGAAATGGTATGCCCCTGATTGTACAGCGATTGGCTACACCCGATGTTCAACATGTCTCGCTGTACGCTGCAGAGAATGATAAACATGTGTTCAATATCAATTTTGAAGGATTGATGGTAAACAACTGTCCATGACACCTTGCAAGCTGGAATCCATCTGCTTCATCGCAATCGTGTTAGGATTGAAATTATACTTAGATAAAAGCCAGAATGCAAGCTGACCATACCAAGTGCATGGAAATGGTATGCCCCTGATTGTACAGCGATTGGCTACACCCGATGTTCAACATGTCTCGCTGTACGCTGCAGAGAATGATAAACATGTGTTCAATATCAATTTTGAAGGATTGATGGTAAACAGCTGTCCATGACACCTTGCAAGCTGGAATCCATCTGCTTCATCGCAATCGTGTTAGGATTGAAATTAAACTTAGATCAAAGCCAGAATGCAAGCTGACCATACCAAGTGCGTGGAAATGGTATGCCCCTGATTGTACAGCGAATGCAAGGGAAATTAAAGCTGCTTACGGTGTAACAAACCACTTACTTTGAGAAAAATATTATATTATGCTACTAATTTTATATGTTCAAGGGCTATGTGAACACAGGACAGGAAAATTCCACATGGTGGGTAACTGGGTAAACTAAGAATGTTGTTGTTGTTGTTCTTAGAAGATGACAAACGCAAAAGAAATAAATTGCGCATGGTTTAGTCAGGCATCGGTCGAATCGTTGGCACATCAGGTTATTTTTTGGGCAAGAAACGAAATCATGCAAACATTTGTTGGGAAAAACTCTGAAGAAATAAAATTCTGCATGCTTTTGTTGTGCCTCAGTATTCTCACTGGAAGAAATAAATTTGCAATATCTGTGGTGGGCGTCTGTTGACTCGTCGGCACACTGAGTTCTTTTTAAGCAAGAATGAAATCCTGCAAACATTTGCCAGGAAAAACACTGAAAAAACTGAATTATGCATGCTTTTATCGGGCATTGGTATTCTCAGCGGCATATTGGGGTCTTTTAATACTTTTGCTTGACGTAATACCCAAATTTGGCATTGCCATGATAGTGGTTGTTTGAAATAAATTTGTTATGTTCGTTACATAAGGAATCCAGAAGAAATAAAATTAGTATGCTTTTGTCGGGCCTTGGGCGACTCGTCGGCACATCCAGGGCACATCCGGTTCTTCTTATAATTACGAAATCAAATTTTGCAAACCCTGTTGAACGCACTCGCTAAGTTCAAGTCTCATCTGCACAAGGGGTTATTTAAACACATCAGTAGTCTAGCTGAGTAAAACACAGAAAAAATCAAATGCTCGATGGTTTTGCCTGGTATCTATATTCTCGTCGGAAGAACTGGTTCTTTTCTTAAAAAAAAAAAAAAAAAAACTCTGTGAATTTTTATCACGCGCATCCCTAAAGTTCAAGTCACGTCGGTACATTGGCGTCTGTATACACGTAAAAACTATAGTTCTTTACAGTATTTTTGAGCAAAAACCCTGTTCCTTTCACATCATATTTTTAATAACTCATAACTATGTGACGGACATCTTCTAGAACTTGGAAAAAATCACAATTTGCGGTAGAAGAAACTTGATGCCATTTGTATCATCCACTATTACACTGAGCATGGCTAGTCCTAATTCTAAAATTACAAACAGCTGTTGCGCAATCTGGGTGAATCAAATGGGGAGTGGGGGAGAATTAGGCTAGGCTAATCAATTAACTGAGCTGCCAGCCTGGTCCACTCAAGGCGTAGAAAATCACAGAGAGAATCATCATCACCTCTACCATTAAAAAAAAAATGGACAAACTTAGCTACACCATTAAACACGTGCTTTTCTTCTTTTCAGCTACTTCTTGGTAAATTCTTTTCTTCTGTTTATAAACGGCGTAATAGTAAATACGTAATAGAGTAAAAGCGCTCGATTCACTGTGTTTTTAATTTTAAAGTGCGCTCGAATCGGGAAGCTCGTTGGGTTCCAATTCTGCGTGAACTTCACTATTTCATTTGGACCCAGTCACAAATGTACAGCACTTTTCTTCTGTCGCGCACTTTTCTTCTGTCGCCCTTAAAGTAAAAATCTCTCTGGGGAACCATCAAGAACCTTAATATTCCAAAGAGGCCTTTTACTTTCTGATAGGTCTATCCCGCTACACGGGTTAGTGTGTCTAAACGATATTCTGGAAGAAGCGTCTTCGTTGTGTAGGAATAAACGTCAGGCTTCACCACTCAGACTCCCCGGAATCTGGGATCCGTATTAGGTGACAGTTGTTTGCAGTTTGAGGGAAAATGAAAATCTTGTAGATCTTTCTTTCATCTACCACTATCATAAACGGACTGGAAGAAAATGGGAACCCAGATTCCGGGCGAAAAATCTGAGCAGTGGTACCCACTTTATATGGAAAAATCCTGCTTGGAAAAAAAACAATAAAAAAAAGTGAAAATTTAGGGGAGCGGCTACACATGCAGCTGCACAAATGTCGTTCCTTACTCGAGTTTGAGCAAAATAGGGGACGAAGACAAAAGTTACCTTACCAGTCAAAAGTTGCTCCGACTTAGTCAGACAGAACACGCGTTGTCGAGTCGGCTTCGTAAGAAGTGTCATGAAAATTATGGAGAGCCTGTATGAACAGAGCGAGGGTCCAGTATTCGTGTGTTACAAACTTAGCCACAAATTTACTTCCATGGATCTAGGACCCCTGAATTAGTATCCATAACTTTCGAAATATATGAGACGTTGGAATTTGCAAGTTCCAGGATTCGTGTGACATGAGACCGCAACAAAGGGGTGAATAACAACACGCCAGGGGGAGAACCTATAAGCAATCCGGGATCTTAGGCTGTTGCTCACCAAAATGATCTTAGAAAAAGGACTTTCAGCACTATCATAGCTCTAAAATAACGCACTAGCTACATTGAATGTCGCAAGTGACAGGGTCCAGGATTCGTGTGAACTAAAACTGCGGCAACACTTGTTCAGTTGTACGCTCTGGCAGATTAGGAACTGACTTCTTGGAATAATGCACTTTCTAAATGCGACGATGATGATCATATTAATCTGAGTTGTACCTAAAAGGGCCCGCCTCGTAAGGAGGGTCCGGAAAATTATGGAGCGCTTTAATACGAATATAGTGAGGTTCCAGGATTCGTGTGATACGTTATTATTTCGTCCCCCGAGCCGCTCGTTCCAGTTTTCGTGTGTGAGGGTCCAGTTTTCGTGTAGCCACTCGGTCCGGTGGCGGAGGGTCCGGAGTTCCGGGGTTCCAGGATTCGTAAGACCCTACATTTAGGGGAGGGGGAGGAGTTTCAAATTAAGGGGCTAACAAAATATTTTTAATAGGCAATGGGATAGTCGATTTAGGGGTAAGGAGACATGCTGAACACGAATATGAATTCCAAACCGGAAAACTTGTTAAAAGTGAAAGTTAGATCTGAAGATGATTAAATGTTCTGTTCAGCACTAAGAAGACATGCTGAATCCGTATATGACAATCATTTTCTACCCAGACATAGTTCGCCCGGGATCCGGTGGAAAGTGAAAACCGGACAATTTCATAAAAGTTAAAGTTTTATCTGAAGTTCATTAGAGGTTCGATATAGGGTAAGGGGATTTGCTGAATTAGTTTTTTAGCTAAATTTTTTTGCCGGACAAGTAGTTAGGCCAGAATTCGGCTGAAACCGAAAATGTGACAGAAGTACAAGGCAGGGAAGTTTTGATCAATTTCGTCCAAGTGGATATGACGAATAGGTGTAAATACACAAGCTGAATCAATACCTGAACTTAGTTTTCTCAGATGATTAGCCAATGGCTTTATTCTGTTAATAGTAAAAACATTCAAGGAGTCTGGCCAAGACCGGGTATATACAAGACCAATTGCCTGGATCAAATATTAAATTTTTGAGATTCCGTCGAAACCTTTGGTCTTGTCTCCTAGGAACTCTTTTAGCATTTTTTGTCTACTCTTTTGTTTCAAACTATTTAAGTTTAGCGTTATTAGTTTTTTCGTATTTTTCTGCATTCATCTGTGTTCTCATTTTCTGATATGCCGCGGCTTTCGTGTCCTTCTTCCAGTTCTACATTTTTCTCTGGGGTTCCTGACTTCCTCGTTTTCTTCGTAGCTTGTTCTTAATGTGATCCGACGGATGAGTCGAGATCGGCCGCGTCTGCGAGGCCTTGTAGAATTTCACAAGTGTACTGCGTATTGATTTCTTCAGTCTGCATAGCTTGTGTGATCCCATCTACCATAGTTTCTACTGCTGAAATTCTCGTTTCCACCTCTGTCCCAGTAGATTTACTTCCTACATCCATCCTTCGGCTTTTCTTTCTTATGAATTTTTTTCTCCCTCTCGTCATCGTACCACTTGGCTCCTTCTCTTCATCTGTTCCTTCATTCCTTCATATCCTTTCTTTTTTGCTTCTCTTTCGCTATCACGCAGTTCCCTAGATTTTCTTTCTTATTCTTTATGAGCTTCTGCTTTCGCAATCTCTATTTCCAGATTAATTCTGTTCTCTGTATCCTGACTGTACACAAGACCCACAGGTTGTCTTGGCTGCAAAAATGGGAATTCGTTGTTTGCTGTCGAGGTTCGGCTGTTTTTGATACGTAGTTGTGCGCCAACGACTAGTAATACTCTTGATGACTGACTCTTCTTGCCGATGCAAAATCGCCTTGTACCTAGCGGAAGAGCCTGAAGCGGCATCACAGCCGCTCCAGAACATATCCGTGATTGGTTAACTCAGGATTGAGTTGTTGAGTTTGAGTCTTTATAAGTGCTGTGTTTTCTCGTTCTTCCCGAGGATCACTGGGGTGTTTTGGAGTGTTATCGGCGTTTCAACACAGTTCTGCGTTCTGCGCGATAGTAGGGAGGTTGCACCGCCCGCATTTTTTAATTTGGCCGTCGTACCAGACACGCATTCTCATCCCGTATTACGAAGGACGGGATATTTTCAGTGATGTGTACGGTCAGTGATAGCCTAGTTTTCGCAGTTTCGAGATAACCTTCTCCGTTGTGCGTTTCCTTCTACAACTTACGACTCTTCTGTAGCGATCCATTTCCTCGTTTACCACGTTGGGATCCATTTCGAACGGCATTTTCACACGGTTGGTCTTTTTTCGCATTTTTCAACTTTAACGTATCATACTTTTCCCTTGTTTTCTAAGATCAGTGTCAGTCTTGGGCCATCTCTAGGAAGTATTCTAGCTCTTTAATACTTTAGAATTTAACATATAAATTCCTTTTGTATCGTAAGTTTGATGAATCTATTCCTACGGTGTGTTCCTTTCGAATTCCTTTTGTATCGTAAGTTTGATGAATCTATTCCTGCGATGTGCTCCTTTCGAAGCCCGTTGCTCTTCAGCCATCGATGAATCTGGAGCACCGAATGTATTTCTTGCTCCTGAAAATCCTCGAAGCTCAGAAAAGCCGTGGTTTTCTCTGGTACTTGAATACTGTTCTTCCGTTTTCCATATTTATCCACTATCCTACTTTTTTTCTATTTTACCAACACAGTACACTAAGCTAACCTACCAATCAAAACGATTATCAAAACAATCTGGCGCTCACCCAAACTTGATCGTTGCAATGACTTTGCATGTGCACACAACAATTGCCCATTCGAGACTGGGGTTGTTAAAGTTTAACTGAAAGGGCTGAGAAAGGAAAATCCAGTTACCCATCACTCATTCGCTTAAAGAGGCTTGAAGACCCGATGAAAATGCGTTACTTTGTTGCTCCGCTGTTCACGAATAATATATGGAATGGTGATATATGGAATAATAATGGAATTTCCCTGTCGATTTGTGGTACCTCTCTGCGCTTGTACCTGTGTTGTATGCTTGACATAAAAGATTTACGAGAAATAAGTGTTCGTACAGTGAGCAGTAATCACCTAGTTCACAGCTGGCCACTGAAACGCCGCGTTTCTGTTGAGATTCAAGTTTTCCGCGTTCATAGAGATATTCTGAACGTCATACTAAAGTAAATAGTGAAAAATAGAAAAAAATCTCTTTACACAGTCCAAATAATGCAGTATATTCAACTAAATGATACAAAAATAAGTTAGCTTTTCAGTTAAACTTTAATAAGCGTTACTTATTTTATGCTTATTGCTAATTGAACTCTATTATGTAGCATATTGTTTGTTCAAATGTATACAACGGATACGTCAGCTACAATGCTTCATCAACGATATGTCGGCCGTTCTTGGCAAGGGTCCTCGTCAGGCTGTCAATCTTCAGGTCCAGCGTCGGGGAAGGAAACAAACCTGTAATAAATAACTGAAGCTTCTACCGACTATAACTATCTTATTCGGGCAAATTACTTTCAAATACCACCGTAGGGAAAAAGACTAGTCCTGGATTTAATTTTGGACACGGCCGCTGTTTGTCACCGTTGGTCACGCCGTTGGTCACGATTGAGGCGATGACAGGAAAGTTTTTTTCTGTATTTTGATCATCTTCGGTTTTGATATTGAAAAGGGACTGAAATACAAAAAAAACCTTTACTGTCATCGCCCCAATCGTGCAGCAAAAACAGCGGCCGTGTCAAAAATTAAATCTCAGCACTAGTTTTTTCCCGACAGCGGTATTTGAAAGTAATTTCCCCAATAAGATACCTATAGTCGGTAGAAGCTTCAGTTATTTATTACAGGTTTGTTTCCTTCCCCGACGTTGGACCTAAGATTGACAGCCTGACGAGGACCCTTGTCAAGAAGGGCCGAAATATCGCTGATGAAGCATCGTAGCTGACGTATCCGTTGTATACATTATTTGAATAAATGTTTCAAAATCAGCTTGGGCTCAAGGAATATTTAGCATTTGTGACTATTTATTGTTGGAAAATAAACCTATCCATTAATTTATTAAAGTATTAAAATATGGAGGGTAATCAACATTTAGTGATTTCTCTTGAGGTTTCTCTGTTCGAATTTTTTCTTCGTAATGGCGCCACTCCGCTACACACTGAATGAAAAGCAGGACCCAAAGGTCCGAGGGACAGAAGATTGTTTGATTGTCGGAAGCGCCACAGGTTCCGGTAGTTTTCTGTTTCTGTCGTTCTGTCAGCGTACTAAGAGACATATATGGGACCGGAAAAAGTAAGTAGAATAGTATGTCGTTGACAGTCGTGAGCAAAAACTGATGCAAAGGAAGTAGGCTACACGGAATAGTACTAGGTTGTGACCAGTCAAAATTGGTTTCAGGTGAGGGGGGGGGGGGGGAGGGAGGCTGTGGTAGATGAGTAAGAAAGTCTTATAGAGGGGAGGTGTTGTTCGTGGATATGTTCGTGCCCTATGTTTGATGGTTCAGGAAAGAATGGAAGCCACTTCATGTCAACTTTCCAAAGGACCCAAAGAAAGGATGTATTTAGTAGCCTAAATCAACGGCTGACAAGTACACTCTGTAGTAAAACGAAACGTTTTTATGTATGCAACGCTGCCGGCCCTAACAACCAGTTCTTGGAATCTGCCAGTTATCTAATAAAAGGATTTCTCCTCAAAACCGTTTCCGACAATCTGTTGAAGAGAAAGCGCACCACAGAAGAATATTGTTGCCTAAATGCAGCCTAGTTTGATCGTTTATTGTAGAACAATTAGATACATGTACTGTAAAAAGCCCTCTTAACCGGACTTTAGTAATTGTGCATCGCCGAATTCAGAGAGTTTTATTCCGAATTCGGACAGTTAAAATCTGATGGAGGATTAGAAAGCTAGAATACAAAATACTGCATATTGAGTTATCTGAAAAGAGTTTTTGTACACTGCATTCAAAGCGTAGAGAATCCACCAACCGTTTTCTTGTAATCAGTGCGTCTCATTTAGTAGAGGACACCTGAACAATGAAACCATACTTGAACACCAGAGGCGTCACTAGCCAAAATGTTTGGGGGGGGGGGGGACGAGGAATTTACCGACTGGCTGGTAATTTTTACCGACTGTTTCTGCAGAAAAAATCGACTGATTTTCAGAAAAATCCGCTGATTTTCAGAAAAAACGACTATTTTGACAAAAAATCGACAAATTTTCAGAAAAAACGACTGTTTTCATGAAAAAAATCAACTGTATTGACGAAAAATCGCGGCGCTTCGCGCCAAATAGTTTTTTTTTACCGACTGGCCGACAGCATTGGGGGGGGGCGTCCCCCCCTCCCCCCCCCCCCAGTCGTGACGCCCCTGTTGAACACACCATGGAGAATGCATTTACAGACACGGCCACGGAGAGCATTCTTCTCCTGAGCGTGACGTTTTCAAAATAAGGATGTTCGTTTCTGGAGGTTTACACATGCAGACTCAAAGACAAAAAGCGCAATTCATTCAAATCTTTTACAGCACTGGCCGGATCGTATTGGAATTTTTTCTAGATATACGTTTTGGCTTAACTTGTTGAAAAATATTCCAGAAGAAGGGTTGATTGGAGACATTTGTTCATTTCTAAAATTGTTCGGTACTGAAATAAGGACAGATGCAAAATGGAGCAAAAATCATAGCTTGGAAACACTATTTCGTATTTTGATTGGGTTTTCTGCAGGCAATGTTAACGGAAGTCATACAGATAGGGATGATACTTGGTACTCTTCATTCAGGTGTCCTTTAAAGAGGGCCTTGTAATACTTTGTTTCTTGTCAAAGTCATAAACACTAAAGTTCAGTTCAGTTCCCTCAGGTTGGTAATCGCCAGTGATCCACCCCTTTATTCACCACCTGGATACGGTTGGAGACGCCGGTACTCTTAATTTACTTAGTTGACAGTGCAGAAAGGATACGTCAGTTGAATTTTATTGGAGCTATATTTCGGCCCTTCTTCGCAAGGGTCATCTTCAGGCTGAAGCTGGAAAATAAACTTGTGAAAAACAAGACCAAAGTTTTCGATGGGATCCCAAAAATTCAATATCTGATCCAGAACTGGGTCTTGTCTTAGCCAGATCCAGTCATCGCCAGAATCCTTGAACATTCTTACAATTAAAATTCAGAAACAGATTAAGGCCAAATAGCTAATCATCTGAGAAAACCAAGTTCAGATATGGATTCAGCATGTGTGTTTACCCGTATAAGTCATATCTGTTTTGACGAAAAGTTCCTGCCACTTCTGCCAATTTCCCGGTTTCGGCCGAACTCTAGAACTACTTGTCCGGCGAAAAAAAGAAAGCTCAAAAACGAACTCAGGGTATCTTCTTTCCCCAGTAATGAACATCTAATCAACTTCAAATAAAAATTTAACTTTTAACAAATTTTCCGACTCCAGCCGGATTCCGGTCGAACTATATGTCCGGTAAAAAAAGAAAGCTCAAAAACGAACTCAGGGTATCTTCTTTCCCCAGTAATGAACATCTAATCAACTTCAAATAAAAATTTAACTTTTAACAAATTTTCCGACTCCAGCCGGATTCCGGTCGAACTATATGTCCGGGTAAAATATGATTGTCACACACGGATTCAGCATCTCTTCTTACCCCTAAATTGGTGATCTTATCAACTACAAATAAAACTTTAACTTCTAAGAATTTTCCGGTTTTGGCCGGATTCCGGGCTACATGTCCGGGTAGAAAACTTTGTTCACTGCATGTCTTCTTGCCCCAAATCGAACATCAACTCCAAATAAAGCTTTTAATTTTAACAAACTTTTCGGTTTGGGCCGGATTCCGAGCGAACTACTTGTCCGTCGAGAAAATGGTTTTCACCATCGTCTTCAGCATGCCTTCCCACCTCTAAATCGAACATCTAATCAACTTCAAATAAAACTTTTACTTTTAACAAACTTTCCGGTTCTGTCCGGATTCCGGGCGAACTACTGGTCCGATGACAAAATGGTTTTCACCATCGTGTTCAGCATGTCTTCTTACCCCATAATCGACTATCACATTAGCTGTTTCAAAATATTTTGTTTGTCCCTTAATTTGAACCCCCTCCCCCACCCCTAAATATAGGGCTAAAAAGCCCATTACGAACTTGACTGGTCCGACGACCCAACGAATCGTCACACCAATTTTCATCAAAATATCTCATTCCCTTCGAGAGTTATCGTGCTTACAGACGGACGGACGGACGGACAGACGGACAACTTTTGTGATGTCATAGGTATCCCTCCACTTACGTTTTGGGATCCCAAAAAAAGAAAATGAAAATGTAAAAGAAAATTAACTTGTGTGAACTTTGGTTTTGGTCTTGAGCGGTTGTAGCCTGGACAGGACCCTTGCAAGAAAGGGCCGAAATATAGCTCTGATATATTCAGCTGTCGTATCCGTTTTGTACTGTCAAATATGATTCGTAGTCAGCTTGGGCTGAAGGAATGCTTATTTAAGTCACTCCCATGGACAATTTTATATCAATGAGTTTTATAATGTCAGCTTGTAAAATATCCATCCTTGCCAATATGTTTAATGTCTCCTTAATTTGTATGTGATTGGGGTTGTTTTATACCCGATGAAAATTTTTGGATAATTAGTCGTATTGAGCTGTACGAAAAAGTAGCAAAAAATTGTAACTGTTGCCACTGCATGCTACTACTAGCCTACTGGATGCTACTATGTACAGCAAGATTGGATGCTATCGGATACTTACCTAAGACTAACTCAGTCGGGGGCATGTTAAATTACAGTATTCCATACTACTACATATCAATACATGCAACTTTTTTTTACAACTACCATACAACTGCACAGTCAAAGAATTTTCAATCGGGTAGGACAAGGATGTTTCATGCCTAAAACCGTGGCACCAACAAGAGAGGACAGGTTTGTGTGAAGCAGAAGCTGAAGATAAGATTAGGACCAGGTTGTCCAGGCTCTGACACGGACTTTAATCAAAAAGATGTAAATCAAAATTCTGTTATGTGCATTATTCTCCTTCCCAGTAGAATCTGCAAAAAGTTTCTGCAGGAACTAATTTTCTGGATGCTTCATGAAGTACCAAACCCTTGCAGTAGCAACTTCTGTGGACCATCTCACTAACACAACTAACAGGGCCTCAGATTATCTGTAGAAATAAATTGGTTTTGCCTTTAGGGCGATGATGTTTAGGAAGCCGAAAATTCACACAAACACAATATTGTAAACCAAAGAAATATTTTCACCATCACCAACCTAAATTAGCCTGTATGTGCGGTATTCTAGTGCTTTCTGGACACATTTTCAACTTTGATACATTTCTGGTTCATGGGTTTCATCAAGGTTTCAGTATGCCGATAGGTAAAACCGGACCACCGCCAGTAATTTGGATTTATCTTGTAACATAACCTTTTTGAGTATATCGTAGGTAAATTGATCTTGCACTTCTTTAGCATTTAGTTCTGGACGATTAATCCAGGAGCATCTGTTGCATGGCAACGTGATATTCGGCAAACAATTGCATAGCCTACCTAGAAGACGGAAGGCAACTCTCCTAGGTATCCATATTTGAGAGATTTTCCTATCTTGACAGATTGAACAAGATTCCTTCGCAAATGTGGGTCAGGGGTCGTTGGTTGAGATACAAGATTTGAGAAGAGATGTTTTTGGGAGTGAAATGATGAGAGATGGGGATTTGGGTTAAAAATATTGTGAAGAAAAAATGTTTGTAACCTTCGTCCGCTCGGGAGGTCCTCAGGCAGGCTATAGAGCATCGAAACCGTTTTGGGGGTTAGGGTTTTCTTATTTGGTGTTTATGTTGAGTTGATGAGTGTTGTTTCTTACTTTTTTCTTGGGGAATGGGGACTAATTAATCAATCAATCAATTTATTAATTCGTGATATTACACATCACATAATAAAATTACAATAAAAGGACTATTCTTTACTAAATATATACAGTCATTTCATCCATTCGGTGGCTCGGGGCAATAGCACAGTCGACGGAAAAGGCGGTAAAAATGGCCGGAAAGGCATTCTGCATTCTTACGAATTGCCTTTGAAAGTGGATTTTCTAGCCTTGCAACAAAACTAACTATCGCTTTCCGTCTCATAACATCAAAAGATTAAATTTCATTTTCAAAGATTCAGTTTCAATGAAGGCGTAGTTTACATGCCGGGACGTAGTTGGACCATTGTGGTTGCCACACTTCCTTTCTGGGTGGCGGATGGGAAGTAAGGGGTCTACAATTATGCCTTCTAACTTAAACACATCTTCCAGGTTTATATTTATATGTTCTCGTGGTGGAGACATTCTCAGCAGACAAAATGCGGCTCTACAGCTACATTGCTCTCGGCTGGGGTAAGTTATTCTTGGTTCTAGCTACGGTAGCTGCGTTATTTGTCACCAGAGTACTGGTGGCAGTGTTGCGATACTGATTCTTTTAATTGTACTAGACATAGCTCTAAAAATTTACTTCCCGAGAAAAAATGTACCAGACTCCACAAAAGTTTTCTTCCTTCGCATCTTCCTTCGCATTACTTCACTAATCTATAGAATATCTTTCTTTTCGCTGATTTTTCTTTCTTTCCTCCCCCTGTCTCCCGTTTTCTTTTCTATCCTTCTATTTCCGCACTGTGTCTTTGGGGATAGAGCTTGGCAGGAAGGAGTGCTCAGGACCAAATATGCCTATCGAGGTAAATTACTTCTGCCGAACCTATGTAACTAGGAGCTGGAAAGTCGCACAGAATCTGACAGAAAGGAAAAGTGGTTGGGTCGCGAAGAACTTCGACTGGACCCTTGAGCCATACGGACACAGAAATGCCTCTTCCGAGTTAGAGCACTAGGTAAATCACCTAAGTTAGTACGATAAGTCACGTTCTTTTTTTTAGTTGAGAGAAGATGTACTGAATTTGTACCAATTGAACGTAATTGTACTGATTTTCCAACTTTAAAAAAAATTGTACAGATGTGCAGGTCAGAGAAAAAAGTACTGAATCTAGTACAGTTGTACCACCCATCGCAACACTGACTGGTGGTCTTGTTTTTTCCCGTAAGGCGTTTGGGTGCAGTGGTGACAGCTTCTCAGCGGTGTAAAACGTTCCAGAGCTCACCAGTTTCTGGCTATTTCTCACCGGCGTGGACTCGCCTGAATCTAGTTGGGAGGCAGGTTCTGGGTAGAAATCACGAGAAGACGCTGAGACCGAACAACACCGTAGGCCTATAGAGGAAACACGAGAAACTTAAAGAGGATCCTTGACAAGAAGCCGAAATATCGCTCTAATAAAATTCAGCCGACCTTTCCGTTAACCACTATCAACACAGAAATTAACTGCGACGAACGCTCCTAGCAAATAGTACGGTATAGTACGTTTATTTTTGGTTGAATGCGTAGAGAAAGACAAATATAACTCATATTCTGCGTGTTTTTAGTGAACAGCCTCTGTACTTTTTTCTTCTCTTGTCTCGTCATTTTGGCGGAATAAAAGACTTAATGAATTAATGGAAAATTTTCATTGGGTAAACCTTTTAAGCTTACACTGCGAATAAAGATTGTATTACTTCAGGAGATTACCGCTGATATGGTGTTCTTGCGTAGCCTACGGTAGACCCATAGCTTACATCCTTCTATTACACTTTGGAAAACAGCGTTTCCTCGTTAGTGCTTATGCTTGGTCCTTGGGAATCTTTAGAGAGTTCCAATCTGATAAGAAAATAACTTTCTAGGCCTACCATTGTTCATCGTAGTCATCTGGTCAGTAGTGAAAGCACACAATCAGTACTTCGAAGATGGAATGGTAAGTAGATAGATCTCTGGGTTGGATCTGAACGCGGTGGTATTCGTCTCCATCTGCGCCCCTAACGGTAGCAGTAGGCTAGTTGATGCTGCCAAGGAGAGATAATCAGATAGAACCTCTGTCTTTGGTACCATGCAGCGACTATGAATACCCCGACAAAACTGAGTGGACCTAGAGGTATTTACTATAGCTTTTTACCCGTCTACTCTACTTCCATCTTCGCCGTTGCTCATCGCAGAGAAAGAAAATGCAGGAGGCGTACTCCGCGCGCTGACCTCCGCTCGTGTACAGCGGAAAAAGTAAAAAAGGGACGGGGAAATACTCGACTCCGCATAGTCATAGTACAGAGAGAGGGAGACGCAGGTTCTCTCTGATTATTCGTTCTTGATGCTACGCTTTCCCTGCGCGGAATTTTCCCTCTGACTTCAACCGTGCCGGAACTGTCCTTCAAGGAAAGACGCAAACCATTCACAGTGCCGAAATCTTTTGAAGACTCTACATCATTGACTATGATTTTTACTGATGGTTTCGTTCGAAATAGAAATCTTGCTATTTGACCGGCCCGCAAATTGTACATTTCGAAAATAATGAGATTTGAAATTATCGCTCCGGAGAATTCTGCCTCCCCTAAACAGCTTTTCCCTCGAGTTCTCCTCGTACCAATGTATTGCTTAGAGTAATGTATTGCAGTATCTTGATAGAAAGAAAATGTCTCTGGATCTTCGCGTCACGCAACTTATTGAAGATATTAGTATTTATTTCTTAAAACAAAACATTTGGAAACGAGTTAAGAAGATAGTTTTTTATAGTCGACTGGCTCGGAGAGAAATTTGATTCGTTTATTATTTTTATTTGTCTGTTCCCTATAATTACATTTTTTGTAGAATTTTTTGTAGGTACCATAGGTTGAAACAATTGTTATCATTCTTTGACAGAACATTGGATGTTTTGCGGGTTGTAAGGCGTGAAGTGTGAGTTGCTAGACCCTGATGTGGTAGATGGAATGAGCTCAGATTCTTGTCAGCCTTTGTGGTCATAGTCCGGACTTTTATAGGGTCAAGATTTCGAAGGAACGAATGAGAAATGTCCATGGATTGTTACAAACACTAATAACCCCTACGATTGGATCTACATCGCACCTGCAGTGTTCGCATTATCTGCAAATGTTTGCTTTTTGCTGGCGATTATGTGGGTAAGTGTTTTTTTTTTGCCAAAAAGGGGAGGGGGGTGACCTTCGCTTGCACTATATTGCGCTCAACTTCCATTTAAGTGGTAGATGTTTACATTACAATGATAATCCAGAAATAAGCTCAGAATCGAAAAACCCCTCAGTTTCCAGTGGCAAATTATTTAAATATGTTATGTCGCTGATCTCGTTGTTTACCGTCAGGCAACTGAACAGTGGTTCAGTTAGTACTTACATTTCAGTTTACCCAGAAATGTAAGTAAGTAAGTAAGTAAGTAATTCATTTTTGACCCGCCATTTTCAGAAAGTGGAGTAAATGGAGATGGTATGACACTGGAGAATTCAAAATAATTCATGTCAAGTAAACTATATGGGAAATAGGACGTTATTTGATCTTAAGTTGATGCTCTGACAAAGTTCTTAAAGGACCCTCTTGCTTATTCTGCTTTTTATATTATCCCTAGCTTCGTTTTGGAAGCTTCTGAAATCCCCGCCTTTCGCCATTGTTCCGTTTTTACCTCACGACTTTTCAGCGCTTTTTAGGCCGAGCCAAGTTTTGCCTGTCACGCAACGCAAACTTAGTTGAAAGCTTCAAGGTCCGCCGAGAATTCTTTCACACATAAGGACATGAGAAACTTCAAATCAGGTTTATCTTCTGTTTTTTTTCTTTTGCTTTGCTTGGTTTCCTACTTTTTATCCACGGCGCATTCAGTTTTCGAATATTTTGCGCCCAGCGGCGGCGTCGGAGAGCGGAAAGACTGGATAGAGTCGACAAGACAGCGCTTACACGAAAATCGCTAATTTCAAATGGAAAGTAATTGTATTTTTGAGAAACGATATTTCTGAGCCATTTCATGTGAAAAGACCATTTCGAGTATGCTAAGACCGCAAGTGGCACTTCGTTAAAGCACAACTCTTATAAGACTCCAACTCTTGTAAGACTCCTCGATTTAATTCAAATTGCGCGGTCTGACTGTGAACTGGTACCCTCGGGACGCCGTCCATATTCTCAACTTCACTACTAGCGCTTGTTATGAAACAAATAAAATCACTCAACAGAGACAAATAGTTTGTGTATTCAAAGAGAAGAAATAAAATAAGCTGGCTTTTCGGTTAAAGGACCTTACCTTACCTTACCTACTTCAGAGATTATAAGCTTCTGAAATCCCGCCTTTCGCCATTGCTGCGTTTTGCAAGGTACGCAACACAAACTTCGCCGAAAGCTTCAAGGTCTGCCGAAAACTCTTTTCGCGCATAAGGACCTGATCAGTTTCAAAGTGTTGTTTTCCATTTTGTAAGACATGATAGGCCATTAGGCCTATCTTCGATTTTGGACTTTTTTGGGATCCCAAAACGTAGGTGGCGGTTGTCCATCTGTCCGTCTGTGCGCGTTATAACTCTCGAAGGTAAGGTCAAGTTCGTAGATGGGCTCTGTAGCCCTACATTGAGGGGTGGGGGTTTATAAGTAGTGAACTGAAAGACAAAAATGCTCCTCAGCCGGGATTTGAACCCAGGACCCTCTGCTTACAAGGCAGGCGCTCTACCATTTGAGCTACCGAGGGGCTTGTGAGGGGCTTCGCAAACCACTACAATAGTCTGGTAGGAGCCGGCCATAGCAACAGTGATCCCGCCGGAAGGCAAATTCATCTAACCAGTTCACATCCCCATGCCACGGAAATTAATAAATAATTTCCGTTTGTGGGGGTTTAAATTAAGGGGCAGATTAAATATTTTGATACAGATAATGTGAAAGTCAATTATGGGGTAAGAAGACCTGCTGAACACAACGGTGAAAATCATTGTGTCATCGGACAAGTAGTTCGCCCGGAATCCAGCCAAAACCGGAAAGTTTGTTAAAAGTAAAATTTTTATTTGAAGCTGATTAGACATTCGATTTAAGGGTAAGAATACATGCTGAAGACAAGGGTGAAAATCATTGTGTCATCGGACAAGTAGTTCGCCCGGAATCCGGTCAAAACCGGAAAGTTTGCTAAAAGTAAAAGTTTTATTTGAAGTTGATTAGATGTTGATTAGATGGGGTAGGAAGACATGCTGAACACGATGGTGAAAACCGTTTTCTCGCCGGGCAAGTAGTTCGCCCGGAATTCGGCCAAAATCGGAAAGTTTTTACAAATAAAAAGTTTTATTTGAAGTTGATTAGATGTTCGATTTAGGGCTAAGAAGATATGCTGAACACTTAAGTGAAAAGTATTTTCTACCTGGACAACTTTTTCGCCCGGAATCAGGCCAAAACCGGAAAATTTGTCAAAAGCAAAAGTTTTATTTGAAGTTGATTAGATGACAGGTTTAGGGGTAAGAAGAGTCGCTGAATCTTTATATGACAATCTTTTTTACCTGGTCATATAGTTCGTTCGGAATCCGGTAGAAATCGAATTTTTTAAAGTTTTACTTGAAGTTGATTAGATGTTCTTTATACGGATAAGGAGATACGCTGAATTCGTTTCTAAACTTTTTTTTTCTGGACAAGTATGGTAGTTCGTTCGGAATTCAGCCGAAAACGAAAATTTGGCAGAAGTAAAGCAGGAAGTTTCGATCAGTATCGTCAAAATAGAAATGTATATGAAGTATGAATAGAATAATGAATATGAATAGTATATCTGAACTTGAGTTTTGTACAAAACCGGTCGGCACTGTCTGCATCAAATATTCAGTTTTTGGGATCTCATCGGAACCTTTGGTCTTGTTTTGTTTTGCTTGGTTCTCCAACTTATTTAACCACGGCGCATTCAGTTTTCAAATATTTTACGTCCAGCCGCCGCGTCGGATTGAAGGAAGGCTGACAGAGTTGACAAGCGCTAACAAGAAAATCGCTAATTCCCCGTGGAGAGTAATGGTGTTTTCGAAAACGATATTGCTGTGCTATGTCATCGTGGAAAGAACATTTCTAGTTACGGTTGTGCTTTAAGCTTTGAGGATGGCCTGAAACTACGCTGTTTCACTCGACATCAAATCTACTGTGTGTTCTGGGATACATTCAAGCTTTTTTTCCCACCAAAGTGTTAGACACAGTGGCACAACCGCACAAGCATTCACTTCCTTGAGACTCTTGATTAACGAGTCTCTAACCCCTTTGTTCACCGCCTGTCACCCGGTTCCAGAGCTCAGTTAACGTAATGAGTCGATAGTGGGTAGTCAGGAAGGCCATATCTGTGAGTCCTATCATTTTGTAACCACAAGGGGCGTCACGACTGGGGGGGAGGGGGGGACACCCCCTCCCCCCCAATGCTGTCGGTAAAAAATAACCGAGTCGGAGCGAAGCGCCGCGATTTTTCGTCAAAACAGTTGATTTTTTCATGAAAACAGTCGTTTTTTTCTGAAAATTGGTCGATTTTTCGTCTAAATAGTCGGTTTTTCTGAAAATTAGTCGATTTTTTTTAAGACTGTCATATTTTGTTGTTGAAAACAGTCATTTTTTCTGCAGAAACAGTCGCTAAAAATTACCGACCAGTCGGTAAATGCCTCGCCCCCCCCCCAAACATTTTGGCTAGTAACGCCGCTGGTAACTACTACTTCCTTACGGACATTCTTAATGTCTTCTTTCATTTTTATTATCTTTCTTGCTCGATTAAGATGCTGTTCAAAATGGGAGTTTGCAACGACGCATCTTTTTGACAGATGATGGGTTGGTTTGAAGTAGAGGGTAAAGATGGGATTAGGAATCAAGAAGTACAGTCTTTGATACGGGCTTTGACATGATAAACTATTTCAAAACACAAAATAGTTTTCAATAATAAGTAATCTGGTACTCGAGTACTAAACAAACCAGTATGAATCAGATGAACCAAGTTTAGTCCGATACCTTTGTTGTTTCCATAACTATCTGCCAAGCTTAAAAACAACACTTAACATTAAATAATTTATAAAACAGAAAATAACTTTTGGGGTGTATGAGATGATATTTATTTACATTAAAAGCGCAAGGGCCGTAGCAAACAAGCAAAATAATGTGTCTAGTGAAAGAAACTAGCACTAAACACCACTCAAACACTTTTCCCTGTTTAAACTAGCCACTTTGAGTAACCTAGTCAGGTTTCGCAAACTAAGAAAAGACCTACTCCTCATAATTTTCACCAACCAGTCTTCAACAGTGAACTCCTCCCTAAAGAAAATTCTATGTTCAACCTTTTACCAATAGCCATTAAAAAGCCCCCCCCCCCCTTTCTGTATACCTATTCGTAAAGTTGAAACGGCGATGATAGCGTCCAGTAACGAAGGAAATGAGGTTGGACAGCAAGTTGATCATCAGAAATTATGGGAGTTTCAGGTTCGAGCTGTCAGATAAAAGTTCAATTAGTAGTTGGTTCAATCCCGACTTATCCTGGACATCATCCTGCTTTGACTAGAAACGATTCCGTTAATTGATTGCTAATCCGTTGGGATTACCTTTCGTTGCTCAGTATCCCTAACAAATCACGACCTAGCGAGTGTAATTGGTTTCGAAAGATTTAATGCCAAAACAGCGAGAAAAACACTGCGACGGTCAGTACCGCGAAAGCAAAAACCTCGGCATTCATAAACGGTAAGTAAGCTAATTGTGTTGCAAAAGCAATACTTTGGTGTTGTCGTGTTTTCTGTTGTTTTCTTCCTAGTACCCCGATTTCAGCTTATTGCTAGAAAGTGGTAAAGGTCTAACCTCTGCGCTTTTTACGGAAGGTGTTGTGGACCTTAGGCCTGATTGGTGAATATGACATTAAATTTTTTAAAGCTCGGTAGAACTCTTGCCTGGGTCCAAAAAGGATAGTTTTCGCTTGTCCTCGAGTCAGACTCCACGGAGTGTGAGGTGAAGTGGAGCATATAGACCATGTCAGAGAAGACTATCTGAAGTTGTGATGCCAAGCTTTCGTTTCATCAAACCATGTGTCTGCTTTCGAGTGGAAAGCTCCGTTCTAGCAGGCAAGCAGGCAGACACCAGTTTCAAATTGACGATGGACTAAAATCTGTAAGTGCTAAATATGTGCAGCAGCTCCCCGGTTCCATAGCCAAATATCTTCTTTGAGCGATAAATAGAAACATTTACAGAATAAAAAAGTGGTATTTTCCCGCGGGTCCGAAAGTGCTGCCATCTATTGTTTCTACCCATTTCTGTTAGCGATTTCTGCTGGGTTTATCATTCCATTTTTTGCACTTGGGATTGAGGAAGCGAAATGGTATCAGATGTGCCTCTTCAACTTTAAAGGTTATCTCATTGCTAAAAAAAATTGCAGCTTATCCTTTCCTCCTTTCTAAGCGGTGATATTAGAAATTTGGCCGACGGCAAAAAAACTCAACCTTTGAATTAATATAGATGCATTTTTAAACGGCAGTCGATGACCTTGATGAGCTAATCAAAGTATATGTCCTCAGCTTTTTGGTGCAAAAATTCCTTTATGAGATACAACAGTTTGAAAGTTTAGAGGGACTGACAACTTCAGCAGTAAGGTACACATTGAAAGCAAACATAGGCCAATCCCAATTGTGAGACTGTAGGGGACTTGTAAGCAATAATCTGCTATTAGACCATAATCATATTCGGCAATGAGGGGCTTGCAACTTTAGCTAGTTGGTGTAGCCTATCTATTAGTCCTACTATTAACAAGGGAAACAATACACAGGAAACAGATCTTGTTTCTTGTGTACTTGATCGTAAGAACAAATAGCGTAGTTTCGCAACAATTAGTAGAGTGGCATCCAGGGGCGCCACTAGCCTTTTACCTTTGGGGGGGGGGGGGACGTCCAGTTTGTGCCGACGAAATAAAAAGTTTGCCGACAAAACATGCCTGCGTACATTTCCCGCCAGCGCAGAATAGAACCTGTGTAAACTAACTGGAACGAGTAGAGTTGAAATAATTCCTTTAGGTTCATGTAAAGTCGTATATTTAAGTTCACATATTCTGCTTTTCATTTCAGTTTCGCTAGAAAGCTCAGCTTCCAACGACTGTAGCCAGAACAAGTTAAACTAAGCGCCGCAGGGGATTTTTTTTTTTAATCTGTCTTTTTTTCGGAAAAATTTAGCTATATCTACTATACAAAGTTTTAGCTTTCTTAAAACGTGTATTAAATGACACCGTTCTTCCAAATACAGAATAATGCGAAATTCGCCAGGCGAAATTTTGTGTCAAAACTGTAATTCACCAGTTGAGATTATTCCTTTAAGATTCGTATCTTTAAATTCACATATTTGGCTCTTTCACTAAAAGCGAATTTCCAGCTTTTAATCTGTTTCAACCCCAAGAGTTTCACTCCTAAAACGCAAATAAAATGAAACACCGTTATTCCAAATAGAGAATAGTAGGAAATGCGCCGCAGGGGAAATTTTTTGGAAACGCTGATCAGCAGAGCGCCCTTTTGCAATCCCAAATAAAAGGAAGCTACCTGTGAAATCACAGTAGTGGCCATTCACAGTAAAGTAGGCACAAAGTGTAATTGTTCTGAATCTACTTCGAAAGAAGTAGTTGCAAAAGAGCCCGATGAACTGACAAAACTTTAACTTTCCGTCTTCGTCCGACAAACTTTGCAGTTATTTGATTTCTTGTGTCTAGAAAAATCCCGATTTGCCAACGAGACAAACTTTCGTGATTTCCGACAAAAGTGTACGGAATTCTATTTATTACGTGTAAAAAAATCCCGATCTGCCGACGAGACTTAAGCTTATATTGAAATAATGCATAAAACGGATACATCAGCTACGATGCTTTGGCAGCGATATTTCGGCCTTTCTTGGCAAGGATCCTCGTCAGGCTGTCGATCCAGGGTCAATTTTGGGTAAGAACAAACCTGTAAATAAACCTTTAAACCTTGCCAAGAAGGGCCGAAATATCGCTGCCAAAGCATCGTAGCTGACGTATCCGTTTTATGCATTATTTGATTATATATTTTAAAGTCAGCTTGGGCTCAAGGAGTGTTTATCTACGAGACTTAAGCTTTCCGGGTGCGCCCGATAAATGTTTGCAGAATTTGATTTCTTACGTACAAAAATCTATCGATCTTCTTCTGACAAAACTTTGCAATCGTTTGATTTCTTGTGTGTAGAAAAATCTCGATTTGCCAACGAGATATAAATTTACGGGATTGACCCGACAAAAGCTTACGGAATTCGATTTATTACGTGTAACGAAATCCCGATCTGCCGACGAGACTTAAATTTTCCGAATGCGCCCGACAAATGTTTGCAGAATTTGATTTCTTACGTATGAAGAACCCAATGTGCCGAAGAGTAGACCGAATCCCGACAAAAGCATACGAATTTTATTTCTTCTGCATTTCCTATGTATAAAAAGAACCATATGTGCCGACGAGAATAGCGAGTCCCGACAAAAGCATACAGAATTCGATTTCTTCTGTGTTTTGCCCGACAAAAGTTTGCAGAATTTGATTTCTTGCGCGTAAAAAGAACCCGATGTGCCGACGAGTCGACCGACGTCCGACAAAAGCATGCAAAGTTGAATTTCTTCTGTGTTTTCGCCCGAGCTTCGATAACTATGACATCGCAAAAGTTGTCCGTCCGTCCGTCTGTCCGTCCGTCTGTAAGCACGATAACTCCCGAAGGGAATGAGATATTTTGATGAAACTTGGTGTGAGGATTCTTTGGGTCAAGGGTAAGGTCAAGTTCGTAGATGGGCTTTGTAGCCCTACATTTAGGGGTGGGGTAGGGGGTTCAAATTAAGGGGCAAACAAAATATTTTCAAACAGGTAATGCGATAGTCGATTATGGGGTAAAAAGACATGCTGAACACGATGGTGAAAACTATTTTCTCGCCGGAAAAGTAGTTTGTCCGGAATCCGGCAAAAAACGGAAAGTTGGTTAAAAGTAAAAGTTTCATTTGAAGTTGATTAAATGTTCGATTTAGGGGTAAGTAGATATGCTGAACACTTATGTGAAAAGCATTTTCTACCCGGACAACTAGTTCGACCGGAATCCGGCCAAAGCCGGAAAATTTGTTAAAAGCATTAAGTTTTATTTGAAGTTGATTAGATGTCAGATTTAGGGGTAAGAAGAGACGCTGAGTCTGTATATGACAATCATTCTTCAACCGGACATATAATTCGTCCGGAATTCGGTTGTAACCGGAATTTGAAGTTGATTAGATGTTGTTTATAAGGATATACGCTGAATTCGTTTCTGAATTTTCTCTTTTTGCTGGACAATTAGTTCGCTCGGAATTTGGCCGAAACCGGAAATTTGGCCGAAGTAAAGCAGGAAGTTTCGGTCAGTTTCGTCAAAATAGAGATGGCTTATAGCGGTATATCTGAACTTGGTTTTCTCTGATGATTAGCCTGGCGAAGACTGGATCTGGCGAAGACAAGACCCCATTGTCTGGATCAAATATTGAATTTTTGGGATCCCATCGAAACCTTTAGTTGTGTTGCACGTCGACGCTTCTACGTTCTCAATTGCAAAGCAAAGTTTGCTATCGTAAAGAAAACAAGGACGCATTACTTCTTTGCTTACGTTTATCCAGGTTTGTTTTGCTATTTTCAATTCCTCTTAGACCTAACCGTGTTTAAAACTGTTTAAAATGCGTCTTCCCCTCTTTTTGCTTTACCCAACTCTGTTCTGTCAAACGTCATCAAGTTTGTCATTTCTGGCTTCCGACTTCAGTGCTGAGTGCTGGCTGACGTTTCAACGGGGCTAATGCACGACTCGATATGAAGCGAAAGCCTAATCGCTTATTCAACCGTCAGATAACTTATCCCCCCATCTCACGTGTGATTGTTATTGTTCCTCTAGTGCGTCTGGCGGCAATTCGTCATAGGATTTTATGAAGAACGTATGCAAAGACAAGAACAGTTGCAAAAACCGTGACGGATAATACCGCGGAGGTAATAGCACGACGTTCGAAATAGCTACAGGCTAGGCTAAGGATAGAGCGATTGTAGAATCATACACTTTAATTGTTAGTTGGTAATAAATATTGAATGAATTGATTTGGTGGACGGCTATGCCAAACATGTTCCCGTCCCTGGTGCCTCTGCCAGTTATTACATTGCATAATTTCAATCCGGCGCGGTTTTGGCTGCAGCGGTTCTGGTATGCTCAGTTTTTGGGATCCCAAAACGTAAATGGAGGGATACCTATGACTTCGCAAAAGTTGTCCGTTTGTCAGCACGATAACTCTCGGACGAAATGAGATATTTTGATGAAACTTGGTGTGAGGATTCTTTGGGTCAAGGGAAAGGTCAAGTTCGTAGACGGGCTCTGTAGCCCTACATATAGGAGTGGAGGAGGGGTTCAAATTAAGGGGCAAAACAAATATTTTTAAATAGCTAATGAGAAAGTTGATTAATGGGTAAGAAGACATGCTGAACACCATGATGAAAACCGTTTTCTCGCCGGACAAGCAGTTCGTCCGGAACCTGGCCAAAACCGGGAAGTTTGTTAAAAGGAAAAGTTTTATTTGAATTGTATTAGATTTTCGATTTAGGGGTAATAAGACATGTTGATCACCTATGTGGAAATCATTTTCTACCCGGACGCCCGGAATCCGGACAAACCGGAAAATTTGTTAAAAAAAAGTTTAATTTGAAATTGATTATAAGTCCGATTTAGGGGTAAGAAGAGATGCTGGATCCGTATATGGCAATAATTTTTCACCCGGACATATAGTTCGCACGGAATCCGGCTGAAACCGGAAAATTTGTTTTATAAGTTAAAGTTTTATTTGAAATTGATTAGATGTTCAATATAAGGGAAAAGAGATTCGTTGAATTCGTTTCTGAAAGCAGAAGTACACTGTAAAAAAATTTGCAGCATTTGCTATTGGGAATAATCTGCTGAGATAAGATTATCTGTAATTCGGATTAATCTTATCCCAGTAGAGATAAGATTAATCCCAGTAGCAAATACTGCAGTTAAGATTAATCCTTACTCGGAGAAACTTTTTACAGTGTAAGGCAGGAAGTTCCGATTAGTATCGTCAAAATATACATGACTTATAGAGGTAAACAAACATGCTGAATCCACATCTGAAGTTGGTTTTCTCAGATGATTAGCTATTTGGCCTTAATCTGTTTCTAAATTTTAATAGTAAAAATGTTCAAGGAGTCTGGCGAAGACAAGACCCTGACAAGAACCAATTGTCTGGGTCAACTATTGACCATCGAAATCAACCATCGAAATCTTTGGTCTTGTTTGACCGTACCTCGTTTCTTTTTCGCGGTATTGATCGGATAGGCTACCGTTTCGAACTAATGGACCGAAAATTTAGAGAAGTGTATAAGAAAGAAAATCAAAGGGATTAGAAAGCACTAGCTAAGCAGCATCTTTGACTGTTGCTAAAGTTATGCCTTGTCGACTTTTCTGGATTCGGATCGTTCTCCGCTTCTTGTAACGAACGCTAGAAATGCGACAGAGTGACAGGCACATTGTATTTGCTCTACAGGGACCTCCCTCTAGGAACTCCTTATGGGCGGCTGTCCGCTGTCAAATCTCCACGTTCAATGCGGCAATTTCTTATGTCATTACGAAAGCCACGGCCTGCACGGGCCAGCAGTGGCGAGATTTTCAGATTGTCTAGATATCTATCGTAGTCATTACTGCTTTGCTTATTCTTCCTGGAAGAGCTTCCAAGTGCACAGACTGACTGTGAACGTCCAGATTAATTTCTCGTTATTTTTGTGGCACTTTCAGCCTTGGGCCCAAGTGCCATGTACCGATCGCTTTTCCGTCGGTCGGCCCGGCGATCGCGAATTAGGGTACTTCCAGAGGGGCTAGGCGATAAAACTTGCCTGGCATCCAGGGGGGGAGTGGAGGACTGGAATCCAGAATCTTGCGACATGCTTAACTTTCGAACGAGTTAGTGATCTGAATGAATGAATCCTCTACGTATGTGTTTCAGGTTCGGCTGAATGTTATGTAGGAGCAAAAGGGGACAGTAAACTTCAAAATTTAGTATTTAGACCCTTGAATGTTTACATTTAAATCTCCGTATTTTTTCATTTAAGACCATTCTTTTATTATTTAGCCGTTTTAAATGCTAAATTTTGCCATCACCCATTTTAAATTCTTAAATTTTCGTGTTTTAAATGCAAAAAATTTCGCGCTTTAAATGCAAAATTTTGGCATCATTGCATTTAAATGCTAAAATTTTCGCCGTTCTAAATGCTAAGCTTGGCATCACCCAATTTAAATCCTAAATTTTTCTCCATTTTAAATGCTACTTTTCAGTATTGCGCCGTTTAACCTCTAACTGAACCCAGTTTTAAATACTAAAAATTGGTACTTCGCCTTTTGACACCTACCGTCCGCTTTCTTTTTGGTTCCAGTCCTTTCTTCTCAGCACTTCGCTTATACAGAGCCATCTTTTTTCCTCTGCGAGCTGCGTGGAGGTTGTCCTACTAATCCCCAATCTGATTTTATTGCTTATGTTCAGATTTCTCGATCTGATTTGGCCCACATAGACATTACCACAGATCATTTGTCCTGTTTTCCGGTCAAGAAAAGAATTACCTTGGATTTATCGTGGTTACCCTTTTCCTCCACTCTTCCATTATGGCTGACCTAGGGAAGCCTCGATAAATCGACGCTGGTGGACATTTCGGAAACGACGATTTGTCGTCGAATATCCGGCTGTGTCAATGTCCGCGCGCTTGGCTACATTCGTAGAACTCGAGGTAAAACATTCGTAAAACTAGCGATGATACAAGTTCTGCATGCTGAGTGGATTGCGTCTCGCTCGAGTCCAAGATATTTTTCTGGCATTTTCGGCTAAGACCCTGTTATTAAAGTAGATTCTGCTCGTTTATCTCTGTCGACTAGATTCAGTTGTCCGCCAGCTAAATCGGAATTAGTAGCCTGTTTGTCCGCAGGCTGGGGAGCAGTTGATCCAGTGCGGACTATTCTCCGTTAAAAACAATGTTTCCCAGGTCTTTTCAAACAAGACCAAAGTTTTCGATGGGATCCCAACAATTCAATATCTGATCCAGATAACTGGGTCTTGTCTTAGCCAGATCCAGTCATCGCCAGAATCCTTGAACATTCTTACAATTAAAATTCAGAAACAGATTAAGGCCAAATAGCTAATCATCTGAGAAAACCAAGTTCAGATATGGATTCGCATGTGTGTTTACCCGTATAAGTCATATCTGTTTTGACGAAAAGTTCCTGCCACTTCTGCCAATTTCCCGGTTTCGGCCGAACTCTAGAACTACTTGTCCGGCGAAAAAAGAAAGCTCAAAAACGAACTCAGGGTATCTTCTTTCCCCAATAGTGAACATCTATCTAATCAACTTCAAATAAAAATTTAACTTATATCAAATTTTCCGACTCCAGCCGTATTCCGGTCGAACTATATGTCCGGATAAAATATGATTGTCACACACGGATTCAGCGTCTCTTCTTACCCCTAAATTGGTTATCTAATCAGCTAGAAATAAAACTTTAATTTTCCGGTTTTGGCCGGTTTCCGGGCGAACTACATGTCCGGGAAGAAAATTGTTTTAACATAAAAGTTCAGCATGTCTTCTTGCCCTAAATCGGACATCTGATCAACTCCAAATAAAACTTTTAATTTTAACAAACTTTCCGGTTTGGGCCGGATTCCGGGCGAGCTACATGTCCGTCGATAAAATGGTTTTCACCATCGTCTTCAGCATGTCTTCCTACCTCTGAACCGAATATCTAATCAACTTCAAATAAAACTTTTACTTTTAACAAACTTTCCGGTTTTGGCCGGATTCCGGACGAACTACCTGTCCGATTACAAAATGGTTTTGACCATCGTGTTCAGCATGTCTTCTTACCCCATAATCGACTATCACATTAGCTGTTTCAAAATATTTTGTTTGCCCCTTAATTTGAACCCCCTCCCCCACCCCTATATGTAGGACTACAAAGCCCATTTACGAACTCGACTGGTCCGCCGACCCAACGAATCCTCACACCAAGTTTCATCAAAATATCTCATTCCCTTCGAGAGTTATCGTGCTTACAGACGGACGGAAGGACGGACGGACGGACGGACACACGGACAACTTTTGCGATGTCATAGGTATCCCTCCACTTACGTTTTGGGGTCCCAAAAAGCTAAGGTTAACGTCATAACAAGATAAACTTTTTCTCTCAAGATCAATTTAGCTCTGTAGCTGTAGCCACTTTCGGTTTGCACAGTTTTTTTTGCTTAGCTCATAACTCGTGCACCATTGGGCCTAGTTGTACCTTTTGGGGGTCCCAAACCTAGGGGTGTTCCGAGTCTTTTTTCGTTAGGGGAGGGGCCGAATCTAGTGAAATTCACCGAGCCGGTACCTAATTATTCCCGAATCTATTATATCTTAATTCTAAATACACAGCGAGTTACCGTGAAGAAGCTATAATGTAAAAAGTTGCATAGTATGTACAAATTCAAGTCTAAGGTTAAATTCGACACGTCAAGTCGACCTATTCACTCATAGAAATCCAGTCCAATGAAATGGAAATTTTATCTTGTTCCACGAGCATGAACCCTGAAAGTTTAACTGAAAAGCCAACTTATTTTTGTATCTTTTAACTGAATACACTGCATTTTTTTTTACACTGCCAAGTGCCATATAGCGATCGCAATTTCTGTCCGTCCGTCGGTCGGTCGGTCTGTCCAGGTTTTGCTAGTTCGGGCACTTCTACATAAGCTAGGACGATGAAACTTAGAAGGCATATCAGGGACCGCAAATGAGTAAGTTGGAAATAGTCACTTCCCCGATCCGAGCATGGGAGGGGGGAGTGGAGGGAGGGGGAATCCGGAAAAAATAGGTATTTTTAACTGGTGATCAGATCTTAATGAAACTTGATACATAGAAAGACCACGTGTCTCAGACGTCCCATTTTAAATCCGGACCGGATCCGGTGACATCGGGAGGAGTTGGAGGGGGGAACCGGAAATCTTGGGAAACGCTTAGAGTGGAGAGATTGGGATGAAATGGTGGAAAGAACAAGCACCATTCCTAGATACGTGATTGACATAACCGGACCGGATCCACTCACTGTGGGGTAGTTGGGGGAAGGGGGGTCCGAATTTCTAGTGATCCAGCAAGTTCGGTACTTCCTGATGTGCTGGGACGATGAAACTTGGCAGGCTTATCAGGGACCCGAACAGATTGACTTGATAATGTAGTTTCCCTGATCCGGCCATCGTGGGGGGAGTGGAGGGATGGGGAATCCGGAAAATTGAGTAGTGCGTTCTCTGCCATTGAACGGGTAATCGGGTTTAAATGAAACTTGATATTTAGAAACATCTCGTGCCTGAGACGTCCCATTTTAACTACGGACTGGATCCGGTGACATTGGGGTGGAGTTGGAGGGAGGGGGGGCGGAAGTCTTTGGAAACGCTTAGAGTGGAGGGATGGGGATGAAACTTGGTGCGAAGAACAAGCATTAGCCCTAGATACGTAATTGGCAGAACCAGATCGTCTTGGGGCTCTGTGGGGGGGGGGGAGCTGGAGGGGGTTTCCCGGAATTCCGATGATCGTGAGTTAGGATACTTCCAGGTGTTCTAAGGGCGATAAAACTTGGAAGGCACATTAGAGATTCGACCAAATAGACTTAAGGACCCGACACAATACCCTAGGACTTCCATCGGTTGCGGACAAATGGTCCGATTCGAGTGAAACTTTATGGGTCATAAGAGCTGATGACCTAGATGGGCAAAGCATGTGTCCGAACCCTATGCGGCCATGGTTGAGGGAATTAGGGGGGGGGGGTCCGAAAACTTTGTGACATCCACACAAACCAAACGGATGGGCCGGATGGGATGCAAGTCGGACAGTACCAAGTTTATGCGGCCTAGATTTGTCATTTGGCGTCTGAACCGGATCCTACCAAAGTAGGGGGAGAATGAAGCGGGAACCGGAAATTTGAAGATATGCTCCGGTTCGAGTTAAACTTGATGGACAGGAAGAGGAGATGTTAGAGATGCGAAGTTTATGTGTCCGAGTCGTATTCGGCCACAGTGGAAGGAGTTCGAGGGGGAGTCCCGGAAATTTTGTGGCTTGCATAGGGGTTAAACGATTGGAGTGATTTGGATGAAACTTGGAAAGTAGAGAGATCGTATGCGTTAGATGGCATATTTTAGAGTTTGGACCGAATCCGAGCACGGTGGGGAGGGTTACCGGAATTTCCGGAAAAATGCTCAGATTTACTTTCTCGTTTCTCACACCACCTACTCGTAACAAGTGCCATATGAGCTCGTAGCTCTTGTTTGGATTGTGCTAAGGGATTTTTTTTATTTTTCACTAATATCTACGGTCATCCTCACAACGCAAATTTCTACTAAGACGCAGAAAAACTGAATCTCAATACATATGCGGCGTTTCTGTGACCATACGTGATCAGCTTACGGAAGTTAGCTCACTGCGTGAACACTTATTTTTTGTAAATCATTTTCGTCGAGCATACAACACAGATACATGCGCATAGAGCATACAAATCAGAGAAGGAAATTCCACGATTTGAAAGTCGATTCTTCATAAATAGCGGGGCAACGAAGTAACGCATTTTCGCCGGGTTTCCAAGCTTCTTTAAGTGAATAAGTGATCGGTAATTAGATTGTCCTGTCTAAGCCCTTTTCAGTTAAACTTTAAGCTTCGAAAAGGCAGCGGAAAGGTACTGGAATGGATTGAACGGCGTCGGTAGTTACAAAACAAATGTTAAAGATAAAATGGATTAGGGGATTCAGCCGTTGGCCTACCGAACTTAAGATCGGCCATTAAAACGCAAGTTGAGTCTGGAGTGACGTTGACGGTAGAAAAATCGAGATAAATAAATACCGGTTGGAACGCATTGAACTATTTCAAGTTAAGTAATAAAAAAGAACCAGCTGAAACTACCGATTAAATTGCAAAGAACGGGAGCTAAATAAATGCCAATTAAATTACTGAATTCAGTACCGGAGTGAACAAAATAATCGATTCGCACCACCGAATTTGATGCTTGAGGGAAAGAAACGGATGACCTAGTTTGGCAACAGACTGGAGGAACTAAATAAATAAGGAACATATATATATACATCGGTATAACCACGAAATTAATATTGATTAAAGCTACTACAGCAACCGAATGTAGCAAGTCTTGCAACAGATGCGACTAAACGAAAATCCGGTGAATTACCGAATTCGGTATAACGAATCACGACCAAATGAATCTGATTAATCACCGAATTATTAAATAGACTGACCGGGCGCGATGGAATAGATACAGTCTAAAGAGAAGTTGAATTACCGAATTCGGTAACGAATGGATAACACGTTAATCACCGAATTTACAAATGAAAGGACTGAATGCGGTGAAATAGATGCGGACCAAACAAAGATCCGTTGATTACCGATTCGGTAATGAATGGGAACTAAACAAATACGTTAAATCACCGAATTTCCGTCACCACGATGCCCGTTTCTGCCGTGTTTTTCACTTTCGCTGCCCCCCCCCCCCCTCGGGACGCCCCTGCCCAAATCCACCCGGTTCACGGGCAATCGGGCCCGTATTGCTCATTGAATTATGTACGTAGCTTGACAGCAGCTTGAGATAGGATACTAAAATTTCTTTTACTTCTGATCTTACGGTTAGAAATATACTTCTGGGACTGCATCTGTTCCCACCCTCCCCAGATTGCCCATGAGTTATGTTCCTGTATCGCGACCTATCTCCAGTTCAGATGTGGCATACTTGTGTACATAGCAGTCTATGTGCGTTTTGGGAGGGCTCCCCCCCCCCCCCCCCGCACACACACACACTACTGGTTCAGGGACAACTGGTATGGGCCCACCTTGCGAACTGTGACCGGTATCAAGGCGATACTTGGTATGCTTGCTGGCACTGGGGCCTAGTTTTGCTTTTCGGGTTGGGCTCACAAGCTCACCTGTGTTAGGGGCAAGCAAAAGCAGGCACAGATTGCTCAGTGACAAATGTTCGTAACTTGACCACGACTGGAGATACGACGATGAAATTTCTCGTATTTGTAGATCCCAGGGTTCGGAAAATAGTTTTTGAGTTGCACCTTAACTACTTGTGGACGCACTTGTCTGGATGTGCCTTTTGGGGAGTACCGCCCCACCCCCACACTTCTGTTTCAGAAGCAACTGGGATGGGCCCACCTCGTAATTTGTGAACCATGACTGGTGTCAAGGTAAAACTTGGTCTACTTGTTGGCATTAGAGTCAGTTGTGTCTTTTGGAGTTCCCACATCCATCCGTTTGAGGGGAAACCGGGAACTGTGTTTGGAGACGATCTAGGAGGTGAGCAATTTATTAAACAATGGCTAGAAACTGGAAGTCAGCTACGATGTTCTATCAGTGATGTCTCGCCCCTTCTTGGCGAGGATGCTCGGCATACTGTTACTCGACTGTCAGAAAAGAACCTGCAAGAAAGAAATGAAGCTTCTACCAACTGAAACATTAAATAATTTGTAGTTAGTAGAAGCTTCATTGCAGGTTTGTTTCTTCCAATCCACCAACAGCCTGAAGAGGATCCTTGCCAAGAAGGGCCGAAATATCGCTGACGACCATCCTAGCTGAATTCTGTTTTTAACCAGTGTGTAGTACATGTTTCCCAGTCAGCTTGGGCTCAAGGAGTATCTACCTACCCCAGCTGTTGCCGGCAATTCTAAGTACGCGATACGTAATACGCGAAGGGTTTGCTCTTCATAATTAGCCCAATATGTGTTTCGAGGAAAAATAGAAGAAACGAACATATTCCACGATTGGTCAAAGTAAAGCTATTACACTGTCAGAAGTTTCATAACGGACAACACAAGGATGCGCGGTTTCAACAGACAACACTTGGAATGTTATCTGTTGTCGCGACAAACGTTATGCATGGAATGTTATGCATAACAAGCATTGCCAGGAAGCGCCGAAAAACCGCCAGAAAAGCATCTGCTGTATTTTTGTTTTGGGATCCCAAAACGTAAGTGGAGGGATACCAATGACATCGCAAAAGTTGTCCGTCTGTCCGTCCGTCCGTCTGTAAGCACGATAACTCTCGAAGGGAATGAGATATTTTGATGAAAATTGGTGTGAGGATTCGTTGGGTCGGTGGACCAGTCGAGTTCGTAAATGGGCTTTGTAGCCCTACATTTAGGGGTGGGGGAGGGGGTTCAAATTAAGGGGCAAACAAAATATTTTGAAACAGCTAATGTGATAGTCGATTATGGGGTAAGAAGACATGCTGAACACGATGGTGAAAACCATTTTGTAATCGGACAAGTAGTTCGCCCGGAATCCGGCCGAAACCGGAAATTTTGTTAAAAGTAAAAATTTTATTTGAAGTTGATTAGATGTTCGATTTAGAGGTAGGGAGACATGCTGAGGACGATGGTGAAAACTATTTTCTCGACGGACAAGTAGTTCACCCGGAATCCGGCCCAAACCGGAAAGTTTGTTAAAATTTAAAGTTTTATTTGGAGTTGATCAGATGTCCGATTTAGGGCAAGAAGACATGCTGAACTTTTATGTGAAAACCATTTTCTACCCGGACATGTAGTTCGCCCGGAATCCGGCCAAAACCGGAAAATTGTTAGAAGTTAAAGTTTTATTTCTAGCTGATTAGATAACCGATTTAGGGGTAAGAAGAGACGCTGAATCCGTGTGTAACAATCATATTTTACCCGGACATATAGTTCGACTGGAATCCGGCTGGAGTCGGAAAATTTTTTATAAGTTAAATTTTTATTTGAAGTTGATTAGATGTTCATTATTGTGGAAAAAAGATACCCTGAGTTCGTTTTTGAGCTTTCTTTTTTCGCCGGACAAGTAGTTCTAGAGTTCGGCCGAAACCGTGAAATTGGCAGAAGTGGCAGGAACTTTTCGTCAAAAGATATGACTTATACGGGTAAACACACATGCTGAATCCATATCTGAACTTGGTTTTCTCAGATGATTAGCTATTTGGCCTTAATCTGTTTCTGAATTTTAATTGTAAGAATGTTCAAGGATTCTGGCAATGACTGGATCTGGCTAAGACAAGACACAGTTGTCTGGATCAGATATTGAATTTTTGGGATCCCATCGAAAACTTTGGTCTTGTTTGTCATGATATCGGAAATTTCAGCAGATGCTTTTCTGGCGGTTTTCGGGTCTTCCTGGCAATGCTTGTTATGCATAACGTTTGTCGTGACAACACATTCAATGTGTTGTCTGTTGAAACCGCGCATCCTTGTGTTGTCTGTTATGAAACTTCTGACAGTGTATAGTATGTGGAACAATCCTACAGTGCTCATCATTAGCGAGCAAAACTGGTTGCACAACAATGGATAATACTGTGTTTGGAGACTCTCTGAGAGCTCAGCTGTTGGTGGCAGTTCTAATCACGCTATGCGAGTTAACAGTTACAGATTTCAGACCATCCAGAGGGTGGTTAGGTGGGTCCTTTTTTTTTTAAAAAAAAGGCCAGATTCTAGGCTCTTGGTAATCAGATTTCATACCATCACATCTTCCACCATAGTCGAAGGTGGGCACCTGGCACCTTCGCACCTGGGGAGCTATTTTGATGTTCATTAATATATGGTCGGTATATGGCACTGTCTCGGAAATGATTTATTACCTGCGATTTCTGCTGTGTTTGGAAATTCAAGACTGATTTCTACAGTACGGTATCGCTCCAAGCTAGCTGGATGTCCTCAGCTGCTGGAGATCATTTCCAGTGACAAATCCATTCGTCGACGTTTCCTAGGATTCCTTTAGACGGTCGACTGGAAGGAAGACATCTCCTCCCCCATTCGTAACTTTGTTCAATAGATACAGGGAAACGAAAAGGGTAGTTTTCCAATTATCCTGAACGAACACATTTGGAGATATCCCAAAGTGGATGCTGGATTTGTAGATAGTCTCCAAATGGGCTATTAAGAAGAAAAATGGGAACCTCCGGGAAAGGAATAGAGGATCTCTTAAAAGCCAATTCGCTTGCCCGTATCTGTCTGATTGCATTATTATCTTGGTTAAGGGGATTTATCTCGCATAAGCGACCAAAGAATTTGTATTATTCGGTCACTTAAAGCACACCTCTTACTAGGATCCTTTCCCAATGAAATGGATCAGAAAAAACGGTTTCGAATATACTATTTACTTTCCACCACTATTAATTATTACGAAACTACCTCATTGTTTTAAATTATGTTTGTACCCGTTTCGTAAATAGTTAATCCTAGTTTACAGCGGTAGACCATCGATAAAAACTTTCTTACCGTTAGATTTATAGAAATCGAATACGATGTACACCAATTTGCACAAATTTCTAGCCGCTGGTGAACCGATTCGTACTTACAAGTCCCTCTCCCATGATAGACATCAAGTTCACCGGAAACAAATAGTGGGTAGGCTACACCAGCTAGCAAAAGTTGGAAACCCCTCATCGCTGAAGATGGTAACAGGTGATTATTACTTACAAGTCCCTTTCCTATCTTACAATTGGGAACCAAATTGTTCTTACCATCGAATACACCAGAAACAAATAATAGGTACACCAACTAGCAAAAGCTGCAAACCCCTCATCACTGAAGATGATTATGGTCTAACAGCCGACTGTTGCTTACAAGTCCCCTACATGTCTCAGAATTGGGATCGGCCTAATTTTGGTTTCAGTGTGTACCTACTACGGAAGTTGTCAACCCCTCGTAAACTTTCAAACTGTTATATCTCATGAAGGATTTTTTGCACCAAAAATGGATGACATATACTTTGATCAGCTCACCAATATCTATCGACTGCCGTTGAAAAAAAAAATCTATCTGTATTAGTTCAAAAGTTGACTTTTGCCGTAGGCCAACTTTCTAATATCACCACTTAGAAAGGAGCAAAAGGTAAGCTCTAATTTCTTTAGCAGTGAGAGAACTTTTAAAGTTTAAGAGGCCCATCTGATCTCACTTCTCTTCCTCACTCCCAAGTGTAAGAAATGGAATGATAAACTCAGCTGAAATCACGAACAGACATGGATAGAAACAATAGATGGCAGCACTTTCGTACCCGTGGGAAAATGACACTTTTTTGTTTCTGTAGATTTTTCTATTTATCACTCAAAGAAGATATGTTGGCTGTGGGGCCGGGTAACTGCCGCATATATTTAACACTTATAGATTTTAGTCCATCTTCAATTTGAAACTGGTGCCTGCCTGCTTGTGTGCTAGAACGGAGCTTTCCACTCGAAAGCAGAAACATGGTTTGATGAAACGAAAGGTTCGCTACACAACTTCAGATAGTCCTCTCTGACATGGGCTAAATAACTCCACTTCACTTCGCACACCGTAGGCTCTGGATCGAGGACAAGCAAAAACCATCCTTATTGGCCCCAGGCAAGTGTTCTACGGAGCTTTCCAAAATGTAATGTCATATTCATCAATCCGGCCTAAGGTCCACACTTTCCGTAAAAACCGCACAGGTTAGACCCTTACCAGTTACTAGGAATAAAATGAAATCGGAGTCATAGGAAAAAAAAAAAAAAAAAAAAAAACAGGACAAAACCAAAGTGTTGCTCTCGCAACACAATGAAGAAAAATGAGCACGAAAACAACAGAAACAGGAAAAAACAACAGAAAAATCTAAGTTACATGATTGGGATATTGCATCGTGTTTTCTGTGTGTTTTGTAAAGACTTAAAAGTTTAATTTATTTTGTTAATAAATATATAGCTATCTTTCTGTAGAGTTTGCGCTGAGTCGAATAGCGCTTAAAGCGCTCTCAACTTTCCATTACTGTAGGTATGTACCGTGCTACTACATACTTGCGTCTAAGACCGTTAATATCTGCTAATCGTGAATCTTTGTGGTTACCCTGACAAAGAAAAGAAAATTGGCAAAAAGACAGTTGCGGACAGGTCATGTCCGGGAATTTATGTTGTGGGAGTCTCCCTGTGGGGCGGACATAGTTCATACCCAAGATCAAAACAAGAGCTATAAGCTCAAATGGCACTTGCAAGGCTGGGTCAGAGGATGAAAGTAGGAATTCGTCAATTCATTTGTAAGCAAAACCCTTGAGATAAGAACGATCATGGGCCCTACAAATCACGAGAACGGATCGTTCGTAAAAAATATTTAAATTTTGCATTTGGCTTCGATGATGCGCACTGTCAAGGCGCTAGAAACTCATCTGTAATGAAAAGGCTTGAAGCAAAAATGATGAAAGGCTCATCGGGATTATGAAAATGTATATTTTACTAGAAATTATTGTCTGTGACTTGTGAATTCACTTGTAAGCAAATCCCTTAAGGCAAAAATGATCATGGGCCCTTGGAGATCATGAATATATGTCGTTTGGTCAAAGTTTTTTTTTTGTTTTTGTTTAAGATTCGCACTTCAAGGATGATAGAAATTCATTGTTTAGCAAACCCCTTGAGGCAAAAATGATCATGGGCTCACGGTGATCATGAAAATGTATATTTTGCTTACAGTATTTGTTGAACATTGCGGTAAGGATTAGTACTTTTAAGGGATGGTCAGATCTGAAAAGTAAAAATGGCTAAGCCAGTTCTGTCAAGTCTCGAATATCCAAGCCAAGTTTCATCGTTCTAGCACATCTTGAAGTACCTTAATACACGATCACCGGAATTCCGTAGCCCCCCCCCCTTCTAACTCCCCACAGTGCCCAAATCCGGTCCGGTTCTGTCACTGATGCATCTAGGGCTTTGCTTGTTCTTCCCACGAAGTTTCATCCCAATCGCTCTACTCTAAGCGTGTCACAAGATTTCCAGTTCCCCCCTTCGTCTCCCCCGAATCCGTTCCAGACTTGAAATGGGACATCCGAGACACTAGGTCTTTCCACATATTAAGTTCCATTAAGATCCGATCACCCCTTCGAAAGTTATACATTCCTCAAGATTCCGGATTCCCCTTCCCTCCGCACCCCCACGGTGGTCGGATCGGGGAATTGACTATTTCCAAGTTAGTTTGGTCGGGTTCCTCATATGTATATATATCTGTATTGAAAAAACCCAAAGGCCATATACAGGATAAACAAACAACTCGTAGGAAACTAAAATAACGAACTAAGAAACTGCCAAGTTTCATCGGACTAGCCCTTCTGGAAGTACGCTTACTCGAGAGCAGTGGCCTGACCGACCGACAGACAGACAGACCGAAAAGTGATCGGCATATGCCACTCGAGCGAAGCTGCAAGTGCTATAACTAGAACAGACATCAGAGGTACTCAAGCCTAATAAAAAAAAAAAAAAATTGTGCATGTTTCGGGGTGAGGGTAGTCCCCCCCCCCCACCTGGATACGGCCTTGGGTGGGAGTTGGGCATCATCACGCGTCCACGAATAAAAATGGTGCCTGCATTTTCAAAATTTCGGTAAGCAAATATGATGCGATTCAGCTTTACTTTTTGGTATCGTAACACTTAAAGTTTCAGTGCCCATGGTGGCGTACTTGCCATTTAAGGCCACTGGTACCCTAACTTCCACCCAGGAGCAACTTTTCAGCCACTCCCGAATTTACAGAAGTTTGTTCCCAACAAAACCAACAACAAGAGCTGGAAGCTAATATGGCACTTGCAAGGCTGGTTCAAAGGATAAAAGTAGGAATTTGCCAATTCGTGGGTTTGTTCTGGTCATTTGCAAGCAAAACCCTTGAGATAAGAATGATCAAGGGCCCTTGGAAATCACGAGAATGTATCGTTTGGTAAAATAATTTTATTTTTGCACTTAGCTGTAATGATGCGCACTTAAAGGGCGCTAGAAATTGTAAGCAATCTGGAAGCAAACCCATGAGCAAAAACGATAATGGGCCCTTGGGGACCATTAATATGTATCGTTTGGTCAAAACTATATTTTTTTAAATCACTTTTCGGTTGCTCAGATGCGCACTTCAAGGGTGCTAGAAATTCATTTTTAAGCAAAACCGATGTGGCGTAAATGATCATGGGCCGAAATCTATCGTTTGATCAAAAGTACTTTTTTTTTACTTCGCAGTTAAGATGCGGGCTTTAAGGGAGCTAGAAATTCATTTGTAAGCAAAACTCTTGAGGCAAAAATGACCATGACCATCATTAAAATGTATATTTTGCTTGAAAGTATTTTTTTACTTTGCGCTTAAGATTAGTACTTAAAGGACCCCCTCGCACTATTTACTCTTCAACTTACAGTAATTTAAAATATTTGAATACTTTAAATCTAGGCTGTGCTTTCAACAAATAACCCGCGGTTTTGGCAGTTTTAAGCCTTTTCCGAGACCCATTGACTTGTAGCAAACAGGGAAACAATTTACATAGCCTTTTTTTTCTGATGGAAAAACTTCTCTTAGACAACCGTCGACAGCTTGATACACATCGAAGGTAGCAAAGCACGGCAAGTGAGAAAATTTGCGTCGTTTTGTTAGAGAGGTTAGAATGTACCGTACGAAATTGGGGTCTCCGGGTTTAGAAATATATGGAGTGACTATGGAAGTAGGTTGCATTGGTATTATATGTAAGAAAGGTCCTTTAAGGATAGGTCTTATTTTCGAATTAACGATTTCTCAGCCAATCTTGTTGAATCTCCAATATTCCAGCCAGGTTTCATCGTCCTTGTCTGGAAGTGCCTTATCTAGCGATCATCGGAAGTCCGACCCCCCCCCCCACCTCCAAACTCCCCCTACAGTGCCCGGATCCAATCCGGTTCTGATAAATGATTTATCTAGAGCATTTGTTCGTATTCCCACAAAGTTCCATCCCGATCTCTACAGTCTAAGCGGGTCACGTATTCCCCCCCCCCCCTTCCCCCAATAGTAGTCGGATCTGGTCCGGACATGAAAAAGAACACAGAGACCTGTCCTCTGTTCAATTATTAAGTTTCACTGGAATCCGATCACCCGTTCCAAAGTTATGCATGACTCAATATTCCTGATTCTTCCTCCCTCCACTCCCCCACGGTGATCGGGTCTGTTTGGTCGGGTCCCTGATATACCTGTCAAGTTTCGTCGTGAAAATCCCTAAGACCGCTATCACCTGAATTCCGGAAAATCCCCCTCCACCCTCTGCCTCCAATTGTCCGGATCCAGTCCGATTGTGTAAACGATTTGTCTAGAGCAGATGCTTGTTCTTCCCAGCAAGTTCCACTCCGATCCCTCCCATCTAACCGTTTAAGAAGATTTCTAAAGGTAATTAAGTTACTGTGTCGTTAACAAGAAATATTCTGAAAACAACTTACAGCTTTACAACTTACAACGTCTCTATTCATAAATAAACTCGTATCATTTCTCGTCGTCGGATCCTTGTTCTCGGCTAACGCTCTCGTAATTTTCGTTTCTACTCTTTCGTCTTTTCTCTGTCTATTAAGCTGTTTATTATCTTATTTCAGAATATCTTCTTTGAACTTTTCGCTTCTGTCTAAGCAACTGCCAAGACCCCGATCATCAATATCACCGCATATCAATGACGGCAGAATAAGATAATTCCGGTGTTTTTTCGTCATCCATCACAAAAAACGTTTGTTATCATATTCCGCACCTCATTCCGGGACGCCCTGGCTATGTTTGCTTCAGGGAAGAAACCTATTAGGAGAAGGAACAGGATCAATCAGACCGCCCGCCTCCTAATTTCCACAGTTGGCAAATGGCCCCCTGTAAGTCGCCTCGCTCCATCATTTTCATCGATGGACACTCGCCACTTGGCAGTCGACTCTTTCTCGTACTGTCAATCGGTATTGCTGAAATGGCGCCGTTGTATCAAATTGATTTGTCAATCTTTCCTGACTGATATATTGTGGTCAAGCTGAAAAAAGCTGTCGCGCAAACGAGATGGCGCTGATTTACGCTTGGTTGTAAGAAATGATAAGGCATTTTATTCCGACTTCTCATGGCCTATTGCGGGTCAATGTTTGGGGGGGGGCAGAGATTTTTGCGACAAAGCGATAGCAGTGCCGATTTTTTCCTTTGTCGCCCTGTTCCCCTCGTACATATCTCTGGACTTTAGCAGCTTTTAAAATTTCATACCTCCGGTATCGTAAATTGCTACAGTATTACTATAATCAACAAACTTAACAAGCTACATAGAAACCTGACGGTTGCAGTGGTTTCTCTGCACCACAGTCTTTTCGGTTTGTTTTAAGTGTAAATATTTGTTGTTAATCCAAGTTATCTCCCTTTTTTCTCTATTTTCTCTTATTTGAAGGTGCAAAACGGATTAGTCTGCTGCATTTTATTATAGCTGTATTTTGGCCCTTCTCAGTCCTCTTCAGGCTCAAGCTGGAGATTGAACTTATGGAAAAACCCTAAGATATCTGATTTTGTGAACTTCTCTGAAAATTGTTTGGAGCTAAAGCTGGTGCTGAGATTTCATTCTGGACACGGCTGCTGTTTTTGCTCATTCGATTGGGTCATCATTTTGCTCATTCGATTGGGTCATTTAAGGAAGAATCTTTAATTGTTTTTCCGCTAGTGCATTGTCCAGCTTGAGCCTGAAGAGGACCCTTGCCAAGAAGGGCCGAAATAGAGCTCTAAGCCGACTTATCCGTTTTGCACCGTCAAGTATGATTTGCAGTCAGCCTGTGCTGAAGGAATATCTATTTTTCTCTTGGTTATGTACTCCACTATTTTATATTTGAACATCAGAAAATACGAATATTCTTTCATTCAATTGTCAGCAAAGGAGACACCCAATTTCTGAATCAGCCACTTGGCAAGTTTTTCCAAGTTTCGACCTTGACAGAACCATAGCAACTGTGATTGGAATATTTGGAGTAGCTCGGGGTAGCCAATCAGAATGTCCCTTGCTTTTTCTGAATCAGTAGCCAAATAAAGATGATACTATCTATATCGACTACTTACTTTGAGTCGGGTGCCGTCAACTTAATAACCTACTGGTGTAGCTAAGCAACATGCAGTAATAAATACTCGGTCGCAAGCCAAAGAAACCAAATTTCGATTAGTTCTAGACACAAACAAATATTAAGTATGACACGGGGGCAAAGAGATGGAAAATACTTCTTAGTAACCATAGTAACATTAGTAACCTTAGGATACTATTCCGCTGTAAGCTCATTGTTTTTATTTACCCGTACCCGGTCTCATACAAAATTCAACCTCTCCGAATTTCTCGGTTGACTGGGCTTTGATCATTGTATCGTAAGAATATGACTTAATTCTCTGTCTGATCACGACCAGAAAGTTGTTTTCCGGGTCATTCTGCTAATTTTGTCGTTATTTGTTGTATCTAATTGATTGACTATATTTAATCAATCTAGTTTTTGTTCTGAATTTAATTAGCCTAACGGTTTGTTTATGTTTGTCATTGATGCCTTATAGGCTACCTATATTACTGCCTCTTTACGTCCATAATTCAATTCTCTATTCAATCTCATTTCCAAGATCTCGATCGGTCGGTCCACTCTTCTCGAGTTCGGGTATTTTCAGAAGTGCTAGGACGATGAAACTTGGCAGGCATATTAGGGACCCCACCAAACTAACTTGGACATAGTCACTTGCTCGATCCAACCATCTTGGGGGAAGGGGGGGGGGCGGAATCCGGAAAATAGGGGCATGCATAACTTTCGAACGGATGATCGGATCGTCACAAAACTTGAAGTCTGGAAAGACCTCGTGTCTCATATGTCTCATTTCAAGTCCGGACCGGATCCGATGAATCTGGGGAGGAGTCGGAGGGGGAAACCGGAAATCGTGTGAAACTCTCAGAGTGGAGCAATCGGGATGAAACTTGGTGGGAAGAACAAGCACAAGCTTTAGATACATCGCTGACAGAACTGGACCGGATTCGGACACTGTGGGGGGATTTGGAGGGGGGCCGGAATACCGGCGATCCGTAGTTAATGTAGTTCCAGGTGGGCTAGGACGATAAAACTTGGCAGGCATATCAGGGACCCGACCAGATTAACTTGGAAACAGTCACTTGCCCGATCCGACCATCGTGGGGGGAGAGGGAGGCGGCGGAATCCGGAAATTTTTGACACGTATAACTTTCGAACGGGTTATCGGATCTTAATGAAACTCGATATCTTGAAAGACCTCATGCCTCAGATGCCCCATTTCAGTTGAGGACTGGATCCGAAGAACTGAGGGGAGCGGGGTCTGAGGGGAGAATGGGAAATCTTGTGACACGCATAGAGTGGAGCGATCAGGGTGAAACTTGGTGGGAAGTACAGGCACAAGTCCTAGGTATAACAGTGACGGAATCGGACCGGATTCGGGTACCGGGGGGGGGGCTATAAGGGGGGTGTCCGGAATTCCGGTGATCGTGAGTTAAGGTACTTCCAGATGTGCCGGGACGATATGCTGGAGCATTAGAAACTTGACATCCTTGGGTTAGACATCGTGACTTTTCCGGTCCGACCATCCCTTAAAGAACTCATCTTAACCGCAAAGTGCAAAAAATACTTTTAAGCAAAATTTACTTTTTGACGATCGCCACGAGCACATGATCCTTTTTGCCTCAAGAATTTTGCTTAGAAATTAATTTTTAGCACCCTTAAAGTGCGCATCTTAACCGAAAAGCGAAAAAAAAAAAATTTGACGATCACTTCCATCCTCTTACCCAGCCTTGCAAGTTTGGCGCATCTTAACCGAACAAAAAAAAAATGACCATCACTTCCATATGACCCGACCTTGCAAGTGCCATATGAGCTTTCATCTCTTGTTTATCCACCCTAACGGCATTACGCTATTTTTCGGCCAAGTGCCATATACCGATCACTTTTCCGTCGGTCGATCGGTCGGTCCCACGGTTGCGAGTTACGGTACTTCCAGATGTGCTAGGACGATGGAACTTGGCAGGCATATCAAGGAGCCGACCAGATTAATTTTGAAATAGTCACTTGCTTGCTCTTGAGGTATGCGTAACTTTTGAACGGGTGATCGGATCTTAATGAAATTTAACATTTGATAAGACCCCGTGTCTCAAATGTCCTAGTTAAAGTCCAGACCTGATCCGATGAATGTTGGGGGGTTGGGTGGGGGTGGAGGGAAGAACCGGGAATCTTGTGACACGATTAGATGGAGAGGTTGGGATGAAACTTGATTGGAAAAGGCCCTAGATACATAAGTGACAGAACTGGACCGGGTTCGGTCACTGTGGGGGAAGTTGGGGGGGGGGGGGGGTCCGGAATTCCGGTGATCGCGAAGTAAGGTACTTCCAGATGTGCTAGGACGATGAAACCTGGCATAGACGCTAGAGACTTGACAAGATTGGTTCAATTGTCGCTTCTCAGATCCGACCACCCCTTAAAGTACTAATCCTAACCACAAAGTACAACAAAAACTTTTAAGCGAAATATACATTTTCATTTCCCCATCAGTCCATGATCATTTTTGCCTCAAGGGTTTTTCTCAAAAATTAATTTTTGGCACCCTTAAAGTGCGTATTATAACCGAAAAGTCAAAAAAATACTTTTGACCAAACGATATATATATTCATGATCCCCAAGGGCCCATGATCATTTTTTCCTCAAGGGTTTTGCCAACAAGGACATTTCTAAAAGTACAAACAGTAATTTTGAGCAAAATATACATTTTCATGATCTCGTTGAGCTTATCATCATTTGTGCTTCAAGAGTGTTCGTTACAGATGAATCTCTAGTGCCCTTAAAGGGCGCATCATCGCAGCCAAATGCAAAAATAAAATAGTTTTTGCGAACGATACCTTCTCGTGATTTCCAAGGACCTGTGATTATTCTTATCTCAAGGATTTTGCTTACAAATGATCACAACAAACCCACGAATTGATGAATTCCTACTTTCGTCCTCTGATCCAGCCTTGCAAGTGCCATACGAGCTTCCAGCTCTTGTTTGTATTCCCCATGTATGACGCTGTTTGAGCCAGATCAGGCTTGTTGCTTCTAGGAGCTAATAGTCAGAAATAACCGTTTTCCGTGTTTCTCACCAACAACAGGGGGCCGCGGAGGTCGCTTTTAATCTGTGAGAAACCCTGAAGAGTCAAGCAGTGTTCAACAGAAACTGCATCTTTTGCGACTTCTGCTTTAAACGATCTAGAAGTGTTAGTTATGGGCAGGTGGCACTGTATGTTTTCGGAAAGACGATAAATAACTTAAGCAACTCGTCCCTCATCCCCTCTTGTACGCCTATAAAACTGTCGCTGTTGGCGGCTTTACACACAGCGTAGCCTATTTTACGCATTTTGAAAAGATCTCTAGCAATACGGATGTGTTCGCGAAATCGTTTTGTACATAAATACGTCCATATACTCAATATGACTAAAACACGCCAGTGATCCTCAGGAAGAACGAGAAAACGTCTCACTAACGACTCAAACTCAACAGTTCAAATCCTATATCAATCAATCACGGCGATCGTTGGGGACCGCTGTGTTGCCGCTTCTGGCTCTTCCGGTACGCGTTTTCCGTCGGCAAGGAGAGTTAGTCATCAAGAGTATTGATGACTCGAGATCTTTTTTCTTACATCTGCAACGCATAATTTAAAGCAGTTTGTGCGCCGGGAGACAAAGGCGAACTACTAAATCTGTATTTGGGGACGTTTTGACGTGAGACATTTTGCCACGGTGAAGTTTTGTCATGGGTGACGATTCGCCATGGGAACTATCAAAAATAGAACTGAAAGCTGAACAAGAAATCGTAGGCATCTTTTGGCAAGCAAATAGAGCTTGCCCGCAGCTTGCCATGATCCCGATTTGCAACAGAAAATTCGAATGATCCTACATGATCATCAAGACGTTCCGTCAGGAATAATGTCTTTCGGTTGCCAATGCAAATCGTTCTTTACCCCTAATCAGTATTCACCGTTCTCTTTTCTCCATATTATCGGTTCGTTCGTTTTTCAAATCCTGACCCAGAAGGGGCTCCGTCCGATGTCCATAAACATGAGGCACTTTCATAAAACTGTCACGAAGAAGGGTTGCCACCCGGCCTGTTCGAAAAAACAAGCCATTGTCAGCACATTTCATTGAATTTTCGACTATATAGTAGTCAAAGCATATTTTATTAGATTTGATCATGGTTTTACTAGTTGTACTTAGTCTTTGTCAATTGTACTTGTCTTCTAGTAGTTGCTGGAAGTAGCAATATTTAGGTACTACTACTACTCACTTTTACTAGTTGCACTGTCTTCGTCAATTGTAGTTAACCTTGGTCTTCTAGTAGTTGTTGGAAGTAGCAATAGTTAGGTCATGACACAACCTCCATTTAAGTAACACGACGTCATAGGTCCTGATTTTCGCAGCCGGACGCGAATTTCCCCGGAATTTTTGACGCGTCGCATGCTGGTTTCCCCATAGTGACGCGCGCATAGGGTAGCTATTGTAAAAGCAATTGGAGATCGGTTCACCATCGCGGTCTTTAGAAGCTCTTAGAGCTTGGTCATACTTGGCCCATTTTCTGGCTTTTTGGGTTGCAAAGGTAGAACAAAGAAAAAGAACAAGATACAACTAATTCTGAATGTTGTCGTTAATTTAGGAGATCAATTAGAGCAAAACAGCGTGTATAATCATGTTACAGGAACCCTAATTGACCCCTAATTGCAGTCTGCTCATTATCCCCAAGCTGCCACAAACCCCATCAAATCTCACGTCCCAAGGGATTTTGAGTTGTTTGTCGAATAGGCGGCTTTTTGAGCCCAGTGTGACCAAGCTCTTACCGCCTTAAAAACGAATTTTCCTTCGTATTGCCACGCATGTTTTCGGCTTTGCCCCTCAAGGAAATGGGTAGATGACTACCACAGTTCCCTGGTTTTACGATACGATACGAATTTATTAGGTCAAATAACATAATAGTTAAATAAGACCCTATCAATAAATTATAAAACATACTGTCACTTACTCATTAAAATGCTTTACAAGATATTGACGAAAAGAAGATCTATACCGGTTAGAAGCTGATGGTTTGCAGGGCTCTAACTTATTTTGATGCCTCGTGTTATATCCGGCTCGTGCCGGTTCCAGTAGGAAATCACGATGCTTACTGGATTCTAACATTGTATTCCCGCATGTCATAGTAAGCTGGTGACGCCGGGCAACAAGGCTTTCTGTACCAAGGAGCTTTATACCTTCTTCATAATTCGTGTACTCCTGGCCCAATATCACACGAACAGCTTCAGCTTCACATTCTCGAGGTCATTGCTTTGTTCCTTACTCAACCCTGGATGCCACACAGGACAAGCATATTCTAAAATACTTAATATATACAATTTGTAAAAACTTAAAAGTGATGGACGACTAAAACCAAAACGCTTTGTAGTTACTAGATTCCTTAGTGCTATATTCGCCTTCTTAATAATATTATGTACATGATCCGACCATGACATCTTTGAGTTAAAGGTCACACCTAAAATCTTCATATTATTTACAATTGGCACATTTAGATCTCCTTGACTAGGAATCTAATTTTTTTAAAAAGAAACTCTCATAACTGCTGACTTTTTCCTGTCAATTCTGAGCCGTTTTTCTTCGCAGTCTGACTCCAGACGACGAATTATCCCATCCGTACTGATCAGGGATTCAAGCTTTTGAAGTATCAGCAACGTCAAGTCGTCTGCAAACTTGGCTCAGTTTTTATGCCATGTTGCAATTATTATTATTATTATTTATTCATCACCCACAACTACAAGAAACAAGTAGTACAAGTGGAGTAAACTATAAAAAGAAAAATAACTTCAACTAAACACTATCCTCTTCAACAAAAAACTGAATAAGACCGTGATCAGGGCCTATTTTACAAAATGCGTCCACAGAAAGCTTTCTGTGAAGGTCACCGAGCTTTTGAACTACATCCGTAACATTATATTTTTTAACCAAGTACCGATTTCTAGTCCACGGTGGCAGAGAAAGCAGAAATTTGCAAAATTTGAAATACGTAACTTTCATTTTCTTCAAATCTTTTAGCTTCAGAACAGAATGAATACCCGAAAAATAAAGAACAGAATGATCAGAAAACGTTGAGAATAAACGCCCAAGAGCTCTTCTGTTATATTTTCCACGGTTTGCTACAATTTTTGAATAACTAAGTTGAATTTTTTTTACTGCATCTGCAACAATCTGTCTACGGAAGAGAGCTAAAGAATCAGAAACAGTAATCCCTAGCCACCGAAAAGAAGAAACAGAAACAACAGAAAATTCATTACATACTAGAGGAGTAGACGAAGACAGGTTGTAAGACAAGAATTCACATTTATCAAGATTCAGAGATAAGCCAATATCCAGGAAAGACTGAGAAACTAGAGAAACCATCGCAGAAAGAGCTGATTTAGTACGGCTGATCAACAGGATGTCGTCAGCATAAGCTATATAAGAAACATCAGTAGAACCAGTAAAATAAGTGCCTGAGATCTTTTCCAGAACAGTAGAAATACAAATTTTGAAAAGGGTTGGTGATAAAACACCCCCCTGCCTTACACCTCGAAGTGCTTTAATAGTTGTTTCTCTAGAAGATTTCAAGCGGAGGTAAGAGTTAGAGTACCAGAACCGTAGAAGGTAAACAACTGAAAAGTTTACACCAGAAGAAGCCAAAGAAAAGAAAAGTTGGTTATGAACAACAGAGTCGAAAGCCTTGGAAAGATCAAGAGTACAGAGATGGACACCTTTACCCTTGGAAGAATTAGAAAGTAGAATGGAAGAAAGGACACGATGTGCACCCCACACCAGATCTGAAACCAAGCTGATTATCCCCGAAGAAAGAAATATTTTGCGTTAAACTAGGTAAAAGTACATACTCAAAAACCTTGCTAATATTGCAGGAGACGGTAATTGGACGGTAAGAAGAGCAATCTGTAGGCGATTTCCCTCTTTTTAAAATTGAAGTCACGCTCCCACACAGAAAGCTTTCTGGGACAACGGAAGACGCCAAACACATTTGAAACAAAAGCGCAAGATGTGATACAAGTTCCGCACATTCGGGAGCTAGATGTTTTTTTGAAATGCCATCAGCATCGATGGATTTCGACTTGAGATGTTTTAAAGCATTCATAACATCATGTAGCGAAATGGGAAGCACATAACGCTGACTCAAAAAACTAGGGATTATCTTAAGAAGTGCTTCACTAAACTTACTATGAACACAATAATTTAACACAGAGAATATCTTTGAATAATGAGTATGCCAACTACTTGGTGGAATAGCATCACTACTTACATCAGAATCATCAATTTTACTCGAATTAATTACTTTGCTCCATTCTTTTGATGAAGACGGAAAATCAAGCCCACGATAACGAACACTTTTCAGGTACTTCTTAAATTCTAATTTAGTTTTCTGTTTAATAAGAAAAACATTACCGCACTTCGGCCGACCACATTCTGCCCAGATTTTTAACCAAAATTTAGCTTTGTTTTTACAAGCCTTAAGGTGAGGGTCACGAGACCAAAGAGGTTTTTGAGTTTTCATTCGGACACGCTTAACTGGTACAGAAATCCTTTCGGCTTCTTTAATAGCGGAAAGAATAGAATGATAATATCGGTCAATTTCATACTTAGCATAAGCGGGATTCTGACTACACTGCAAAAGCTGATACGGAACATGAATCGTACTTAAAAATGAAGCCAGTGTAATAATCATATTACACAGTATTAAAAATAACACAGGCCCTGTTTTAGTTCCTTGAGGTATTCCGCAGAAAAGCTCAAGAAAGTCCGATAGTACCCCATCTTCACTTACGCATTGCTGACGACCGTGTAAAAAACTGTAAACCATCCGAGCTAGAAAAGCTCTAAAATCTGTCATTGACTCGAGAATATCCGGGTGGCTTGACTTATCGAAAGCCTTTTCCAGATCCGCTTGCAGGATTTCGATGAATGCATTTTTGTTTTCCGAATGCTCCAAAGCTTCTTCCACAATCTTAACTAGATAGTGAACTGTGCTTGAGTTCACTAGATAGTGAACTGTGCCACATTTTCTGCCGTTGGCAGGAAATGTGGAACATTCTGAACAAGTGCGCAACCGCTCAAACGTGGAGTGTGGAAGTAAAATGATTATCATATCTTATATACGAACATCGCTATATACAAGACATTTCACATCCCGAATAACCAAACAAGTTTTGAACTAACCCAATTTTAAATAATGTCGCTTATGGAACGGTGACGAAGAAGTGTTTCAGTCAGTTTGGAAGCTTTTAATGTAAATAAACCGCATGTAGAAATCGGTTTCAGGTTCAATACCGTATGTCTTGCCAGCCTGTCCGACTCTTTAAACGGTGTATCATCATTCATAGATCCAGCTTCAAATTTCCGTCTAGATCCCCCCCCCCCCCCTCCACTCAAGACCCAAGATGAAGACACGACTCGATCCGACCGCTGGGTCATCTCGTGGCGCGGGTCGGGAGCGCCCGACATGGGGAGGCTGGGATCATAGTTTGACGATGGATCTAACAAAATGTTTTTATTTTACCAGGTATATGGAAAACGTGAAGAAAAATCATCTAATTATTAGCTTTATCGATTTCTTCGAGTATTTTGTTTTCTGTTCTTTCTTGTTAATTCCCGTAAACCCGAAGAAGAAAGGATGTAAACTAGATCACAATAAACAAAAGCCGTAAACTATACTATATTCGTTATATTAATTTGTTGAAGATTCTGAAACTGAGCTAATTAATATTTAGCTTACGAGACCAAAAAATTTCTAACTGGCCGATGATTTCCTCTTCCGACATATCTATCGTTACTCTTACACGCAGCTCGATCTTCTCGAAGGTTTAGTAACTCTTTTGACCTCCGGCGGGAGATCAATGAATAGTTAATGAGCAATGCCGACCTTGCTTTCAAGAGTGAATTGTGTTCAAGTGATTTGTGAATAATGTTGGCTACCGTGAGGATTTTGAAGAAGACAATGAACGTAACATTGTGTTCGTAAAAATCCGACCCATCGAACAATGATGGTGTCTCCCACCTTCTCGGCCCACATGTCTTATTTATTGCTATTGCACCAAAACCCACATCTGTTGGCTACAAATATATCCACAAGTATGCAAGAGTTGCATTTGAAACCTGTCATTCACGAACTTAATTCATGGGAAATCTGGGCCCAGTTGCCCGTTAACGGGAGGGTGGAGGGGGATCGGGACCAATCAGAATGCATATCCAGACCTATATATCCTCAAGGCTCAAGTATACCAACTCAGAATCTGATTCCAGTCAAAGGCCAAAACTTAACTCATGGGCAATTGGGGCCCACTTGCCCATAAACTTGGACAGTGGGAGAGTGGTTCAACTCCAAATATATTCTCAACACTAAGATCTAAAAGCATAAGGAATTTCATCTCCAGTTATTGTCAAGTTAAAAACATTAAAAACTGGACAGTCTGGGCCCAATTGCCCCTGAACCAAGTGGGAGCGGGGTTTGGGACCCCCAACAATCAAAAAGAGACCCGAATGCCCGCAAGCCTACTCTGATTCATTTTTACTGTAGCCAGATCAGGCTCGATCAGGCCTGAGGAGCTTATTGGTCAGAAATTCCAAATGCAAGCTTTCTGTGTTTCTCGTCAGTACCAAGGGAGCAGCTCGCGTCGAAGCCTGAAAAGTACATATCTTAGGCAACTGGTCCCACATTCGCTCTTTTTCTGTCCAAAGACTCTCCCAACATCTGCAGCATAATACTTCTAAGTTGTTTTTACCTCGATTGTGCGGCTGAAGACCGATCCGAAATATGTGCTTGGAAAGTGAACGTATAGTACAGAAATTTAAGAGATTTAATAGCTGAACCTGGAACAATTACCTTAAATTGATGAATGAATGAAATATTTTATTGCCCATCAACAGCACAAAGGAGGAAAAAGATGGAGTATGTGAAAAAAAGAAAAAAAACGACTACAAAAACAAAATAACGTTAAACCTAGATACAAAATCAGACAAATCTTATCGAAAAAGTATATCCATCCAGGAGTGTACACCATCCTTATTATTAAGGTTCGCGACTAGATTATCAACACATAGTACAGGGTCTGCGACAGAGTACTTCTGAATCAAGCACCGGTGTGCCTTAAATCGCACTTGGTAGCGACAAGGCTGTGTAGCCTGTTGATGTCGCCGGTGCTTACGATCTGGAAGTTGAACCAAACTGCAATGTAAATTGTTTTGACACTGTACAAAGCGTGTATTCCGAACTAATTACTCGGTCAAAACACTCACACTCGGTCAAAGTTGCGCGTTGGCTGCTTATCTATTACATCTTTCGACAACGTGTTCAGTTTACAGGCCGGGAATCTCAGCAAGGATTTCACCGCCATGCGCATCGACCAAAATATTGTCAATCGATGTCTCATCCGTAAGCACTTAAAATTTCCCATTTGTTATGCACAATTTGTTATTTTTCCAACACTTCCCACCACCATTTTCGGGCCCTATTCTATAAGACAGTTTACAGTCGCATACAGAGTTTCCTGCAGGTCCTGTAGGCAAAAGCGTTATTGATTCCTTAAATAAAGTAGAAAACCTAGAAGCATGGAAAAGGTCCCGAAGCGGAAAGTTAACCTTACGACAAAAAGCTTATTAATGACTTAGGAAAAGGTTAACGTCAGCACCACCAGGTCCGGACTAAATGCGTCTTGGCCTTTATCGCAAAAAGGCCCTTGTCAGGGACAGATAACTGCTGGGTCACTAACCCGTGAAATGGGATAGATTTTCTCGTCAAAGGTCATCTGTCGTGAAAGGTCATTTCCCAAATCGGACATTTCCATTTAGTATCTACTACGTATATACACTACATAATTTTAAGGTACTGGAGGTACGAGGTGGGATCAGCTCCCTCAGGAAGAATAGCTTGTAGGGGACGAACCACAAGAATTGCACTTAAAAATTGCGTGTAAAAGTCTATTTACACGATAATTATCTTACATTTATGTTGTGAAAAGCCCTATAGACCTCCAATAAACATGGACCTTAACCTCCAAAGGAGTAAATGATTGTCCATTTCTTCCCTTTTCTGGATCCCAAAACGTAAGTGACGGGATACCTGTGATTTCGTGAAAGTTGTCCGTCCGTCCGTCTGTCTATTCAAACTTGGCATGAGGACTCTTTGGGTCAAGTTCGAAAATGGGCTCTCTAGCCCTACATTTGGGGTTGGCGGAGGGGTTTCAAATTAAGGGGCGAAACAAAAATATTTTTTGAAAAGCCAATGAGATAGTCAATTTAGGGGTGAGGAGATAGGCTAACAAATATGCCAGTTATTCTCTCACCAGACAAGTAGTTCGCCTGGAATCCGGCCAAAACCGGAAAATTTGTAAAATGTAAAAGGTTAATCTGAAGTTGATTAGAGGCTCGACTAAGGGGTTAGGAGACATGCTGAATCTGAATATGAAAATCATGTTCTCGCGGGAAAAATAATTCACCCGGAATCTGGCCGAAACCGGAAAATTTGTAAAAAGTAAAAGTTTAATCTGAAGTTGATTAGAGGTTGAGATTTAAGAGTAAGGATATATGCTGAATCCGAATATGAAAATTGCTTTCTCGCCGGACAAGTAGTTCGCCCAGAATCCGGCCAAAACCGGAAGTTTTTGAAAATGTAAAAGTTTTATTTGAATTTGATTAGACGTTCGATTTAGGGGTGGGAAGACATGCCGAATCTTTATATGACAATCATTTTCTCCTCGTACGTACAGTTCGCTCGGAATCCGGGTGAAACCGGAAAATTCCTTAAAGTAATTTCTTATCTGAAGTTGATTAAATGTTCGGTGTAGGGGTAAGAAGACATGCTGAATTCATTTTGAGCTATAGATTTTGCCAGACAAGTAGTTCGTCGGGAATCCGGCCGAAAGCGGAAATTTGGCAGGTTAAAGCAGGAAGTTTTGATCAGTTTCGACGAAGTAGATACGACGTAGGATACAGAGGTAAACACACATGCTGAATCCATATCTGAACTTGGTCTTCTCAGATGATTAGTATTGGCCTTAATCTGTTGGAGTCCGGATCAAATGTTAGATTTATGGGATCCCATCGAAACCTTTGGTCTTGTTTCTTGCGAGCTGTATTGCAGTGGCCATGGCCAAATGAAAGCCGAACGTACCCATGGAATTGGTTCATATAATCTGCCTATGTCACGGCCAGTTAGCATTCTCTAATAATAGCCAAATAGCCAAGCGGATTGGAAGTACTACTTTTTTCACTTATTTTTCTATTACCTTGTGTTTTTTTATGGCACTTGGCCGAAGGACAAGTGCCATATAGCGATCGCAGTTTCTGTCCGTCCGACGGTTTGTCGGTCCGGTTTTTGCTAGTTCAGGCACTTCCACATAAGCTAGGACGACGAAACTTGGCAGGCAAATGCGGGACCCAATAAGATTAAGTTGGAAATAGTCACTTCTCCGATCCGAGCATCGTGGGGGAGTGGAGGAAGGGGGAATCCGGAATCTTGTGGTATTTATAACTCTTGAACGGGTGGTCGGATCTTAATGAAACTTAATACTTGGAAAGACCCGCGTCTCAGACGACCCACGTAAAATCTGGATCGTATCAAATGACTTCGGGGGGAGTTGAAGGGGGGAACCGGAAATCTTGGGAAATGCTTAGAGTGGAGGGATCGGGATGAGACTGTGTGGAAAGAGAAAGCACAATTTCTAGGTAAATCACAGGCATAAATGAACCGGATTCGGGCACCATTGGGAGTGGGGGGGGGAGCTCCGTAATTCTGATGATCCCGCGAGTTCAGTACTCCTTGATGTACTAGGACGATTAAACTGGGCTGGCATATCAGGGGCTCCAATAAACTGACTTGAGAATAGTCGTCTGCATGATCCGACTATCGTGGGGGAGTGGAGGGGTGGGGAATACGGAATCCTGCGGCACTCATAACTTTTGAATGGGCGATTCGATTTGAATGAAACTTGGCTAGTGGAAAGAGGTGTCGTCTCAGATGTTCTATGTCAAGTCTGGACCGGATCCAAAACTTGTGGGGGGGGGTGGATTTTAAGGGGGCACCGGAATTTTCGTGAAACGCTTAGCGTCGAGGGATCGGGGTGGAATTTGGTGGGAAGAACGACATAAGCCCTAGATATGTTCTTGACTGGACCAGATCATATCGGGGCTTTTTGGGGGAGTCGGAGGGGGTTTTCCGGAATTCCGGTGATCACGAATTACGATACTTTCGAATGCTAAGGACTATGAAACTTGGAAGGATTAGTGGCCCGACCAGATAGGATTAGAGACCTGACACAAGGCTCTAGAGAAACTTCCGTTCCTGGATCCGACCATTTTTGGGGGAGTTAAGGGAAGTGGAGTTCGAAAATACTGACTTACGTAGTTTGCGAACGGGTGGTCTGATTCGAGTGAAACTGTATGGGTGATCAGAACTAATGACCTGGATATGCAAAACGTGTCTTCGAACCACAAGTGGCAACAGCTGGGGTAGTTGGAGGGCGGCCCGGAAACTTTGTGACCTGCACAAAAACCAAACAAAATGGCCTAATGGCATGAATGAATTTATTAAGTGATTTAGCCTTACGGCATTTCACAACTAGCAAAGGAACTAAACTACACATCTAAAATAAACTACAAATCACATAATTTTGTACAAACAACTAATCAAAAAAAAACTAACTAAATAATACACACTGTGAATTCCATTATCAAACACAAAAGAGCACATACTTTTAAATCAATCATAATTCCAAATCCACACATTTAGTTTTCCTAACATATTCCAACACATTATTTCTAACGTTCCTAAATTTAAAAACCAAATCAAGATGAAATGGAAAAGGAACAATGATCCTATTAAGGTGAAAGAATAGATCTGAGCGTTCACGAACAAAAATAGGGCACTCAAAATGAAAATGGTAGCATTTTTCGTTTTCACCACAAAGGCACAACTCCGTATCAATTTTGTTTATTCTGCGAAGGAAAAAAATTTAACCTACAATGACCCGTGATAATCTGCGTTAAGTGGTAAGAGGGCTGAACTTTAGTAGCCGCTAATAAATCTTCTTTAGAAGTAAAAAAGCGATTTGACCAAGAACTACCTTTGTTCTTAAATTCTTCAAACCATCGACTATAAAGGGTATTTTTCAATGCCTTTCTATTTAAATGAAAAGTTGACGCATGGATTTCTCTAACTGTCAAATGGCCTAAAATATCTACTAATGATTCATCAGTGAAAGTACTATGATTGGGCGAACGTTTAGTAAGGGGGAATTCAGGAGAAGTGAAATTTGGCCAGTGACTTGGCCGGCCTTTTTTCGCATACCGTAATGTCGCTAGTTCAGTCGCTCGGAAAAAAATTGGCAATGCCCCTTCAATGGCCGTAATTACGTCATTTTGGGCAGAGCGAAAAGATTTTGAAATCATTATCATTGAAGTTCTTTGAGCAGACTGTAGCATTTGTAAAACATTTTTCTTTCTGTGAGCTGAAAACCAAACCGATACTGCAAGTTGGAAAGTACCGAGTTTATGCGGCCTAGTATGTTATTTGGCGTCCGGACCGGATGCGTGCACAGTGGGAGGAGTTGTAGGGGGAAATGTTGTGGGTCGCAGAGGGCTCGAACGAGTGGAGTGATTTAAATGAGACTTGAAAAGTAGGGAGACCATGTGCCCTTGATGACGGATTTTAGGGTCGGGACCGAATCTGAGCACGGTGGGGCAGGGGGGGGGGGTACCGGAGTTTCCCGAAGACTCGACTGAAACTTGATAACCAGTAAGAGAAGATGCTTTAGATAATCTGTTTATGTGGCTGAACCAGATTCGGCCGTGGTAGGGGGAGTTTGAGGGGGACGGGTGCTGGAAATAGTATGACACTCGTAGGGATCAAAGTGTGATGAAACATTTGCCCTAGATGATCGGAGACGATGCTGAAAATGCTCAGACTCACGTGATTACTAGATATCCGATTTCTAGGTCCGATCCTAGGGGGGTTGAAATGGGGGGGGGGTATTTTGTGACGTTCTCATCTGCTTTCTTGTACCATCTGTTCGTTACAAGTGCCATATGGGCTCGTAGCTCTTGTTTTTTGTATGGATGGCCCTCGTTGGCTGTTCATTCAGTGAGTCAGTAAATTACTCGCGAACGACTGGTTTGTTAACGAAGGACTAGATGGGCTGAAAACAAAGCTGAGTGTTGAATTACAAACACAAAATTAGTTGAATTCCCCAAGTCAAATTAAAGATGTGATTCTCGACAGTCGCAGAGTGTCCACAAATTATCAATTTTCTCTTACGCATACATATTGTATAGAAGCTGATTGTGGTCAAGGCCGGGCGAAATGGCTGATAACATGCCGCTTGGCCAAAAGTTGCCGGTCGTAACCCTCTCGTAATCGTCGTAACTCTTATGGCGACAAGCTAAAAGCTTAACGCCAAATGTAATAATAAATGTAAAGAGATAAATAAGAGAAGATATCCTGAGTCAGGAGAAGATGACTTACTTAAAGGACCTGTCTTACTTACAATACTAACGCAACCTACTTCCGTAATCACTCCATATATTTCTAAGCCCGGAGACCCCAATTTCGTACGGTACATTCTAATCCCTCTAACAAAACCACGATGATTTTCTCACTTGCCGTGTTTTGCTACCTTCGATGTGTATCACACTGTCGACGGTTGTCTGCGAGAAGTTTTTCCATCAGAAGAACCGTTTATGTAAATTGTTTCCTGTTTTGATTACAAGTCAACGGGTCTCGGTAAAGGCTTAAAACCGGCTTAAAACAGCCAAAAGCGTGGGTTATTTGTTGAAAGCACAGCCTTGTTTTAAAATACTGTAAGTTGAAGAGTACATAGTGCGAGGGGCCCTTTAAGAGAAGGTATTCGCGCTTATTTTTGTCTTTCTCTTCATTGTAGGTGCTTATCACTAAACTTCGTTCTACTACATCAATTGAAACACAGCAATACCGAAAAGCCAGCAAAGCCCTCCTAGTGCTCATTCCGCTCCTGGGGCTGACGTACGTGCTGGTGATTGTTGGACCACAAGAGGGCATTAGCGCAGTTATTCACACGCAAGTTCGGGCTGTCCTCATCTCAACACAGGTGCGTGCTCCTATTGCTATTGGTTGTGTTTTCCTGCCAGTTCTAAAGACGCTGAATGTCACAGTCTTTTGAGAGAAACGGCTTTGTCGCCAGTTATGGCCACAATAAGCCGAAAGGCCACAAAACAAAACAATATGTCTGGAACAAGGTAAAGGTAAACCTTCGCCAATCTACACCGACCTGTCTGTGCTTAATTAAAAGTTTCTGTGAAACTTCCACGATAATGTTAGCCTTATTGGATTTCAGAATACGGGGGAAAAAAACAAAAACATTATCTCTCAAATGCAAAAGCGCTTGACAGGAGTTGAGACAAATTCTCTTTCCCAACCCTGCAAAGAGGACAAGAGCTATATCTCCACCTGATCACCTTTTTTCCTACAAAAAGTTTCTTCTTGTTGAGTTGAGGAGTGGCAGATTACTGGAACGGAACTGGAACCAAGCGAGGAACTAAGGTTTCAAGATGACAGGAACTTAGGTATGCACGGCAGGTTGAAAATAAATCTTCATCATTACCGCAAAGCAGGTTCCGTCCGGCAAATTCATTCTGAAGTCAGGTAAGCAGCACTTAACAGAAATATGGGGACCCTGGGAGAGGTTTTAGTGTTTAGGAAAAAGACATGGCAGTCCGTGAAACTATTGAGGCATCTCAGGCATCAATATTCAATGCTCTTGTAGACTAACTCTCCTTGCCGATGCAAAATCGCCGTGTACCTAGCGGAAAAGCCTGTAGCGACACCACAGCTTTCCCCAGCGATCGCCGTGATTGACTGACACAGGATTGAGTTGTTGTGTTTGAGTCGTTAGTGAGACGTTTTCTCGTTCTTCCTGAGGATCATTGGCGTGTTTTGGACTTCGTCATATAGAGTATTCAGTCTGACGATTTAGCCGTCTTGGGTACTTCGTTACCCCGTATGCCTTTCCATTACAAATTGTGATAAGAATCATATCAGCTCATATTTAAAACCCTATTAATTCGACGAAGAGGGAAAGCCTTGAGTGCTTGAATGTTCCCTACACGCCCGGAAGTTCCCAAAGTTTTCAAAGGCTTGCAATTGCCACTGAGTGATGCGTGACATCGTGAATGGTTGTAAAGATAAGGAGCGATTGATTGTTAAAGAACAACATCCCGTGTGACTTGTGCTTTAAGGGTTTATCTGGCGCTTACAGACAAGTTATTTTCGCTTATAAACTCTCTTTTGACAATAGCGCCTTTGATTAGAACTCCATAAGGTCTCTGGGAACCCCTGGGGAAAGGGAATTACCTTGTTATGAAACTCCGCTAAACCATAAATCCAGTAAGGACTGACGGTTCAAAAGATGGTTCATCGTTAGCCTCAAAAGACGGCTCGAAAGGCAAGAATCCACGTCGTTGTCTAAAGGGCTAATACGGACAATGTCTAGAGTCTAGATTCCCCAGACTCAAGTCGGTAGTTCAAACCAGAACGCGGTATTCGCATTCGGATTCGCAAGCGTAGGGCTGGACGGTGTCAGAGTAGTTCCTAGCAGAAAAATCAAAGAGCAAGAAAATTCTATAGCTGGTATGCGTTCAGGTGACCCCCCACCCCCACCGGCTCGGTACCACCCCCCACCCCCCGTATCCAAAGACTATGTCAGAATTATCAAATTCAACCGAATAGTCTTACATTATTATTCATTACATATTATTTGGAAACGGGGGGGGGGGGGGGGTCTCGTATTAAAGCTGGGTCTCGCCGAGACCCAGCTTGTAATATTTGACAGTGACCGTTTGTTTCAGTAGAGGCCTAATATGTTTCGAGGTTTTTGGTTTCCTTTCTGCTGAAAATCGGCTGCTGTTTTTGCTGCTCGAGTGGGTCGCTTATTTTTCGCTGAGATTTTTTTTTAAATCTCTTAAAAACAGCAGCCTTGTCCAACTTTAATTCCTAGCCACTCTCACGAAGAAATTAATTATGAACTAATATTTAAGGCTAAACTAGAATCTTTATTGTTTTCCACAAGTACATTTTCCAGCTTGAGCGGCTAGAGCCTGAAAAGGACCTTTTTCAAGAAAAGCCGAAATATAGCTCTAATAAATTCAGCTGACGTATCCGTTGCGCGCTGTCAAATTGACAGGTTTTTAGCTCTACGTAAACATGTCTTATGCTGAGGTGTCATTTTTTGGGAGGTCTTCCAAGGAGACCAAAGCCACCCATGACAAATAATAAAATATTCGAGAAACAAAGTGATCGTACAAAATTATGACAGGCAGTTGCGCAAAGTGGATCTTAAGAATGTCTCTCGCCAAACAATGACCTTTCTAAGCATAGCTAAGGATGTGGAACAATGCCGCTCTCTCTCTATTTTTTCGCGAAATGACGCCTCTGGCTTGTGTAAGCACATCCGCTCTCTATCTTCAGACGAAGCTCTTCGTAATCACTCAACGATCTGCCGGTCTTTCCCAAGGGTTTATGTCGAATCTAAAACTAAACCATTCCGTTTGATTGAAACAAGATACCTGACTAATTTGACGAAGACTGATTAGCTCTAATCATGGAACAAGCTCGGATGTAGAATTTATCAAATTAAGGGACGATCAATGCTAACTCGGGTTTGCTTGCTTTCTCGCGTTGAGAACAAGGAAACATAATCGTTTTACAACCTAGTTCCGTGGTTCCGGCGGATAAGTTCTCAAGCAGTTAACAGTGAATGTTATGGAAATAGCTGCAGCGTCACGTTGCTACGTATTGATGCTTGAAGGACGAGCACTTTCTCGGGAAAGTTACGTAGAACCTCAATCGGCCTGTTTAAATCATAATTAAATAGAGCTTTCACACACACGTTCGTCGCTCTCCTATTAGTTTCTGGTTTTTACTCACTATTGTCTGGTGTAGAGAATTTCGTAGACACACTGGCCGGACATATCACGCTAGTACCGCCGTAGAACCGAGCGAGAACATTCGTAATTGTTATTCGCAGGTATTTGTGAGAGGCTCGCTGTCTTTATTTTAGGCTTTCAGTTCTTCCAATTTTGTTTTAGTTTTCGGTTTCTTTTTGGCTTTCTCTTTGTTGAAGTATTTTATTGGTCTAACCATCTTTGGCTGACTTCTCACTGAAACCTGCCATCTGACCACTGTCTGATGAACCTACACTGGTGAGCAGGGGCGTCGCTAGCCAAAACTCGAGGGGGGTGGCAAGGGGCCTACCGGTGCCCTGCCGCCCGTTTCAGCTTTTCGTCTCATATATGGTAATAAAACTCGTGGTAACTGCAAGCGTTAAAGACTGAAGATTAGAAGCCTAGTTGTATCTCCGAGCTCATAAGTGGTTTGAAGGGGGATCGACTAAAACCAGGAAGGGAAGGGAACGCGAGAAAAGAAGAAAGGCATACTAAAACCAGGAGGGCATACTAAAACGAGGAAGGGCATACTAAAATTCAAGGCTGCGAAAAAATGGAAAGCTGCACCGTTCCCTTCCTCTGTTTAGTATTCTTTGAGGTGTCGGCAACTTTTCAAACTCAAAGCTCACCATCCCTTCCTCGTTTTAGTATCGTGACATGGGTAGGCACTAAGTTCAGTGAAGGGTCAGCAACTATCAAAATTGTAATTCACCTTTTCATTTCTAGTTCAGACGGATACTAAAACGAGGAAGGGATGGTGAACTTTGAATTTGGAAAGTTGCCGTCCCCTCAAAGAATACTAAACAGAGGAAGGGAACGGTGCGGCTTTCCAGTTTTGAGTTCCTCGTTTTAGCATGCCCTTCCTCGTTTTAGTATGCCCTTCCTGGTTTTAGTATGCCTTCCTGCTTTTCTCGCGTTCCCTTCCCTTCCTGGTTTTAGTCGATCCCGTTTGAAGGTCTTGGGCGTGTGAGGTGAGTATCTTAAAATATACGACAGGCAGACAGAAGGTCCAAGAGTCATACCAGTTAGAAACAATAGCCAAGAAACACAGCACTATATCCGCAAAACTGTATATCGGACACAATTAAAATGAGCGCCGCAGGCGAAATTTTTTAAGTAGACCATGACCTTTTTCGGGCAAAACGCTACTTCCCCGCAACAAAATCTATATAGCTTTTAATGCGACCCAAGCTCCGAAATTCCAAGCCTAAAATCCAAATGAAATGACGCGACATTCCAGTAAATAAAGCCTACTACGAAAGGCGCACAGGCAAATTCTGTGGAATCCTGTCTGATCAGAACGCCTTTTCCGATCCCAAATGAAGGTATGGGCCACTTAGCAGAATCTGCCCGTCTGTCTTTGTTCACGACGAATAAAAAAATATGCGAGACATTTAGCTGGAAGTTGGATAATGTGCTTCAGTTCGAGCCTTTCCAAAAATGAAGTACTGAGCATCTGAAAAAAAATTGAAATGGAGTTGACTTGTTCTGAATTTAGAGTTAAAACACAAAACAAAAATCAATTGACGTGCTGCAACGGTCAGACCCGTCATTATCACGATCATTGGTCACGAAACCGATTTAGTTTTTAGTGGAGTGTTCCTTGGAACAATCCACTATTGCGAGCGCTGTAGCAGCTTTCGGTTTTCGGTTTCCGGTTTTCGGTTTTCACCGTATTTTGTGGACCTTATAACTCGTGAAACAGTGCAAGTATCAAGTTCAAACCTGGTACACTTGAAAGTATTGGGGCCCAGTTGTGCCTTTGGGGGGTCCTACCCCCACCTCAACCCGGTCCAGGGGCAAATGGGCCCAGATTGCCCAGTGAATTTGGCCAGAACTGGAAATAGGACGATGAAATTCCTTGGACGTGTAGATCCTAGGGCTGGGAAATTGCTTTTAAAGTTGCACCTCCCCCATCCACTACGTTCATGGGCAACTGGGCCCAGATTGCCCAGGAGTAAGTTCGTTAGCCGTGACAGGAATCAACAGGCATCAAGTTGAAGCTTGGTAGGATTGTGAGCATTGGGGTCTGTCTTTACTATTTGCGGGTCCCAAATCCCACCTCCACTTGGTTCAGGGGCAATTGGGCCCAGATTTAACTTGACAATAACTGGAGATAAGGCGATGGAATTCCTTTATGCTTTTGGATCATAGGGGCTGGGGAGAGTTGAACCACCCCCACCCTCCCCGTTCATGGGCAAGTGGGCCCAAATTGCCCATGAAAAAAGTTTTTGACCCGTGACTGGAATCAAACTCTAAGCTTGTATACTTGTGGGGAAAAAGGTGTAAACACGCATTTTGATGGGTCCCGACCCCCTCCCCCTTCCGTTCATGGGCAGCTGGGCCCAGATTTCCTATGAGTTAAGTTCGTCTATGACAGGTCTCAAGTCCAACTCTTGTATATTTGGGGACATATATCTATGATGAGGATTTGGTGTAACAGCAACAAATAAGACGATGCGATGTACTTTAATCTTTAATGAACAGTTGGAAACTTGACTGTTTTGTCATATGGTGCGATGATATGCCATTCTTAATGAATTGTGACAAAGGGGGCATTAGGCTGCTACGAATTGGTTTATTACACGTGCTAATGGAAAAGAGGTTTAAAGGGTGGGTCTGGCTGGCAGACCATTCAGTGTTCGAACAAATGCTATTCGAGAAGATCTTCAACATTTTTTGGGATTTATAATGGCGGTTTGTTTACATTTAAAGCTTTTAAAGTGGGATGATTAGAAGGTTATTTCAATACTTGTTTGGTTACTGGGGTGACAAATGACTTGGTTCTAAAGCTGTTTGTAGATAAAATGTGATAAACATTTTACTTTTAGACTCCACGTCTGAGCGCTTGCGCACTTGTTAAACGTCGGACTGAAGAGAAATTCTTATCATTAAATGGTTTTCTACTAAAATACAAAGGATCTTTGCATGAAACTAACAAATTATTGGAAATGTACGCCACAAGCAAAATCAACCTGAATTTTACTTGAATCGAGAGATATTAGTACACAACAGATCGTGTTAAAACTTAGGTTAAAATTGTATGCTGCAGGGTGAAACTCATGATTTGACAACTGTATTTTGTCGGTCATGAAAGCTTGCATCTAATAATCATACTTCTCATTCTGACAAAATATGATTAAAAACCTCTGAACGACTATAAATAGCCTGCCTCTCGAAACATGCGACTGAGGATGCAATTCCTTAAGTTTCAAACGCTCGACGAGAACCCAGAACAGCCGACGCCTTAGTAACTAGCCTTACTGACTTTTCCGGGCGTACTGCCGGCCCCCCATTTAGCATTTCGAGGTGAGCGACCAGCTGTGCTGAATTTTCATGGTCGGGCGCTCGCACGAGCGCCCGTTTTATCTAAATTTGTGTGGTCGGGCGCTCTGCGAGCGCCCGTTTTAGCTTTTTTCTGTCTTCGAGGGGGGGGGGGGGGGGTTACCACCCCCATAGCGACGCCCCTGCTGGTGAGGTAAAACCAGACCGAAAACGGTTATAACTCTAGGGAGCAATCGCCAGTGAACCTAAAAACGAACTTACAGGAACAAAACCAAAGGTATCTATGGGATCCAATCCAGACATTCTGGCTTTCGTCTGTTCCGGTCAGCTGCCTAACTAGGTCTATCAGGTGGAATCAACTAAAACAAGACCAAAGGTGTCGATGGGATCCCAAAAATCTAATATATAATGTAGATAGAGAAATAATTTAATTGTAATATTTAGGAACGATACTTAAAAACTAATTGTCTTTTACAGATTGGTGCGCTTATCAGATGAGAAGTTTGACATTATGTTAATTTGAGGCACCGCTGGATAAGTTGTTGATTGTTTGGTGTGATTAGTCCAACATCTAATCAACTTTAAACAAAAATTTAACTTATAAAAAAATTTTCGGTTTCAGCTGGATTCCGGACGAACTACATGTCCGGCTAAAAAAAATTTGTCATAATCGAATTCAGCATCTATTTTTGCCCCTATGTCGGACATCTAATCAACTACAAATATACCCCTATAAGTCATATCTGTTTTGACGAAAACTTCCTGCCACTTCTGCCAATTTCCCGGTTTCGGCCGAACTCTATAACTACTTGTCCGGCGAAAAAAGAAAGCTCAAAAACGAACTCAGGGTATCTTCTTTCCCCAATAATGAACACTAATCAACTTCGAATAAAAATTTGACTTATAACAAATTTTCCGACTCCAGCCGGATTCCGGTCGAACTATATGTCCGGGTAAAATATGATTGTCACATACGGATTCAGCGTCTCTTCTTACCCCTAAATCGGTTATCTAATCAGCTAGAAATAAAACTTTAACTTCTAACAATTTTCCGGTTTTGGCCAGATTCCGGGCGAACTACATGTCCGGGAAGAAAATTGTTTTCACATAAAAGTTCAGCATGTCTTCTTGCCCTAAACCGGACATCTGATCAACTCCAAATAAAACTTTTAATTTTAACAAACTTTCCGGTTTGAGCCGGATTCCGGGCGAACTGCTTGTCCGTCGAGAAAATGGTTTTCACCATCGTCTTCAGCATGTCTTCCTACCTCTAAATCAAACATCTAATCAACTTGAAATAAAACTTTTACTTTTAACAAACTTTCCGGTTTTGGCCGGATTCCGGGCGAACTACTTGTCCGATTACAAAATGGTTTTCACCATCGTGTTCAGCATGTCTTCTTACCCCATAATCGACTATCACATTAGCTGTTTCAAAATATTTTGTTTGCCCCTTAATTTGAACCCCCTCCCCCACCCCTAAATGTAGGGCTACAAAGCCCATTTACGAACTTGACTGGTCCGCCGACCCAACGAATCCTCACACCAAGTTTCATCATAATATCTCATTCCCTTCGAGAGTTATCGTGCTTACAGACGGACGGACGGACGGACGGACGGACGGACAGACGGACAACTTTTGCGATGTCATGGTATCCCTCCACTTACGTTTTGGGATCCCAAAAAGGGACAGCATGGCGCAGGACGCACGAATAATAAATGAGATTAGCAAGTAGTAAAAGTAGACAGTGAGAGTTCATAACTCCATAGTCTAAAAAGAAGGCGCGTTAGAACATTGCTCCTGCCCCGCACCCTGAAGCCAGAAAGAGCCCTTTTAGTTTTGTGCCTCTTTTTAACACTCGTGCCTCCGACACTACGCCGTGCCCTGCCGTCTCTCTTTTTAGTCAATCCCCTGTTAGGTAACTCCTTTTTGTCCTCAGCCTCCGGTCTAGCCCAGATCGCGACTGGAACATCAGTGCTAGTCGAAATTCTGATCCAGCGTGTTTTTATGTTCTTATCTGATACCTATATATACACCATCCCTATAAGTTGATCGGAGGATTTTGCTCTTCCGAAATTTTCCGGTATAGTTGAGATTTGGATTGCACCGTTTACTCGGTAGGAAAACAAAGTAGATGGATGGATTCTGTCTTATTGTACCTGTTACCGACATCAAGATCGATTAAGACATTGAATTTCTCGTTACCTACGGATTCCGGCGAGTCCGGCCAAGCTGTCAACTTCGTAGGAAAACGAAGCTGGAAGATTGATTTTATGTGTCTCTTTGCCCCTAGATCGAAACTTTAGACAACCGATTAAGACGCAACACGATACTTATTGAATTACCAGTTTTCCAGTTTCCTTATTTCTGATACTCTAGACCACTTGAGCAAGAAATTTGAAGCACCGCCAACATTCATTTTTTTCTAGATTTCGAATATCGGTCCGGCAGGGAAAGAAACCAAATATTCTGGTCAGCGTGTTTGTATACCCTTATTTCGACACTCTAACTGACTGCAGATACCAATTTTACTTCTGACAAATTTATTGATCGTGTGTTGTTTATCATTTTGTCATCAGTCATTGTACTCCGCTGGTCTGGTCCTCTTAAGAATAAACAAATAAATAAACTGAAGACTAGAGAGTGGTCATCACGTGCTATTATTCTAGACAGTGTATACGAGAGAAAAGCTATTCGGAGAAAATGCTATCGGAGGAGCTGTAGAAAACGAAGCAGAAACCAGTATTACGCTCACGGATGCTTGAAGACGGCCTCAGAATTCGATGTTCTTATTTGAAACCAAATGTACTCTGTGTGTGAAGAAAACTTCAGAAACTAGCTCCAGACAACCGATAAAGACCCAACACGATGCCTATCAAACTTCCAGTTTCCTCATAAGTCGGGTTTGCTTTGCTTTCTCGCTTTGAGAACAAGGAAACATAATCGTTTTACAACCTAGTTCCGTGGTTCCGGCGGATTAGTTCTCAAGCAGTTAACAGTGAATGTTATGGAAATAGCTGCAGCGTCACGTTGCTACGTATTGATGCTTGAAGGACGAGCCTCGGGTAACAGACCGTGAAATTCTTGTTCTTAATCCCTCTTAATTCCTCATGTTTCACACTCTAGACCGGTCTACCACCTTCCGCCTTCCACCACAACCCCTTTGATCAACGCCCCTCAGTATTCCGTCGCTCAGAATCATTTATTTACACAAGCTATCATAGTCAAAAGAGAACTCAACTAAATGGCGCTTGGGCTTACAAACTAAAAGACGACACAAATTAAGAACAGAAACTTCAGCACTTGGTAAACACTGATGTATAATACGGAACGAACGTGTTTAAAAACCTATTTGTTAAGGCGGTACCAGTTGGAATCTCCGGAATGGAATCTCCGTGAGATTCCATTACCGTATTGAACCACCAGTGAACAACCGTGTAAGGCCAAACCTTTGAGTTTTTTTGTTTCACTTTTAAGTAATAATGATAATAATAGATTTACTGCCCATCATAATGCATAATGCGAATAGACGGAGTAATTAAATAACGAATTTAGTCATGATGAATATTTTGGAAGTCTTCTTTCATTTCTGTTATCTTTCTTGCTCGAAATGGGAATGTTTGATGATTTAATTCTTGTCTTGACAGGGTATGAAACAGAGGGTAAAGATGGGATTAAGAACAAGAATTTCACGTTCTGTTACCCGAGGCGTATGAAAGAGACATACTGACTGTTTTACTGAGACCCTTCTTCAATAGCTTGCTCTGTATTTCAGTCTGTTTCATCTTAACAAAATAAGAATTTATGCAGGATCGGTTTAGGATCCCAAAATGTATTTGATCTTGTTTTACCTCCAGGGTTTCACGATATCGCTGTTCTACTGCTTTCTCAACTCTGAAGTTCGTGCCACCATTCGACACCGCTGGGAGCGTTGGAACATGAAGAGGAGCATCTCTAGGAGGAGATCTTCACAAGCTAGAAGTCTCAACTCAGTCAGAGATGACACAAACGAGGGAGCAAGGTAATACTTAAATTTGACGCCCTTGTACTGTTTTTATTCTCCGCCACTAACAAAGCTTACCTGCATCATTGGTCGCCTTGAGCTTGATCTTGGTGTCCAAACCATGATTTTCTAGTTTTCGTTTTGATTTCGAAACTTCTCAAATGCCACGTCAAAACAAGGGTGTGATAGAACTGAATGAGTGACCAACGACTCGAATGCTCTGTCCGTATCCACAGTGTCAACAACACATGAAGTTTTCAAAGAAGTCACTGGAAAACGAGCGGTTCTGGACGACCCAGATCAGTAACAGATGTCAGCCATCATTACCCACGGAGAGACACAGATAGTGGTCCACACAAGTGGACCTAAGTCGCGTGCGAATGTTAACAATTCGGGGGAATCCCCAAGTGGACGCCACGATTTCGGAAGTTGCCGTCCTTGGTAGTTGAAGCCTGCCTAACCGTGGAACGTCCGCGACAAAAGTAATCCCCAGTCGAAAATGTCTATGAAAAGATATCCCTATGAAGTACCTGACGTTAAAAAATCGGTATGTTAAAAAGTGAAGAAAACGATCAATCAGAATTCCTCAAAAGTGGGTTAGGTCAGGGTTTAAGCAGATGCACTTTTTGGAGAGGGGGAGGGGCAAGACCCTCCTTAGATTTAGGAGAGGCGCAAAATCCTCCATCTTGGTACTATGTTTTGGCACGTAAACAGGTTTCGAAAGGCAAAACCCAAAGTAATGCTGTTACTTAAAGTTAAAGGTACAGTAGAGGTATGCTCATGTGAACACTTTTTTAACTGTTACACTACCTTGCTTTTGTCAATTGCATATAAAAAAGTAAAATATAAAAGAAAAATTACAAACTTAATATCAGCTAACAGCAAAGTATTTCAGGGTTATCCCAATTCCCAGCACGAACTTGAAGTAGAAATTCATTGACTTTCTTTGATTTTGAATTTTAAAAAAAATCTTCTTCCTCTTTTGACTGCATCTGGAGGTTCGTACCGCCATCTTCTCCATTGAAGTTGCGTTCCACTTGGCAAATTTTTTAAATTAACAAGGAAATCAGCTGATAGTTCAGTTACTTTCATCAGTGAATTGCAAAATATTCAAAAAGTGCAAATGGCGTGAATAGTTATTATCAGTACTTATTGAAAAAAATGCCTTGTTTGGGTTTTAGTTTTTGGGATCCCAAAGCGTAAGTGGAGGGATACCTATGACATCGCAAAAGTTGTCCGTCTGTCCGTCCGTCCGCCCGTCCGTAAGCACGATAACTCTCGAAGGGAATGAGATATTTTGATGAAACTTGGTGTGAGGATTCGTTGGGTCGTCGGACCAGTCAAGTTCGTAAATGGGCTTTGTAGCCCTATATTTAGGGGTGGGGGAGGGGGTTCAAATTAAGGGGCAAACAAAATATTTTGAAACAGCTAATGTGATAGTCGATTATGGGGTAAGAAGACATGCTGAACACAATGGTGAAAACCATTTTGTTAGTTCGTAGTAGTTCGCCCGGAATCTGGCCAAAACCGGAAAGTTTGTTAAAAGTAAAAGTTTTATTTGAAGTTGATTAGATGTTCGATTTAGGGGTTGGAACGCATGCTCAAGACGATGGTGAAAACCATTTTCTCAACGGACAAGTAGTTCGCCCGGTATCCGGCCCAAACCGGAAAGTTTGTTAAAATTAAAAGTTTTATTTGGAGTTGATTAGATGTTCGATTTAGGACAAGAAGACATGCTGAACACTTATGTGAACAAAATATTCTAATCGGACATGTAGTTCGCCCGGAATCCGGCCAAAACCGGAAAGTTGTTAGAAGTTAAAGTTTTATTTGTAGTTGATTAGATAACCGATTTAGGGGTAAGAAGAGATGCTGAATCCGTGTGTGACAATCATATTTTACCCGGACATGTGGTTCGACCGGAATCCGGCTGGAGTCGGAAAATTTGTTATAAGTTAAATTTTTATTTGAAGTTGATTAGATGTTCATTATTGGGAAAGAAGATACCCTGAGTTCGTTTTAGAGCTTTCTTTTTTCGCCGGACAAGTAGTTCTGGAGTTCGGCCGAAACCGGGAAATTGGCAGAAGTGGCAGGAAGTTTTCGTCAAAACAGATATGACTTATAGGGGTAAACACACATGCTGAATCCATATCTGAACTTGGTTTTCTGAGATGATTAGTTATTTGGCCTTAATCTGTTTCTGAATTTTAATAGTAAAAATGTTTAAGGAGTCTGGCGACGACTGGATCTGACTAAAACAAGACCCAGTTGTCTGGATCAGATATTGAATTTTTGGGATCCCATCGGAACCTTTAGTCTTGTTTCGTCGGCAATTCGTTCACATATACCAGACGTCCACATAAGCAAATGTCTATTGAATATTCGAAACTACTTTAAATTTACCATGAAAAGAGTCGGTGTAACAGACCTTGGATGGGGACCAACATTCATCTTGCCCCCCCCCCTCCCCCCACACTAAGTTTTACTGAAATGGCGCCTATGGGTTGGGGTACTCAGCATTTGCCACAGGGTTGGCGTACAAGCTATTCCAAGCTGTGGTTACATCCAACATCTGGCAAATAATTTTATTTTCATGTATATTTAGAATAATTTGGCCAGATTGTTTTTTTGTAGTATTATATGTTGGGCCAATTTGTTTGTATTTATTTCATTTTATACTCTTCGATCTTGGAGGTCAATAAAATATTTGAATTTTAATACCTTCTCTTAAAATCATGGGTATGTGGTTTGTTCCAAGTGCATCCGTTATCAATTCGCCTTATTCCAGTTCAGCGCTCCAAGTGGATTAGTTTCTGTCAGTCCCCCGATCGTCACATAATCAACATTTGTATAGACATAGTAAAAAGTCCGATCATTAAAGCACAACTCTTACTAGAAATGATCTTTTCCCTATAAAATGGATCAGAAAGAGCGTTTTCGAAAACACCATTACTTTCCACCTGAAACTAGCGATTCTCTTGTTACCGCTTGTCGAATATATCCAGCCTTCCTGCTCTCCGACGCTGCGGCTGGGCGCAAAAGATTTGAAAACTGAACGTATCTTGATTTAGAAGTGGGAAAACTAAGCAAATAAAAGAAGTAATAAACAGAAGATTATCACATCATTATGTGTGAAAGAGTTTTCAGCGGACAATGAAGATTCCGGCAAACTTTTCGTTGGGTGGCGGGAAAACTCGGCAAGGCCGAAAAAGTGCTAAAAATTCGTAGTTACGAAACGAAACAATGGAGAAAGATGGGGTTTTTAGAAGCTTATAACTCCACATGGGAGCTAAGTATATTATAAAAGGCAGAATAAGCAAGAGGGGTCCTTTAAGATAGTGGATAACTTTCACTTTCTACCACTAAAGCATTGTCCTAATAGGTGTAATAAGCTGAATAACGCTATACGCGATGTTTACGTCTTAATACACACGCCCGTTCAAATACGAACCCGAGAGGCTCTTATTAATGCAGCGAGCAGTGTTGCCAAGGTCATACAGTGTTTCGAGTTTCTGAAGATCAGAAAAGTGTTCTTAGTGTTACTTGAAGAACACCAGTACAATTTGACGCTCAATACATTGTAAAAAGCAGTTAAATATGCGGATGGCCAGCATTGGTCTTCGAAGTAGCATTAAGCAGTCGCAGCAGAGCAAAACGTGTTATTTTGAAGAAAAGTTGTTTCTTCAGCTTCCAACAGAGTAGAACTTTACTGCTTCCCGTGGCAACCCTGACGACGCTGCTCTTTTTCTCGGCCCGCTGGCAGAACCAACCAAGCGATCTGATTGGCCCTGCATAAGCCAGAATGGAACGCTAGTCTATTCTCCTTATTCACGTTATTATAGCGCGCTCCGAGGAAAAGAGGAATCTGTAATAAGTCTTATACGCGGTAATACACCTTATTACACCTATTAGGACAATGCTTAAGGCACATGGAAAACCCCCATTAAATGGGAAGTAGATTGCAGATTTTCTACTCCTCAGTCTGTGGATCTATTTTACTATGTTTGTCAAGAAGTGCTGATGGTGAGGCATGGGGGGATTAATAGGAACTAGTCCGCTTGGAAGCGCTGAACAGGAATATGGACAATAGCCCTCATTTCCTTTGTTGTAGTCCCACGTCGTAAAACGCCCTCCGAATACCTGATAAATGTCCAAACACCGTATGAACGGATATTCTTCTAGATGAATTTCCAGTACCATGATACAACTTTTCTCACGAGAAGGCAATATTTATTCCTGGGAGTTTCTACGGCTTTTAATATCCCTCCTGTGTCGTGTTTCTCATTGCTTAGCGACGTGTAAAGGGGCTCACCGCGTTTCGCTTGACTAGGCGTTTAAGTTCTTTGTATTGACACTTAGGTGGGGATTAGGGGGAATGCTTTGGCTTAGGCCTTCTCGCCTCATTAGATACGGTAAAATTTGGAAGCATACGACTTCTAAAACCCTTCCCGAAAGTTTAATGGGATTTAGATCCTACGTGCAAACCAGGCCATGTCAGTCTTACCCAGTGTTGCCAAATGGTGGTCCAAAAAATAAGCCGCGGCCTTTAAAAAATACGCCAGAAACACCTACACCTCCCAAAAACTCAAGGACAGAACCCCCCCCCCCCAAAAAAAAAAAAAAAAAAATTAACCTTAGGCCGCAACGATTTTTCGTAAAAGTAGTCGTTTTTTCAGCATAAATTTAGTCCGTTTTTATTTGGTTGGATTCCGTGAGCATAGAGTGACAAGGACCAGACAGGGGTTGTGATCTTTTCTGTGATATTTGTGATATTTAACGCGAGTTTGCAAGTCTGTTACTACATGCAAATCGCATGTAGTATTGATGACTGAATGACGAATAAATTTATTTGTTCAGAAAGTATCACATCACGCAAAAAATACGCCAGTAAAAAGGAACAAGACCAAAGGTTTCGAAGGGATCCCAAAAATGTAATATTTGATCCAGATAATCGGGTCTTATAGAGGTCGAGTCTTCGCCAGATTCTTTGAGCACTTTACTAATAAAATTTAGAAACAGATTAAGGCAAATGAAAAGACCAAGTTCCAATATGGATTCAGCATGAGTGTTTACCTCTGTAGCCAGCGTCATATCTACTTTGACGAAAGTTCCTGCCATACTACATACAAATACAAATTTCTGGTTTCGGCCGGAATCCAGGTGAACTACTTGTCTTGCAAAAAACTGAAGTTCAAAACGTATTCAGCGTATCTCCTTACCCCAATGTCGAACCTCTAATCAACTTCAGATAAAACTTCAACTTTTCACAAATTTTCCGATCTCAGCCGGATTCGTGGCGAACTATGTGACCAGGTAGAAAAATGATTGTCATGCATGAATTCAGTATGTCTTATTTTCCGTAAATCGAACACCTAATGAAATTCATATAAAACTTTTACTTTTAACAAATTTTCCGGTTTTGGCCGGATTCCGGGCGATCTACTTGTCCGACGAGAAAATCATTTACTTGTTCGGATTCACCATGTCCCCTTACCACCTATACCGGACATCTAATCAACTTCAGATAAAACTTTTACTTTAAACAAACTTCCCGTTGGCCGGATTGCGGGTGAACTACTTGTCCGGCGAGAAAATGGTTTTCATATTCTTGTTCAGCATGTCGTCTTACCACTTAATCGACTTTCTCATTAGCTTTTAAAAAATATTTTTGTCGCCCCTTAATTTGACCCCCCCCCCCCCTAAATATGCAGCTATCGGGCCCATCTATGAACTCGACCTTTCCCTTGACTCGAACGGACAACTTTTGCGATGTCATAGGTATCCCTCCACTTACGTTCTGGGATCCCAAAAACAGCCACGTTTCACGCCACACGCCAGTTGCAAAAATATTTACGCCAATCTCCGAGAAAATCCGCCAGTTTGGCGGTATAATCTGCCAATCTGGCAACACTAGTCCCCCCCGTGATCTGTTGGTCAAGTTATTCATGACGCCCAGTAGCTAGTTCATCTAAGGCTTCGGTAATTAAAAAAAAAAATTCTCAGTCGTAAGCTTAGTCTCTAAAAACTAGCATTGAAAAGTTTAGCAGGTCAGCTGTGCTTTCAAACGGGTAACTTTTTTACTTCGAAGTCGCTGAAATTGAATTGCCTTCACGTTTCGCCCGGTTATACTCTACCTAGTTGGATTAGGAAAGCGTCAGTAATCTCATTTAAGATGAATTCTATAGGCGTAGATCGTATAGTCCATTCCATTTGCTTTCCAAACTAACAAAAGTTTAATCCGACATTGAGCTAAGTTGAGAAAACGTGTTGACTCTGTTTATTCGTGCACTCTTGGTGTTCAGTCGACTCTTGAGTCGAAGAAAGTAAAATCCCTTCAGAATGAACTAGCACCCGATTTGGGATGAACAGGATACAAGCACATCTGAAAAGTGGCAACGTATCTACAATTTTAATCCACGGAACAGAGGTCCTAGCCTTCCCAAGGTATACTAGTATGTTTAAATACGTTGATCCCAAACCTGGATTTGTACAATTGACATCAACGATGTTTTCCGTTTGGGCGGCTGAACAAATGTTAATGGAGAGGACAGCGATGTTACCTGATGCCGAGGCATGAGCCTTGTTTGCTTCCATCGCGCAATATTTGCGCATTGTATGTTACTAGCCCCTGCCAGGAGCCAAACTATAGATGAATTGTCATTTCTAAGTCCGCTCAACTATTCCTTCGGCCCAACCTGACTGCAGAACATGCTTGTCTATTTTCTAAAATACGTTAAATAAGTCATATTTGACGGTGCAAAACGGAGTCAGCTACATTTTATTAGAGTTATATTTCGGCCCTTCTTGGCAAGGTTCCTCTTCAAGCTCAAGCCGCTCAAGCTGGAGGATGAACTTGTTTTTCACAAGTAACTAAATAGCCTAAAATAAAATTGCCAAATTACCGAAAAGGATTCTGTTAACTTCCTAGGGGCGCCTGATCTCTATGTCTGAGTCAGCACATGACCAAACTGCCTGTTTGCCTTGCCCAGTTGTCCATGGGACGAACTGCCCCATTGGGATTCCCGTTACGAATGATGAGTTAGACGTCCGCATGATTTCACCATGAAAAAGAACAAAAGGCCGTGAAGAAAACTGTGAAAGCCGTGAAAGAAAACATGCATAAAAATGGATAAATGACTCTTCATTTTTGATGCAAAATTCCTTATGCAAATCTCATCGGAATCGCGCCAGTCCCGTAAGAAACAATCTCCTCTTGGCAACCAAGGCAGCAGACTGCTCATTCCTCATCTTACTTTTCGTCTGAATCTTCTGCATGGCTCACTGAACCTTGTTTTTTTAATCCTTTCCGTCTCGCTGACATTATTTGAATAGCTAATCTCCAGCGTTTTTCCAGGCTATACACGCAGACGAGCTTCATCTCGAAGGGGAAGCACTGGCACCTTGAGCCCCCGTCGGAAACGACTAGCGTAATGTGTACTTATGCTCTTGGAAACGGGACAGGTGTGATTAATGGAACTGGGAGAATCCTTGAAGACCTAAAAGAAGCGAACCGGGAAACGGTTTAATCAAGGCTCACGTTCTGTTTCCGAACGCAACAGTTCAGGTGTATTTTTTGAAGATAGATCTATCCTTGGGATGAGTTATCCCTGGACACGCCAAGGTTAGTGCGAGGGATTGCTCACTCGGTGGACCACACCAGTACATCCTCCCTGGGCACCAGCTTGGGCACGTTCGGTACAGCTACTTTGGTGCTAGTTTTCTTAGCGTTTCGAAACATTGTTTACAGAAAACACAGCGTTGGAACGGACATAGTGTTTACTGCTGGACCAAGTTTAAAGCCAAGCTGACTGACTACATGGAGAACGTGTCGCAAAACAAGTTAGAAGTCAGCTGATCGAGAAAAGAAAACACTTCGATCGTCTTACTGAGGATGATCATATAAAAAATGAAACGGGTGTAAACATAGTTGTGTTCCTTAACGTGTTTGGGGTCGAAGGTTTCCGTAACTGCGACGAACGACTAGTGTTTTGTGGTCAGTAAGGACCATAGTCGACTTCTTTATTCTGGTCCTGGATACTGTAATGTGATCATAACGGGTTGCTAGTACCCCATTTCATTTCCTAGTCAGAGTGCATCGGATATAATCGGAGGTGATCATGTTGGTAGAACGTATTTCAGAGAGACAAGGTAATTTGTCCCGTATTTTTAACTGCTAATTTCGTGACCATCGTCTGCTTGTAAATACGTACAGTTGGTCGGTGTTGTGAGTTTACGTACCAAACAAGTTTTTTCTCCGTGCCATAGCAGGAGATCGACTGGACCAAAAACGACTGTATTGCTGTTGCTTTAGTGTCTATTTACACCACGTTAGGCTGTGCAATGCTGTATTTATTTATAAACGGTCCGTCAATATTAGTCAGCGCTAGCTAAATAATGATAAAGTGAGTAGGGTATGTCTACAGGTCAAAGCCTATTTATTGCAAAATTATTATTTTTATTGTTAGCTGTAAACTGGAGGGCAAGGGCAACTGTGAAGTATCCTCGTTCAACTTGAATGCCACTTCTTGTCCCAAGCTTCCAGAAGCACTAGTGACGTTGACAAGTGGATTTCCTCGTCCAACCCGACACATTTCATCTGGTTTGTTACGCAAAATTTCAGTTCCATATATTTCGTTCATTCGCATTTTCGTCATTTTCTGTAAGACCCTAGTTTCGTCGAACGTTGTCGACAAGACTGTCAATGAAGGAACGAATGAATAGTTTAATAGGACGCACAGAATAAGTGAAAATTTGAAACAACACACTTTACATCACTCAATGCGTTCCTTTGCTTTAAAATGCACACTTTAAAATCGGCGAATCTAAAGCAGCTTCCGAGGTGTGACTATAAAATCCTAAAATCCTCTGTCAGGTTTAGTTGCCTTGAAGGAGAAAATCGGGACAACAGTAATTCTGAGTTTGTCCGGTATTCGTAATTGGATTTTCTTTATCTATTTATTATTTTTTATTGCATTTGACGTTAAGCTTTTAGCTTGTCACCAGGTTGTATCCTCCTTTCCGTGGTTAAAATTCTGTTCTGGAACGCTGATTTTGCTTTAATCTGAGCCAGTCTCAAATGTTCACAACGGAAGTAAGGAAAAATACCCCACCGAGGCAATAGTTGCGTTTTTGCAGATACCATGGTAGCTGATACCACGGTAACTGGATCTGCATTTTGTCGTTTTTGCAGTTACCGTGGTACCTGATACTACGGTTGCTTTGCAAAAACTGCAATTGCCGAATTTGCGCTTTTCGAAGACATCCTAAGAGAAAAACTGATATCCAGTAAATCACTAAGTGCGAAACTTCTTTCCCACCAATTTGACAAAATCCTAGACTCTCTTGCTGGTGACGATGAAAGTGATATGACTTTTTCAGATTCCACGATAACTGGCCAGATACCACGATAGCTGCAAAAACGTCTTTTGACCGTGTTATTAGATACCACGGTAACTGCAAAAATGACTTAGACCGTGGTACCAGATACCATGGTTTCTGCAAACACGCAACTACTGTTGAATAGGCCTACCCTGCTACCAAAACCTACTTGGGCAATACGAGCTTGAGCTAAAAACAAAAAGTCCGCAAAATCTTTATTTTCTGGTCCAGGGTTGCTGCTAGATTTATATCCCTTAGTTGATCAGAAGGGTTATAAAAACATTAAAGTTTATTCAGAGGAAGACAAACACGAAATATTTGATTCGCCAAATTACTTGCGGAGGACCCCGGGGCCAGCGATCGCTTGCCTGATCGCGACAGAAAACAAAATAAGCAAGAGCTACGAGCTCATGTGGCACTTGCTCCGAGTAGGTGGCGTGAGAAACGAGAAAGTAAATCTGAGCGTTTTTCCAAGAATTCTGATACCCCTCCCCACCGTGCTCGGATCCGGTCCAGACCCTAAAATATGACATCTAAGGCATACGATCTCTACTTTCCAAGTTTCATTCAAATCACTTCACTCGTTTAACCCGTATGCAAGCCACAACATTTCTGGGACTCCCCCCACTGTGGCCGAATACGACTCGGACACATAAACTTCGCATCTAACATCTCTCCTCTTCCCGTCCACCAGGCTGGTATGATGTTGGTAGCATGACCCTTGTGTGTTATGCTTCGAGGCAAAATTCTGTTATGACCGTTTTAAAGTGTTACGTCTCGCGAAAAGATAACATTTAAGAATCCCATAACAGACACATCGTCACAACGTTAACACAAGGATCCCGATGAAAAATTTACCTTAAAATAGTAGTACGAAGTTGTACGAAAAAGTAGCATGCAGTATTAACTGATGCTACTACATGCTTCTACTTCAAGGCTACCGTGTTACTGCATACTACTGCATGCTACTATTAGCAAGACTGGATGCTATTATACTAGATACTACTACTTAAGATTGGACCAGTCTGAGGCACATTAAATGATAGTATTCTTTGCTATTACATAGTATTATATGCAACTTTTTCGTACAACTGCCATACAACTACGCAGGCTACAAATTTTTCATCGGGATGTGCAAGCATGTTGTATAATTTATTAAATTTCTGATAGTGTAGGGGAAAATCTTGTCAAAAAGTAGTTACGTTCAGTATAATACTGTACATTGGTGAACTTGTTCGCTGCTAATGAGTATAGCAGAGAACCTCTCGCATTCGTTGTCATTTGTTTTGAATGTGTTCCTAGAGAATCGTGCAGAAAACTATGCAGGAACAAACAATCAGTTTTACTCACAGATTTGCCCAGAAAAAAGGATGAAGTGATTTTTTTGTACGTTCAAAAGCTTATAGGCTAGAAATTGGTATGGTCGTTTCAGATCAAAGAGTGCAGTGTGATACGTCGTAGACAAGCCGGTGGCAGCGGGCTCACACTGGCTGCACTGGATGTAGTCTATTCCCCTGTAATTTTGTTCCTTCCGCCACGTTGGAAGATTTCAGTTGATGTGTCTAGTCATTTATAGCTACCTTGTCTGATTAATATGCACGGTCCGAACGAGGTGCGGAGGAAATTCGAGATATCCAGAGGATTCGATAATAAGTACTTGTGAAATCTCCCCGGCAAAACATCCCCATGAAAAAACGTCGCCATGGGAAATCGTCCTGGCGGACCATTGCTCGCATTTGCTATTCTTGCACTTATTTGGGAGACGTTCAGCTAGAGACGTTTTGGTTCGGGATGTTTTTTCGTGGGCATGATCTAGGAGTAGACATCTTGCAAACACCCCGTCTTTGCGGGACCCCCTGAACTAAGTAGCTTCCCATTAGTCTTACCTATGAAGTCCTTATCCTGCACTCTCCTTCGCTCAGCGACGATGCTACGGATTAAGACTCGATCGCACTCTAACTTATGGTGGGTTTACACACTGCGTAAAATCCGAGGGTATTTTGGAATCCGAGCGTATTTCACGCACGTTTTCAGCTTGAAAAGATTTCTAGCAATACGGACGTATTTAGATACAAAACGGACCGATTTCTCAAATACGTCCGTATTGCTAGAGATGTTTTCAAGCTCAAAACGTGCGTAAATACGCTCGGATTTTACGCAGTGTGTAAATGGACCATTACCTGCTAACTAATCCTTGGCCGTTTTCTGATCTTCAAAATCGGCTACTATACAGATTGTCGAGTACACAACGAACTCCTCGCTTTGTTCTAGCAATCGGTGAAGTGATCTGCTGTTTCCTCAGCACACAACTCTCAGAAATAGTTCTATTAGCTCTGTAGTGTCCTGGAGTACGCTCATCCAACATTCTAGGGATACTCTAAAGCTAAGTGCCCGGAGAGTGGGATAATTCGACGTGGGGTTGAAACGGCACGATGCGATGTTTTCCGCTAGGGGCGCCTGATTCACCTGCGCGAACGAGATTTCCGTGTTCGATTGGTACAGTTTAAGTGTGAGGTTTTGCGAATTTTTAGACAAGGAAATTCGGATTTTCAGACGGGGAAAGTTGCTCGTAAGAATGTCAGGGAATGTGATCCGGAGCGATTCAAAGCAGCCCTTGGATTACTTAAACGGGGGCATGTGTTGTGTGTGAACGCAGCGGGATAGATGCATTTTGTGCAAGCTAGGTGTCCGCATCACCTGGAGCCTTTCACGGTGGGAAAATTAACCAAATCCCTTGTTTGCACAGACTGCCTCAACTACTATGCTTTCTTCTTCGGACGCATATATAGAAACTCGAATCACACGATCTCAAAATTGTGCTAAAAAATGTTCAAATGAAAATTCTATGCAGGTTTAACTGAACTGCATAAAAAAATTTTATTGTGGATTTTTGAGACCAGTTTCGAGGTTGTGTGTAATTCAATGTTGGCGACCCCTCCTATATACCAAAGTGCTGACGCGAAAAGTTGATTCTTTTAACGCTACGTGTTAGCGTTGACGCGCAAATTAATGCGATGAAACTGAACGTGTCGGCGCAAAAAGCAGTCGAAGTGAACCCCCGTGACTTTACACACCTTCCGATCAAAGCTGGCGAAACACATGGTCCTATGGAAAGTCAAGTTGTTGGGTATTGCCAAGAATACTCCTAGGTCTGACTTCAATTTTCGCTGTCTCGTCCGCACCTGAATTCGCTTATCGAATCAGGCTACAGTTTACCCCCATTAGTAACGAAGTAACAGTGTAATAGGCAGACTGTAGTTATTTTGTGTATATAACCAAATTAATACAGCAATTAGCTGTGTTGTACGAAAATTAATGTTGTACGTGACTTGCAGGAGAATCCTGCGAAGAATTCTATGTTGTTTCACTTTTTAATATAGACTACTTTCATATAAGTTATTGCTTGTTTTCTATAGACGTATATGCAATCACGGCCAGGGGGCGCTGGTTTCCGTGACAAAACCTCCCTTTCCGTTTCCAAGTTGTTCATCATTCTGTCGAGCCTCGTGAAGGTGAGTCTTCACCTTCCGGAATCTGGGTTCCCAGATTTTCCGAGATTTTTTTTGAATTTCTTCTGCGATACTTAAAAAATCCGGAAATCTGGAAGTTCAAAAGCCGCTTTTTCCAGATTATTTTGATATACTTTTGGACCCGTTCATATTCCAGATGCAATTTACAGAAGACGTCAAAGAATAATCTAGAAGCCCAGATTCCGGAAGTTCCGGGAGGTGAAGACCGGACTTAATCGACATGGGTCACAGTTTGTTTGATCAGCAGGCCATTTAGTTTCCGCAGTACGACGGTAAAGGAAGGAAGCCCGTCCAGTTTCTGGAAAGTCTTAGCTTCATCAACCGCAATCAATCAATCAATCAAGTGTAATCCAAATAGTTAAAAGCTAGAAGAGGAATACAAATATACGAAATACACAGACCAATCAATCAATCAATCAATCAATGTTTTATTCCCGCCAAAGATAGCGAGTAAAAAAGAAATTAATAGACACTGACAAATTTCGGCTAAAAACACTATAACTCATGAACTGCCAAAAGATAGCCTAACTACACTGCCGAAAATACTTAAAACTTATCTACAATTTAATTACAGTTTAATTATAACTGACAAATTGAAAATAAAAAAAAGAAACATATTATTCACGAAAAAACCTGCACAGGTTATGTTGGAGACCTGAAAAATTTGATACAACCCGTTGAAGTTTTTTATTCATTATAATAAGCGGATCTTTAAGATTATAGTATTCCATCATTTGCGTGTTAGAAAAATAACGAGAAAATCGGCATAAAAACTTTCCAAATTTAAAAAATGACGTTTTCATATGCGTTAAATTGCTAAGGGTAAAATATGGTAAAAGGGGAGAAGCAATTAAAATTTGAGGTAAAACAGCTGTATTAAAATTCGCGACAAAGATTTCCTTGTCAAAAGCTCTCGGAGAGAAACGAGAGCACCAAAAGAGCAAGAAATCCGTGCATCTACATTGCATTGCATTTACAATAAAAGCACGAGTTGAAGAAAGCGTCGTCCCGTAAATAAGACCAAGATACTTAATAAAATCAGTAGCCATAACCCTATGCTGACCAATACAAATATTTTCATGCTGGTTTTCACATGGCTTAGAACCAAAAATAATAAACTGACATTTCTCAAGCTTTAACCGAAGGCCATGCTTATTTAAAAAACAAAAAATAAAATCAACATTACGCTGTAGAGAAAAACGAAATAAATAAAATAAATAAAAGACATGAAATAAATTAACTAATGCACTTACAGGATATGACCAGAAATAAATGATGGGATGAAACTACGTAAAAATTGGGCAGAAGAATTAGCAGGATATGGAGAAAACTGATTGCAAGTATTCCTCTCGGACCGACGCACGGAAGACGGCAATCCATCCCTAAGAGAGCAGACCCCTGGAACGAGACCACTACTAAATGCAAAATACCAACAGATAAGCGACGATACTACACGTTAATAAAATGAGAATGACATCATTCCGTGTATGAATAAAATGAAATACGATTGAAAAACGCTGCCGACTTTGCTAAGTACCTGAACACTCGTTAGCTTCTACACGACCATGGATCTCAGGCGCGGAAGTTCCTTCATAGTGGGTTAGAGGAGGGTTTTCGCGAGATCTCGGAATCACTTTCCGACGAGCGAAACGCATTTCGACTGCAGGAAAGTGATTCCTGGAATCACTTTCCCGCTGGACTGATGGCGAAAACGCATGGCAAGCTGATATCGCCGAGAAAATGTTGAATTACAAACTTTTTCGAATAAATATGGTTCTCTGAACGGTTCTTTGATTCAGTTAATCTGGAATCTGGAATTTATGCGAAAACAATTTTATACCCGGACATGTAGTTCGCCTTGAATCCGGCCAAAACCGGAAAATTGTTAGAAGTTAAAGTCTTATTTCTAGCTGATTAGATAACCGATTTAGGGGTAAGAAGAGACGCTGAATCCGTGTGTGACAATCATATTTTACCCGGACATATAGTTCGACCGGAATCCGGCTGGAGTCGGAAAATTTGTCATAAGTTAAATTTTTATTTGAAGTTGATTCGATGTTCATTATTGGAGAAAGAAGATAACCTGAGTTCGTTTTTGAGCTTTTTAAAGTCACGAAGTCACCTTAATTACGATTGCCATTTGTTTTAATTATTAGTGACACTTGCACTGTTTTTTCTCCACACCTTTGAATTTCCCGCCGAAAGATTCAACTTTCCGCGGAGCTTTCCACTAACCTCGTGGAATCACTTTCCGGAAAAGCTGCTTCGGTTTCCAAAGCGCTAAAACCGGGTTGGAAAGTTCGGCAACTTTCCCAAGTACCGCGAATACCATTGGAAAGTGATTCCGACTTTGCTTTCCAGCTCGCGAAAGCCCTCCTTAGGTCGGTTAGGACCCTGCGGTCTTAAAGTCACAGGACAAAAGTTGTCGGGACAACTTATAAACAAGAACAAAGTTCTGCAAGATACCGCGAATCAAGCTTTACAGTACATGTCATCAGCCTAAGTCACCTAGATACTGAAAAGACAATACTCATGGTGAATTTCAGGATCGGCGTGCTTGTGGTAACAACACAATGATGGACGTGTCGGACCCACCCAGACTTCACAGGACTTTTTAAAAAAAAATTTACTGCGTATTATATTAGGGAGACCTTACTTCGGAACAGGCTTGGTTACACTGCCACCCATATAGCGTTTAGTTCTTTACTCTAGATCGACTGAGCCTTTTATCCTTTTGTAAGGTCGAATCAAACAGGTTTAAATTAGTTGACTATTTTACACGTCATCTTATTTCATAATAGAGAACTCGGCCCCGTAACGAGGTCCCAACAGAATTATGTGACAAATGTCTTGAAATAACGACGTAACGTTATCGTTTTATCTCGCTCGAGCAACCAGAACGACGCGGTCACCTTCGATGCCTTGGCGGATACTCCCCCACGGAGATCTTGATTCCTACGCGGTTGATCACTTCCAACGGAAGGAGCTGCCAAATTATAATTCGATGGAGTTTCTGTTTTGGAACGAATAAATACCATGGTGTACAATAGTCTGATTTTGCTACATAGGTGGCAAACTTGACTGGCCGACCTCCAGTTACGAATGAGGAATAGTGTCCAGCACTTCCAAACGGACTAGTTTCTGAACGTCTTCCGCTGTCTCATTGTTAATACTTGTTACAGATGCTTCCTGGCCGAAGATTGAAAATTAAGTGTCTTTTTCTGTGTGTTTATGTGTTTTGTCTATTTTCTTTCATTTACTCCGCTTTTCCAAAATGGCGGGTCATAAATAAATTACTTGATTAGATATAGAAAAATAGACAAGCTGATGAGTAGGAAGTCTGCAATGCGTGACCCGAGCAGTGGAAGTTTAGCACTGTCTTTGGAGTAGAAAGTGAAAGCTATTATGTTCTGCCATATTTAATATTTAATAATCCATATTTAACTCTCAATCTCACAAGTGTTGGTGAGGATAATAAATATGATGAGAAGACAACGGGGGACTTGCAGAAACTAGTCCGCTGAACTGGAATAAGGTGATGACACTGAAAACTGACGGCCTTTTTTAAGCTAATTACGCACTGCGACAAAAGAGCCATATCTCCTAATCGGCTCTATGATTATCATCAGTGCGCAGTGTAATAAAAATGAACGGATCAGCATGTTTTAATTATTTTCATAGTTACTGCACAGGTAATAGTGCATACAGTTTCAAGCCCACTGACCGGCAAGGATATGCTGCGATTTCGATGCGACTACTATACGATTCCTAAGAAACCTAAAATAGACCCGAATGAATCAAATGCAAGAAAAGACATTCGTAAGGACAAACTGTCCGCCGTTCTGGGGTACAATTATGGACAGGATGAAATTGACGACCACGTTAATGAATTTGACTGAAGTTGGCGGGAAAAGGGGGAGACACCATTGCCAGTCAACAAGAATGGTTATACTGAAGACAATAGTTCATTTCTTTCTGGAATACCCTCACACTAGCCAACGTTATCCACAGAATACTGAATCAAAATTCATTGTCACAGAATGTTAAATAAAAAGTTGACGGTGCACCGTCAACTATGGTAATAATAATATGTACAATAATGTTGTCAAGTAAATTAACATAATGTTTTACATAATATCTGAAATAAAGTTAGAAAGGTTGATAGGTTAAAATAAAATAAAATATGAGTAGGTTAACGGTAATAATAATATATACGATAATGTTTTAAAGTAAAAATGTTTTTCTCAAATTATTATTAATGTAAGATATTAATAAGGAAAGATTAGGGTAAGTTAGGATTGAATGTCACCGAGGGAGGAAGAGACGTAGTAGCATCAGCCTGGTGTCAAATCTAGTTTCAAAAGCGTGAAAAACTGGTAGGCAGTAATAAAAGGGATCGACTAAGAATAGGCACGTCACGACATAGTGTAGGAGGCATGACAACTGAAAGGGCCCTTTTCAGAGCTAGCACTCAGAATGCCCACGGCTCAGAATGCCCACAGTCCAGAACGCCCACGACTGAATTATTTGTGGTGTCCAGGGGCGTCACGACTAGGGGGGAGGGGGGGGGAAGCCCCCCCCTCCCCGAATGTTGTCCGCCAGTCGGTACAAATAGCCGAGTCGGCGCGAAGCGCCGCGAATTTTCGTAAAAACAGTCCATTTTTTTCTTGGAAACAGTCGGGTCTCTTAAAAATATTCGATTTTTCTTAAAAATAGTAAATTTTCTTAAAATCAGCCATTTTTTCGTCAACGCAGTCGTTTTTATTTGCAATAACAGTCGGTAAAAATGACCAGCTAGTCGTTAAATACCTTGCCCCCCCCCCCCCCCAAAGATTTTGGCTAGTAACGTCTCTGGTCAAGTCCGTAATAAACTGGAATTAGTGATGAGAGAGAAACGAAAGGAGCAGACCGAGTATCAGAATAGCGGTAATAGTGTGTGGAGCTGGTATAATTTCCCTTATAAGACTATACTCTGCCGAATTCTGAAGAAAAAAAACTGAATAACAAACAACGACCTCAAAACTGTTATGTTTAATTAAAACAATTCTTAAAGCCCAACTCTTACTAGAAATGATGTTTCACTATGAAGTGGATCAGAAAAACGTTTTTCGAAAATACCATTACTGTCCACCTGAATTAAACGATTTTCTTGTTGGCGCTTGTCGATTCTATCCAGCCTTCTTGCTCTCGACGCGGCGGCTGGGCGCAAAACATTTGAAAACTGAACGCGCCGTGGTTAAAAAGTGTGAAAACTAAGCAAATAAGAAACAGAAGATTCTTATATCCTTGTTTGTGAAAGAGTTCTCAGCGGATGATGAAACTTTGGGTTGCTTAACGGGCAAAAGTCGGCAGGGCCGAAAAAGCGCAAAAATTCGTAGTAACAAAACGAAACAATGGAGAAAGACGGGGATTTTAGAAGCTTATAATTCCGTAAGGGAGCTAGGTATATTCTAAAAGACAGAATAAGCAAGAGGGGTCCTTTAACTTCATGATGCAAGATTTGGATCGCCGAGTTTAGCTTTCTGTGTTGGAACATGCTCAGGCTTTTGTGCAACAAATTACGTTATGCTTTATAGCATTTCTTCGTACTTTCACGCAAATATTTCTGACTTGATCAACAAACAAGAAAATAATCCCTTTCAGTATCTTTCCGCGGTAATCCTGTCCACTGTGATCTCGTTGACCTTTTCCCAGGACATTTTGGCCGCCCCTGCCGACAGTTTAAGCCGTCGCCATTTTGAACCAGGAGTCTACTTTAGTGACATTTTAGACGATTTCAGTCTCGTGGTCTTCGACGTCAATCATGGGAATTTTGAGTCGTGGGCATTTTGACCGTCGGCATTCTGAACCGTGGGCGTTTGGTCATGGGCACTTTGAGCTTGGGCATTGTGGGAGTGGGCAAAAAGATCGTGCTGATTTTGGGAACCACCCCTTTTCAGGCTTCAGAGTGAGGGGCAGGAACAATGTTCTAACGTGCCTTCTTTTAGGCTCTAGAGTTACGAACTCTCACTTACTTGTCTACTCTACTACTTGCCAATCTCTTTTTATTACTCGTGCCTCCTGCACCATGCCGTGCCGTGCCTCTTTTTAGTCGATCCCGTAATAAAACAACAAAAAACATAAAGTCGCCACTAATTATTCAGTGAGCTCTCGACGGAGATGCAGTAAGGCACCAGACCCTTGGCAAATCAGAGGATTAGGCTGAGCTCGTGGCTGATCAAGATCTTGCGTAAATTCAAGGCAACAAAAGATTTACCTTCTGAATCATCCCATAAAATTGTAATTTACGCTTTGGACGGCAAAACTACTGTCTATCATTTAGTAGATTTATCACATTCAGTTACCTCGCTGCATTAAGTCTTTTCCTCCTGAAATTACGGCAACTTTTTAAGCAGCAACTAAAGAAATACCAAAGAAATAGATAACGCCAAGTGTTTCACTCGATTCCTGTATTCATACTAGCTTTCAGGGTTGTCACATCAAAAAAATTTAGAGAGTGACTTTTGGCCCAAAACAGAGAGTGAATTGGGAGTGAATTTTTTTTTCATGAAATGTCCACTTTTGGTCGGAATCGCCTCTATAAAAATGACACATCTTAATTTTACTTTCATGAAAAAAACTTGGAATAGTCACTTCTGGTCGGAAACCCTGCTGCAAAAATGACACATTTGGTCATCTTCTGAAACAGAGTGATTTTAATGTCCTACGTAGGACAAGAGTGACAAAAACAAAATAGGGTGACAATTCACACTAGCGTGCGACATGTGGCAACGCTGCTAGCTTTTGTCTGATTTTCTTGTTCAGACCTATTTTGAGCTTGCCCCTGTGGGTGTTTGCGAATCGTGCCAATAGAAGAGGTCGTGTCGAGTCCTGGGTCGAGCTGGTGGCTAGGATTGGGTTAACTCCTTCCGTGTAGGGGTAAAAATTCGATGAAAGTATCAAGAGAGCCTAACTTCTATCAAGCAAGACTGAGCAACGACCGAAGCGGATTTCTCTTCGGTAGCCTAGTATAAGTTAAAGTGTTTCACGGTACCCGTCAATCATCAATCAAATATGGGTTGCGAAAGAGTGAACAACAGCTTCACGTATATATGGCTGCTTATTACACTGTCAGAAGTTTCACAACATACAACAGAAGGATGCGCAGTTTCAACAGACAGTGCGTAACAGATAACACTTGGGATGTTATCTGTTGTGTTGAACATGTTATACGTGAAATAATATGCAGAACAACCATTGCCAGGAAGAGCCAAGAAATAGCCCAAAATGCATCTACTGACTTTTTTGTTTGTCGTCATGATGTCGGAAAATTCAGCAGATGCTTTTTGGCGATTTTTCGGCTCTTCCTGATGGCAACGCTTGTTATGCATAACATTTTCAGACACAACAGACAACATCCGAAGTGTTGTCTATTACGCACTGTCTGTTGAAACCGCACATCCTTCTGTGACTTCCGACAGTGTACGACAGGTTTTATCATTTAAAGCACACCTCTTACTAGAAGTGATCTTTTGCCTATTAAACGGATCAGAAAAAAGTGTTCCATAAATACCATTACTTTCCACCTGGAATCAGCGATTTTCTTGTTAGCCCTTGTCGACACTATCCAGCCTTCCTGCTCTCCGACGCGGCGGGTGGGAGCAAAACGTTTGAAAACTGAACGCGCCGTGGTTTAAAAGTTGGAAAACTAAGCAAATAAAAGAAGTAAATAACAGAAGATTCTCATATCCTTATGTCTGAAAAACTTGTCAGCGGACATTGAAGACTCCGGCAAACTTTGCTTTGTGTGATGGGCAAAACTCGGCATGGCGTAAAAAGCGCTAAGACTCGTAGGCACAAAACGAAACAGTGGAGAAATGTGGGATTTTAGAAGCTTATAATTCGACAAGGGAGCTAGGTACAGAGGCGTTACTAGCGAAAATGTTTTGTTTTTTTTTTTGGGGGGGGGGGCAAGGAATTTACCGAATGGCTGGTAATTTTTACCGACTGTTTTCAAGAAAAAAACGACAGTTTCGAAAAAATCGACTTATTTTCAGAAAAAAAGGCTGTTTTGACGAAAAATCGACTGTTCTGATGAAAAAAATCAACTACTTTGGCGAAAAATCGCGGCACTTCGCGCCGTCTCGGTTATTTTTTACCGACTGGCCGACATCATTGGGGGGGGGGCGTCCCCCCCTCCCCCCCGGTCGTGACGCCCCTGGCTAGGTATATTATAAAAGGCAGAATAAGTAAGAGGGATCCTTTAATGAAAACAAGCACATTTATTAATAAGGAACTGAAAGAAGAACTGGAGACGGGGTTAAACAAGATATGTCCACCAGAAATCACTTTCGGGCGTGAACGATTCCGTGGAATGGGGCGTAGAGGGTATACAAAATTCAACACAGAGTGACTGACAGGCCAGTCCTCCAAAAACAAGCTTTGACGGCTGTCAACACCATGGACGTATTAGAAGTAACACCTAGCAATTGGTCAGCTTATTTGGGGCTCGGTGGGAGGTTCGTATTTGGCAGTGACATTGAGTTTTTCGTTCCAGTTGCTCCAGTCCCGAGTATTTTTTCATGACCGTAGCAGTAGCAGTTGTAATCAACTCAGCCTATGTCGGCGAATTTCTTGGCAGAGACACCCAATTTCTGCCATGCCAGATTATACTAAATGCCTGTTTTCCGCTTGGAGTGAAGAAAGGATTACAGCGAAGCATAGCCAAAAGAAAAGTCAATGTCAGCTATATTTTAATACGAAACGTAAACACTGCTTTCGAACCTGTCGACTACTGAATCACCGATGCTTCCGACACTCGATCAAGCGGTTGTTTATGTTACTGTTTCCTCGCAGGCAATTAGCATTTGGAAAGCATAAATGAGGAATGTGGAATTTGAGGAACAAGGAATTATACCCCATAGCGTAGAATAGTTTCTTAGAAGTAGCTTTTGGAAACAAGACGAACGGTTTCCACTGAATCCCAAACTATGGTATGGTTTGTTTTTTATGACACTTGCTGTCTTCGGCTCAAGTGCCATCTATCGATCGTAATGCCTGTCTCTCTGTATGACTTTTGCTATTTCGGGCACTTCTACATCGTCTCGGACGATAGAACTTGGCATGCACTGGACGTCCGGTTCTAAAAAAAAACTTTCTTTCCTGGATCCGATCAACCGTGTAGGGGTAGGGAAGGGGAATCCGGGATATTGTGACCCGCGAATGGTCGATCCAGAACCTTGAGTCGGTGGTAAGATCAGATGCTCCTTTCATACGTCAGAACGGCATCTGGCCATAGTGTATGTGGGGGAGGAGCTTGACGATGTTGCAACATGTGTACTGCGTAGGGTCCAAACGGATGAACGGATTCTGACGAAGCTTCGGATGACAGTACAAAGGTCGTGGGTTCTAGATATTCAGAGGCTCGGACTGGATCCGTCCTCGGTGGGACAGAGTTTGATGGGGGTCGCGCAAGTTGTGTTACAAGCGTAGGAACCAAACGGATAGGGATGGTGAGGAAACGTGGACGGTACAAAGATTCTGGGCGCTAGATGTGCCATTTGAGGTCCGGATCGGATAGATCTCTGCAGGGGGATGTGGAGGTGGGGAGCCCCGGAAAGTTTGTGAAAGTTGTTAGACTGTCCAGAAAATGTTCTTTCTCGTGTAGGCACCAAGCAAGTGGAGCCTTTTTCGAGAATCTGCCATATACAGTGTCTAGGTGTCACCAATAACAGTTTCTTTTCTCCCTCTGCCTGCAACCTTTCCGAAATTTTTGGTATTCTGAGACGAAAAGATTTAAAATGTATCAAGAGTTATTATTTCAAATATCATTACGACGTTACAGGAATTTCCCGTATAACTGCAACTTTTTTGCCCTCTCGCCCTTGCACAAAGTTATCTTTAATTGCCCAGGACCTTCACGTTTCTGCCCTTGGCCATTTCTCCGCATTCCATCTAGGAAGAAGATTTTTTATACCAGATTAGTCCCTTGTCTTTTTTTTAATGTTTATTTTTGTATCTTGTGCATTTACTACATTATTGAAAGCTCAGTGCAATTTTTTTCTTCTTTTCTTTGTCTTTTACTGCGCTATTTCCTTCTTCTTAAGTGCGTAAATAAAATTTCATCCTCATCATCATCACAACTAATGGTGCGAAGAGACGATCAAGTGTGTTTCCCTCACGGATTTCTATAGTTCCATCACAAAGTGTAAAAGATTTCAAGTTTTCCGTAGGGAACTAATGACGGTGTCGAAAATCCTCGAGAAACGCTACCGCCCAACCAGGCTACAAGATCAACAGTTGTAAATCGTAATTTATTTACGAGAGGCTGAGAGTTAATCAATAAATACGCGGCCGTCAGCTGAATATTACCCGAAACGTTTAATTTTAACTAAAACAGAAGGTGCGTAAAGACCCGGCAAGAGCGATTCTTCTCGTTCAATTAGATACGCAGTGGTCTGAGAGTTATAAATGTATCAATCAGATCCGGATGATTGCGAACAAAAATACCTCAGATATATTGGCCATTTTCTTGACCTACAGTACCGTTTACATTACTTGGGGCATATCACTCTCTCTGAAACTGGGACATATGTTTTATAATTGCGGATTTACGGGTTTCTTTTGAGATTCACGTTTGTGTCTCTTCAGTGCTGAAACTGAGACTGGGAGATTTTCTGACTGTGTACGTTGAAGTCAACCATCAGGATAGCTACTGAAGAAAGGTACGTTGACTCACTTTTATGTTGTTTAATGAAGGGAATCATAGATACTGCTAAAGCTTACTAAACGTGTCTGTAACCGTTTTGTAACGCAACTTTGTCCCATTCCAACCCTGTAGTAATTTTCTGCAAACGGGATCGCATTCAGTGTGTATGGCATTTGCAGCTTTCGGCCCAAGTTCTATGTATTTCATGCTTTTCTATCAGCTCGTCGGTCGCTCAGTCTGTTGGTCCGATGATCACGATAGGGTGCTTTCAGATGTGCTAGGAAGATGAAGCTTAGCATATTAGGGAACCAACCAAATTGACTTAACAGTTGTCACTTCCCGGATCCCACTGTTAAGCAGATTAAGGAACCAACAAAATTGACTTAACAATTGTCCCTTCCCGGATCCCAATGTCCTGGGGGAATGGACGGAGGGGGGAAACTCTTGATGACTACCTCTTCGTGCCGATGCAGAATCGCCGTGTGCTCTAGCGAAGAGCCGGAAGCCTCACCAAGACTGTCACCGACAAACCCCGTTGGTCTTCGGGCGACGTTTCTCGTTCTTCCCGAGGTTCACTGGCGTGTTTTGGACTTTGTCATATAGAGTATTAGGAATCCTAAGGCATTCATAACTTTCGAACGAGTGATTGGATCTGAATGAAACTTGACTCACAGCCAATCGCGTGCGGTTTCAGTTAACCGGGCTGAAATCCGGACCACCACGCGCTCGGACGGAGGCTGCCGGATTCCGGATCCCAGGTGTGCGCGATCGGGGCTTGCGTGGTAACAGAGGTTCGGTCAGGTATAGGGAAATCCGTCTTCTACCATACGCCTATACTCTATTTGCATTTTCATGTCCGTGAAGGGCCCATTATCGTTTTTGTTTTAAAAGGTTTTGCTTACAAATGCATTCCTGGCCCCATTACAGTGCGCATCTTAACTGCACAGTGTGGTTACTTTTGGTCAAACGATACATTTTCATGTAACTCAATGACCCATGATCAATTGTGCCTCAACGGTTTTGCTTACAAATGAATTCCTAGCACCCTTAAAGTGTGCAACTTCACCGCACGGTGCAAAAAAAACTGTTTCTTTTAATTACAATACTGTTTCGAGCAAGAAACACAAATCATTACGAAAAGAGGCATTAAAAATATGAACAAACGTCCTACTATGTGTCCAAACCGCATGCGAGCAAAGTGGTGAGAGTTGCACACAGGCGAGTTGGAGTTTGGACTTCAATAAATCTCATTTTAAAAGCAGCAAGGACACAATCAATCGTACATGCTATAAGCTCGGATTTACGGGAAGTGCAGGTTCTTCATCTGCCTGATCAGACAAAATCGGTGTTCACCACAGATTCGACAGGAATGCAGAATTATTAAATAGCAGATAAGAGTCGTGGAAGCAGCTTTAGTCAGATTTAATCTAAGGGGTTACAACTCTCTATTAACTTATCTAAATTTTAGCCAGAATGCAGCCCTACACAACCGCAACTTTGTTGCTCCTCATCGTTGCAAGCGCCTGGGGTCAATTTGGCTATGGACGCAAAAGAAACAACTACGGTAGCATAGACCGCTACAGGGACAGCTACAGGGACAGGGATAACTATGGCAGCGCATCCACAGGACGAGGTTATAGTAACTCCGCTTCTTCGTACAACGGACTGAACTCCGGATCGGCTTCAGACAGAGATGGGTCCAGTGGAAGCAGCTACAGCGGTGGCAGCAATTATGGAGGTGGAAACAGCTATGGAGCAGGAAGCAGCTACGGAGGGGGTAACGGTGGTGGCGGCTATGGAGGAGGTGGATATGGCGGCGGGGGATACGGAGGAGGTTATGGCGGACATGGTAAGTTAACTTCTCATAAGTAGGATACTGAAGGGCAGATACTACGGCGTTGTTATTTTGTCGTTATTTTCACGCCCAAAGTTGCGACTAAGCCACTGCGTATCAATACTTTCACTGAAAAGGGGTCACATGTCCTTTAAAACCTCTTATTCGACACCATGCGATTATTAAAGACGTAACACTACCACTGGTCCTCCTTTTTCCTAAACACCGAAAATAACAAGAGCTGTACGGTAGCAGAACCGTAAACTGCAACAGAATGGCGGAAGTAAAACAAAACCACTGGAAAAGCCTAGGAACAAACTCCTACTCTAGATATGGAACCGCGATCGATGACTGCATTGCGTGTTCGGCAACTAAACAAGACTCACTTTCAGAGAAAGGAATCAACCCGCTAGCCGCCCTGGTTGCACCACTAGCTGGTCTGGCGTTGTTAGGCGCAGCAGCTGCAGTCGCAACCAATCCTGTTCTGCTCACGCTTGCTGTGCTATCTAGCGGACGGAAGAAGCGTGACACCGAGGATTCGGAAAGACACGTGTCCGTCTTCGGTTTGCAGAATCTCGAATCGGACAAACTTGACTTGGAAACAAATAGAAGAATCAAAGAACTTCAGACATTAGAGAAATACATTGCAACGGTAAGCTCCCAGTTGTTTCTTCTAGCGACAGATATACTATGAGGCGTATTCTCGCCGTTCCCCGAGGACTCCTCGGGGAACCGAAGGGAACGGCGAGAATAGAGGGAGGCACTCCATGCGGACTCCGCGTACAGAAACAGCGAGAACACGGGGAATGCTTCCAAAATGGATTTTGTTCGAAAAAAAAATATGCATTTGACGAAATTAGTCTCGATCCGCTTCATTTTTGGTTTTGTATATTCCAATTGTTTTTAATTAATTTTACATTACACCAACACCAGCAAAAATTGATTCCCCTCTGAGTTTGAAAGGTAGTCCTTTTTATGATGGTGGTGATAATCGGAGCATTCCCCGTCCGTGGGAACTCGCGAGAATACGGGGAGTGAGTATCCGGGACAAACAAAAACGCGAGGACTCCTCAAGTGGAGTCCTCGGGGAGCGGCGAGAATACGCCTGTGGTCGAGAGCGAACTGGATGTTCTGAAAGATGAGATCGTGCGGGGAACTGTCGGTTCCGGTCGAATCACAAGTTTACGTCGGAAGGATTGGGAATATCTGTTCGAGAGTGAGACGAACCCGATGAAAAATTTATCTCAAAACAGTAGTACGAAGTTGTACGAAACAGTAGCATGCAGAACTAACTGATGCTACTACATGCTTCTACTTCAAGGCTACCGTGTTACTGCATACTACTGCATGATACTATTAGCAAGACTGGATGCTACTATGGCAAGACAAGATGCTACTGGATACTACTACTTAAGACTGGACCAGTCTGAGGCACATTATATGATAGTATTCTTTGCATTACATAGCATTACATGCAACTTTTTCGTACAACTACCATACAACTACGCAGGCTACAAACTTTTCATCGGGAATGCTTTGAAACGTGAGGCCGAACGGGATCTGTAGGCTGAAACGAAAAATCGAATGAAAATTTTATGTCGGAATAAATCAGCTTGACGGTAAATTTGTTTGTTTGTAAAAAAAAAAGAAAGAAAAAAGATATGGTGCTCTTGTGTATGTAGCAAAAGAAATAGTGGTAAATCGCTCAAACTCATAAGCTGTACGCCCCTCGGAAACTGTAAATCCCATGTTAATACTTTCAGCAGACGTATTTCGGACTCTGACACTTATGGAGCCTTCGTGTACAACACTATGCTACAAGGCACAAAGAAATAACGCAAATACACAACACACTACGTCACGTCACACTAGTGATGATGATGATGATGATGAAATTTGATTTACGCACTTAAGAAGAGGGAAATAGCGCAGTACAGACAAAGAAAAGGAAAAAAGACACTGAGCTTTCAATAATGTAGTAAATGCACAAGATAAAAAAAATCATTAAAAAAAAAGATAAGGGGCTAATCGGGTCTAAAAAAATTTCTTCCTACATGGGATGCGGAGAAATGGCCAAGGGCAGAAACGTGAAGGTCCTGGGCAATTGAAGATAACTTTGCACAAGGTCAGAGGGCAAAAAAGTAGCAGTTATACGGGAATTCCTATAACGTCAAGGAAGGTACAAGAGAAATTACAATATCTGTAAATAGTATACACCTGATCGCTAACAGTTTGCGTTACAGGTTCCTGGAGCTGAAAAGCCGAATGAAAAATTAATGGCAAACTATCTGTCATGTTCTGGCTTTACCGAACCAGAGAATCAGTGCATTGACCGCATCGTCTGCGAATATTCTGACCAAAACGGCGATGCAACTACAGAGCTTGAGAAAGACGTAATATCAATGTGAGTATACAGACTAATTTTTAAATCTTATAACATCCAGCGTTCACCAACCAACAAAAAAGGTTCCCATGGACAACGAAACTCGCAAATATTAATTCTTGGAAAACTTCTTCGACCATGAAATTGCAGAGAAGAAAAGCGTATCAATCTCCCGAGTCCTGGGATACGAAAGGACCCAGGAAATAAAAGGTCAAATTCCCCTAATCTTCAATTTGGAGGACCGGTCTTTCAATAAGGTGATTGACCGGAAACAGTCATCCAAGCGTGTACTGCATGTGCGTGTTCTTGGTGGACTCCCTCTGCCGCACTGGCCCAAACAAACTGTGGGACATTGTTTCCTATTTATTTACTAATACCAAAAAAGCGTTCCTTTTGCGGGTGTTTTTGGGGGAAAGCGGCAATTTGCCCCCCCCCCCCCCGTTATTAATAATGTTCGTGACCCTTGAATATTCAATAAAAAATATTGTGCAATTTATTTATTTAGGTGGCTTAAAGCACAAGTCGCACTAGATCCAGTTTCCATTCCATTCCTGATACTCTACATAACTTCTCTAAAGGTTACACACGCGTCCTGTCACTTTCAACATCGCCAATTTTAGTGAAAAAAAGGACAGTCGGTATTTCTCACCAATGAGCTCCCCGGAAGCCTTGTACGGGATCCCGACACGCCTCAAAAAGAGACAAAAGTGGCAAATCCGAAAATCAGCGCAGCTTTGTTGGGGTGGATAGAAATTACACAGCAATCTCAAACAAGAGCTGTAAGCTCATATGGCACTTGCATGTGTCAAGATGATTTGATTGATCAAGAGTAAGTTTCGACTTTGCGGTTGAGATGCGCGCTATAAGGGAGCTGGAACTTCATTTGTAAGCAAAACCCTTGAGGCAAAACTGCTAATGGGCTGATGGGCATCACGAAAATGCATATATTGCTTAAAAGTATTTTTTTTACTTTGCGGTCAAGATTGGTACTTTAAGGAATAATCGGATTTGGGAAGTAGCAATTTCTAAGCAAATGTTGTTGAGTCTCCAATATTCCAGCGAAGTTTCATCGTCCTAGCACTTCTGGAAGTACCTTAACAGGCGATCACCGGAATCCTAGACCCCCCTCCCCCTCCTCCAACTCCACCCACAATAACCGGAGCCAATCCTGTTCTGTAAATGATTAATCCAGAGCATCTGTTTGTCATTCCCACGAAGTTCGATCCAGATCACACCAGTCTAAGCGGGTCAAGTATTTTCCGCCCTCCCCCCGATAATTGCCGGATTCGGTCCGGAAATGAAAAAGGTCACAAGAGAAAAATGTCCTCTGTTTAATTATTAAATTTCACTCGAATCCGATCACCCGTTCCAAAGTTACGCATGACTCAATATTCCGGATTCCCCTCCCTCAAGTCCCCCCCCCCCCAAGATTATCATATCGAGGATTTTTTTTTTATTCCAAGTCAGTTTGACCGGGTCCCTGATATGCCTTCCAAGTTTCGTCGTGAAAATCCCCCAAAAACGGAATTCCGGGATACCCCTCCTCCCCCCCCCTCAAGTGTCCGGATCCAGTCAAATTATGTAAAAGATTTATATGGACCAGATGTTTGTTCTTCCCAGCAAGTTTCACTCCGATACCATCATTCTAACCGTTTCTCGAGATTTCCGGTCCACCCCCCCCCCACCCCACCCAGCTCCCCCGCGGTGCACGTAGCCAATCCGATTCAGCAAATGACTTACCTAGAGCATCTGTTTGTTCTTCCCACAAAGTTCCATCCCGATCCCTCCATTCTAAACGGGGCACGTATTTCCCCCCCCCCCCCCCAATAGTTGCCGGATCCGGTCCGGATATGAAAAAAAATCATCGGAGAAATGTCCTCTGTTGAATTCTTAAATTTCACTCGAATCCGATCAACCATTATAAAATTACGCATGACTGAAAATTTCGGATTCCCCTCCCTCCACTCCCCCCACCATTATCTGATCGACAAAATTTTTATTTTGAAGTCAGTTTGATTGGGTCCCTGATATGCCTGCCAAGTTTCATCGTGAAAGTCCCCAAAACCACCATCACCGGAATTCCGGGACCCCCCCCCCATAAGTGTCCGGATCAAGTACAATGGCCTAAAGGACTTATCTAGAGCAGATGCTTGTTCTTCCCAGCAAGTTTCACTCCGATCCCTCCATTCTAACCGTTTCTTGAAATTTCCGGTCTCCCCCCCCCCCCAACTCCCCCCTGGCTACCGAATCCGGTCAAGACTTTAAACGGGACATTACAGATATATATTCTGTTCAGTTATGAAGTTTCATTACAATCCGATCATCCGTTCGAAAGTTACACACTTCTCAATTTCCGGGATTCCCCTGCGGATTCCCCTCCCTCCACTCCCCCACCATTATCTGATCAACAATATTTTTATTTTGAAGTCAGTTTGATTGGGTCCCTGATATGCCTGCCAAGTTTCATCGTGAAAATCCAAAAAACCACCATCACCGGAATTCCGGCCCCCCCCCCCCATAAGTGTCCGGATCCAGTACAATGGTCTAAAGGACTTATCTAGAGCAGATGCTTGTTCTTCCCAGCAAGTTTCACTCCGATCCCTCCATTCTAACCGTTTCTTGAAATTTCCGGTCTCCCCCCCCCCAACTCCCCCCTGGCTACCGAATCCGGTCAAGACTTTAAACGGGACATTACAGATATATATTCTCTTCAGTTATGAAGTTTCATTACAATCCGATCATCCGTTCGAAAGTTACACACTTCTCAGTTTCCCGGATTCCCCTGCCCTCCCCCCCCCCAAAATGGTCGGATCAGAAAACTGATTATTCCTAATTTTGTTTGGTCGGGTCTCTGATATGCCTGCCAAGTTTCATGGTCCTAGCACAACTGGAAGTACCCTAACTCGAAAAAGTGTGACAAAATGCCCTAAATTTTCAAGTTTCCAGCGCCCCGCACTCCCCCCCATATGGTCGGATCGGGAAACTGATTATTTCCAGGTTAGTTTGGTCGGGTCCGTGATATTCCTGCCAAGTTTCATTGTCCTAGCTCATCTGGAAGTACCCTCACTCGAAAAAGTGTGACAAAATGCCCTAAATTTTAAAGTTTCCAGCGCCCCAACTCCCCCGCATATGGTCGGATCGGGAAACTTATTATTTCCAGGTTACTTTGGTCAGGTCCCTGATATTCCTGCCAAGTTTCATTGTCCTAGCTCATCTGGAAGTACCCTAACTCGAAAAAGTGTGACAAAATGCCCTAAATTTTCAAGTTTCGAGCGCCCCCACTCCCCCGCATATGGTCGGATCGGGAAACTGATTATTTCCAGGTTCGTTTGGTCGGGTCCCTGATATTCCTGCCAAGTTTCATTGTCCTAGCTCATCTAGAAGTACCCTAACTCAGAAAAAAGTGACAAAATGCCCTAAATTTGCAAGTTTCCAGCGCCCCGCACTCCCCCCCCATATGGTCGGATCGGGAAACTGATTATTTCCAGGTTAGTTTGATCGGGTCCCTGATATGCCTGCCAAGTTTCATTGTCCTAGCACATCTGGAAGTACCCTAACTCGGATATGTGGGACAAAAAAACTCGGACCGACCGACCGACCGACAGACGGAATTGTGATCGGTATATGGCACTTGAGCCAGAGGCTGCAAGTGCCATAAAAATCGGAAATGAAAAAGAGTGGAAGGATTAAGGCATAGAGTGAATCAGTAATATGGGTAAAACGGTCCATTTAAATATGTTGTTTTGCCTAGTTTATGAGATATTATATAGTGACTGGATCCTCAACGGTTTCACTAATAGTAAATCTATAGATTTAGTAAATAAAGTAAACAAATTGTAGTTTATTTACTAACCCCACTTCGAAATAAAGCCAATTTTCTGATAAATATGGGGCGCCAAATTTAGACTAACTCGAGTAACAAAATATGGCAGCCAACAATAGTTTTACCCATGCGACTTCGTTCAGTCACATAAATTCTTGCTCTTTGACTGAGGCGGACACTAGTCTTACGCTTTATTTTGACAGCATTTCGCGAATTTCTACAATCCACGCGGCCTTCCTACCAGAACCTTACTTGCCTCGGTCTGTGATATGATCTTCATTTCTTCCTATTAACGTCAACGCTACAAACTTTCGGTCACTGCTTGAACGATGGACGAGATTGAGCGGTGAATTTGGCTCTGCGAATAGCCTACTCTATATGAACAAGAACAAACATTTGTTCTTGATACGGCTAAACCCGAAACACGCCAGTGAACCTCGGGAATAACATGAAACGTCACCCAAACGAACCCTCTAAACTGATTCAAATCCTGTGTAAACCAATCCACGACGTTTGTTGTCGTGACGATTCTGACTGTTCGCTGAGCACACGGCTATTCTTTATCGGCCTGCAGAGTTAGGCATCAGGGGTATTTGTTCGCGTCCCCAACCTAGCTTTATAAGAGACAAGCTGGCGACCCACGTTGGGGAGTAGAGGCAGTTTAACAATATTTGTAATGCGGGAGTATGCAATACAAATGACTTGTCCCCAAAATTAGTAAGTCATTCAGTCTTATCACTAGGTTACATTATGTTCACCGAGGCACTAGAAACACAGTGCTGGCGAAACGATCCAAATAAATTAACTTGGGCTCTTGTTGCCAAACATGGGTCTGCAAAAACGCTAGAATAAAATGTTGACAAAACAATGGATCGTTTGAAGATATCTATATTTGCGGATAAAAGTAGTTCCAATCTTTAGAGAGCCTATTTTCAAAACTATGCATGCCAACCCGTCGGTTTGGCATGGGCTGATACAGCTAACTGAACTGAAACGAAGGTGAAGAAGCAAGTCGATTTAGCCAAGTGCAACCAGCAGAGAAATAACCAGCAGTAAGTAAGTAAGTAAGTAAGTAATTTTATTACCCGAAAATTCACATGGAATTAGGACGGAGTATGAAAATGAAAGTATAATCTTTTAGTGTTCTCTACAACATCATGGGAAACAACTACGTATCGAACGACTTCAAGGATAGGCTACGAGAAGCAGCACGAGTGGGAAAGAGTCAAGGACAGTGCAAACGGTACAGATGTTCCGAGCTGAAAGACCAGCAGTTGTAACCACGGTATCCGATGTAAAATAGCTGTAAATAGTTACTGTAATTATTACTAATGAAACTAATTTATTGACTTATAGTTACGTGTGTTATAAAAGAATAAAGTACATGTTTAGCAAGTTGAACTTTACGGGGATCGACTAAAAGGCAAGGCGTGGTGAAGCTTTTAGGCTCAGAAGAGAGGGCGCGGGTTAGAGCTTGGTCACAGTTGACTCATTTCCTGGCTTTTGGGGTTGCAAAAGTAGAAAAAAGAAAAAGAACAAGATACAACTAATTCTGAATGTTGTCCTGTTGAATTCAGGAGATCAATTAGAGCAAAACAGCATTTACAATTGTCTTACAGGAACCCTAATTGCAGTCCGCTCATTATGCCCAAGCTGCCACAAAGCCCATCAAATCTCACGTCCCCGAGGGATTTTCAGTTGTTTATGGAATAGGCGGCTTTTTGAGCCCAGTGTGACCAAGCTCTTATCTAGGAGGCCCGCGCGAAAAATGACGAAGAGCCATTGCACGCCTTCTTTTAATCGATCCCGATATTTAGGAATCAAGTTCGGCGTTTAATGACACAAAGCTCCCTAGAAACAACGCGTTTTATGAGACTTGCCTTTTGGCGCTTTTAGCATTGTAGTGCTGAGACGAGAACAAAGACATCAGATCTTCCTCAAATTCAATTAAAAGGCCCGTGTTCTACTTTCATCTTTCGTTCCAATTTCGCTATACCCATTGTCGCTCTTGTAATCAGCTCGAAATAAAGTTTCAATAACTAATATTATCGGGACACGACGGAGTAAAAGGTAGACTCTACTGGCCGACCGTGAAGGCAGATTTCGTTTCCACGGGAATACAATAGGAGGAAATGGAGAGTAAATCAGTTAAAAGTAATCAGAGACAATTAACAATGCTCAGTTGTAACTAGTGCGAGAGGATGCTAAGACAAAGTTGGAAGATCTGGGTAAGTACCGGACGCAAGGGACTTTTATCGTGATCAATAAATAAATAAAAAATGTCCAGTGTCAGAGCCTCGTAAGCAGTGCAAGGCCCACGGGAAGGTTGCGGGTTCAAACCTCGGTAGAGGAGTATTTTTGTTTCTGCTTACCTTAAAGCACCCCTCGCACTGTTTACTGTTTATGTTCAAGTATTTAAAATAGTTCGATACTTTCAAACTAGGCTCTGTTTTCAACAAATTATCAATAACTTTAATTTTTTAAGCCTTTTTCCAGGCCCACTGAATTCTAGCAAAAACAGGCAAAAATTTATGTAACCGCTTTTGGGAACCCAAAAGGAGGGATGGAGGGATACCTATGACATCGCAAAAGTTGTTTTTTAGTTTCTGTTTAGTTTATTCATAAACAATAAAAACACCAGTAACTCCTTGTGGCCCCACCATAAGGCCTGACAATGGGCGGGGCTTTTTCTTTATTCATATAGTCTTAAGGGAAACAAATCAAAAAAAGAAAAAGATGGAGAGAAAAAAAGAAGAAGAAAATAAGAATGAAGGCATAACAAACTGACAAGAAAATCCACTAACGAACGATCTTCCATCAACAAAGCGCCCTTGCCCCGACTGTGAGCACGATAACTCTCGAAGGGAATCAAGTATTTTGATGAAAGATCGTGTGAGGGTCCTTTGGGTCAGGGGCAAGGTCGAGTTCGTAGATAGGCTCTATAGCCCTACTTTTAAAGGTAGGAGAGGGTCTTCAAATCTTTTCAATTTTCAAACCGAAGTCTTCAACGGCCAAACAAAATATGTTGAAGCAGCTAATGAGATAGTCGATTTAGGGGTTAGAAGACATGCTGGACACGATTATGAAAACTGTTTCCTCGCCGGAAAAGTAGTTCGCCCGGAATCCGGCCAAAACCGGAAAGTTTGTTAAAAGTAAAAGGTTATTTGAAGCTGATTAGATGTTCGATTTAGGGGTAAGAAGAGATAATGAATCCGTATATGGCAATCATTTTTTACCCGGACATATAGTTCGCCCAGAATCCGACTGAAACCGGAAAATGTGTTATAAGTTAAATTTTTATCTGAAGCTGATTCAGCTGGACCGGAACATTGGCAGAAGTAAGGCAGGAAGTTTCGATCGGTTTTGTCAAATAGATACGACTTATATGCTGAATCCATATCTGAACTTGGTTTTCTCAAATGATTAGCTAATTAGCCTTAATCTGTTGCTAAATTTTATAATAAAAATGTTCAAGGAGTCTGGTGAAGACTGGATCTGGGGAAGACGAGACCTAACTGTCTGGATCAAATATTCAATTTTTGGGATCCCATCAAAACGTTTTGTCTTGGTTCTTACGATGGAGCTTCTCGCAAACAAGCGACGGGAGTGCACTATACAAAGTTTCTCCGAGTAAGGATTAAAGTTAACTGCAGTATTTGCTACTCGGACTAATCTTATATCTGTTGAGATCAAATTAATCCGAATTACAGATAAGATTATATTTTTACAGACAAGATTAATCCCATACCAAATACTGCAAGAATTTTTTTTTTACAGTGTATGATTGGGATCGTAATCAGCAAAACAAGGCGAGCGTGGAAACCAGTGAGCTGCCGTTATGGGGGTTAGAATGTACCGATGGAAATGAAATTCAGTTCTCCGGGTTTTGTTATTTCCTACAGAAGTTTAAATTAAAACCTTGAACCTTGAAATGACTGAGGGATTACGGAAGAAGATTGCATTAGCATTACAGGTACGACGGGTCCTTTAAACCTTAGATCCTCCTGTGCCCCCAGAGTCACCTAGGGTCTAGGGCATCCAAGAATAGGTCCCAGTCTTAGATGAACTGCCTAGAGGATGTTTCAATCAATCTATCATTCACCTTTATTATTCGAAAAACATTCCTTACGGTATTAACAAAAAATCGAATATTTGTTCTCCCGTCAAACATAACTATATGCAATTGCGCTTTTACATGGTCAAATATTCAAAAATTACACAAGAACAAGAATTGCAACAAATTAAAGCGCTAAACTTCAACATTAACACAAAAAAGAGGAAAAGAATTTAAAATTTCGCGTTGGAAAAACTCACAAAGGAGGTGACAAAACTTCTTTCGTACCGCGCATGAACTGCCCAAACGGGTTGGATCTTAGGAACTGGTTGTGCTGCCATTCTCTGTGGCCTTATCCGGTCGAGCATGTGGGGAGGGGGAAGGATGTGCCGATGGTTGGGGTCCTCCAGTAGTTGGTCACCAAACTTGGTAGAAAGTTGATGTCTACGGTTTGAAAAGATGCGAGACCAAACTCGTTAAGAAGGGAAATGTACGGGATTTTGATACGATCAGTAAAGACCGGTACTGGATCCTCTCGAGGCTTTCCGACTGCTCCCTTGTTAAAGCGAAATGCCATACCGGACAGCAGTATAAACAAAGTCCCTCCCTCTCGTATTAGATTTTTGTTTCTCACTTTACTACCATCAATACTATAGGCATGTTTAGTACTGATAAACGGATTAGTCAGCATTTCTATTCCACATTATTTCGACCCATCTTTGGGAGTGTTCTGTTTAATCCGTGCTAGAAATCTGAGCTTGCGATGGAGCAACGTGTTGGTTGAAGGAACTTTAACCGACCTGCAAGTATGTTCGTCATCATTCCAATAACATTGCAGTCGTAGAAATTCCCTTGCTACTATCTTTTTCCAGAAGCTAACATCCACGGAAAGATCCCTAAGTAACCCTTGGGCCAAAAATCATTTATCCACTTTTCTCCTTAGAAGGCTCCTATCGCGTCGAATAACACATTAGTATGTCGGAGGGTTGCGGTAATCCCTGTATATTTTTTTTCGAGAAATTTAGGATTCCCTTCTCATCGTGGAACAAGGCAAAAATAATAACCGGTTGCGGGGGGGGGGGGGTCAATTAACAACAGAAGGAAGTCCATGCCTCATGAAGCAGTTTTGAAAGGTCTTTTAAGACCGTCAGACCACTAGAGCCAGATGCGTCATTTGGGAGGGGGGGGGGGGGGCAAAGGCGCAGCTGCCCCCCTGGCTTTCCAAGGGAGACCAAAGCTACCCATGATAAATATAAAATCTGCAAAAACACAAAGAGATTTGACAAAATTATGAACATGAAGTTGCGAAAAGTGGATCTTAAAAAGGGATAAAAAGGCCCCCCACATACTTTTTTTATGTTTTTTACTTAATGATTAACCAACTTTTACATACTAAACTACACGAACACACTTGTTATAACCCTCTTACTTTCACACATGTAATCGATACCTCTGACTGCAGGAAAGCCCAAATGGGCCTGTGAGGGAAGTCATAGTTTGACCCTTTCTAAGCCAAGCTAATGACCCGGAACTATATGTCTCCCCCCCCCCCAAGGTTTTGCGAAATGACGGCCCTGACTAGAGCTTGGTAGGTGCTCCATTAATCTGCTGTTTCATTTTCGCGCGCATTCTCGATTGGCTCTCTAAGCGGTGACTGGCCGCGGGGAATTTTAGGAGTCTGGTAAATCGGCTACGTTCTATCATAGGTATCGGGTCTCAGTCTTATATGCTAAAAATGGAAGAAAGCAAATTCCTGTGAGGTGGCAAGCAGGGGTGCCCGCATTGCAGAAGGGCGCCCAAAAAATTTACTGTTGCAGTTGCAACTGTCTATTTTAGGCACGGATTTTCGTTTTTAGGCTCATTTCAGGCACACTACCTAGATAATACACCGCTGAAAATTCTGCATTACATATCTTTGGGACATCGGTCTTGCGGGAAGAAAAGACGCGTAGCTACGGTTCGTCACCCGTTCTTTTTTTTCAATAATTTACTTTCTATATGTCCCCCAAAATGTAATGTAAAATGTCGCCATTGTCCTACCTCGGTCGTGAGGCTGAAAAGATGGCAGCCGAATGGTTGAGTCTAATCAATCTATTTCAGGTGTTTACATTACTGTTCGTTGCACACAAATCAAACGGGTTCCAGTTCGACCAGCTGTACAAGGCACTCAGACCGAAGCCCCATGTTCACCACAAGAGCGACGGTCCTTTCCCGAACATTAATCCCTTCAGGCATCAGCCCGAACAAGGTAAGCCGAGTCGATTTTCTGTTAATAATTTACAATAAAAGGCTAGCTTAAACACCTAATCCAAACATTCTGTTTACCTTCTCCTACTGATCGCAAGCGACCAGTTTATTTAGATTTGAACTTGATTGCCGGGTTGCTGTTTTGGCTCGAGAAAAAACCCACGCAGAAAGTCTTCTTTTCCAGATGACGAAATTTTCCACGTTTGATTGGCAAAGAATTATAAGACTTAATTGATTACTTTTTTTATGTCTTCAGATGTACCACACTTTTAATTTATTTGCATTTGTAATAAACAGTTGGCGCATTAGATGGAAATTATTATTTTGATCCTTGGCTCCCTTCGTGCCATGGCGGCTGCCCCGGATAATCGGCTGAGATTTAGTCCAGACCGAATTATTTTAGACCTTTGGGTGTTTTTTTTTTAATTTGCTTGTTGACGGTGTTTTTTGTGGTTTTGAAGATTCATAGTGACAGTAGGGTTGATTAGCATTGCGTGTGTGGTAGAAGGACCATTTTTTGTGTGGTACGCTTTAAGGATCATTCACACGGCGGGTATTTTTCCCCGGAGACGAGAGGGGAAGGTGTTCACACGGTACCCGAGTATTTTTAAGGGAGGGATATCTCTCTACAATGGAGACCAACATGTGTCCATTTGGATCACTTCTTATATGGACATAATCAAAATTATTGCTCGAAAGTCCGATTTTGTTGTTGCTGACGTCGAAGAGTACCCTTCGACAAACAAATCCCCGGGTAAAAAGTTCGCGAAATTGAAGTCCAAAATATCCGGGGATTTGTTGCTGTTGCGGGGAAAAATACCCACGGAGTATGGGCAAATACCTTCCGTGTAAACATAGCTTTATGTAAATCAGGCTGAAGTATGTATGTGTCGTGTACTCCCCTGCCACCCAGTAGTACGCGCCCTGGTGAACTGGTGAGTATAGGGCGGGATAGAGAGCAGTCAAAATTAGTCGCACTTGACTCACATTCAAGAGGCGTCGTTGTGTTCGTGTGTATAATGTAATGTTTATTTTTACTCATTGTATAAGAAAGAGAAAACGATGGAGTATATGAAAAGTAGAATAAAGAAACGCAGAAAGAGATCACACAAGAAGATAAAACAGAAAACAAAACACAGAGAGAAAGTCATACTAATAATTAAAAAAATTACCAAAGGCCAATCCCTTGCCGCTCCGATTGCGTTTTAATCGCTGGTGTAGCTCATATACTCGTCTGGTACCAAGTTACTGAATAAACCTGACTTTTTTGTGATAAGTATTATACTGCCGAACCCCGACAATATGCCAACCGACGCCAGACTCGTCACGGAATGAATGTATCGTCAATTCGTCGATTTCTTTAAAGCAACCGATTGGTCCTTCTTACAAAGCTTCTCAATACTTTCAGGGCCACTAAAAAGGGAAACTCAGCAGACCGCATGGTCAGCATTGCCACCAAACACCCCAGGCCATCCAGGACCGAACATGCAGCAGTATTCCCCAGCCGCCTCGTCACCTTCCGCTCCAAAGCTAGCTTATTACTCCCCCTCAGGCCAATACTCCCCTTCAACTCCAACAGCTGCCCAGTACTCCCCCTCAGATCCAACAGCTGGCCAGTACTCCCCCTCAGATCCAGCAGCTGGCCAGTACTCCCCCTCAGCTCCAACAGCTGCCCAGTACTCCCCCTCAGCTGGCCAATACTCCCCTGGAGCTAAACGCGGAGAGATAGGGGTCGCCCCGATAGATGTCTACAGCACAGCATCAGCTTACAACCAAGCGCGAGTGGTCAGTCAGAGTCAACAAGCGGGAAATCAGAACCCGGCACCAGAGGGATACAACTACATTCAGCCAGCCGTGGATGCCCACGGCGAGCACTCTACTACCTACTACGAGACGAAGCCGGCGGTCGACGATTCACAAAGTCAGGCTGGTTATGGTAATAATGCAGCCGCAGCGGGGACTTTGTCGGCAGCATACACTTCACCAAACCAAGGTACGTTGAAGCTTTGGACACAGCCACAAATACGCCAACTAGGGTAGGATCTTTCAAGGGCCAGAAAATTAAACTTCCATCCAAGTCCGGCGTTCAGCAGCTCAGTAACAGTAGCCCAAAAAGCAGGAAATCCGAACAGATACGGAAACAGCTCAGTGATGGTTTTGTTCTTACCAAGTAAACTATTCGACAACGTGTAGATCACAGTGAGAAAACTGTACCAATACTCTACATGACTAAGTCCAAAACACGCCAGTGATCCTCAGGAAGAAGGAGTAAATGTCTCCCTAAGGACTCAAACTCAACAACTAAAAGCTTGTGTCAAGCAATCACGTCGATCTTTGAGAGCAGCTGGGATACCGGTTCTGGCTCCTCAGCTAGGTACCCGGCGATTTTGCATCGGCAAGGAGAGTTAGTCATCAAGACTCAAGAGTATTGGGCCAACACTGCTAGAAAGTCACTCGTTAGTTAACGTCAGAGGGTTCTACTCACGCAACTGAACAAGGCGAGCATTTCAACGCCCCTGGGGAGACCAATAAGAACAGATGGGTGGGGTCCCAGACAGGAATATGTCCTGTGGGGAAGAAAGGAAATTGACCGCATACACGAATAGCCTACATAGTCTCCGGGTCAGGCTGGGTATCTGATAAGCAGCACCTACGGCAGTTTTGTCTGACTACAACGATCGCAAGAAAAGACTCATGTTCTATTCATTTTCAGATCCAACAACTCAATAAAAAAATCTGTACCATAGCTTTATCAACTTTCCAGTTCTAGCCAGATTCCGGGAAACTATCGATTCGGTGAGAAAATGAGGCAAAGACGTAAAATCCGCCATGCCCTGTTACATTACCAAAAACTTGATCAAGAAGTTTTTTTCTTGGTCATGTTTCCGATTTTCTCCGTATTACGGTCAAACTAGACATCCGAGTCGAAAACTAATAGCATATCGTGTCCAGGACGTTTTTCCACAATTTACATCCTGATTCGACAAGAGCCAATCTCCTTGTAAATTTCCGCGGTGTACGATTCCAACAACCACCCATCCGGTCCAAAATCTGACAGCATATCAGATTCAGCATACTATTTTCCATTCCATTGATTCCTCTAATCAGATTCTTGGGCAAGTAGGATCATTGGTACATTTCCGCGTTTCTCTCGGATTTCCGCGTTTCCAGCCGAACTATCTACCCAGCCAAGAGCTGACGGCATTTCCTGACTCAACCTCTTTACTCCAGTACAATCACCTTACAATCAATTAGATCGCACAATTTATTTCCTTCCTAAGTTTCTATAGTTCCCCCTTCCCAATACATAAAGGTAGAATGATCTCGAAATTTTTCCTCAATCCTGACCTGAAGAGAAAACACACTGAATTAATCAAAACATCTCAATCCGCTCGGAAGTAACCGTCGCCCAGCCGTGGCCGTACACGGGCAAGCAGATTTACGGCGTCATCATCGGTATCCCGCACTTTCATTAGGGATCCGGAAGAGTTGGGAATACTCTTCGGTAGTCCGATGTGCTTTGAAGTTTAACAGATTTTTCTTTCTAATCTCAGATACAACTGGCCACGATCACTTGAATTCCCTCTCTCAGCAAGGCTCCATCGACCCTTACGAAACATCTGCCCAGCATGGCGGCTACAGTAGCGTTTCTTCAGGATTCCCAGATCAGACACTTTACAGTTCAGCTGACAGCTCTTTGGCGGCTGGCGGCTACTCAGCAGGCTCTGCTGGCGGCTACTCGGGAGGATCAGGTGGCTACTCTGGAGGCTCAGGCTATGGAGGCAGCTCTGCCAGCGAGGATGGCCACTCATCCGGTGGTAGCGAGAAAGGAAACGTTGTTTACACCTTAGTGCCAGGTAAGGCTGCCGGGAAACCTCAATCACTTTCCCCTCTAAAAAAAGACAAATTAAAATTTCTACGATAACGGATCCAAAGATATCGCGCATTTTTTTTTAAGTCAATTCTCGTGATAGCGAGTTAGCTAATGGTGGATCCCCTGCCAATATTTGATATTGCAGATCCCATTTATCAGAAAGGATTGCCTTTTTTGCAGAAACAGTCCTGTCAGCAAGGTTTCCGATTTGGAAGAGTGCCTCACAAGTTCGGCTGCTTGAAAAGATGACTCCACTCCCCTTAATCTAATTTAAGGCTTCGCTAAAGTAGCAACAAGTCCGTAACCGACAGATACAAACGATAGCGTTGCTAGAGGGAATAACAGACTATGGAATCAGAGTAGAATAACTCAGTTTGTGTTCCAACGTAGACATCGACGGCGATGAGGCACACAACTAAGAAAGCGGTGGAGAAACCAGCACAGAATGCGTCTCCGGTCAAATTAGGTGGAGCCGTAGGCTATAGACAGACAAAAGACTTACGGCCATGTCGGTATCCCAATCGAATTCAAATAACAGCTCAGAAACTAAGGGATCACTTTGATAGGAGCAACGAAAACAATGTAACAACTCAAAAGAAACCTTGAGCCACGTAGGATCGGCACACCGCAGGGCTTGGTCTTCTCAAAACAGAGAATTGTAACTACTATGAACGTGGTTGGAAATGAAACACCGTGACACACTTCCCTGTGGAACATGTGCCTAGAGAAATTCAAGGAAAGCAAGGGAAGCGACGGACGACTTGTTCCGGCAATACATAGCCCTCCTGACCGGGCTGAGAGAAATTAACCGAGGACAGTGTGATGTGCCTTGAAACATCAAAACTAAACCCATCTTTTTAAGGTAGTGGCACGGGCGATGCCAAGGGTGGACAGAAAGGTGGAGATTCCCATAGCCACCTGTTATCAGCAATAGCCCCGCTTTTCCTGCTTTCGACTCTGTTTCTGCCACTTGGAGTAAGCCTTGGAACTGCGGCGGCTGCGGCATCCACCGGCCGACGTCGACGATCTTTTGCTACAACGAACGACCAGTCCAGCAGTATAGGATTTCTGAAAGGCATCGGGCCGTTGGAGGCAGCAAGGGTGAGTAATATTTACGATTAACTCGGTAAGCTTTGGGTTTCTGTATAACTGGAGTTCAACCAGTAAGCTAACAGTGAATTTGATATTATTTGACAATGCAAAACGGATACGTCAGGTACATTTTATTGGAGCCAAGTTTCGGCCTTTCTTGGCAAAAATGCCGACAACTATCCATCTTAGCTGGAAACAGGTGATACCAAACAAAGCGCTCTACCCTCTCAACGACCCAATCGAGCAGCAAAAACAGCAGCCGTACATAATCAAGAATCTTTAGTTGTTTTCTCCACAAGTTCATTTTTCAGCTTGAGCGGTTTGAGCCTGAAGGCCTTGAGCCCTTGCCAAGAAGGGCCGAAATACCGATCTAGTAAAACGCAGCTGACGTGTCCACTGACTTATCCGTTTTGCATTGTCAACTTAATGTCTATCCTTAGTACCAAAATCTTAGCTAGAAAAAAAAAGAAGTGACGTGGATACATAGTAAATGGCAATTGATGGTTCCCTTTTTACCTTCATAAATAAGCCACCAACGGCAACAGAGAGAATGTTCCAAAGTTAACCCACTTCTCGCAAGATTTAAATAGACCGTGCAAAAACGCAGCGCGCACTTTGTGATAAGTTTTGCACGGTGCTCGAAGGCGCACCTTACTAGAAGCATTCCCCTCTTTGACTGTTGACCTGAATGCTGTTTCAAGAAAGGCTTGCCTGAAGGCCAACGGCAGCAGAGAGAATGTTTAAAGCGCGGTAAACGGTTCCTTCGCCAAAAGCAAACCGTTTCCTTCTTCGCTGGGCTAACAGATAACCCAATGCAAAATCGACGGACGGAAAAATTGTTTTTCTTCTTCGCGCAAGTTCATTATAGAGGTCGAGATAGCGGATCAAATATTTATTTATGGTGGATTTACACACTACGTAAAATATTGGCGTATTTTACGACGTATTTGGCAACAGCAATAGCAACACGTAGGCTACAACCCCTGTGTTGTTAAGCTGTGTATGTGTTTGAGAAATCAACCCGTTTGTATATAGATACGTGCGTATTGCTAGAGATATGCGTAACAACATTACAATGGTCCGGGAAATTACTTGCATAGGCCAAGAAATATCTAAATTGTCCTATCTTTGTGGGCACAGACAGGTCTTAATAATAAATTAAAATAATATATAATTAATAAATAATAAATTACTATTCTATTCTATTCTAATAGGCTATTAGATAAGGGAAAGGGCCTTTCAAATCACCGTCAACAAAACATCGCAAAACGAACGACTCTGTGTACCGTAGTGACGCTCCAAAACGTCATATTATGCAAAGTTCGTTTTTTTTCGGGATGCGCAGCGGTCCCTCTGTGATCGAATCCTTCAGTAAATCGGTCAGCTTTTCTGCCGGTTTATCTGCTTCATAGCCCTCTTGAGCAAAATAACGGACTATAACGTCGACAGTCAGGTCTTATTAGTGGCTAATGCCATGGCGTTTCGAGAGGAAGTCTTGTAAATGTCAGATTTCCCACGGGAAATGTAGACAAGAGACGGGGATGGTAAATCAAGACTGTTCCCCTGGCAGCCTTGTTTTCGTCGTGAAGTGGGAACTTTTTCTCTGACTGTCCAGCGTGGGAGTTGGAGGAAAGTGCAAACCAGTGTTAATGAGGAAAAAGTTGGACTGTTTGAACAAATATCCTGCTAGTCCATTGCAAACCATGAAACTTGATACCACAAATTATTTATTTTACCATTTTCCAGGGAAGAATTACAACCCAGGAGGTATCAAGTTATAAGCATTTAGGAACAGAAAGTTGCTTATTTACAGCTCCGACTGATACATCCGTCTTGTTTTTAAACTGTCTCGGGATTGGCAGCAATTGCTTAAAGGACCCCTCGCACTATTTACTCTTCAACTTACAGTTTTCTAAAATATTTTAATACTTTAAACCTAGGCTGTGCTTTCAACAAATAACCCACAGTTTTTGGTTGTTTTAAGCCTTAAGCCGGCTTCACACTGACTTAAGACCCCTTTCACACTGGAGTACTTAGGCCTCTTAAGTGTACTTTATGCGTCTAAAGTTGCACTTAACGTAAGAAATCTCACTTAACTTTAGTATTTTTCAAAGTTGAAAATTTTTCAACTTTCTACACTCAAAGTTAAGTGCACTTAAGGCTGACTTAAGGAAGAGAGGAGAATATTCGCTGATGATGAAAGGGTGAAAATCTAGGAAGAAATGAAGAAAATTTACTTAGCTTCAGCTCCTTGGTGTGAAAGGCCTAAGTACAGTGTGAAAGGCTTACTTAACTTAACGTAACTTTTGCTACTTAACTTTAGTTCTTAAGTGGCAGTGTGAAGCCGCCTTTACGAGACCCGGTGACTTATATTGAAAACAGGGAAACAATTTACAGGAAAAACTTCTCGCAGATAACCGCTGACGGCGTGATACACATCGAAGGTAGCAAAACACGACAAGTGAGAAAATCAGCATGGTTTTGTTAGAGGGGTTAGAATGTACCGTACGAAATTGGGGTCTCCGGGTTTAGAAATATTTGGAGTGATTATTGAAGTAGGTTGCGTTAGTACACTGTCAGAAGTTTCATAACAGATAGCGTATAACACGTTCAAGAATAACACCTTTTCACTTAGAAGTCTTATGACCAATTAAGTTTACACTATTTAGTGCCTAGATCTCCAACAATACCTGCAATTGGTAAAAATACTAACGGGAACGAAAAAAACATAACAGATAGCATCCCAAAGTGTTATCTGTTGAAACCGCGCATACTTCTGTTGTCGTTATGTAACTTCTGACAGTGTAGTATTTGTACCTATTGAAGGTGTTGTTGGAGATCTAGGCACAAAATAGTATAAACTTAATTGGTCATAACACTTTATTTCTAAGTGAAAAGGTGTTATTCCTGAAAGTGTTATGCGCAATCTGTTATGAAACTTCTGACAGTGTATTATAGGTAAGTCAGGTCCTTTAAAGGAGCCAAATTGGAAGTCAAGATCTCCCCCATCCAAGTCGCCAGTACAAACCGGGACTCGGTACGAGCGTCGTATCATCAGTAGCGCGAACCGGAAGCACCCACCTCGCGGACCCGAGTTTTGCACGGAAAATCCGTAAGGCATGAACAATATGCCGACCTGCGATTGACGCATCGTAGGCAATATTCTGGAAACATACAAGCAACGATACAAATAATAGCAGTCGAACGGAATTCGAGGAGGAAGATTCCTAGTTTCACAAGACCTGCCTGACTTCCCAGGACTTGTGGGAAGGAGTCAAGTAAAGTACAAACAGGACTCGGTAACTCGAGATTGCACAAGGCCTGGGCATGATAAAAGTAGGCTTCTGATCTGATGCGCCATCTTCCTAATAACAATACGCGCAATTTGCTACAGTGCAACAAAATACGACATAGGCTACAAAGTTCGTCTGAATCCCTGTTCGCTATTTGTTCTTTCAATGTGAAGGCTGTCCAAGGAATTTTTGCCATTTTTGTCAGGTACAATATAAGCTGGTTATACACAATAAAGCAACAGTAAAAAAATTACCAATCAAAATAGAACACTAAACTGTTAAAACATTGTGAGGAAAACGTTTGTCAGTTATTTAAGACTTCAACGGACGATGGTATAAAACTCTTTTTGTAACCCTCGGTTCTTGTACTGACGGGGTTCAGAACCGGACCTTTTTGTGCTTGAGCCCAAGGTAAGCGAGGTTCTGGTGGTCAATATGGGGCTGGAAATAGGTGCTATAAACTTGGGTGTCAACGCAGATTGTTCCCGAAAATAGTACAAAGAGTGACACGTTGGGCTGCTAAGGTTGGGAGGCGGAGTTTATTGAGGAGGAGGATATAAGGCACTTTGCCTTGGTAGTAGATAATTCTCAAGGCTCTCTTCTGAATAGCTTCAAGCTACCGTCAGGCCAAAGTGCCAAACCGGACAAACATACTCAAGTAGTGGACGGATGAAAGTAATGTAAAATCGGAGAACATGTGATTTCGGGCACGAAAATTTGGAAATTAGTTTCAGGAGAGACAGAGACGCGCTAGCCTCTTTAATAATCAAACAAATGTGAGCCTCCCACTTCAAATCATTCGTCAGTGTGATCCCCAAAAGTTTGGTCTTTGTTGTAATTATTTCGTTTGGTAATGGAATAGTGAACGATGGCGTTGATTTAAGAAAACTTACGGTCATGATATTAGATTTCTGAGAATTAACTTTTATTTTCGACTAGCTGCTTCGGCAGCAACATCATCAAGTATTTCCATTGCAGTACGCTTTATGTTCCCTCTGCACCTTTCAAGCAATGACATGCCATCCACAAACTTTCAAAGATCGGCTGATTCCCTAGCAAAGATGTTAATCATTACCAAAAATAACAGAGGACCTAAGAGTGTTTCCTGTGGAACCCCCCAAGAAATAGGCAGTGCGTCTGAATAAACGTTTTTATACTTTACAACTTGACTTCTAATTGACAAAAAAGATGCAATGATATTGACTAGATTGGTACTTCAATTCTCCTATGCGTTGACAGACCCACCTGTTGGGACTTTAGATGAACCCGCTTGCATCATCAATCAATCAATCAATAATTTATTAGTACCAAAATATCCACTGGATAGCATAGGCCGACGACAAAGTAATCGTACACTACACTACAAAAGAGACAATTAGAATATTTATGTACAACTGGTTTGTCAAATTAATTAAAATACAACACTAGATATACAGTAAAACACTAAAATACATTGTCGAATTTCAATAATATTGTCTGTAGGCCTATCGGTTATTTCTTTATGTTTTTGTAGCGTCGTTATAGTGTTATAGTGCGTCGTTATAGTGCATCATGCATACATTCGATCTAGAACTGTCGACACTTTCATAACGGTTTGAAGAATATCTTTTCTAGGGGGAGGGGGCATGGCTGTAAATAGCTTTTCATGCATTACGCAACGGCAAGAGTACCAACTCTTCGGTAGCATCTGCATTTCCCCTTGAGGGCTCTTTTCAACAGCCATAAATGAATTAGTGAGAATGCAACTTCTAAGTGCCTCCACGCGGAGACGCCCGGAGACCTTCGGTTCAGGAGAGATAGGGCAGGGAACAGCAGTTATAAAGATCTTAAAGTTTAACCGAAAAGGGCAGGGATAAGACAATCTAGTTACCCATCACTTACTCACTTAAATTGGCTTAAAGACCCGCTGAAAATGCGTTACTTCGTTGTTCTGCTATTCACGAATAATTGATTTTCAAAAAGTGGAATTTCCGTGTGATTTGTGGTACCTGTCTGCGCTTGTATTTTTGTTTTTATGCCTTACGAGAAAGATTTATGATTTGTTTTTGGGATCCCAAAACATCGCAAAAGTTGTCCGTCTGTCCGTCCGTCCGTCCGTCTGTAAGCACGATAACTCTCGAAGGGAATGAGATATTTTGATGAAACTTGGTGTAAGGATTCGTTGGGTTGGCGGACCAGTCGAGTTCGTAAATGGGCTTTGTAGACCTACATTTAGGGGTGGGGGAGGGGGTTCAAATTAAGGGGCAAACAAAATATTTTGAAACAGCTAATGTGATAGTCGATTATGGGGTAAGAAGACATGCTGAACACGATGGTGAGAACCATTTTGTAATGGGACAAGTAGTTCGGCCGGAATCCGGCCAAAACCGTAAAGTTTGTTAAAAGAAGATACCCTGAGTTCGTTTTTGAGCTTTCTTTTTTCGCCGGACAAGTAGTTCTAGAGTTCGGCCGAAACCGGGAAATTGGCAGAAGTGGCAGGAACTTTTCGTCAAACAGATATGACTTATACGGGTAAACACACACGCTGAATCCTTATCTGAACATGGTTTTCTCAGATGATTAGCTATTTGGCCTTAATCTGTTTCTGAATTTTAATTGTAAGAATGTTCAAGGATTCTGGCGATGACTGGATCTGGCTAAGACAAGACCCAGTTGTCTGGATCAGATATTGAATTTTTGGGATTCCATCGAAAACTTTGGTCTTGTTGTTCAGGCACTAAGCAATCTTCACCAATCTCACCACTGTTCACTGAAAAGCCGCGTTTATGTTGAGATTAAAATTTCCCGCGTCATAGTAGAATTTATGCTGTGGGGACGGCCGCAGGTATTCTGAACGTCATAACTAGAGCAGATAGTGGAAAATAAAAAAAAATCTCTTTGCAGAATCCAAACAATTCAGTGTATTCAATTAATGACACAAATGTAAGTTTGCTTTTCAGTTAAAATTTAACGGAGCTCCCAGGCCCAGTCAAGTGGCATGAACGGGTTAGCTGGGATTCGACCATCAAAAGGATCACAAAGGCCGTTGAAAGCTTGTCGAAGGGCTTATCTAAGCATTTTCCTACCGGTGGAAAGCAGAAATCGGGTTCCTTGCCTTTACTTACGGACTGCCCTACCTTCGTCGTGTGAAGATATGTTACAGCACAGTTTCTGTTGGAAGCAGACCCTACCATTTCTCGAAACACAAGTTTGTGACAGCTCTGCCCGACATATTCACTGCACATACATTCTCCGTGCAACTAGTTGGGTACAAGTTGATTTATATGGGAATTTTTAGTCCGCTAGTCCCGTCAAATTCGAAATATAAGCGTGTCTTAGTTATCATGTCTTAGCTTCAACAATTAGATTATCATTCTGCGCCCGATGCAAGATTGGAAGAGTAAATGTTCGGTGAGATAATTACACCTCAGATAAAAGTGACCGACTCTGAACTTCGTGACGGCGTTGATTACTGAATATTCTGGTAGTAACGACTAAAAAGCTGCTACCAATGAAATTAATTTTTGAAACATGCGTGCTTTGCAGGTTCACCAAGAGATGATCGCACGATATATGATGTGCAGCGGCTTAGCTGACGAGTCGAATCACTGCTTAGAAGGGCTCGCATGTTTGGAAGCAAGCCCGCAGCATCACACATCAGTACTTCCTGAAGTCGATACCGACACACTTCAAGCGTAAGTACCGTGCCCACTTCTCGCAAGATTTAAATAGACCGTGCAAATACGCAGCGCGTACATTTGTGATAAGTTTTGCACGGTGCTCGAAGGCGCACCTTACTAGAAGCATTCCCCTCTTTGAGTGTGACCTGAATGCTGTTTCAAGAAAGGCTTGCCTGAAGGCACTGTCAAAGTTCCTGCGACTGACGGGAAGATTCTTTCGGAATCCCAAGAACGCGATAACGAGCAATTTGTGGCCTGAGAGTCGGCCAGATTTTTTGGCCTACCCCACAACGGGAACTTCTTAGAATATTGGGAGATACAAAATATTTAGTAATCGGTATCTTTAAAGTTTTATTTAGTGATCGGTATCTTTAAGACGTTCGTGGTTCACTAGTCCCGGGACCTTCGGAATTATTCAGGCTCAGCTCTAAAACTAACAAATGGGGACCACAAGCAAATCTTCCTTGTCGTAACTTGAGCTAGACTGGGTGTGCCAAGACAAATGGGCCAGACGGAGCGGAGCGATGATTGGATTTCGGGCGCTTTGCTTGGTTTCTCTTGACCTCTTCAAGTCGATTCAGCGATCGGTACAGCCGGAGATAATAAGCCTCTGCCAAACTAACCGAGCGAACTAACGACGGCAATAAACGCAAATGGAGAGAATACCGTCTGCTTCGTTTGTTCCCCGAAGTATCTAGAACGCGAAGCAACAGAAGACAAGGACAATGTCCCTAGAACTGGAACAGTGCCATGTTGGAAGGATCGGCTTTCCGTTTAGCAAGATATCCGCATCAAACTCCTGTCTGAAGCTAAATGCACAAAGGATTCAGATCGGTTTTCGGATCAAAGGATTCAGTGTTCAGTCGGGGAATTCGCTGCCGCCTAGACAGAATGGTTGCTTAGATTACATTTACATTTTTTGGTCCGAATCGCCTCAAGTGCTTCGCCTTTGAATCCTCGGCAAGTGGATCGACAGGCGACTGAACCAGTGATACGGTTCTTTAAAGCCTGATGCCCACTGAACGCCAATCCTTAACAAGGCGAACAAAATTCGAACCGGAGCAGAAATGGCGCGGCGCGAATTTTTTGGGATAACGACGCAAAATTTCGCCTAGGCGAATACAAATCCGCGTTCTGTGGGCACTGTCATGCATTTGCATAAGACTAGCCGTAGCCAGCTGTAAAACGGATACCAAGATTAATGTGGTTTAAACCACGGGAAGCATCGGATGACAACTCCGAAATTTCCTAGGTGAATGCGAATCCGCGTTCTATAGGCATCAAGAATAAGACTACCAACTCCCAGCTGTAGAACGGTACCAAAATTATCTGGCGGAAAGCAAGGGAAGCAGAGGATGGTTGGCCCCCGATGACTCATCGCAGTAAAACAAGAGATCGGAATCCGCGCTACGCGAACGTCCAATTTTTTGCTTACGAAAATTCGCTTTCTTGTTAGCCCGCCTAAACTGAAACCGTCCGTCAGACGACTGAATTCGGACGCTCTGAAACTGCTGAATTAAAACTGACAACTACTGCAAGAATAGCCCATATTAATGCGCGCAACAGGACTGTTTTTGTCCAGTCTCTTCTCTTCTAGGCTAAATTTTATCCAAACAGAGGTTAATGTAGGTTAGGTTTCTTTAGGGGTTCACGACGACATTATCAGGTTTTCGTAGTCTATGTGCCAATATGTATACTACCAGTTGTTTATAGTAGGAGAAAGGTGGGCTGTGTAAGTTGTTTCGAAGAGTCTTCTAGTTAATCTAAATTTTTTTTAAATACACTTAATCAATAAGGGCCAATAAATGGATTCCACTCAGATGTGATGTTCGTGAATGAAAATTAATGGGTTCTTATTTTCAAGTCTATGCGGAGATCACCCCTGCATTATTACAGCCTAATGAGTAGTACTAACGTGGTATCTTATCGTAGCAGATTTGGGACAGAGGCCCATTTTCTGTACTAGACTTTACTCTAGTGACTGGTCGTCTTGCACCCCGTGTTTATTTGTTTAGTAACACGAACATATATAACTATCTATAAAGAGGTGTATCAACATATTTATATGTATATTTGTACTAAATATTTGTTGTTTGCATATACAGGTAAAGCTGATTCCCGAACCCGCCCCATCAAATAAGATTGTGTGCTAAAGTAACAGTTTTACTTTCAGGACTGTACAGATGCTGATGCATAACGAGTTTCTCCCTGCCCGACTCCGTGAACGCCTGCGCAAGGGCGCAATGTACGGAGCGACGAACCCACGACAGTGTCAGAGGAAGTATGTATGCCAAGCCCCAGTCGGCCTCCCAGTCAAGAGATTCGGTCCAACCGACAACTATCCCATGAATTTTAGATGATTAATTTCCTGACTAGTTATTTATTGTTATTTATTTATATTCATGAAAAACTTTATGCACAATATCGATTTTCCACCTGGCTTGTAAAGCTGGGCGAGATATCTAACTTTTGACAAACTGGATGTCCAAGTGTTGAGGCGTCGGCTTTAGTCGCCATTCAGTATCGCTTTTGAAAAGAGTTTAACCGCCCTTGAACTGTCATGCTGACATTTTCAGTTTCCATCACGAGGACCAGACGAGTTTATATGCGTAAAAAAAAGTAATGGGCAACCAGAGGCGTTACTAGCCAAAATGGTGGGGGGGGGGGGGGGGGGGGGGCAAGGCATTTACCGACTGGCTGGTAATTTTTACCGACTGTTTTGCAGAAGAAACGACTGTTTTCAAGAAAAAATGACAGTTGGAAAAAAAGTTGACGGTTTTTTTAGAACAAGAGCTACGAGCTCATATGGCACTTGTTACGAGTAGGCTGTACAAGAAAGTAGATGAGAACATCACAAAATACACCCACCACACAAAAATGCATTTCGGAAATAGAAATAGGATCTTTAGTTTCACTCAGTTCTGAGCAGTTCCGGCATCGTCTCGGATTACCTGTAGCAAATGCGCATGACGGTTCAAACTTCCAAGTTTCCGCCCAATCAATCTGTTCGGATCCTGACATACCTGCCAAGTTTCATCGCCCTAGCACATCAGGAAGCATGCCGAACTCGCAGTATCGCTAGAAATCCGCCCCCCCCCAACTCTCCCACAGTGCCCGGATCCAGTCCGGTTATGTCAATGACGTATCCAGGACCTGTGCTTGTTCTTCCCACCAAGTTTCATCCCGATTTTCTCAAAATTTCTGGTTCCCTCGTCCAACTCCCCCCAGCGTAATCGGATCCGGTCCGGATTTAAAGTGAGACGTCTGAGACACGAGGTCATCCTAAATATCAACTTTCGTCAAGATCCGGTCACCCGTTCGAAAGTAAAAAATACTTCCAATTTTTGGCATCCCCCTCCCTCCACTCCCCCAGATGGTCGGATCGGGGAAGTGAATATTTTCTATATAATCTGGTCGGGTCCCTGACATGCCTGCCAACTTTCACCATCCTAGCACATCAGGAAGCACCGAACTCGCAGGATCACTAGAAATTCGGACCCCCTCCCCCACAACTCCCCCAAAGTGAGCGGATCCGTTCCGGTTATGTCAATCATCGATCTAGGACTTGTGCTTGTTTTTTCCACCAAGTTTCATCCGGATCTCTCGACTCTAAGCGTTTTCCAAGATTTCCGGTTTCCCCCACCAACTCCCCCCCAATGTTACCGGATTCGATCACCCGTTCGTCAGCTAAAAAAAACTAATTTTTCCTAGTTTTTCCGGATTCCCCCTCCCTCCACTCCCCTCCAGATGGTCGGATCGGGGAAGCGACTATTTCTTATTTAATCTGGTCCGGTCCCTGATACGCCTGCCGAGTTTCATCGTCCTAGCTTATCTGCAAGTGCCCGAACTAGCAAAACCGGGACAGACCGACCGACCGACAGACCAACGGACGGACAGAAATTGCGATCGATAAAAAATCAACTGATTTTCAGAACAAGAGCTACGAGCTCATATGGCACTTGTTACGAGTAGGTGTTGCAAGGAAGTAGATGAAAACGTCACAAAATACCCCCTTCAACCTCCTAGGATCGGACCTAGAAATAGGATATAGTTTCACTCGAGGATGAGCATTCCCGGCATCGCCTCGGATCATCTAGAGCAAATGTCAGCGCACAATATTTTCGGTACTCGTCCCCCTCAAACTCCCCCTACCACGGCCGAATCTCGTCCAGACACAGAAACTGATCATCAAAGCATCATCTCTTACCGGCTATCAAGTTTTGCTTGAGTATGAGCATTTTTCGCGAAACTACGGTATCCCCCCCCCCCCCGTTTACAGATCCGGTCCGGACCCTAAACTATGTCATCTAGGGAACATCGTATCTAGTTTCATTCAAATCCCTCCACTCGTTTGACCCCTATGCGAGCCACAAAACTTCCGGGACTCCCCCTTCAACTCCCCACACTGTGGCCAAATACGACTAGGAAACATAGACGTCGTATCTCTGACATCTCCTCTTCTCGTCATTTCAAGTTTGAGTCCAATCAAAGCATATCTGCGAATTTCCGGTTTCCGGCTCATCCTCCACCTACCCTGGCCGGATCCGGTCTGAACCGAAAAAAACAAACTAGGTCGCATAAAACCGGTACTGTCAAAGTTTCTTTCCATTCGGTATATTCGTTTGATTTTTGTGCATGTCACAAAGTTTCCAGGCCCCCCCCCCCCTTCAACTCCTCCAACCATTGCCGCATGTGGTTCGGAGACATGTCTTGCCTGTCTAGGTCATTAGTTCTTATCATCAGAAAAGTTTTACTCGAATCAGACAACCCGTTCGCAACTTACAAAAATCAGTAATTTTCGGGTTCCCCCCCCCCCTTCACTCCACCAAAAATGGTCAGATCAAGAAACGGAAGTTTTCCTAGGGCATTGTGTCAGGTCCTTAAGTCCATTTGGTTGGGTCACTAATATACCTGCCAAGTTTCATCGTCCTTACCACATCTGGAAGTATCCTTACTCACGATCACCGGAATTCTGGGAAACCCCCTCCAACTCCCCCAAAGAGCCCCGATATGGTATAGTTCTGTCAAGAACGTATCTAGGGCTTATGTTTGTTCTTCCCACCAAATTCCATCCCGATCCCTCGACGCTAAGCGTTTCACGAAAATTCCGGTGCCCCCTTCGACTCCCCCCATAAGTATCGGATCCGGTCCGGACTTAACATGGAACATCAGAGACGACACTTGTGAAGTTAATTCAAATCGGATCGCCCGTTCAAAAGTTATGAATGCCACTAGATTCCAAATTCCCCATCCCTCCACTCCCCCACGATGGTCTGATCATGCAAACGACTATTCTCGAGTCTGTTTGTTCGAGTCCTTGATATGCTAGCCCCGTTTCATCGTCTTAGTACATCAGGAAGTACCACACTCGCGGGATCACCAGAATTCCGGACCCCCCCCCCCCCAACTCCCCACACAGTGCCCGAATCTGGTTCGGTTATGTCAATGATGTATCTATTGTTTGCTTGGTGTCTTCCCACCAAGTTTCATCTCGATCCCTCCACTCACAGCGTTTCCCAAGATTTCCGGTTGCCCCCTCCAGCTCCCACAAAAGTCAACGGATCCGGTCCGGATTTTAAGTTGGTCGTCTGAGGCACGAGATCTTTCCAAATATCAAGTGTCCTTTAAGATCCGATCACCCGTTCAAAAGTTATAAATACATCAAGATTCCGGATTCCCCCTCCTTCCACTCCCCCCATGATGCTCGGATGGGGGAAGTGACTATTTCCAACTTAATCATTTGGGGCCCCGGATATGCCTGCCAAGTTTCATCGTCCTAGCTTATGTGGAAGTGCCCGAACTAGCAGAACCTGGACAGACCGACCGACCGACGGACTGACAGAAATTGCGATCGCTATATGGCACTTGGCCAACAAAACTGGGGTGGGGGGGCACCCCCCCCCCAATCGTGACGCCCCTGTGGGCAACAGGTTCAAGGCTCAAGGTTATCTTTATTTACAAACAAATGTATCTTTAATACTTTCCGCTGCTGAGAGCAGAGCTCGAGCGCACACGAAAAAAAGTAAAACCAAAAATAACTTCAACATGACGACCCAATAATATCACATCCGCTAAATAATCATACATTTAACCGAAAGCAAGGCCAAGGCAGTCACCATTAAATAAAAATAACTATATAAAGAAGAAATAAAATCATACCAAGATGGGAATATCGATAGACAAAAATATAAATAACAAAACAAGAGAAAACCGGAAAGTGAGAATCACTTACCTAACTTCTGTAATTCTCGATCAGCATTCTTCTAAACCGTGATTTTATAGCAGCTATTCCTACCCTTAAATCCATAATTAAGTTCACACTATCTTAACTTCCGGTATCTTTGTAAAGATAAAGAGTGCGAAGGTCAGGAGCTCGAAGTGCACCTCAGGAGAATTGTCTTTCTGTCTGTTGTTCACAATGTTTCATCCATGTGGCTTCGAGTCCCCCAAGGAAACTCATCCACGAGGTTCCCTACAAAGTTCAGTGTCGCCAGTTGGCCCTTGAAATGTATCTTTAAATGCGGATATTCGAAGTCTATTTTATTTCAAAGGTATAGGGATGGATTAAAAAGATATTTCGCTTACATTTCCTCCAGAGTCTGCAAGCCTATGATTTCCATACCTTTTCTGAGAACATTCCTACTGGACATAAAAAGTGCCAATCGTACTTCAGCGACATCTGATGGTTGGTTTTTAACATGAAGCTTCCTCAGCGCCGCACTGATCGAGTGGCTGGAAAATTACGACGTTAGGTGGACCCTGGCAATGAGATAGGGACCGTTCGAAGTAAGGTTTTCCGCTAACGCAGGAAGATAGATTCCATCAATGTGATGTAATCAACTGATGTCCTGATCAGTGATTCTTCGGAAAGACTGAGCTTTCGCGAGAGTAATGGGATATTTGACGAGTCCTTTTGGTCAGTTTTTTCTGGGTTCAAATGTTTTTGGCACCGCTCTCTAAAGACATGTTACAGGGTGCCAGCGGCCAGAGAAACAGCAATGACTTGGTATGACTTGGTACCATGAGTAGCCTCCGAAGGCTGAAGCTTATAAACTGAACAAGACCAAAAGTTTCGATAGGATCTCAAAAATTTAATATTTGATACAGACAATTGGGTCTTCTCTTCGCCAGATCCAGTCTTCGCCAGACTCCTTGAACATTTGTACTATTAAAATTTAGAAACATATTAAGGCCAAATAGCTAATCATCTAAGAACAAGACCAAAGGTTTCGATGGGATCCCAAAAATCTAACATTTGATTCAAATAATTGGGTCATGTCTTCGCCATTCAGTCGTCGTCTGATTCCTTGAATATTTGCCCGATACCGAATCTCTAATCGATTTCAGAATCAACTTTGAGCTTCAACCAAAGTTCCAGTTGTAGCCGAATTAGTGATGCACCATTTGTCTAACAAGAAAACTAAGTTCAGATATGGATTCAGCGGGCCTGCTGACCCTCAATGAATATTTTATTAGCTTATAAGACATACATGTTTTTACCGTAAGTTCGAACCCCCCTCCTTTGCTTCTAAAGATAAGAACATGACCTGTACTTTAACAGTGAATCCTCATTGAACAACATCCTCGCTAGAACAACATTATTTCCTCGTTTGAACCGAGGGGTTGCTCACTCCCAAAATGGTTGTACAGTGGTGCCCAGCCGGTGCCCAGCGGTACCCAGCCGGTGCCCAGCCAGTGCCCAGCCGGTGCCCAGCGGTGCCGGTGCCCAGTGGCCAGCGGTGCCCAGTGGTGCCCAGCCGGTGCCCAGGGAGGGTGTACAGTGGTGCCCAGCGAGTGAGCAACCCCTCGGTTTGAACATTATATAAGATAAGATAAGATCTTTATTACCTTAAAAGACCAAGAGCCATGGCAATACAAACAAACGGAAACACAATGACAAACTTATTTCTAACTACCACTAAAACTACAAAAAATGATCTCTATGAATCGTTGACAGCTTGAGGAATCTACCCACTTTCTTTATAGTACCATAACACTCGCTCTTAAACATTTGCTCCATCCATTCCTGATCACACTCATTTACTTCAAATATTTCACTTCTCAAATCATTCAATTCCCTACAATCACACATAACATTCGCAAACACTCGTTCATACCTCCACACATCGGGCAGAAGTAAGAACCAATTCTCCCAATTGGCCTACCCGTGTAATTCCTCCTATCTCCCAGCGGTAAAATATCAGCACGCATACTAATTAATAATTTCAATTCCTCCCTATCGAAACCGCTTCAAAATAAACACATTCGCCCCCCCATGTCCCTTTCGCCTCTGTATCACAGCTTATTAAGCTGTGCTCTGTATAAAACCCTTCGACCGATTACACAATTCTGTTCGACACCCACAAAATAAACAGATGATGTTCGGCGTGCGCGCCAGCGCGGTGCGCAGAGCTATAATCATTTGAGAATAAAGGGGTTTTCACCGGATTCCGGGTGAACTACTTGTCCGTCAAGAAAATAACTTTCATATTCGGATTCAGCATGTCTCCTTACCCCTAAATCAACTATCTCAATAGCTTTTAAAAAATATTTTTTTTGCCCCTTAATTTGAAACCCCCACCCCTAAATATAGAGCTACAGAGCCCATCTATGAACTTGACCTTAGCCTTGACACAAAGAATCCTCACACCAAGTTTCACCAAAATATCTCATTCCCTTCGAGAGGTATCGTGCTTACAGACAGACGGGCATTTTTGCGATGTCATAGGTATCCCTCCACTTACGTTCTGGGATCCCAAAAACAAGTTCAGATATGGATTCGGCATGTGTGTGTTACCCAGATAAGCTGAGATCTATCTATTTTGACGAAACTGATCGAAACTTCCTGCCGAATTTCCGGTTTCAGCTGAATTCCGGGCAAACTGCTTGTCCGGCAAAACAAATAAAGCTCAAAAACGAATTCAGTGTATCTCCTTACCCCTATATCGAACACCTACTCAACTTTGACTTACAACAAATTTACCGGTTTCAGCCGGATTCCAGACGAACTATATGTCCGGGTAAAAATGATCGTCATATACGGATTCAGCATCTCTTCTTACCCTAAATCGGACATCTAATCAACCTCAAAAAAACTTTCGCTTTTAGCAAGTTTTCCGGTTTGGGCCGGATTTCGGGTGAACTATTTGTCCTGGTAGAAACTGATTTTCAAATAAGTGCTCAGCATGTTTTCTTACCCCTATATCGAACATGTAATCAACTTCAAATAAAACTTTTAATTTTAACGAACTTTCCAGTTTTGGCCGGACTCCGGGCGAACTATTTGTCCGGCGAGAAAATGGTTTTCATAATCGTGTTCAGCATGTCTTCTTACCTCTTAATCGACTATCTCATAAGCTGTTTAAAAATATTTTGTCAGACCCTTAGTTTCAACCACCAACCCTAAATGTAGGGCTACAGAGCCCATCTACGAACTCGACCTTTCCCTTAACGCAAAGAATCCTCACACCAAGTTTCATCAAAATATCTCATTCCCTTCGAGAGTTATCGTGCTGAGAGACGGACGGACGGACGGACAGACAGACGGACAACTTTTGCGACGTCATAGGTATCCCTCCACTTATGTTTTGGGATCCCAAAAATCCTGACAGGAAAGGCCGCACAACTATTTGACGCACACTGCGATTTTTGGGATCCCAAAACGTAAGTGGAGGGATACACATGACATCGCAAAAATTGTCCATATGTCCGTCCGCCCGCCTGTCCGTCCGTCCGTCTGTCAGCCCGATAACTCTCGAAGGGAACGAGATATTTTGATGAAACTTGGTGTGAGGATTCTCTGGGTCAAGAGAAAGGTCGAGTTCGTAGATTGGCTCTGCAGCCAGGGGTAGGGATGGGGTTCAAATTAAGGTGCAAACAAAATACTTTTTAACAGCTAATGAGATAGTCGATTAAGGGGTAAGAAGACATGCTGAACACGATTATGGAAACCATTTTGTCACCGAACAAGTAGTTCGCCCGGATTCTGGCCAAAACCGGAAAGTTATTAAAAGTAAAAGTTTTGTTTCAAGTTGATCAGATGTTATATTTTGGGCAAGAAGACATGCTGAACACTTCTTTGAAAATCATTTTCTATCCGGACCGTTAGTTCGCTCGGAATCCGGCCAAAACCGGAAAATTTGTTAAAAGAAAAGCTTTATTTGAAGTTGATTAGATGTCCAATTTAGGGGTAAGAAGAGATGCTGAATCCGTATATGACAATAATCTTTTATCCGGACATCTAGTTTGCCCGGAATCCGGCTGAAACCGGAAAATTTGTTATAAGTTCAAGTTTTATCTGAAGATGTTCGATATAGGGGTGAGGAGATACGCTGAATTCATTTTTGAGCTTTATTTTTTACCGGACAAGCAGTTCACCAGGAATTCGGCCGAAACCGGAAATCCGGCAGAAGCAAGGCAGGAAGTTTCGATCAGTTACGTCAAAATACATATGACTTATAGGAGTAAACACAAATGCTGAATCCATATCTGAACTTCGTTTTCCCAGATGATTAGCTATTTGGCCTTAATCTGTTTCTAATTTTTAATAGTAAAAATGTTCAAGGAGTCTGGCGAAGACTGGATCTGGCGAAGACAAGACCCCATTGTCTGTATCAAATACTGAACTTTTAGGATCCCATCGAAATCTTTGGTCTTGTTATCTGTGAACCACCATTTCATAGAGCTCTGACCACAGCACTAGGACCGACAGTCGATCCAAAGCAAATCACGAAGAGCACCATCTACACTGGCATAGGTTCTTGTCATCCAGAGGCGAAAAGCGAGGAAATTCAAAGGGGGCGACAAATCATGCTAGTGGAAGGCCCTTGTGAGCAACTATGAACCATAAATCATGGGTCCTTGGTTGCAGGTAGCTGAAAAGTTCCTGTTCGGGGATGTTCAAGCTCCATATCTCTTTCTGCGTTTGCAAGTGTAAACGACAAATGCAAAGCTAGTCCCTCGGCCCGGATTTCCTGCTGATCGATCGTTAAGATTGAAAGTTTGTCTCCTTCGTTTTGGAACCTTTCTTCCATGACAGTCCCGGGGGCCAAACACGTTTCCGCTCGTTTTGCTTGAACGGCCTTGACCGGAGTTAGACTGTTATACTGACAACTAGGGTCTAGAAGAGCCCCTAAAACCATTAGTCACAGAGACGGGATAGTAGAAAACAGTGCGAACAACAGGAAGTTTTCGGCAAGACGGAGTTTTTATACCTAGTGATTCCTCACTCAAAATACATGTGTTTCCCCAGCCGAATTTACTCTCGTTCAAGCAACATCTTACTGGTACCAGGGACGCATAAATTTCCTGTAATGACTCGCCATTCAGGGGGCTTGTCATTTCCTATGCTTCAATGTTGCTACGTTGCCCGAGCCTCACCTAGTTTCCAAAAATTCCGCTTGGGTCGAATCGGCGTTCTTGCTCAGATAGACAAAATTTGTTGGGACTATTCAGCTTGCCACCAGGTACCTAAGCTAGGACAAAAGATCCAGGATACTCTTCCATTACAGAGAAATATTCCTAGTTCAGCAGAACAGCTGTGAAAAATTTTGTCTATCTGAATAGTCGAGTATTTTATCCCCGTGGGTATTTCTCGAACTATCTGACGCTCGGTCAAGACCGCATCAGAAACCTCTTATTGACAAGCCCCCTGAATGGCGAGTTACTACAGGACATTTATGGGTCCCTGCTGGTACACCGTTCAGTTGTAGCGCTTATGTAAATCCTTTTTAGTGAGTCCTTGTTGTAACAGTGGATAGTGCAGTGTTGTTAAACAATAGTTCATGTGTTTTGCTAGAAGCTTCAGCTTAATCTGTTTTTCTATTAATAAATAAATAAAATATGTATCATATCAGCTCAGAAAATAGCGACCATTTAGTGCCACGCCACGCAGCGGACCAACACGACCCTAAATACAGGGAGAAGAAGTCGCTTTGTTAAAAGATAGAAGGCCCTAGCGAATAACTTAAGTTACAAACACTATTTCTATAGGCGTATTCTCGCCGTTCCCCGAGGACTCCACTTGAGGAGTCCCCGCGTTTTTGTTTGTCCCGGGGACTCACTCCCCGTATTCTCGCGAGTCCCCACGGACGGGGAATGCTCAGATTATCATCACCATCATCAAAAAGGACTCCCTTTCAAATTCGGTGGGGAATCAATGTTTGCTGTTGTAGGTACTATGTAAAATTAATTAAAAAGAATCAGAATAAAGAAAACCAAAAATAAAGTGGATCTAGACTAATTTTTTCAGCTGCATATTCATTTTTCGAACAAAATCCATTTTAGAAGCATTCCCCGTATTCTCGCTGTTTCTGTACGCGGAGTCCGCGTGGAGTGACTCCCTCTATTCTCGCCGTTCCCTTCGATTCCCCGAGGAGTCCTCGGGGAACGGCGAGAATACGCCTTATATGTCATTACTAAACCGAACAGGTTCTTCGCGAATATTTGTTGCTCTCCAACTGCTTTCACATATCTACATCCCGAGTTGCTTATTTGTTTCAAATCATTTTTACCTGGGAGATCATAATACCGCTGAGGTGGCAACGCTGCGTCTGTTTGGGCTTGGAATAAATAATAATTCGAATTTTTAAAAGTGCGATTTTGAGGTGTAAAAGATAAGAAATTTAGAGTAACAAAAAGAACAGTGCAGTGAGTATTGTGTGTTATTTTTCGGTAAGTTTTAAGGGTGAAAACATGTCAAAAAGTTGAGGCATGTTGGAGAGTTTTAAGGGAGTTTCTTGGTGAGTGAACTTGATTTATGTCAGGGTTGCCACTGGTGTGTATTGTTTTTGTATTAGGTGTAGAAAAAAAAGATAGGTTAGGTTATAGGATAATCTAGGATAGTTTTAGTCGAAAATAAAGAGAGGAGAATGAACAAAATCACAATCAGGTTCGATTTCAATGCGGTGACCGAAGAGGAAATGAGACAAGTGACGCACGCTGCAGTCCACTATTTCCTAAAGGGAGTGGGCATTACCCAAGCGAATGTACGTGCGATTGATACAGATGATCTCAGGAGGCACGGTACCGTGCGCGTCACTATGAAAACGGCAATAATGGCGGATGAGGCCGTAGTGGAGAGACTGAAAAAAAACAAGAGCTAGAAGCTCATATGGCACTTGCAAAGGTGGTTCAGAAGATGAAATATAAAATTTGCCTTTTCGTGGGTTTGTTCTGAGCATTTGTAAGCAAAACCCTTCAGATAAGAATGATCATCGACTTGGAAATCACGAGAATGTATCGTTTGGTAGAAAGGATTTTAATTTTGAACTTGGCTGTAATGATGCGCACTTTAAAGGCGCTAGAAATTCATCTGTAAGCAAAACCATTGATGCAAAAACGGTAACAGGCCCTTGGGTATCATTAATATATACCGTTTAGTCAAAAGTTTTTTTTTCACTTTCGGTTAAGATGCGCACTTTAAGGGTGCTAGAAATAAGTTTTTAAGCAAAACCCTTGTGGCACAAATGATCATGGGTTGAGATGTATCCTTTGATAAAAAGTACTTTTCGACTTTACGGTTGAGACGCGCACTTTAAGGGAGCTAGAACTTCATTTGTAAGCAAAACCCTTGAGGCAAAAATGATAATGGGCCCATGGAGATCATGAAAATATATATTTTGCTTAAATTTGCTTTTCTTACTTTGCGGTCAACTTTACGGAATAGTCGGATCTGGAAATTACGATTTCTCAGTAATCTAGACGGATTTCTATTATTCCAGCCAAGTTTCATCGTCTTAGCACATCTGAAAGTACCTTAACTCGCGATCACCGGAATTCCGGACCCCCCCCCCCCTCCAACTCCACCCACAGTGCCCGGAGCCAATCCGGTTCTGTAAATGATTTATCCACAGCATCTGTTTGTTAATCCCACAAAGTTCCATCCCGTCTCTCCAGTCTAAGCCGGTAACGTATCCCCCCCCCCCCCCAACAGTTGTCGGATCCGGTCCGGGCATGAAAAAGGTCACCAGAGACATGTCCTCTGTTCAATTACTAAATTTCACTCGAATCCGATCACCTGTTCAAAAGTTACGCATGACTCAATATTATATGTTATATATATTCCCCCTCCCTCCACCCCCACAATTATCAGATCAAGAAAATTTTACTTTCAAGTCAGCTTGATCGGGTCCCTGATATGCCTGCCAAGTTTCGGCGTGATAATCCCCAAAACCGCATCCAGAGAGATTATCTATCCCCCCCCCCCAACTCTCCCATTTTAGGTGTCTTTCGGGAAAAAGATTTGACAGGAGATGAAATTCGGGAAGGAAAACCAAAGGCAACAAAAGGAATTTTAAATGGCCGCGAAAAGTATTTCATTCGAACAATTTTCGAGCGAGCTAAATACGTCAACACCTTCTGCATACCAATAATTTTTTTACATAGCGCCAGTCTTTGAGTGGCCTGAAAAAGCAGCGAAAAGAATCGAGAGAGCTATATGAAGATTTTTAAGGGGATTGTTTTGCTTCTTCCGGATATCCTGAAGAGCACTTCGGAAAGGGTTATAAGAAAGGTGTGCGAATATATCGAAGGAGCGCTGAAGCTAAGAGCGACTAAGCGCCAGTCTTTGAGATGCCTGAAAAAGCAGCGAAAAGAATCGAGAGAGCTATATGAAGATTTTTAAGGGGATTGTTTTGCTTCTTCCGGATATCCTGAAGAGCACTTCGGAAAGGGTTATAAGAAAGGTGTGCGAATATATCGAAGGAGCGCTGAAGCTAAGAGCGACTAAGCGCCAGTCTTTGAGATGCCTGAAAAAGCAGCGAAAAGAATCGAGAGAGCTATATGAAGATTTTTAAGGGGATTGTTTTGCTTCTTCCGGATATCCTGAAGAGCACTTCGGAAAGGGTTATAAGAAAGGTGTGCGAATATATCGAAGGAGCGCTGAAGCTAAGAGCGACTAAGCTTAGTAGTGAGGCTTCATAGCCGTAGGAAATTGTTGTTGTTTTCTTTTGTAATGTGTCTTATTGTTGGCCCCTGGGCTTTTAATTACACTTATTATTATTATGGTCAGGAAAGCCGAAAAACTGAACATCAAGATGCTATACTTCACTGTAAAGAAAAATCTTGCAGTTTTGCTACTGGGATTAATCTTGTCTTTATTGAGATGAGATTATCCCTAATTCGGATTAATTTTATCCCAAAAGAGATAAGATGAATCCCAGTAGCAAATACTACATCCTTATTCGGAGATATTTTTTACAGTGTTCCCGCGTCGATGGGGGGTTTGGGACTAACAGATTTCAGGATTAAGTGCAAGTCCTTGTATGTAAGAAATCTTAGTGAGCTTTTAAAGAAAACAGAAAACTCGTTTAATGCAATGCTAAAAGATCGAAGAAAGGGCTTCATTTTTAATTCGATTTTTTTGCACCGACAATTTGGACTCTACTACCGTTAGATATCCGGAATTCAACTAACCTCATTTCCTTCAAGCGAGCAGCGAAAGGTCATTACAGGAAAACTGTTTAGTGTCATCCTCCTTTAGACCCCCCCCCCCCCGTTTTTCTTTTCTTTTCTTTCTTTCTCGTTCCTTCTTTCCCTTATTTTTCCTCTCTTTTATTTAAAGTTGATAGGTTATTTTTTTCCTCTCCTCCCTTTTCTTTAAATAGAATATTCAGTTAGTTGATTCTGTTTGGTGTTTAAATTAATATCGGTTATTTCCCTGCCCTACCCAAGCACTACATTTGTGCTTTCTTGGCAGGAATGTAAATTGTGTAATTTTTCTGTCTTTAAATATAATCCAATGAAACTGAAACTGAACTGAACTGATGTTGACCCTGACGAACGAAAGTGATGAGAATAGGGTGAAAGAAAATGAAAAAAAAAAAACACGTTAGGGAGCAGAGTAAAACTCTAAGAAACCTGAAAAACCTATTCTGAGGAGGGGTAACAAGCCAGCAAACGAAAACAGAAATCGAAGAGTACTTACAAGTCTTACAACAGTCAAGGTAGAATACAACAGTCAGGTAATGGAGTGGCTTTTAAAGATCATAGAAGGGGAAAACGAAGAAAAACCGAACTTCAGGGCAAAGAGAACTGAACCTGAAACTGACTTCGACAAAGCTTTCAGTAATCTGTGGGACACTCCATGTCGCAGCCAGTGGAGGGAGACGGGTTTTAGCTTAATCCACGGTATCCTGCCTTACAAAGACAGATTAAAACAAATTCTTTGCCACCTATGTAGGCAAGAAGTCCAGGACGGTATGAAACATGAAATAATAGAGTGCGAATAGTCAGGGAATGGAGTGGCTTTTCAAGATCATAGAAGGGGAAGGAACACAAGTTTGGATGGAGGAAAAGATGAGAGCGCTAAAACTGAATTTAGAACGTGTGTGAAAAAAGTCTGAGACAGAGATCGGTGCGTTGGCTGACCATGGGAATGTGCGTGCACGTGTGGAGAGCAAGAATAAAAGGAAAGAGGACTGTTGAGAAGTGTAGAGCATGGCTGAGAGGTGTAATAAACGTGTGTGAAAAAACGAAACGTGGAAGGAAATGGATAGGAGATGGTCGAGTCAAGTGAGCATGACACAGTGATTGGGTGAATAAAACATATTCGTAAATATTAAATTTATAATAATGTAATTTTAAAATTACAAAATTTAAAAAGTAAATTTGAAAGAGTAGGTGACTCACTATTGTCACTGAGAGGAGGAGGAGGGAGAGGGATTAAAAAAAAAAGATCATACCTTATAGCTTATGATTTTTTAAAGTTTAACTGAAAAGCAAACTTATTTTTGTATCATTTAGTTGAATATACTGAGTTATTTGGATTCTGCTAAGAGATTTTTTGATTTTCCACTATCTGCACGTAGTGAGGTTCAGAGTATCTACGGCTGTCTCCACAGCGCAAATTCTACTACGACGCGGAATATTTGAATCTGAACACAAACGCGGCGAGGTGGTGGGCGGTGATAAGCTTGGTGAACAATGCTTAGTGCCTGAGCAAAAAAATTTCATAAATCTTTTTCGTCAAGCATGTGACCACAGATCTGACAGGGAAATTCCACTATCTGAAAATTGATTATTCGTGAATAGCGGAGCAACGAAGTAACGCATTTTCATCGGGTCTTCAAGCCTCTTTAAGTGAATAAGTGAGGGGTAACAAGACTGTCCCATCTTTGCCCTTTTCAGTTAAACTTTAAGTCCCAATCCTTGGAGGGTCTGGCCTGGTTTTAGCGTTGTAATGGCTTTTGTTGTAATGGTTTTAGTACAAAAGTGGGTTTTTGTGTGTGTGTGTCTTTACTGTCTTTTGCAGCACAAACATACAGTAAGTTGGGTGGCAGTCCAGTTGCGTTTTGAGTTTTTGGGCTCCCAAAACGTAAGTGGAGGGATACCTCTGACATGGCAAAAGTTGTCCGTCCGTCCGTCCGTCTGTAAGCACGATAACTCTCGAAGGGAATGAGATATTTTGATGAAACTTGGTGTGAGAGTAAAGCTAAAGTTCGTAGATGGGGTTTATAGCCCTAGATTTAGGAGTGGGGAGGGGGTTCAAATTAAAGGGCAAACAAAATAATTTTAAACAGCTAATGTGATAGTCGATTATGGGGTAAGAAGACATGCTGAACGCGATGGTGAAAACCATTTTCTCACCAGACAAATGGTTCGGCCGGAATTCGGCAAAACCCGGAAAGTTGGTTAAAAGTAAAATTTTCATTTGAAGTTGACTAAATTTTCGATTTAGGGGTAATAAGACATGTTGAACACTTATGTGAAAAGAATTTTCTATCCGGACAACTAGTTCGCCCGGAATCCGGCCAAAACCGGAAAATTTGTTAAAAGCAAAAGTTTTATTTGAAGTTAAATAAATGATGGATTTACGGGTAAGAAGAGACGCTGAGTCTGTTATGACAATCATTTTTTACCCGGACAGATAATTCGTCCGGACTCCGGTTGTAAGATTTTTGTAGATGTTCTTTATACAGACAAAGATATACGCTGAATTCATTTCTGAATTTTCTTTTTTTGCTGGACAGTTAGTTCGGCCGAAAGCGGAAATTTGGCAGATGTAAAGCAGGAAGTTTCGGTCAGTATCGTCAAAATAGATATGACTTATAGGGGTATATCTGATGATTAGCCTGGGAAGACTGGATCTGGCGAAGACAAGGCCCAACCGTCTAGATCAAATATTAGATTTTTCGGATCCCATCGGAACCTTTGGTCTTGTTCCTTTTGGTGGATTGTCGGGGAGGATTGGAATTGCGATGGAACTTGATCCTATTCTTGAAGGCCATGGTGCGTTTCTGTTAGCTATTGTGTTGTTGTTAGCTTTTGTCGTTTTTTTCTCCTAGTCGGTCGATGTCGATGTTAGAAGACGATAAGGGTGATCTGGACAAAATCTGTGATTTTCACTGAAAGTTTAAACCTCAGGCCGGACTGATAAATATGATACTGCATTTTGGAAAGATTTGTAGAACAGTCGCTTAGGGTCGAAAGGACGCCGAAGTGGAGTTTTATACTCTATGTCAGAGAGGAATTTCCCAAGTTATGTAGTTAAGCATCCATTCCTTCAAACCACGTTTCTGCTTCTGTGGAAAGCTCCGTTCTAGCAGGCACCAGTCTGAAGTAGAACGTAGACTAAACTCCAAATATGAGAAAGATGAGCGGCAGTTCCCTGGCCCCGTGGCTAAAATATCTCCTTCGAATGATAAAACAATTACAGAAACAAAGAAGTAGAATTTTCCCCCGGGTCCGAAAGTGCTGCCATATCCTGTTACTAGCTATTTCTATTCGTGCTTTCTGTTAAGTGTACCATTCCACTTTTGCGCTTGGGATTGAGAAAGAGAAATGGTATCATGTGTATGTGTATGTGTATCATCAGGGACCCATAAATTTCCTGTAATGACTCGCCATTCAGGGGCTTGTCATTTCCTATGCTTCAATGTTGCTATGTTGCCCGAGCCTCACCTAGTTTCCAAAAATTCCGCTTGGGTCGAATTGGCGTTCTCGCTCAGATAGACAAAATTTATTGGGACTATTCAGCATGCCACCAGGTACCTAAGCTAGGACAAAAGATCCAGGATACTCTTCCATTACAGAGAAATATTCCTAGTCCAGCAGAACAGCTGCGAAAAATTTTGTCTATCTCGATAGTCGGGTATTTTATCCCCGTGGGTATTTCTTGAACTATCTGACGCTCGGTCAAGAGCGCATCAGAAACCTCTTATTGACAAGCCCCCTGAATGGCGAGTTATTACAGGAAATTTATGGGTCCCTAGTATCATGTATAAACTACTAAAGTTCCCCGACTTATAAAGAAATTGGAGTTTAACACTTGCTCAGTTGCTTTTTTCTCAGTGGTGCTTATTTCGCTAGTTTGTGTATCTCTTATTTGTTTCCGTTGTATTTGAGCGTAAGAAAAATTCGTTTTCATGTCTATCACGGAGAGGGACTTGAAAATAAGAATCGGTTGCGTCTTCAGGGCTGGTGGGTTAGAAACTACTAACTGATGTACCTTTTATTTGTTTTCGATACGTTTGAGAGTAAGACAATTTGTCTCCATGATCTATCACTGTCACCTAAAATAGTTCAGGCTGCCATTGCATACGCAACACAATGCTTTGGTTACGCAATTTGAGTAGTGTCTCAATTGTAGTATGATTCTGAAAAGTTACAGATAGCCTTATAACTAAGTTCTATAAGAGTAGATTGCAAGTTTTCATCGGTCACCATGTTCACGACTGAAATAGATAAAGATCAACTGGTGACAAAGTTAATATATAGTTCATACCCCTTCTTCCAATGTTTTATTATTTCCAACACTAAGCGATAGCCCTTGAAACAAATTCCGATGATAATTTTAGTAAAAAAAAAAAAAAACGTTGTCGTTGTTATTATGATTAAGTTAGCCCCTTTGTATGGAGTTTGGTTATGTTCTTATTTTATGATTATCACATCATCCTATATCCCACAGGTAGTTACATTCTGGTAATCTTCACTGGCTTTTCTAGAGACTGTTATTCCGATGTTCACAAAAGGCATTCTGGATGACATTACCCAGGAAGCTGCTCTGTCGCAAATGAAAGTCAACTCCAAGAAATCTTCAATTATGACAATTAGCTTTTTAAAATCTACACCAGCCTTTCTTGACCCCATTCCCCCAGAAATCTCCGTTAAAAAAATTAAACTACTCAGAGTTACTATAACCAATGATTTAAAATGGGATGCCCACATCAAAAATATTTTAAAACAAGCCTCCCCATGTATTGCCGTTTTGAAACTACTTATAAAATTTTCTTGCCCTTCTAAAGATCTCCTCCAAATTTACATTAGTTTTATCAGACCTATTCTTGAATACGCTTGTCCTGTTTGGCACTTCGGGCTCTCTTCAGAACACACATACCGTATCGAGAACATTCAAAAAAGGGCCCTCACGATTATAAACGGGGAGGGTAAAGTGCCTTACAGTTACCTACTAAAAAGATTCAAGCTGGCTACCCTGGAAGAGAGACGAACCCGCCTTAGCATCGATTTCTGTATTAAAACCCTATCTGTTCCCCGTTTACGTAATATTCTCCCACCCCCCTATTCTCCAATACGTATTAGACCCCAGCGAGAGAAATCCCAGAAAATCCCCAAACTAGCCTGTGGCCCCTCTTCACGAAAGATATAGAAGGAGTTTTGTTCCAGCATGTGTTGAGTTGTACAACAACCAATAAGTTAGTCCCTTTTAGCGTTTTTGTTTTTGTTTTTATCATTTGTTACAAAGTGTTATGCGTTTTTCATTTTGTATGACAAAAAGGTCAATTTCGGCGGTAACGCTGTGACAGGTACTTTTGAAAAATAAAATTCTATTCTATTCTATTCTATTCTATAAGCTAGACTAAAAAAAAGTACTCTAAAAAGAATGGTAAAGTAACGCAGATTAAAAGTAAACGCATTGCTAACGGTTATGTTAAAAAAATATATAACAGTAAACTTCCCTCCATCTCGGTTGATATAGGAATAACAATCTTGACGAAAATATCTGACTTCGACAAAAAGCAAAGCTGGACTCTAAAAAAGTGCTCTTAGAAGAATTAGATGAACGAGAGAGTACTGCAGAGTAAAATTAAAAGCACGGTTAACAGTTCTGTTCGAAAAACCTCCATCCCGGCTGATATCGGAATAGGCTAACACCATATACAAATATCAGCCTCGCTCCCGATCGTTATATATTTGTCATAGCCTCAATCGCCTTCAGCTCGGATAGGTTATCTTTAATGGCCGTCTCGATAGTATCCTCCGATATCGTCCGCGATGTCGGAAGTTAACCTTTAATAATTTATTTAAGAACTGCTAACTTCGTTTAATCCATAACCGACAAACGGCAAGATAATACATATGGATGGATAAAATGAAGGAGAGGTTTTTTGTTCATCCTATTTCTGACAGTAACGGGATCTGATAAAGAAAACAAATTTCCTCAACTTACCAGAGCTGGAACAAATAGACGACCAGGATGCAAGGCTCCAATTCGGCGTGACACTTGACGAGGACTTCCTCGAACCTAACAGGAATTTTTATCATTAATCCGAAAGAAATTTCGGTTAAGTTTTCCTACGAAAAGAACGACCAGCAAAGAAGATGAGAATATTTCGATTTTGCTAGACAGATTTCAATTAGCTGACGAAAACTTTCCAAACTTTGGGGAACGCGACAATATAAATCGTATTTTTTTGCCAACCTTTGGTTTTTTGCCATCGCTGTTCCAATCTACGGAAGCTTTTCAAGACAGAGACGCGCAAGGCAAGCCAAAAATATCTGCATACATTGTAAATAGTTTTTCCGTATAAAGATTAAAGTTAACGGCAGTATTTGCTACTCGGATTATCCTTACCTCCACGCAGATAAGGTTACTACCAAATAGGGATAAGATGAATCCGAGTAGCAAACACTGCAGTTAACTTTAATCTTTATACGGAGAAACTTTTTATAGTATAGAAGCAACTATAAGTAGGCTACTTCTAATTGCTAGCTTCATTTATTTATTACAGGTTCCTTTCTTCCAACTTCAGCCTGATGAGGACCCTTGCCCAGATGGGCCGAAATACCGGTGAAGAATGAACTTTCAGAGGTTTCATCATTATTATTAATATATTGTGGGGTACGCTGTAAAAAGTTTCTCCGAGTAAGCATTAAAGTTAACTGCAGTATATGCTACTTGGATTAATTTTATCTCTACTGGGATAAGATTAATCCGAATTAGAGATAATCTTATCTCAGTAGAGACAAGAATCCCAGTAACAATCCCAGTAACAAATCCCAGTAACAAATTTTGCAAGATTTTTTTTTACAGTGTACTGTTCAATGTTACAGGGTCACAGGCTTTTCCCATCATAGTTTCAAACTAGTAACAATATTCTCAAACCTGGAATTTCTCTTACTCGCTGCAGTTGTCAAAAAATAAGAGAAACATCGTGATAGAAAGATCTACTCTTTTTGGGATCCCAAAACGTAAGTGGAGTGATACCTATGACATCGCAAAAGCTGTCCGTCTGTCTGTCCGTCTGTCCGCACGATAACTCTCGAGGGGATTGAGAGGGGATCGAGATATTTCGAGTCAGTATCGGGGTCTTTGCGCGCGTGCGAACCACTTAATTCGTTGTTTTAAATTTTGTACTGTGTCGGTGAGAATTCTTTTATTTAAGACGTATTGCACGCAACTATACTGTCTCCCACTTTTTGATAACTATCTTGAGACGACGATGCGTAAACTAAAAGCTTGTTTTAACAATGCATTCCGTCGTCTCCTTTCATACAATCGACGTTACTCTGCTAGTCAAATGTTTTTAGAAAATGAAACTGAATCTTTTGATGTTATGAGAAGGAAAGCGATAGTTAGTTTTGTTGCAAGGTTAGAAGTTTCGGAAAATCCACTTTTAAAGGCAATTCGTGAGAATGCAGAATGCCGTTCGGCCATTTCTACCGACTTTTCCGTCGACTGGGCTATTGCCCCGAGCCACCGAATGGATAAAATGATTGTATATATTTAGTAAATAAAAGTCCTGTGTTAATGTAATTTTATTATGTGATGTGTAATATCACGAATTAAATAAATTGATTGATTGATTGATTGATATTCTGATGAAACTTGGTGGGAGGATTCGTTGGGTCAAAGTACAGGTCAAGTTCGAAGATGGGCTCTGTAGCCCTATATTTGAGAGTGGGGGAGGGGGTTCAAATTAAGGGAAAAACAAAATATATTTAAACAGCTAATGTGATAGTCGATTATGGGATAAGAAGACGTGCTGAGCACGATGGTGAAAACCATTTTCTTGTCGGACAAGTAGTTCGTCCGGAATCTGTCGAAAACCGGAAAGTTGGGTAAAAGTAAAAGTTTCACCTGAAGTTGATTAAATGTTCGATCAAGCGGTAAGGACACATGCTGAACACCATGGTGAAAACCATTTTCTTGCAGGACAAGTAGTTAGTCCGGAGAGTTGGGTAAAAGTAAAAGTTTCATTTGAAGTTGATTAAATGTTCTATGTAGGTGTAAGGAGACATGCTGAACACGATGGTGAAAACAATTTTCTTGTCGGACTAAGTAGTTCGTCCGGAATCCGGCAGAAACATGAAAGTTGGTTGAAAGTAAAAGTTTCATTTGAAGTTGATTAAATGTTCGATTTAAGGGCAAGAAGACATGCTGAACACGATGGTGGAAACCGTTTTCTCACCGGACAACTAGTTCACCAGGAATCCGGCCAAAACCGGAAAGTTTGTCAAAAGCGAAAGTTTTATCTGAAGTTGATTAGATGACAGATCTGGGGTAAGAAGAGACGCTGAGTCTGTATATGACAATCATTTTTGACACGGACATACAATTAGTCCGGAATCCGGTTTTAACGGGATTTTTTTTTAAGTCAAAGTTTTATTTAAAGTTGATTAGATGTTCTTTGTAGGGATACATAGATCCGCTGGATTCGTTTCTGAATTTTCTTTTTTTTTTTTGCTGGACTAGTAGATCGCTCGGAATTCGGGCGAAATTGGAAATTTGACAGAAGTAAAGCAGGAAGTTTCGGTCAGTATCATCAAAATAGATAAGGCTTATAGAGGTATATCTGAACTTGGTTTTCTCTTTTGATTAGCCTGGCGAAGACTGGATCTGGCGAAGACAAGACCAATTGTTTGAATCAAATATTAGATTTTTAGGATCCCATCGAAAACTTTGGTCGTGTTCTTTTTTGTTCCAATATTTGTCCTTCTGACTTCTTTTGATGATGCTATCATAGCTCAATTATCTGTTTTGAGTAATTTTTATAGACTTTCCGTTCGCCTTTCTAAATCCTTCCAAAATGAACATTGTACTCTAACTTTTGTATTGCGTCTCCGAAGGCTGCAAGCGGATTATCCGGTCAAATGACAATCTTGAAAAAACAACCTTGCTTAAAAATGGGACCCTACCAATCGCAAACTGTGAAAGCCCTTGCCAAGAACGAACCAGGATTCTCCCGAAACACCTTCCGCTGTAAAGGTAATTTGCACACGACGTGGCAGTATATTCCCTAAACATCCTAACTGTCAAAAATGTCCCATCTTTTCTGCTTTAAGTATCTTTTTACCCCATTTCACTGGCCGTGACACAATCAAGTGGAATCGATCGACTTGAAACTACCTGCTAAAGTGTCGCCGAACCCCTAAAGAAAAGTTGAGTGTCGCGGGGAACGAGGGGGCCTACTGCGACGGCTGGCAAGTCGTCAATTCAGATTAAAGATTCCAACTGCAACGATTGTTTAAAGACATGAATACTCCTTCAGCCCAAGGTGACTGGGAACATATTAAACCATAGCTCAAGACGGACGAGGCCGACCAAGTCACACACTGCGAAGGCAGTCTGATCGGGACCTGAAGGAGGTCAACATTTCCGTCACTCTACAACAAGAGACATCACAGCAGCCGTACAGGTTCGTGGTGAATCGAGAGGGTTTGTCGACGCCCTATTCGGCACTGACGGCTCACGAGGATCTAAGGCGTATTCTCGCCGTTCCCCGAGGACTCCTCGGGGAATCGAAGAGAACGGCGAGAATAGAGGGAGTCACTCCACGCGGACTCCGCGTACGGAAAACATCGAGAAAACGGGGAATGCTTCCAAAATGGATTTTGTTCGAAAAACAAATATGCAACTGACGAAATTAGTCTGGATCCATTTTTGTTTTTGATTTTTTTTTATTCTGATTGTTTTTATTTAATTTTACATTGCACCAACACCAGCAAAAATTGATTCCCCTCCGAATCTGAAAGGGAGTCCTTTTTGATGATGATGATGAATCGGAGCATTCCCCGTCCGCGGGGACTCGTGAGAATACGGGGAGTGAGTCCCCGGGAAAAACAAAAACGCGGGGACTCCTCAAGTGGAGTCCTCGGGAATGGCGAGAATACGCCTCTAAGGTAAGGTAAAACGGAAAACGTCCGCTACGATGTTCATCACCGGTATTTGGCCTTTTTTTGACAATGCAAAACGGATCCGTCAGCTGAATTTTCGCAGTGCAAAACGAATACAAGCTGAATTTTCACAGTCACCTTGGGATGGAGGAGTATTTATTGGGCCCTGCTTGGCAAGGGTCGTCGTCAGGCAGTTGCCGGAAGAACGAGCCTGCAATAATCTTGCCATTAGTATGCTTTACAAAATAACAATCGAACCATTATTGTTTGCATAATACTAATCTTGCGATTATTATTGCAGATTCGTTACTTCCAGCAACAGCCTGACGAGGACCCATCAAGAAGGGCCGAAGTATCGCTGACGAACATCGTACCTGAATGTGTTAAGCCATTGCTTAATATTTGTTTACAGACAGCACAAAAAGTCCGGCCAAGAAAAAAACCTTGTCGTTTTAGTGCCCTCACTAAAGCACAAGTGAGAACATCGAAAACAGAATTTTCGTCTGAGAAAATCTGGCCAGAAAATAGCAAAACGTAAGTTGAAACCACTGGTGAAAATCAAGCAGAAACCCAGCAAAACTAAAGATCTGACCGGACTTTCAAAAATTCGGGCAGTGCGACCAGAAACCAGGTCAGTGAGAGGCTGCCTTAACAGAAAGATGAAACGCTCCTACTTCCGTGCAACGAGCCGCATTGTGTAACTTTTAACGAATTTTTGTGGGGCTTGTTTGTTATTTATTTTCGTTCGATTCACTGATTAGCCGCTGATCAATCGCGACTCCAAATTTGTATCATAGTGATTAAGCCTTTACAAGCTTAGCTCTTGCGGCCGCAGCATTTTTCTAGCAGGTGCGTTTTCTTTGTTATTTTAGATCCATTATCACATTTTTTGCACTGAATAAAATGAAATGAAATGAAAAAAATGAATGTGATTCACGGGCCCATCAGCAGTTCGGTCGGTAATACATTGAGCATTTTCACATCGCAATGCGTCCGGCATTAACAATCGAGTGAGTTAATGACTGCACCAGGCTAAACAGTTATCCCCCCCCTGGATAGGTATCGACTAAATTACATCGGAATTTCATACAGTCGTGACGTCGAGTGACTGAGGACCCAACATAGGATTTGGTTGTCCCTAGGTCGTTTCATAAATGTAAACGCGCTCGGCTCTATATATATATTAAAATATATATTCACCGTTAGAAAAAACTACAATATTTCGTTTTCTGAGGTATAATAGACCAAATGGGTGTGACGTCACGCTTGTCTGGAATTCCAGTACAACTTAGTCTAGACCCCCGGATACGGCCCAGTCCAAGACGGTTGTTTGCGGACAGGGGCGTAATTTGCTAGAGGGCAGGGGGGTGGGGGGGGGGGGGGGGGGGGTAACTTCCCCCCCCCCCAGCTGAAATGTCTCTCGAAACTCTCGTCGAAACTAAGATAGGCCTACAGAATTCACGCATCCACAGAAACAGATCGGTTTTCTTTAGTATACCTTTGTCTTTATGATAAGATTGGAACATGAAAGCCTTGAAACTTTTACAGCGATATGCATTGCATGCGCTATGCAGGGTTAAACACGTCTGTGTCAGACGACCTACTAAGTGTTTTTTTTTGTTTTTGGTCATCGGTACCCAACCTGAAAAAGCGAAGAAGCTTGACGTCAATCGCGCAGTGGACAGATTCGCGAATTTGAAGAAGCGTCGTTTCGCCTTGGTCGATTAGTAAAATATCTCTATATTTTTTTGTTTTTTATTACGTTTCTCTTCTTGAAATAAAACTGCTCATTTTCACTTGACTTGGGAAAATCGGCTCCAAGTTGCCCCCCCCCCCCAGGATTTTGACGAAGTTACGCCCCTGTTTGCGGGCAATGGCACGGCCTTCATTAGCAGCGTTTCTCGGCGATCTTCCCTGTGTTTCCGCTGAGGACAAAAGTAGATGGTGCTCTACCTTCGTGAATAAGTACAAATTATCCGTAACCGAAAAGGGCTTAGATAGGACAATCTAGTTATCCATTACTCATTCACTTAATTAGGCTTGAAGACCTGATACAAATTCGTTACTTTGTTGCTCCGCTATTCACGAATAATCGATTTTCATATAGTGGAATTTCCCTGTCGGACTTAACGCAAAAGATTTATGACAAATAAGTGTCTGCACAGTGAGCAGTGATCACCTTCTTCACCGCTGGCCAATGAAAAGCCGATACAGGCGAGTACTCCATAATAGAAACATAGAATGAGGTTATTAATGAAATAATATTTAAGTTTTCTGCCCCTTATTAATAACAAAACCGAAGTTGATCAAAATGCAGAAAAAAACCCTTTCCTGTGATCGCCCCAATCGTGCAGCAAGAACAGCGTCCGTGTCAAAAATTAAATCTCAGGACTAGTTTTTTCATTCAATTGGTATTTGAAGGTAATTTACTTTAATAAGATATTTATAGTCGGTAGAAGCTTCAGTTATTTATTACAGGTTTGTCTCCTTCCCCGACGTTGACCCAGAGGATTGACAGCCTGACCAGGACCCTTGCCAAGAAGAGCCGAAATATCGCTGACGAAGAATCGCGTAGCTGACGTATCCGCTGTAAACATTGTTTGAATGAAAAGCCGCGTTTTGTGATGAGATTCGGATTTTCTGCGTCATAGTAGAATTTTGCGTTGTGAGGATGGCCCGAGATATTCTGAACGTCATACTAAAGCAAATAGAGAAAAATAAAAAAAGTCCCTTAATAAAAGTGTATTTAATTAAATGATGCAAAAATAAGTAGGCTTTTCGGTTAAACTTTAATTCCAAGAAGTGGACGAAACTGACCCCAAATTAATCGGGCAGATCATCGCTTTGACGAAGGACAAAGTCGTTCGCAAAGTTCGTGAAGTTGCTCCGTAAACCCGCGTAAAGTACTTTGCAGAAGTAGGCAAGAAGTTGAACTTTGGTTAACTCGTAAAGTTTGGAAGGTTGACCAATAGGAGAAGAGATGGCAAACAAGATTTTAAAATAAATGTGAATTTGTGAATTAGGCAAGGATTAGGAAACTGAAAAATTATAAGATGATGATTACTGTGGTTTATATATGGTAACAATAATAAGGTCGAATAACTTGAAACGTCTTTTTGCAAGAATAATTATAAACAATTTCTTTTAGAATTGTGTTGTTCTTGTTAGTTTTTGTCAACTGAGTTAGGAGGAAAGGGTTACTTATTGGATTACATTATTTGAAACTGATTTATTTATTTATATTACTGGATTTATTTGCAAATTATTCATTGGAGGTTACTTTTTTGTATCTGAATATTAACCATGACCCGTTATGGCTTTTACTTTTTGGTATTAATAAATATCTACCTATGCTACGGTTTTCGTAAGATATTAATGATGGTCTAATAATTTGACTAGATTAACTGATCTTTTTCTTTCATGAATAAATTGCCCCACAGGGTTCTCGTAAAGTTAACTAGGTCAAATTCTAGTCTGAGCTGCGACTAAGGTTGCGTTCCAGAACTTAACGATTGTTAACACATTGCTAACAATTGTTAACTTTTTGCGTTTCAGGTTTCTGATTTTGAAATTTAAGCTCTACCCACCTACGAAAGTTAACAATCGTTAAAGCTGCAGTTAGCTCTGCCCCGGAATAACGTTGACGATTGTTAACAATTGTTAAGTTTCGGGAACGCAACCTAACTTTACGGAGCATATATTTTGAACCTTATGAACGCCGTCTGACTCCACGATGATTGCGCCTCCAAGCGGAAACCATCGGACGGTGAAGAACTCTTATCACCAGCCGATGACGAGCATTGTCAAATGGGGTAAATTGCTCGTTTTAGCGCAGATTTCAAGTTCTTGTTTCAACTAACGGAACGAACAGGTTTTGAACCGTTAAATAACCCATCTTGCTTACTGTGTCTTGTACACTATCCCTAGCTCAGAGCAAAATAACAGAAGGGAGTAGCGCCAAGATCTATGCTTTCCGCAGACGATTTCGCTTGCGGCAAAATAAGAGCATGAGGGCGCAGAAGCTTCACATTTCGGAAAAACAACTAAAGATTGTAGCTTAAGTATCTGATTTTGGTGAACTTCTTCGTACGAATTGGTTGTAACTAAAGTTGGTGCTGCGATTCCATTCTGAACATGTCTCTGACACGGCTGCTATTTTTGCTGCTCGATTGTGGTTGTTGGTAGGGTAGAGATATTTCCGCATTGTGGTTGACTTTAGCTTTGCTGTGGGGTCTGAATTTCCTTTCACTGATGACGCCATTCCATGTTTCTGGTAGTGAGTACTCGCCTATGTCTCAGTTTGTACCTGAACGGTTTTTCTTGATTTCAATTTTGACTCTTTAAAGTTCGTTTTTCATTGTTAAAGCCATGGTAGGCCAACAGGTCTATCTTATGTTTTCGACTCCTTTTCTTTTACTTGTTTTTTCCCAATTTTTAATCACAGCGCGCACAGCTTTTCGGAGAGCGGGTGGTCTGGATAGAGTCGACAAGTACCAACAAGAAAATCGCTCATTTCAGGGGGCAAGCATTGGTATTTTTGGAAAACGATAATTCTGATCCATTTTTTCGTGAATAGTATGCTAAGCTTCATATCATACGGACTTACCTTAGCAAATGACGAACTAAATCAACTGCTTCTTGCTCACACAGCAAATCCACTCGGAGTTCAGAGGCCGGCGGGATTACTTCAATGCCGCAATTTTCCTTTAGACTGCACAGGCGGCTATGATTATACTGCAACTTCACTCCAGTATCACCATGACTCTGCAAAGGAATGCGCTGTTAATCTTACAGGAAGAAAGAAAGGATAACTTCTCACTACTCACAAGTTGCATTTTTGCAGATACCATGGTATGTGATACCACGGTCTAAAGTCTTTTTCGCAGTTATCGTGGTATCTGATACCACGGTCAAAGGCGTTTTTGCGGTTATCGTGGTATCTGGCCAGTTATCGTGGTATCTGATATTCAGATACCACGGTCCGACCGTGGTAACTGATCGTGGTATCTGAAAAGCCATCACACTTTCATCAAATTTTGTCAAATTGCTGAGAAAGAAGTTTAGCACTTAGTGATGTAACTGGATATCAGTTTTTCTTTTGGGATGACTTCGAAAAGTGCAATTTCGGCAATAGTCGTTTCTGCAGAGCAACCGGGTATCAGATACCACGGTAACTGCAAAAACGACTAATTGCAGATTCAGTTACCGTGGTAACAGATACCATGGTATCTGCAAAAACGCAACTTCAGATAAAGCAAACCATTTATCTATGTAAGCTATGAAACGCATAAGAATTCTCTTTTCAGATACCACCAGCTTTAATAGGTATATTGTATGTCGGATAATATTGGTTATAACTATATTATATTGGTTACTCGTGTCTTCGAGGGAGAGAGCACGGATCCAACGAGGAGGAGCAATGATATCTTTTTAGGCTCCCGCCTGACCTTGGGTGGGGCTACAACTAGTGGGGCTAAAGTGGATCTTAGCCCAGGTGAACAAGTATAGTCATTATTCAGGTCTGCGGAATTGCTCATCATCATCAAATATTACGTAAAGATGGAAAGCTATACATGGACTCTTACCGTAAATAAACCATAAGTAATTTTTTAACTAAATTTAGAAATCTAGGATTCCATTTCTGGAGCCCCGAAGACGGATCTTGACTGCAGTGGCAGAGCCTTATGGAGAAAACCAAAGAATTCCCAAAAAAGTAATTTTGATGGGAAGCCACCCTAAGTAGTGAAATGAAAGACAAAAATGTTCCTCCGGCGGTATTTGAACCCACGACCTTCGCCTTTCATTGCCAACACTCTACTGGGGATGTGAACTGCTTTAACAAACTTACCTCCGCCGGGATCGCTTTTTCTATCCAGCAAAGCGGCAAGCATTGGCTACGAAAGCAGAAGGACGTGGGTTCAAATCCCGCTAGAGGAGCATTTTTGTCTATGAATTCACTACTTATAATCATTACGGTATCATTACTCCTTAGAATCCAACCTTCGGGGTCTTGTATCTACTTAAGCTGGGTTCCCACACAGCCAAGTGAGAAATACGAATGCAAATAATGCTGACGACCTGAAACTTTCAACGCTGCTCGGAAAATCCGTGCATACGATTTTCTGAATGCAGCTTCGAACATTGGGACGGTTGCGAGATCCAAGCTGTGGAGGGTTAGCTTCACATATTAGCCGAAAACCTTCACATCGAATTCTACTGTATCTTACACTGTCACTCCGCGGCTCACTCACTCACTTCGTCGCTTATTCGACAACTGAGACTGAACGTTACGACGGTTCTCTATGCGACATTTGTAACATTAGCAGATGTTGCCTCCGGTCAATTGTATTGTAATTCGGGGTACTAAGCAGCCCCGTTCAACAAAGTATGTGAGGAAAGAGCAAAAATATTGGCATATGTTTATCTTCCATTGTGATCCAGCTGAAGAATTGCGGCCAAGGTTTAAAATTTAGGTTCAAGGTTTTAACAACATTCATACACTATCACATGCTGCAATTACTGTAAAGAAACAAAAACGCTTCAAAAAATATTTCAATAAGATAAGAAGACTAAAGGTTTCAATGGGATCCCAAAAATTTAATATTTTTTGGACTTCTTGATCCAGACAATCGAATCTTGTAGATTTCTGAGCCTTCGCCAGACCCCTTTAACATTCATACCAGAATCAACCGCTTGAATGTGTACAAAAAAATGTTATCGTTTTGTAGTTTTTTGACAACTTACGGCCAAACAACCAACCAAATGAGAAAACCAACTTCAGATACGAATTCAGCAATCATATCTACTCGAATATCTCATCCCTAATCGACTTCAGAAAGGTCTTTGAGATTTTTTTTTTGTTTTACAATATTACTCGTATTTTAGCAGCATTCCCGAAAAGAGCAAAAGAGCTAGTGACATTGAAAGAAGAATCTTTCGATCCAAATTTCCAGGTTTTGGCAAATTTTGCAAGCTTATCCGTCAAGGAGAAAAAGTCCAAGATTCGGTTCAACATGTCTCCTTACTCCAATACCGAATCTCTAATCGACTTCAGAAACAACTTTGAGCTTCTACCAAATTTCCAGTTTCGGCCGAACACGGGTAAATCATTTGTTCCAAACTAAGTTCAGATATGGATTCATCCGGCCTCCTTACCCCTACGACTATCTCATTAGCTTATAAAACATACTGATTACCCTTAATTCGAAACCCCCCTCCTATTCCTCTAAATGTAGGGCCAGAGGACCCATCTACGAACTTGGCCTGTACTTTGCCAGCGAGTCCTCATACGAAGTTTGAACAACATATCTCAAGGAATTTGAATGATAGAGATTTGAGAAGATGATTGAGGTTGGAATGATAAATTTATAATAAGTTTATATTTTATATATAGTTATTAGGGGAAAGGACAGTAAATGTAATATGGGCTTTATTAAAAGTTAGGTGACGTAAATAGTTTAGAAGTGGGTAAAAATAGGTTAAAATTAACGTCACTGAGGGATGGAGGAGTAGCCACAAAAAGTACGTAACATGATTTTCGTTGTTTTATTTAAATAATATAAAAATAAGTTAAATTAGAAAAGATGCTACGGGTAAACAAAAAAAAACCGACACGACACAGCCGTGATTAAGACCAAAGAATACGCACACTAGGTGTAAATGTAAATAGCCTTTGATTAAACCCAAGAAACATTGCACTATACACGCGTAAGTCACTAGTCCCTATACCGCTCCGACGTAGATTAAACAAAGAGTGTCGTCATCGACGCAGAGCTTTGGCTTGTATGGATAAAGGGGTAGGGTAGGGACTGGTGTAGCCACCTGTTTTTTCCAAAAATTGGTCAACATATTTTTATTAAATAGTTGCATTCTTCCTTTTCGACCCAGTAAATGCCGGTTGACTTTTGAGAACCAAACTGATCGAATGCACTTTTTGTTTATCTTTAGTATCTTCGGAAGCTGCAACAGCATGTCTCCTCACCCTAGATCGACTATGTTATTGGGTTTTAAAACTTCACCCTCTGGATTCCGGGCGATCTACTTGCCCGGCGAGAAAATAATTTTCATATTCGGATTCAGCATGTCTCCTTACCCCTGAATCGAACTTCTAATCAACTTCAGACTCAACTTTTACTTTTTACAAATTTTTCGGATTCCGGGTGATCCTTAGATAGATAGATAGATATATATCGCGTTTATTCTTTTCGAACTATCGTGGTGAAATCCAAATTTGTCGAAATCGTCATATATACATGCAGACACTCATATATAAATATGTCAACGTCATATATAAAAGTAAACATTAAATAAGATTAAAAAATTTTACGAAAGACGGTGCAAACGTCCAGGTCGTTCGCGAGCAGTAGTGAACGGTGGCGGAAGTATATACTTATGGATAGGGTGCTCAAGCATTTTCTTACCGGAAGCCATGCACAGTTTCAACCTACGGGACTCAAGGGACTCAAGTTTCAATTCCTGAAAGAGCTCATTGTAAGGAATTTTGGGGGATCGTGACATAATTAGTAGGGCACGTTTCTGTATTTTTCCGATCCGATAAGCCTGGTCTTCAGTAAGGCCAAAGTGCCAAGCTTCCACAAGGTATTCTAGCCCCGAACGTATAAAAGAAACATAAAAACGGATCAAATCTTGTTCAGGGAACCTATTTTTAGCAAGTAATTTCAGCATATGAAGGCCGGTGTGTCCACGCTTTACCATTTCCTTTTTTTGGAGTTTCCATTTTAAATAGTTTGATATAATTAGACCGAGAAGTTTTATTTGGTTTACACGCAAAGTATCTGGAATAGGAGGTTCAAAAATTGGCCCTTCTTTCAGGAAAGAAATTGTAAGAATTGCAGACTTCTTTTCATTCACAGCCATGTCTGAATTTAAAGCTTCGGCCTGTATCTGCGAAATTATATTGGACGCTTCACTACTTTGTCCTTTTTCACATATTTCAATAAGAGAAAGATCGTCAATGTATTTCCGTCTTTCTGGTCTGTCAGAAGCTGTATGGTTAATCATTACAAGAAAAAGGAGCGGACCTAAAATTGTTCCGTCCGACAGATTAATATTATATTTTAGAATTTGGGACCTATCACTAAAAAATCCTACAATTATTTTTACAATATTGGGGTTGACATTAAATTCATTCAAAAGTTTATCAATTAGAATATTATGTTTATAAGGTCAAAACATTTTTTAAAATCAATCGCGATTAAATTGATCCATTTGGAGGGTTCATCAATGTTTTTAAAAATAAAATCTAAAAGATTTACCATATAATGGCTGGTTGATGTTTTAGGTCGATTTCCAAAGTGTTGTGGATCCAGAAGCAGAAAAATTTATATTTTTAACCATTCAGCAACAAAACTTTAATACACTTTACTGAAGATTGGGGTTAGGGAAATGGGGCGCACTCCGTCCAACTACTTGTCCGGCGAGCAGGGGCGTCGCAAGTTCATTTTCGGTGGTGGGGGGGGGGGGGGGGTGCAGAGCCAAAATTTGACCGAATCTTTCAAAAAATTTTACCGAATCCTAGAACTAAGAATTAGAGCTTTAAATTATGGAACAGAAACGATTACGTAGGAAGAGTAACAATAAAGGGCAGCATGAAAGACGATAAACCAACTATTAGGCGGCGTTTTGGCGAAGCCCACATGGAGAATATATTGCCGGGCATGATTGCAGTAACAGCTTCTATCTATTATAGCCAATAGAAAATTAAATCGAGCGCCGCAGGCTAAAATTTTCGAAATTATTTTTTCTGTAGGCTAAAATTTTGCTGCTTCTCTTACAAATTCTATCATTTACCGATGATTAAATACCGAGACTCTAAGAAGTTCCAGAAACCGGATGGAGCGACGTTCCGGCAGCAGCAGAAAGTGTAGTCTAGTCAATATACTAACCATAATCACATAAAGTGAGCGCCACAGGCGGAATTTTTTAGGCTTTTTCCTGCCAAATTTAATTTCCATCCAAATTCTAGCTTTTAATGTTTCGAAATCTCAATCCTAAAACTGGCTTAAAACCCCCGTCAAATGACGCGCCCTTCCACAAAATAGAGAATATTACGAAAAGTGCTGCAGGCAGAATTTTCGAAATATTTATGATTATTTATTCTTTTTGGGATCCAAAATAAAAGTAAGGACTATCGATGATATCATACATCATCCCTTTTGTCTGCGACCAGTGCTTCACTCGACCTCTTCTGAGTTTCGAGGTTCGTGGTAACTTCCGAATCCTGGCAATTATAACGAATAAATTACCGAATCCCAGTTATTATACCGAATAAGTTTAGACCGATAGCATGTTCGGGATTCTGTATAACTACCGTATCCCGGTTGTTATACCGAATTGTTTTGGTATCGAAAGACTACCGAACAATATTCATAATCGGTATACTTTCGTCGAAACTGGAACAAAGTCAGGATTCGTGGTTAACTTCCTAATCCTGGAAATTATACTGAATAAATTACCGAATCCCAATCATGATATCGAATAATTTTGAAACAATAGCTTATTGGGGATTCTGTGTAACTACGGAATCTCCATAAATATACCGAATAGTTCCGGCATCGAAAAATTACCAAATGATTTCAGTAAATTCTCACCAAATTCGTGATAACTACCGAATACTGGCAATTATACTGAACCCCGATCATTATACCGAAGAGATTTGTACAGATAGCCTATTGGATTTTGTATAACTACCGAATCCCCCGTCCCCCCGCAGGTGCTGCACCCTCCGCACCCCCCCCCCCTCCTGCCGGCGAGAAGTAAATTTCATATTCTGATTCAGTATGTCTCGTTACCCTAAATCGACTATCTCATTAGTTCTTAAAAAAAAAAAAATTCGCCCCTTAATTTGAAATCCCTCCAAATATACAGCTATGCTATCTTTGAGCTCTACAGCTATCTACTAACTCGACCTTTCCCTTGACCCAAAGAATCCTCACACCAAGTTTCGTCAAAACATCTAATTCCCTTCGAGAGTTATCGTGTTCACGGACAGACAGACGGACAACGTTTACGAAGTCATAGGTCCACTTACGTTTTGGGATCCAAAAAGAAAATTTAGTGGTACATACACGAATTAGATTTTTTTTTTTAAGCAACACGAATGAAATGTACGTTGCAGTGGTTCTTTGTGTACTATTTTAATGATTTACAATAAACCTTGAGCCTTGTACCAATATTTATTGACAGTAGCAAACACTAACATAGGCTCCGTTTTTGCTGGTCACCACTCATTCAGTGACTCAGTTTATTTGTGTACGTCTAATCTTTTGTTTGGAAGATCCTCATGCAGCCTGTGACCTCTGTCAATGTAAGTTTTCTTGTGGTGTTGAAAATAAGTTGTTAAACAACCAGAATAAGTAGCGTCCGCAATAAGCTATAATAAGTATTAATTAGGCCAGACAAAGGTTCATAGACCTCGCCACAATTTATGTTTAAGAGGGGTCTGGGCGACCTCCCCCGCCCCCGGATATGCCCGGGGGTGGGTTCGAAGGGGTCGCCGGGAGATTTGGGGTGGCGGGGGTTATGCCCCGGGGGCTTTTAGCCGGAGGGGGAGGGTTAGCCGGAACGAGTTTAACACGTAGTAACACGAACGACTAGGCACTTACTGCAAGTACTTTGTCCCAACTGAAGACGTAATCTTTCTGTCGTCTTTGTTTGAGGTCGTTCACAATGACAGCTGACATACCGAGGACGTCGTTGACATGATTCTCGTCTAATGTCGCTCTGGTCGCTAAAAAAAAAGTGTGTTTATCAACTACACTGTCAGGACACAACTTCCCTGGGAGGGCAATGGCTAATTTATTTGATTAGCAAGGGTAAGGCCGTTAAAGGTCCGAGCACTGTCGCTCATCATATGCCCTCCCGCACACTCTTAGGTTGAAAAGAATGGGGTAAGTTCATGGTTCTCGGCCAAATCCTATATTTGGGAAAAGAAGTGTAGAGATACTGTTTCGTCAACAGACAACGGGCGGAACGCTACCGATCAAAAATGCGGCAGCAAAAACTAGCCGGATTGGCTAATTTCAAACAAAAACATGACTAGATAGCCTAGAATTCTAGGCTATCCAGTTAACCCTGGTTAACCTCGGGGGAGGCCAACCTCTCTGATGCAAACATCTCCCAGATTTAAGGATTAACCAAGCAATTCTGACGAGCGACTGAGAAAAGGCGAGCGATTGTCAGAAAAAAGGCTCAGTACCTAACCGCAATTTTTTACTGCGATCTTTAATCTGAAATATAGACAGAAAATCAAGCAAAATGAACTTACTTTCTGAATCTCTTCTCTGGTCCCCCATTCTTTCTCTTGCCTCATCAAGCAAATCTTCTAGAAACACGACATCACCTTTCCGTGTGCTCATTCCTTGGATACGGCCAAACTTGACGTGTGTCATCGCACTTGCCCATTTATGCCCCATGTCACTAATAACCGAAAACAGAGCTTTGAAGTGGTCAGTCTGAGCTGTGTCTACGACGTAAAGCAATCGATCGGCTTCGTAGCGCTTTTTACGATCTAGCGCAGCTGCTATGTCGCGGAGAAGGTATAGCGTTGTGCCATCACTTTTAACCAAGGGGACTGGTTTACCGTTTAGGTTGTAAACAGTTTTGCCATCTTTCGACTTTTCTGTTAATTTCAAATGCGCGAGCAAGTCCACCACATCCTTAATCTGACCAGCACTGTACATTGACTCCCAATCGTAAATATCGAAGCTGACATTCAATCGCTTGTAAATCTGGCTAAGCTCGGTCACTGTGTAATTCCTTACAGTGCTCCAATCTTTCACAGTTTTCTCGTCGCCATTCTCGAGCAGACGAAACTGTTCAAGTGACTCTTTGAAAAAAATCGGATCGTTTTTGGCATGTGTATTTGATTTCACATAAATTTCAAACAGAGTTCGAATGGGCGACGCTTGAATCTGTTCAGGGCTGTACCATGCTTGATCAATTCCATGCTTTAAGATGCCAAACTGCGTACCCCAGTCACCGAGGTAATTCAACCCAATGGCTTTGTGGCCGATCGTGGTGAAGAGGTTCTTGAGGAAATTTCCTATTATTGTAGAACGGAGGTGGCCAACGTGGAATGGTTTGGCTATGTTTGGTGAGCTAAAAGATAAAATGTTATCGTTTTTATGGCAAGACAAAATGGTGGTAATCACGCTTACCTAGCTCGCCGTCGTTTATCCCAACACTTCCCGACGAACTTTTCTTCTTTCATCTTTCAGACACGGTCCCCTACACAGACGTCAATAGTTGCGTTTTTGCAGATACCATGGTATCTGTTACCACGGTAACTGGATCTGCAATTAGTTCTTTTTGCAGTTACCGTGGTGTCTGATATACGGTTGCAAAAACGATAATTGCCGAAATTGTGCTTTTCGAATTCATCCCAAAGAAAAACTGATATTCAGTCACATCACAAAAGTGCCTAAACTTCTTTCCCACCAATTGACAAAAAACTGATAAAAGTGAGACGACTTTTTCAGATACCTCGATCAGTTACCGCGGTCGGGCTGTGGTATCTGTATATCAGATACCACGATAACTGGCCAGATCCCACGATGACTGCAAAAACGCCTTTCGACCGTGGTATCGGGATACCACGATATCTGCAAAAACGAATTTAGACGGTGGTATCAGACACCATGGTATCTTCAAAAACGCAATTAATGTCATCTTAGATCGGAGCTACCCTAGGCGAGCAACAGCGCGAGGGGGTGGGGGAACAGGTACTCGCTTAACTTACCTATTTACTAGCTTTAGCTATTTAGAGGCGAGAGCCTTTCCTATTGAATTATATTATTATTATTATTAACTGAAACTTCAAGATTGCGGCTATTTTTCCAAATTGTGCGCCAATACTGTAGGGTAGTCACCCTAGGACCTAGTGTGGGGTCCAGAAAGATGTCCCTAGCGTAGCGTACGCTACTGTAGTCTAACCGAGAGATGTGAACAAAAACTTGTCGGCTAGCCTACTGTTGTATTATTATATAGCCCACAGTGATCAGAGAAAAGTCGGAATACGTACTAAGCGAGATACTGCTAGCTGCTCCACTCTTCCTCCGCAACTGATCGATCTATTCTTACACCCCAAGCTCTGAATTTACAAGATATTCCAATGCGTCATGTCGGCATTTCTGCGATGATTGCTTCTAAACAAGATTAAAACTTGTCGGTTTCTACGTCGCATTGATCTCCACAGTGAGTGACGGGTTCCAAATCCAATGTTGAAGATCCGGTAAAACGGTGTGTGTTATTTTGTGAAGTTAATCATTAGCTTCAGAATTCTTATGCTTTGAAAATGGGTTGCATTTCATACCTCACATAGATAAAATGGTTTGCTTTATCAGTAGTTGCGTTTTTGCAGATATCATGGGCATTTCTGTGATGATTTGCTTCTAAACACGATTAAAACTTGTCGGTTTCCACGTCGCATTGATCTCCACAGTGAGTGACGCGTACAAAACCCAATATTGAAGATACGGTAAAACGGTGTGTGTTTTCTTGTGAAGTTGATCAATAGTTGCGTTTTGCAGATACCATGGTATTTGATACCACGGCAAGTGCATCAGTATTTGTTCGTTTTTGTGGTTACCGTGCTATCCGATACTAAGGTTGCTTTGCAAAAACTTAATTGCAAGTCATCCCAAAAGAAATACTAATATCCACTCATATCACAAGTACCAAAAATTTCCCCATCAGTCCAACGAGAACTCAGGCTCATGTGCTAGTGACGATGAAAGTGATGAATTTTGAGATAGCCTACCACGACAGTTACCACGGTCGAGCCCGTTGCTTCTGAATATCAGTTAGCACGGTGACCGGCCAGATACCACGGTAAATGCAAAAACGCCATTTGACCGTCGTATCAGATACCATGGTACCTGCGAAAACGACTTCAGATCGTGGTATCAGATAAGCAGCTAATGATATACTACATTTTAGAATATAGGGAAAGAAATAGTATCCAGTGAGATATGCCCTTTAAAGTAGAGCTGAACCTAAACTGTTCTACAATCTCTCAGTGACACTCGCCATCCTCTGCATGCCTTATCATCCATGACCAGGCGTTCTCTTGCCAAACCATGCGTCACTACGTTCAACTGATGATAGAATTATTAGTAAAATCTGAACGCAATAATGTCACACAAGATAAAAACAGAACACATTGGCGGGATTCTGCCTCGTTCTCTTAGTGAAAGCTGAACGCCTCAGTTACGCGCATCCTCGGACCGGCTGAGGACATTGGAACAGGAGAACCCATGCAGACTACATGTAACATAAGGTAAAAGCGTAGGCCGTATGTGGATTTTCTTTTGAAAGACCGATAGGATGCATTTGTTTTGATCCACAGTCACCAGTCTTGGCCTTTTTGGGTGTGTTCAATCCTACCAATAGTCACTAAAAGCTATCAATAGTTCGAAACTATATGAAAGGATACACAGATTATAAAAATTATGTATAAGTAATTACCAGAGGCGTTACTTGCCAAAATTTTTGGGGGAGGTTGCAAGGTATTTACCGACTGCCCGATGAAAAATTTATCTCAAAATAGTAGTACGAAGTTGTACGAAAAAGTAGCATGCGGTACTAACTGATGCTACTACATACTTCTCCTTCAAGGCTACCGTGTTACTGCATACTATTGCATGCTACTATTAGCAAGACTGAATGCTACTATGGCAAGACAGGATGCTACTGAATACTACTACTTAAGACTGGACCAGTCTGAGGCACATTAAATGATAGTATTCTTTGCTATTACATAGTATTACATGCAACTTTTTCGCACCATACAACTACGCAGGCTACAAATTTTTCATCGGGTGGCTGGTCACTTCGTGCCGTCTCTCTTATTTTATACCGACCGGCCGACAACACTGGGTGGGAGGGGGGGGGGCTACCCTATACGTAACGCCCCTGGTAACTATCGGTAGGAAGTAGGAACACACCCTAAGTAACACGATTGCCACAGAAAACTTACCTGTAGTCAATGACAATGGTTTGTTTAGGTATCTGACTGAAAAGACTGCTGACACGAAACAGACCATTTTCTGTTTCCTTCAATAATTCTCTTGTCAACCAATCACGGCTGAACTCCACTTCAACTGTACGACCACATCTAGGGTCCTTCGCAAATGATATGATGGGCCCATCAGCTTGCAACTTTTTAAACTGGTCATCTCTAATACTTTGTTGATTCCTGTCACCGGAATGCAACAAATTCCATGCGTATTTGAGCTGACTTGACTTTCGATCCTGCTTCAGAGACAAATCAAGTGGGGAAACTCTAAGGTCTGGGGCATATGCAGAAACCTGAAAATATATCCGATGGAAACAAAGCTGATAAGCTATTTGGAAAAGGCTGATTAAGCACGGAATGATATAACAAGCTCAGACACCATCTGCATCTTTTTTCTTATACACACTTACTCCATGTTATTGTTTAAAAAGAAATTAAAAGATTATTTTCTGGGGCATAAATGTTGAATTTTATCATGGGTGGTAGGGTGGTTGGGGGAGGAAGGGTGGGCTAGGGAGGTAAGGGTGGGCAGGGGGGGTTGGGAGGGAAGAATGGGGGTGGAGGGGGAGTTGAGTATTGATGAGTGAGAGAGATTGGATTTCTTTCTTCTTCTTTTTTTTATTTATATAGGTAAGTAGTTATGTGGACTTTCGCGCGAATGCAAACCCTCATAGGTTTTTTCTCCAGCGCGAAAGTGTTTTTTTTTTTTACTCATTTATGTGTGAATGTTGAAAAATAAAACTTGAACTGGAACTTGTTTATTAGCCTACAAAGTCAGGAGTTTCATCACAGATAACACAAGGATGCGCAGTTTTAACAGACAACATTTGGGATGTAATCTGTAGTGATTTTGAAAATTGCAATGCACTAAATCTTATGCATAATAAGAACGTAGTGTATTCAATGTTATGCATAACAAGTATTGCCAGGAAGAGCCGAAAAACTGCATACTTTTTCAGTGTTTTTCTGCTCTTCCTGGTAATCCTTGTCACGCATAACATTTTCAAAATCACAATAGATTACATCCCAAGTGTTGTCTGTTTAAAATGCGCATCCTTGAAAGGTCCTCTTTCTTGTGATAAAGATTTTTAATTCCATTTATCCCCTCCACATCAATAGTTGTGGGGCTTTGCAGTGGGTCAATCATTCAACAGTCAGATATTAAGACAGACTGGTGTATCACTCTCTGTAACAAATATAAGTCACACCAAAAATAAGCCAGTTCAAAATCATAAAAATCCAAGTTAAACCACAAGAGCAATACTCTTGATGACTAACTCTTCTTGCCGATGCGAAATCGCCCTCTACCTAGCGGTCAGTCATTCAACAGCCAGATATTAAGACAGACTGGTGTATCACTCTCTGTAACAAATATAAGTCACACCAAAAATAAGCCAGTTCAAAATCATAAAAATCCAAGTTAAACCACAAGAGCAATACTCTTGATGACTAACTCTTCTTGCCAATGCAAAATCACCCTCTACCTAGCGGAAGAGCCGGAAGCGGTATCACAGCTGCTCCCAAACATCGCCGTGATTGGTTAACACAGGATTGAGTTGTTGAGTTTGAGTCGTTAGCGCTAGTTTTCTCGTTCTTCCCGATGATCACTTTCGTGTTTTGGACTTGGACTTTAGAGTATTGGAAATATGTTATATTGATCAGGAACCTACCAAAATCCTGCTCAGGGAACCTACCGAAATTATGCTAAGGAAATCTGCCGAAATCTTGCTCGAGGAATCTACCGGAACTTGACTCAGGGAATCTATCGTAACTTCTCGTGTAATTTACTGGAGGCTGGATCAGGGGATCTAGCGGAATTTTGCTGCTTACCGGGTAAGTACAGAATCATAACTTACCGGGATGACCCCGAAACACAGCTTACCAGAGCAATTCGTGAAGACAGACATACACAGCGTACCGGAACGTTCACCGGGTGATTCCGCAAATCTCCTAAATTTCTGTATCTACCAAACTAAAATTTGGCTCAGGGAATCTATCGGTCTTCGGCTTATCTTGCTTTCAAGAATTAGGTAACCTACTGAGGTTTACATCACTTCCAACTACAAATACTGTTCCAGAAATAATACTACAGTAAGGTCAATTCCAGTTTCGACAGCTTTCTCGGGTCTCGGCCCTTCCCGGTGATAAGGTTGAACCGAGAGGAGTTCAAAATCGAAATAGGCTAGCCTTGTTCCGCCATGATCTAGAAAGTCGCCAGGAGAGCGTCGAAACAAACAAAAAGTTTGAAGATATATTCGAAGTCTTTGGTGAATTGGTCGGTGACTTACCACTAGTATGCGTAAGTATATAGTATAAGTAAGCGTAGCTGGCTTAGCTGGCTAAGACAATCACTGTTACCTCAGCAAAAGGGGAAAGAATTTTTAGCAAGATGAAGTTGGTTAAGACCACATTGCGTTCAACAAGCTTGGCTGACCAGCGTCTTGAAAGTCCGTTATTAATCGCATGCAAAACCGACCTAAGTTGATGAATGTGAAATTGGATGTGTTGTGGACAACCTGAAAACGCTTAAAACGCGATAAATAAATGTGTAGGGTGGTCTGAAGGTCGAGGACTTTTTAGTTTTAAGTGACAATCTGAAAGTTTAACTGAACAGGACTGGGATCCGACAGTCTAGTAACATATCCCTTGTTCACTTAATGTTCCTGAAAACCCGATACAGATGCGTTACTTCGTTTGTCCGTTATCCAGGGATAATCGATTTCATAGAATTATCTTATGCTTCAGATTTGTAGTACCTCTATGTGCTTGTCCTTCTACGCTTGAAATATTTACCAACTAGAAATGTAAGAGCCAGGCTTCACCTTCCAGATTACCAGACGTTCGGAGCTTCCTCATGCTCAAGCCAACTCCTTCCAGATGTTGATGGCAGCCAATTTTGCTATTCCTCAACATTTTCTGGATGTCCCATTCGCATTTCAAATATCTCTTGCATCCCAGTCACAACTCTCAATCACTTTCCCTTTTCTTCCTACATTTGCATATTTGTTCTGTCTGGAATAGATTGCCTCTATGATCCCTTCCAGACATCCGGAATCTGGGGTGTCCAACACCCCGGACTTCCAGACGTTTTTGGCCTGGCTTCACCTTCCAGATCCGTCTCGACGAAAACGACTTGCTGGTAACCGGAAGAAAAATCTGGAAGGTGAAGCCTGGCTTTAAGCTGTTGCCAAAAATTTTTTTTATCAGATTCATCGCAAGAAATATCCTAAAATCAATTTCTAATTTTCTACAGGCGTAATTTCTCCGATGTAGCATCTTTAGCCCTGGAAATGCAGGTCTTCGTTTAAATTAAAATTCTCTGCGTCTGGATGAATTTTGGTTTGTCGTGCAAGCAGCGCATCCTTTGAATGTTATTACTAAAGCCCTGGGTTGAAAAATACAAAATCCCTAAGATGAGTCAAGATATTTCAGTGTAGGTCTATTCAAATTTCAGATGTAAAAATAATCTGACATTTCAGTTAGACTTTGAGCCTATTTTTGTTTACTTTCGTTTGTAACATATAATCAAAGTCAGAACACAACAGTATTCTAGAGTTTCTGCAGAGATGGTCACTGCGGAGAATTTCCAGTAAAACCTAAAAAATTCTGGTAAAATTCTTAAGCCCCCCCCCCCCCCCCCCCCCTATCAGGAAGGTGTCGGGACGCCTCCAGCCAACTTGCATGTCTTGTAGAAAGTCTCTCAGGTTCTCTTGTAAACTTTAGAATACGGTACCCGGATTTTTTTTTAAGCTTGACTGCTATCTTGTTTTTCATGCTGACATGGATCAAAACTTTTCTAGCAGAAGTATTCGCCTTTAGGCACTTCTCCAAACTTTTTACTGCCAACGTTTTAATTTTCTTCTGAAAAACAGTCAAATCTGAATGATAAATTCACGACAGAAGTCAACTGCCGAATTTTCACAGACTACCAGGGATCAGAATTTGGCATATCTTTGTTTTGCTTTTTGAAAGAAAGAGTAAATAAGAACGATAAATTAAGAACTTCCAATCTGCCAAGAACATACTGTTCAGCTTTTAGCTTTCTTTTGACATATCAAACATCAATGTGGGCGAACTTACTTTTTGGGTTTCACTTGGTTCTGGTTCATCAATTTAACCATAAATATACGATAACAGCCTTTACTTTTCCGGTATTCATTTCCCACACTGCTAGAGTACTAGGCTCAGACTAGGCTGTGCTGGTCAATTATAGTAGAGGCAGGGCGGATCGAAGGGGGGGGGGGGGCACCAGGGGGTGGCTCACCCCCATGGTTGACAGAATCGTACTCTCAGTCGTATTTTTTTAGCTTGTCTATATGACTGTCATATGTTTGAGCTTACCACAATAACTTGCCTTCGTCAAATTGTTCGAGTACATCTAAAGCTTCTATATCTCTTGGATAGTTCATCGTCAAATCAACAGACTCTCTACGGTGGCTCGGCATAACATTCAAATCTTCATTGTCAAAATTTTGCTCTTCGGTTGTTCAAGAAGTTTATAAGTCGATCCGTAGCGCCTATGGGCGCATCGTCCCCAACCGGGGGCGCTATAATCGTAAAGCTTTGGGAAATTTGTACAGCACCTTCTGCGCTCCTTCTATACTATTTCGTTCTGGCATCACTCATGTTCTACGAAAGAAGGAGATTAAGAAGATGAGATCATGTTATTTTAAATATGTAAAGTACCTGCTCCACTTGTCGAAATTATGTCATAACCATACATTGACGGAGAAATTCAAAATTCAAGACACAAGTGTTACCCTTTTGGATGTTTCGTCATCACTTTCAAAACTCATGGACAACAAGGCCCAACCAGCACACAATGTCGTCCACTGCTTCCTGACCGAAGATTAAAAATTAAGTGTCTTTTTCTGTGTGTATATAAGTGTTTTGTTTATTTTCTTTATTTTCGTCATTTACTCCGCCGTTTCAAAATGGCGGCTCATAAATAAATTACTTACTTACTTACTTACTTACATAAAGGCAGTTACCAAACTCAAATTTCGCCTGCAAATGAAATTTTCTACTCACGATAAGTCACATGGCTACGAAGAGTTGTATCTTTCGAGCTTGTCAAATTCACAGTTGTGCGTTCTGGGTTTATCAGAACGACAGTCGTATGTTTGGTCGTGCCAGAATGAGACGGTGAATTTTGCCTGCAAATAACCCGTTTCTTGTCGTGTTTAAGAAGCGATTTTCTAGTCACATTTTAGAGACAGTCGTAAGTTTTGAGATTGTTAGAACGATAGTTGTATGTTTCGATCTTGTCAGAGTGACATAAACTCAGTTACCAAATTGTGATTCTCATTTCATTCGAACATAACTGGTTTTGTACCAAAACCTCTGTATTTTAGCAGAATATGTGCTGATTTTCAAAGTTTTTGCCTGCGCAGCAAAGTTTCATTACCAGCCATCTGGCTTTGTGCAAAAGATCTTTTTAGTTTAGCATAAAACAGTTTAAACACGGTGCTCAAACGTCTAGCACCATGGCTGAGTGCTAGAGCACTGAACCTTGAAATTCATGCATGGTGCATGGATTTCAGCATACAGTGCACACACGAAAAAGCACAATTTCTATCGGTATTTAGTGTGTAACGATAGAAATTGCGCTTTTTTTGTGTGCACTGTATGCTGCTGTACTCAGGCATGGTGCTAGACGTTTGAGCACCATGACTGAAACAGGGCTAGTGTACTAGACTGTGTCTTGCGGAGTAAGATAAGAAGCACTGATGGGCCTGATGATTGAACTATTTGTGTTGCTGTAAATTCAAAACAAATCTACTTTGTATCTTTTTTATTCTGGGTGGCCAATACGTTTTTCGGAAAGAGCCGCGTGGATACACTGCCACGTACCAACTTACGGCAAAATATCCCACTCCGTTTGTGAGTTGTCTGTGCCACAGACAGATCTGGGATATCATAGGCAGCCGTTCTTTTACCTTACCTAAAAATTTCACTTTCGGTGTCTTTCATAGTAGCCTATTTGCTATCTCGTGGAAGGGCGCCTCATTTAGCTGAGGTTTTAGGGCTAAGATTGGATCGACCTTAAATGTTGGGATTAGTAGGCTAGGTACTAGAAGCAGTTAAGCTTTGCCAGAAAAAGGCGGATTTAGAAAATTTCGCCTGCAAAAATTATATTTAGCCTATTTTCTATGTAGTTAAAGCGTGCATCATTTTAATGGGGTTTGAAGCTTGAGATTTTGGGATCTGCGTAAAAGCTAGAATTGGCATGGGAAGTAGTTAAACTTTGCCAGTAAAAAGTAGGTTTTATAAAATTTCGTATGCGGCGCTCAATTTAACTTTGTCTCAAGTACGTACCTTAGAAGCTGCTGCTCGGGATCTGAGCCACATTAAAAGCAGAATTTGTGTGGGAAATAATTGAATTTTGCCAGAAAAAAAGGCGGATTGATAAATTTTGGCTGCAGGCACATTCAAAGTGACCTACCGTACCCTAATATATTTTTGACGATATATTGATATATTTCAGCCTTTCTTGGCAAGGGTCCTCTTCAGGCTCAAGCTGGAAAATGAACTTCATGAAGGGCTCAAATATTGCTCTAATAAAATCTAGCTGATTTATCCATTTTGCACCATCAAATGTGATTCGCATTCAGCTTGGGCTGAAGGAATATCTACTACCCTATTATCTATTTAGTTGAAGAATGAGTCATTTAGGTGGGGTTTTAAACTTAAGATTTTGGGATCTAAGCCACATTAAAAACTAGAATTTGAATGGGAAGTAGGTCAATTCCAGTCTAGTACACTAGCCCTTTTTCAGTCATGGTGCTCAAACGTCTAGCACCATGCCTGAGTGCTAGAGCACTGCACATTGAACTTCATGCAGGGTGTATAGATTTCAGTATACAGTGCACACACAGAAAAGTACAATTTTTATCCGTATTTAGTGTGTAACCACAGAAACTGTGCTTTTCATGTGTGCACTGTATGCTGAAATCCATGCACCTTGCATGGATTTCAAGATACAGTGCTCGAATGTCTAGCACTCAGGCATGGTGCTAGACATTTGAGCACCATGACTGAAAAAGGGCTAGTGTACTAGACTGGTCAATTCTGCTCTGATTAAAAAAAAAATTCACCTGTGGCGCTCAGTTTATTTTTTCTTAAGCACACAAGTCAAAAGATGCTACGATACCCACAATCCTTGAATTTGTCTAGTGCAATTTGATATGTAGGAGGTGCTGTAATTCCTATTATTTCTTTATTTAGTATTTTATTCCTGTACTGGCCTTTTGCGTAATCTTTTAAAAATGTAAGTTAATATTTCTTGAACCTGGGGTGCTGCATTTTTTGTCTTTCGTTTCTAATCTGTATAATTACCGGCATATAGCCGGTATCAGTCAGTCGTAAGTTTTGAGGTCATCACCCCCCATGCGCAAGCACTTTGAACCAGCTTTGAACCGCCCCTGAGTAGAGGTATGCTTATTTGAATGTTTGATGACTTTGAACTTTGCCATTTCCATGCACTTGTTGTGACTAAAGCCAGGGGAGTCACGACTGGGGGGGGGGGATGCCCCCCCCCCAATGCTGTCAGCCAGTCATTCATAAAAATACACTGTCAGAAGTTTCATAACAGATTGCGCATAACACTTTCAAGAATAACACCTTTTCACTTAGAAAAAAAGTATTATGACCAATTAAGTTTAGGTATACTATTTCATGCCCAGATCTCCAACAACACCTTCAATAGGTAAAAATACTACACTGTCAGAAGTTACATAAGAACAACAGCAGGATGTGCGGTTTCAACAGATAACACTTTGGGATATGATATGTTATGTTTCTTTCATTCCCGTTAGTATTTTTACCAATTGAAGGTGTTTTTGGAGATCTAGGCACGAAATAGTGTAAACTTAATTGGTCATAACACTTTATTTCTAAGTGAAAAGGTGTTATTCTTGAAAGTGTTATGTGCAATCTGTTATGAAACTTCTAACAGTGCAGTTGATTTTTTTTTCATGTATGATTTTTCGTCAAAATAGTGGGTTTTTCTGAAAATCAGCGAATTTTTCTGAAAATCAGCCGATTTTTTTAAAATGTAATTTTTGTTGTTGAAAACAGTCATTTTTTTGCAGAAAAAGTAGGTGAAAATAATCAGCCAGTTGGTAATGCCTCGTCCCCCCCCCCCAAACATTTTGGCTAGTAACGCCTCTGACTAAAGCAGACTCTGAGCAGACTAAAGTTAACTACCAGTTCGCCAAAGTAGTTAATTAAGGGCTTCTGAAAACACCTGAATAGGTATTTTAGATCTTCATTCTACCAATTAGCCCAAAATTGCACTGTTCACATTTAAGTAACTGTACTTACTTGCAAAGGCCAAGATCACCATCCCCAAACTAAAAGATACTTCAAAAAGTTACAAAGTCAATAAATTCTGGATATCTCCTTTAAGGAAACTTAACAGGTTCTTCAGCGTGAAGTATCAGGTTTTTCAATATGAAAATGCGTGACTTACGGTTTTTAAGACTTTCGCCCTTGCTGCCGAACTCATTATTGCTCAGCGCTATCTAGCGTCGCAAAACACGCCTGGATGTTATATTGGTCCAGATGGCTCTGCTCTTGTTTCTGACAACAGGAAAACTTGAGAATCGCGGGCTCTCGAAAAACAGGAAAAAACTGAATCCAACTTAAACTTCTATATTCTTGTGTTTCCCTCTCTAGGAGTCGAAGATCGAAGTGACGAGTGGCCACGACCAACAACCAAGAAGAGAAATGCGAACAAAAGCTTCGACTTCACCCAAGTTCTGCTCACGTGGGTGGTCCCTAGTGGTCCCTAGTAGTGTTGTCCGAAATATTATTATTCAAGTAGTTTATATCCCCTATTAAAGAAATAAAAGAAAATTTTTCTATTATTTTAGAAGCAAAGGGTAAGAGCTTACTTGTTTGATTTGACAATTCCGTGCATTTTGTTTTACCAGAATTTTGGGAATAAATGAACTGAACCGAATTGAGAAAAAAAAAGCCGAACCATTGGCGATAGTGAGCGAAAGAATTGATACGTCTTTTTTAAGCCCGTATGGTCTCCATAGACTATCTTAACTGCTGGATAGGAATCTGTAATGGTCCACCTGCTGCTTTGAAATCCGTATGACTCCCTATCAACTGCCGGTTACGAAGCGGTAGTAGGTCGAAACGGTCTATCATCTTGCATGTCGTTACAGATGTCACCCTTCCGCATGTTTCTGTAATTATTATTTACTGTTTAATCCTGTGGCGAGTGGAATATACCTATAGATGTTCCTTCAGCCCAAGCTGACTGCGGATCATATTTGACGGTGCAAAACGGATAAGTCAGCTACATTTTATTAGAGCTATATATATATATCACCGAAGTACGGAACTACAAATCGCCCATACATGCCACCGACAAGTACCCATCTTAGCTGGAAAGAAGAAGAAGTGACAGATGACTCCTAAACCAAAATGCAGAAGAATCTCTACCCTTTCAACGACCAAATCAAACAGCAAAAACAGCAGCCATGCCCAGAACGAAATCACAGGACCAGCTTTAACTCCAACCAATTTTCAAAGAAGAAGTTAACAGAATCGGATATTTAAGGAAGAATCTCTAATTGTTTTTCACAAGTTCATTTTCCAGCTTGAGCGGCTTGGGCCTGAAGAGGACCCTTTCCAACAAGGGCCGAAATATAGCTCTAATAAAATGTAGCTGACTTATCCGGAATATACCTGTTACGCGGCCAACTTCACAGCAATGGCGCTTGGTAAATGGTGCCTACCTAAGTTCTACTGGTCTAGTATGGATCCTATATACGAATTCAAGTGCTGGTAAAACCCTCAATTCTCCTATATTCGGCAACAAATAGGAGATAAACATTTCTTTCATTTCTTCGCCTTCTGTGACTTGTCTAACTTGTCCCTTTCCATCTTGACAGCTGACCACTCCTCTTCCTTGTTGCTTCGGAAAAAGACTAGACTCGTTGAATCCCTCTTATATACTGCCTAAAATAAATTTGCATTAATTTACCGAGTGGCGAATGAAATACAGCCTAATAAAGATCTCAGGAAGGTTCTGGTTACTGTCTGTGGCAGCACAAGTCCTTAGTAATTTCTTTTTGCTGCAATGGGATATTAGTAATGTTATTTTATTTTATTTTCAATGTTTTGGTTAAAAATAAAAAACCTACCTACCTACCTGTTGACCAAAAAGGACGCATTTTCGCTCAACCCTCGCCTTTCTTTCCCCGTTTGTCTTCTTAGTCATATTTAAAGGCCATAGGCTTAAGCCTTTATAATATCTCACCGGGTATTATTTATTTATTTATCACCCGTCATTTCAGAAAGAAAAAGGACGGAGTACAAAAACGAAAAGAAAAGCAAAACCAAAGAAAACATAACACTTTCATAGGAAAAAAATCAACAAATACAACTGCATTTATTGTCTGGCATCGCCCCAATTTTCGGATCCCAAGACGTTAGCGACGGATATCTGTGACTTCATGGAGTTTGTCCGTCTATTCGCCCGTCTATGTTTATGTTAGCACCATAACTCTCAAAGGGATTGGGACATTTTGTCCAAACTTGGTGTCAGAATCTTCCTAGTCAAAGTACAGGTCAAGTTCGTGGACGGGCCCCGTAGCCGTGCATTCATGGGTGGGAGAGGGGGTCTCAAATAGGGAGCGACACAAATATTTCTTAGAAGCTAATGAGATAGACGATTAGAGGTAAGGAGAGATGCTGAACGCAATTATTCTGAACCATCTTTCCTGGACAACTTGTTAATGTAAAAGTTTTTTCTGAATATCGGACAGGCAGGACTAAACTATTGTTAGAAAAAATTCCTGTGTTCGTCGGATTCTGGACGGACTTCTTGTCCGGCACGAAACAAACTTCGGATGTGGATCCAGCATATAGTTACAGGTTTGTTACAGGTTACAGGTTTGTAATCTTAAATTACAGGTTTGTTTCCTTCCCCGAAGTTGAACCAGAGGATTGACAGCCTGACGAGGACCCTTGCCAAAAAGGGCCGAAATATCGCTGATGAAGAATCGTAGCTGACGTACCCGTTGTAAACATTGTTTGAATAAATACAACTATGTCATTAATTTTTACAAATGCTTTCGCCCCTCAATTTAAAACCCCTCTCCCACGCAAATATTTAAAACCCCTCTCCCACACAAATATATGCCCCATCTACGAATTTGACCTGTTCTTTTACCCAAAGAAGCGTCAAGTTTGAACAAAACATCTCAAACCCTTCGATATTTATCCCGCTAACATACAGACAGACAGACAGACGGACGTGAAGTAACAGATATCCCGTTCCTGATCTACCGTGATTCTTTACCCCTACTTCGACACTCGAAGCGATTTTGCACAAAATTTTATCAAATCTCTAATACAGACTTTAGATTCAAACTGTATTCTTACCCCTATATAAAATCTCAAATCGACTTCAGAAAAACTTTACTCTTGACAATTTTCTGGTTTTGTCCGGATTCCGGGAGAGATACTTGTCGGGAAAGAAAAATAAGGTCACAAACGAATTCCGCCTGTCTCATTACACCTACATCTCCTCTTTATCTCGTCTCATATCTCATACCAAGTTATCCCATTCACAGGGGCGCCACATATGGGGGGGGGGAGACGCCCGGTGGTTTGGTTCTGATTCGCTGACGAAATGAGGGTTTTCGCGAGATCTCGGAATCAAATTTCCGACGAGCGAAGCGCATCGCGAAAACTGTGGGAAAGCGATTTCTGGAACAACTTTCCACTTTCCCGCTGGACTGATCGCGAAAACACATGAAAAGCTGATATCGCCGAGAAAATGTTGAAATACAAACTTTTTCGAATAGATATGGTTACTTAACGGTTCTTCGATTCTCATATCTTCCATAGAAGTCACCTTAACTACGATTGCCATTATTTGTATTTATTAGTCACATTTGCACTGTTGCAACAGACTTGCCATATTGAGTTGTTGTAGTCTCGGTTGTAGTGGTTCCGCCAAGTGGCTACTAAATTCGCTTCTTATCGGGCTACTGGTCACGATCTGTTCCTTGTTTATTTAGTCCCCTCCCCTCCACACCTTGGAAATTCCCGCCGAAACATTCAACTTTCCGCGGAGCTTTCCACTAACCTTGTGGAATCACTTTCCGGGAAAGTTGCTTCGGTTTCCAAAGCGCGAAAACCGGGTTGGAAAGTTCGGGAACTTTCCGAAGTAGCGCGAAAACCACTGGAAAGTGATTCCGACTTTGCTTCCAGCTCGCGAAAACCCTCTTGAAATCGAAAATTCACCGGACTTGTGTTTAGTCGATATCTTTTAACAGACTTGCCATATTGAGTTGTTGTAGTCTCGGTTGTAGTGGTTCCGCCAAGTGGCTACTAAATTCGCTTCTTATCGGCTACTGGTCCCGATCTGTTCCTTGTTTATTTAGTCCCCTCCCCCCCCCCCCGACTGTTGCCAAACTAGGTTATCCGATAGTTTCGTCAATCACAAAATTCGGTAGTACGAAAAGATTATTTGGCTAACCCGGTACTGAATTTGGTAATTTAAGTGGCATTTATTTAGCTCTCGTTCTTATTAAGCAATGGGTAGCTGTAGCTGGTTCCCATTCAGTATTACTGTACCTCAGCGCGTTCCAACCGGAACATATTTTTCTCCCGTCAACTTGGGTCACCCGAGCAGTCAACCTGCGTTTTAATGGCCGGTGCCAAATTCGGTACGCTAGTCGGCTAATCCACTTGACGAAAAATCGCTCGGTTAATCGGCTGAGGTTTAGTGGACTCCCTTGTTTCTTGCAAAAGTTGCAAATGGTGGTCCGGAAAATCCATACTTCCGCGGCTTTAATAGCTTATTTCGACCCTTGGCCGTGAACAACTAGTGTTGGGCGATCTTTGGATTTTTCGATATATCGATATTTTCACTTTCGATATTCGATAATCGATATCGATATTTCTTTACCATGTTTCGTTATAGGAGACGTCTCGTTTCGCCAAAATTTAAGAAGAAAATTGTCGTTAAATAGCATATTGCATCATCTCAAACTCCGAATAAATAAGAACTGAATTATTGAAAACATACTGCTCCAGTTTCGGATATATAAATGTAGGTTATACTGGATTCTTTACGACAACTATGAACGAACAAATAACTTTTTCGATACCGACATTTACGTTTCGATATTCTACATTGATATTTGGTCCGATGTATAGGTATAGAATATCGCCCAGCACTATGAACAACTGTGAAGCCCCTACGTTCCCGGAGCAAGTTAAAATAATTAATTCTCTTACCCGTTGCTTATCCAGTTTCTGGAACTCATAGTCAAGGACTTCCAGTTCTTTGGCCTTAAAAAAAAACAGCTGATTAATGCTTTCTAGTACTGTACAACACGAACAAATTTCGAAATCTTAAAATGTTACTAAAGTTCGCCAGAATATTTAGCAACTCGAATGCCTGTGTTTTCAGTGTGGTCAAAAACTCTACTTGGTAGAGCTAAGCTTAAAGATTCTTCGTACACATAATACACCAAATATTGATTCTGGAAGGGTTGGGAATGAACATCATATCGCATACACAGATGTTTCAGACACTGCGGCAGATTCACTGTTTCGTCGATCCAAACTAGAAGGAGTAACGCAACCTGACTCTTTTTACTCTTTAGTAACAGTATCCTACAGAGAACGCAACTAAAGCCCACATGGAAGCGAGGATTCTTCCTTGTGCTACTTTTTCTTACTTTCACTGTACGCATTTTAGTACATAATATCTCCAGAAAATAAGTTAAGAATTGTGTAGAAGTTATTCTACTAACAAAGCTTTGAGATTTTTGGTCAACTCCACTCATTAAAATAACGGGAATATCTCCTAGTTTGCCAACTCCAGGCCAACTCTAAGCGTGCCTTCGTTCACAGCTTTTACTTTTGTAATTAAAGTAAAACTTGAAAAGAACAAACACGACTGATACATGAAAAAATAAAAATAGTTGTAGTTTTGGTTGATGCTGAAGACATGCATAATTCTTTAAACTTCAAGACAGGATCGAACCTGCCATGATTCTTAAAAATGCGGCTGAACACATGGACGCGACACATTCTATCCATCTATGGGAAGAAATAGGAACCGGATGTTTCCGGATGATAATAGTAGTGATGAATGTTTACTCGTTTCTCCTTTTGCTTGTGTCTCATGCGTAGAACGCCGAGGACGCGGCCATTCTGATTTTCCCACGCCTTGGTGTCTTTACCGGCATTCTCTTTTTAGTTGGGAAACATGGGTGAAACATCAAAATTAAGTGCTAAAAGCAGTTCAGAGTCCATTAGATATAGCATGCAATATGACTGCGGCAACGTTTTAGGGAAAGGTGGCTTTGGTACAGTCTACAGTGGAAGAAGGATTCAGGATGGATTACCTGTCGCCCTGAAGCACCTTCAGAGGAAGCAAGTTCATTCATGGTGTAAGGTAAGAAATATTTTAAATCCTAACTGGTCCTTTTTATCGTAGTTTTGTGAGACTCTAATTAAAACTAGCAGCTTTTGGCTAGCACCTGACTACAGGATACCTTCCTTATCGCGCCACCTCCATTAATGAAATATATGCATGCAATTCCCACCATTTCTTCCTAGCCTCTTCACTTAACAAATGTGTCAAATTGGGCCTTAATTGAAAGCTCCAGTTTTTATCTAAGCCTACGCTACAATGCAGTCTAGTACACTAGCCCTTTTTCAGTCACGGTGCTCAAATGTCTAGCACCATGCCTGAGCGCTAGACGTTTGAGCACTGTACCTTGAAATACGTGCATTGTGCATGGATTTCAGCATACAGTGCACACATGGAAAAGCACAATTTTTATTGTTACACACTAAATACCGGCCTGACAGGCCTTTCTATGTGTGCAATGTATGCTGAAACCATGCACCCTGCATGAATTTCAAGGTACAGGGCTCAAACGTCTAGCAATGCAGGCATGGTGCTCGATGTTTGAGCACCATGACTGAAAAAGGGCTAGTGTAATAGACTGCTATAATGTAATATTTGTTCCTTTTTTTGAGCAAAGTTGCAGCAAAACAAAATGCCTTCCTTGTTAACACTGGCTGACCACTGCCATTTTGTTTTAGAGGCAGCGCACATATCCAGTTTACTATGCACCTTTCGCTTATAGTACCAGATTACAGCGGCATTACCTATGTGGGGGGGAGGGGGATGCCCCCACAGTGTTGTCAGTCAGTCGATAAAAAATAAGCTGAGTCCCTGCAAAATGCCATGATTTTTCTAGAAAAAGTCATTTTTTTTTCTGGGAAGTCTTTAAAATTTGTCAGTTTTTCGTCAAAATAGTCGATTTTATATCTGAGAAATGGGTGATTTTTGTTAAGATCAGACTTTTTTTTCTCAAAATCAGTTGATTTTTCGTCAATAGTCGTCTTTCATCTAAAAGTTGTTTAAAAAAAAGATTTTTCTGCGAAAATAGTCAGTAAAAATGGCTAACATGGCGGTAAATATCTTGCCCCCCCCCCCCCCAAACATCTTAACTAGAAATGGCTCTGCCAGATTAACTCAAAACGCTTGAGCATGACTATTTTTTTGCCAGAATTTTTGTTGCCTGTATAGTAGTATACTGTAGCCTTTCGACACCCAACACTTTTTCAAGAAGAAATTGCAGTAAGTTGATGATATTTGCTGTCAGTTAATTTGGTGGACAGATGTATCTGATGTGCCACATGCAATCCTTTTAATTTAGTCTTTATCTTCACAAGTTTACTAGGGGTGGCGGGAGCTAGGGGCTACTGTAGCTTAGCTTGACACTACAGAGTAGGTAACATAGGCTAAGGTAAACATTGAAGTTTTGAACACATTGGAATTTGAATCAACATCAAATAGGACACCTTATTTTATTTTCACCTCCAAATGCTAGCTGTTGCAATATAAAATACAGGAGATACAGGATCCACCTCAAATTTATATAACCCTCGAACTTGGCTTAAAAATACTACAGTAAAACTGCTATGCAGTCCTAAATTTACCCTAGGGCATTCAGTTCCTTTCTTGACATCTTTCCTCTTAATCTTTTTAGCCCAAGTTCAAGGTTGTAAAAAACCGAGGTTGGATGAATGTAGAATACCCTAAAAAAGTTGTGATAACCCAAAACCTGATTCCGCTAGCTTTTGGCAATGCTTTAACCTTTTGGAGATAGAAAATTCTAATATAAGGTTTGCCAAATTTACTTTTTTGTCGCTTAGAACTAGTTCTGTAAAGCAATGAATTGCAGGAAAAAAAGGTCAATGTTTCTGTTTGTTGTCTTCAACAGAAACATTGATTCATTGAAGATGGCTAACTTATCAGTCACTTAAATAAATCACACTGGTTCTGAAATATTGGGTAATGACTTCTGTTTGAATATTTGTTTGAAAAATACTTCCTCAGACATAGTATTTTATCTGTGTTACACCACATAAACCTATTCGGACAACTGGATTGCATCTGTTCACCAGAGGCGTTACTAGCCAAAATGTTCGGGGGGGGGGCGAGGCATTTACCGACTGGCTGGTAATTTTTACCGACTTTTTCTGCAGGAAAAACAACTATTTTCAACAACAAAAATGACATTTTTGAAAAAAATCTACTGATTTCCAGAAAAATCCACGGATTTTCAGAAAAAACGAATATTTTGAAGAAAAATCAACCAGTTTTCAGAAAAAACGACCGTTTTCATGAAAAAATCAACTGTTTTGACGAAAAATCGCGGCGCTTCGCGCCGATTCGGTTATTTTTTACCGACTGGCCGACAGCATTGGGAGGGGGCGTCCCCCCCCCCCAGTCGTGACGCCCCTGCTGTTCACAATTAAAAGCATAATGAACAGGTATTTGACCATGGTGTTTTGACCATTGGTGAATGTCCGAGATGGTTATTCTATGTTCAAATACAAGAACAGAGGGGCACACCTTCCATGCCAGTAAGCCATCATTTTTGTAGAAAGAACAATGCTGGGAGAGGCGAAGAAAACATGCAACATTCTGCTCTTTCATCAAACCGAATTCACAAAGCAAAAAGTCTTGATTCCCCTGTTATTGGCAATGCTGTAAAATTTTGACAGAAAATTATAATCAAAGGATGGCCAAATTTTACTTTTTAATTATCTTGAAATGGTTTTGTAAAGCAAAAAATTGTTGGCACAGGCAAACATTTCTGTGGAAGAGGGCTAACATCTAAGCTGCTAAAATTAGCAAATGTCCCACTGATTTCCAAAATATTAACAGCGCTTTTGTTCAAATAAACATTCCTAAAATACTATATAGTTTGCATTCTCATGGTAAGAAGAATCCCTGGATAAGTGCAGAAAAATGCAACGTTCTGCTGTTTCCTTCAACCTAAAGTGCAAAATGAGAAAGGCAATTGCAAATGTCAAAGACAAAAAAGAACACAAATATCAGTCCTAATTTTAATGTTTTACTTTATCAGTGAACAGCTAAGTGTTTCTGCATTATTACCCAATTGCCTTACTGAAAACATTATTTGAATGCCAGAACTCCTAGAAGAAGAAATCAGTGGTATAGGGTTGGTGGTAGTTATAGGGGGGAGGGTTGCTCTTCCCTGGTATATTGACATCAACCAAAGACAATTTTATTAAAATGGTGGTAGAATATGTGAGTGGGAATTTAAATAGGAGATAGTTTATTTATGTGTAGTAGGATCATTATGTTTTCAGTGCATTAATATTCTTCTATGTCGTGTGTATAAAAATCTGTGTGTGATCCGTTAGAGGCTAAATAAACACTATTCTATTCTATTATCTAAACAAGCATTCATACTGGGGGATACTATCGATAAATTAAGAGTTTTTGACAGGTATAAGCAGTCTAAGAGCGTGTTCCATCCTACTTACCGTAGTTACTACGCATGACGTCACGAATTCTGGCTTTTTTCCGTAAAGGCTGGAACGATTTTTCTATTTTCCAGCAGGATCCACGGGCGAATCCGACCAATCACATTGCAGAGATGCGTAGTTACTACGCTTACCACGCTCCCGAGCATGGTAAGCAAATGGTAACTATAAGTTACGATTTCGAGAAGGTTGGAACGGTCAGCGTAGTAACTTTTCGTGAGGATGGAACGGAAATAGTAACTAATAGTTACTATTGGTACGAGGGTGGAACACGCTCTAAGTTGTCTGGTTGGGTTTATTTTTGTGAGTGACTGTTCAGTGTCAAGGGGCATTCAGATAAGCATACCTATACTGTAAATGGGAATTTTTTGTTCTTGGGACCTTCCTAAGTGGGGTAAGAATATGGTGTGGTCTCAGTTCATTTGGTGAACAGAGTGTAATTTGCCCTGGTCTTGCAAACTTTCTGTTCAGTAAGCTTGAATTTATTTATTTCCCTCAGAACTGAGGAGTACAAAATATAATGCATAAAACAGAACTATGCCTTAACCATCTGGTCCATTCAATGACATATAAAACCATAAAAAATAACGTGATTTCGACAACTAAAATACAATTGAAATTGAAAATCTTATTTTCCAGTTGAATGGAGGTGTCACTGTCCCTATGGAAGTAGCATTGTTGAGACGAGTTTCGCAGATCCCTGGCTGCATGAAACTTATAGACTACTTTGATCTTGGTGAAAATGTGGTAATTGTGACAGAGAGGATTGAAGATTCGCAGGATTTGTATGATTTTATCTCCAAAAGAGGTACTCTGACAGAATCCTTGGCTGCCAATATCATGAAGCAACTTTCTGACACTGTCATTGCAATCCACCAGGCTGGTGTTGTTCACCGTGACATAAAGGTAAGACGATGCTTTTTCGTTCTTCTTGTTACTTGTTCGCTTTTTGTTACCAGTTTGCTTAAAGAAAAAAATCACTAGCACATTTTTAAGTAATAGCCTATTTTTCAGCCTGGTTTTATGAATCATCCTGCTTGTTTAGAGTTTTTTAGCAGTGTAACCCGATCATTTTGGGTTGAGGGTGGTGCAAATTTTGGCTAATGTGTATATATATCCTGGTTGTGTGTTAAACGTATGAAACTCCCTATTCAGGTTAGTACAATTTTGATTGTTTCACTTATCAGAAGGATTTTAGAATGGTGGTTGTGTTTCTGGGATGTTTTGTGGGAACACCCACATGAAATTAACTAACAAAACCAAGAATTTTTGAAAGTTGCTGTGTAAAAGTACACGTTTTTCAGTTCTTGATTCTTGTAAACCAAATAAAAAAAGAGCGGAAACAATAGTTTTAGTATATTGTTGTGTAAAGTACATTCTGTTCATTCAAGTTTCACTTGAATTTAGTCTGGGATGACCGAAATCGAATTAATCTTGAAGAGGTAATTTTCCTCAGTTTCGCTATAGCGCTGTGCACGTAAGTTCTTCCCATTGTGATAGATAAAGGTAAGCGTCACAGATTCTTTTTTCCTCTCCGCCAGCACAATGTGGCAAAGAAAACTTTCTTTCAGAACTGGCCAGTTTGCTCATACCTTGGTGGAGCTGGGCTGGCAAGATAGAGGTCCTTCGTGATGCTACCTGGTGCCAAACCGTCAATGGTACAGTATTGCCATCACGGCTGATTACCAATATTGTTTTCTTAGCTATTCTTTTGGCTAGACGCATTTATTGGTCGGCATACCTCATTGTCCTCGTCGATGGGAGTACCGGCCGAATGCACTTTTCAGGTTGCGACATTCGATTGTTCTCGAGCTCTTGTCGAGCTTTCGCTGATGCAGTCATGTGACTTGAAAGGCGAATGCCCTTTCGCATGTCTGAGTTTTATCCTCGCTTCTGTGTTGGAGGGGCCTACAGTCAGAAGTTTCCTTACGGTCGCGAGGTTCGCAGCCTATTGGTTGCGGCAATGTTCGTTGCGACCTCTCAGCGATCCGCTGTACAATCTTGAAGAACAGATTTTTGTTCACTGGTCACTACTGCCACTAGTTGTTTAAATACGCCCCTCATAAAATTCCTCTCAGATTAGTTCTTTTTGGCCGTTAGGTGTGCTATGGTAAAGAAAACAATGACACGTTACTTCTTGGTGTACGATTATCCAGTTTTGTTTCCTGTAAAGCCTAGCCTTGTTTAAAACTGTTAAAAATGCCCCTTCCTCTATTTTTGCTTTACCCAACTCTGTTCTGTCAAGCGTTATCAAGTTTGTCATTTCTGGCTTCCGACTTCAGTGCTGAGTGCTGGCTGGGTTTTCCACGGGGCTAATACGCGACTCGGTATGAAGCGAAAGCCTAATCGCTTATTCACCCTTCATATAAGTTGTACCAAGATCTCACGTGTGATTGTCATTGTTGCTCTAGCGCGTCTGGCGGCAATTCGTCATCGGATTTTATGAGGGTCGTATTCGATCACAAAAGGGTTGTCTTCGGACAGCAAAGCCTCCCACGCAGAACCTCAAGTATTGGTCCACAGAGCTCGGTTTTTCCAACGATGAGAGCCTATTTAAGTAACAACGACTCGTGTAAATCAGAAAGCTTCTCTCCGAGTTGCGCAGTCCTGAATCTACCATCCTGAAGTTAGTTACGCGACGATCCTAAATATTCTGATACAAAGTCCTTTTAAGACTGATTGTTTGAAGCCATAAACCTGGAATTCTCTATCTTGAAGTCATTAGCACGCCGAATATCGCGACCGTCGCGTACATAAGCTATTCTCGTAACCAGATGTTGTTGATGTTTACATTTGGTCGTCTCGGCCTTAAGGCTTCCGGTCGCCAGATCTAAATGTAATGTTACTTGTCTCTTCAGTTAAGTAATGCGGGTTTGAGCAAGTATTGCGGTTTGGTTATTGTAATATATAGATAAAACAGAAGGGCTTTAAAATAGGTTTGAGGGCATTACAACAAATACCGACTTGAGATTTTGGCTTTTCAGTCAAACCATGTTCAAACAAGTGTTAAGCTCACTTTTCTCGTCGTCTACGGCTGAAGTTCTGAGAATAGGATGCGCATTAGGGCTACGTAGCCTAGCGTGGAGGGTCCAACCACTCCGATAGTTGCCATAGAGCTAATATCGTCGACCACAAGCTACTTGATTGAAAAGATGATTGTAGCTTTCAGCAGCTATTGTTATGTGGTCGTAACAGGTGGTGATCGATTCTGAGAGCCCTATAGTAATCCCTTCCCATCTCATGTAATAAAGGATACTAGCATTATGGTAAAGTCCCTCATTGACCAGATTCTTGTTAATCTCATTGTAGTCTGATTCCAGTTTTGGGCAAGGGTCTTCTCTTAACTTATTGATGTAAACACTGGGAAAGGAATTCTAGGATCATAAACAGTGGACGCGTTGTACGCGTTCAAGTAGCTAGGCTAGCCGTTCAGAATATTCAGTATTTTGGGGTTGATAACATTAGGCCGAGACGGAGTCGCTACAGTCCAAATTGTAATATTACGCGAGGGGTTGCCTACTCTGGATTTTAGTGTACAGCAAGTGCCCGGTGCCGGCAATGGTTGCCACGTGATATAACATTAAAAGCAGCATGTTTAGAAGTGGGAATCGCCTAATTTATGGCGGGCAACGCTGGTGCCGTGGAGTGGGTAACCCCTCAGCATCACGTTCATTAATGAATTTTTGCCTTCGATAAATTGCGGTGGGAGGCCTAACAATTATGGAAATCATTTTAGTTTACTATGTTTCTAGCTGGTAGACGGCAATACTGAAGAAAGGCTTCTCAAACGTACGAACTTCCGCGTCCCAAATTTTTCTGTTTCGTCTGAGATTGACGCAGTTTGTCTGCAATCATTTTTCTGTCCGAGTACGAAATATTGCTCATTCAGTAACCAGCGAAAGTAACGCCCGAGATTCCCCACAGCCGTGTTTACGCTAAACCAGTTCTTGGTAAAAGTTGGGCTCAAGGTGATTGAGGGTGGACAAGGCATGTGTAATCATGGATAACGCGCCTTTTTGGATTGTAAACAAAATTGTTGGCGGCTAGACGATAAGATTTTGCGGACAGTTTTCTTGATCCGAGTAAAGTTCAGTAGACGATAAACAGTCTTTATCTAAAGACCCGTCTGTTATTCGACCTGTCAAATCCAGTCTTTCAATTCATTATCTAGAATTTAGGAGGTAATAGGAGCAGTGGCGTATTTGTCCAGAGGTTTACACGTGGGTGGGATATTGTTCGGTATTGGTGATAATCCATACAGAAGAGCTCCGGTACTGTAATAGTGCGGACGCACGATCATGACTGGGGGCTCCCGGACTCGAATTCCTGCCCGGGTTTTCGGCACCATCATCACTTCCGCATGGAAAAGTTGAAATTTGTTCAACTTGATGATGAAAGTGCAGGAACTTCTGATCGTGTGTACGCACTATTACAGGAGCTTCTATATTTGCGCTCACGGACGGAAAACCGTCGGGAATTTTGCAGGCAGCAAGGGGCAGGGGCTTATTCTTATTGTTGCCTGTTTTGAATCCGTGAGTTCATGAGAACTTATGAGCCGAATAGCCTAACATGTGCTTTGAGTACTTACGATGGTGAGAGAGCTGTAACCTCTGATGCACTGGAACTTTACGGTCATTTAAACTTGTAATGCCCTGGTAAGACCTAACATTTTCTTTGGTCTCACCTTTTTTTCTTCGAAGGATGAGAACATCGTCATCGATTTGAAGACATACCAGGTCAAACTGATTGACTTCGGTTCCGGCGGCTATTTCCACCCAGGCCACTACACGACTTTTAGTGGTGAGTCACGCTTTGTATCATCTTTCTTTGACATCCGGAAATACTTGTAACCAGAGCAAGTATTTTTCGAATTCACGAGCTGTAACTTGATTAGTTTAATACTGGTTTTGAAGCAGAGCCAAGACCTTATTACTGTATCCTTTCTTTTTACTTTGCAATGCCCTGGTTTGTCTCTAGCCGATCTAATTTTCACGTTAACAGTCGTTATCCTGTAATAGCATTGTCTTAGCTGTTGAATGTCTTAGATACGTCATATGGTGGAGCAACATCGGGAGGTCTCGGCATTCGGTTCTAGGATTAGATAGGTAATTGTCCGCTTCGGTATAGCTCCCGAGAGAAAAGAAGCGGAAGTGATATTCGTTCCAGGTTTTCAGAGGGAGTACGAGACAGTCGTGTACATTTGATTTTGGGAAATAGTAGACTCTTTTCGTTAAGTTTAAGAAAGGATTTGCTCTGGAGTCTCCAGCTCCGTGACATAGCTTCTTTTTAGGTATTACAAATTCGTAGGCCGCATGGGGGGGGGGCGCTACGTTTTTGTTCGAATTCCAGCTGGACATGGTGATGTCTAACATCTGGCCCAATACCTTTTCAGTTATGTGCTCATATTTCTCATATTTGCCTGATTTAGTTCTTTTCAGTATTTTGCGCCCCAATTTTTAACATTCCAACCTCACTGCCAGTTCTTGTGTGCCCACTCTTGGTCGGAAAGCAGATTCGAGCTGTTCACTAAAACTCGGTGTGAATGGGCCTTTACATATTCGCATGACAAATGTAAACCGACATAACTGTTTTAGATCTAGAAACGTGCCGCTATTACAAATAGTAGCAAAAAGTAATCACGACTCACTTAATTCATTCTGACGTCACGCAACTTGTATAGATCAGCACATGATTAGCAAGCACAGAGCCACGCCCGTATTCACCGAAGACAGCCGTGAAAAGAGAGTGGTTTTTACTGCTTGTGAATGAAATGATATTTTTTTGTCTCACTTTTTCTGTCAGTAGGCCATAGTGAAGTTTACCTTAAATTGCACTTGCAACCAGTAAGGATGTTGTATCCCGATGAGTAGCTTGCGGATGATGATGGTGCTATATTCTGGTTGCTGCTTCCGGGGCGCACCAGTCTTTTTTCCAGGGCTGCCCGCGCCAGTCCTCATCGAGTCGCTTTTTGAAACCTTCGGGTGTTTCGCTGGTGACAGTTGGTTCGGACAAGCTGTTCCATAGAGGAACAGCTCGGTTACTGAAGAAGTGCTGGCGAACACGAGAGGTGCAGGACTTTCGAAAGTCGAGAGAAAGCTTATTATGTCTTTTCACTTTCAGGGACCCGAGTTTATGCCCCACCAGAATGGATCCGTCAGCAGTGCTACCGAGCCGAGCCTGCTTCAGTGTGGTCCCTAGGAATTTTACTTCATGACATGGTCTGCGGAGATATTCCCTTTGAGGAAGATGATGAAATTGAAGAAGCTCGTGACGGCATTGACTTCTCCAGGTCCAACTTATCGCGTCCTTGCCAAGAGCTTATCCTCAGATGTCTCGAGCACAGAGCGTCGGATCGGCCCTCACTGAAAGACATCTCCAGTCACCCGTGGGTGAATGGACGGAGAAAGAGCAGCAGGCCGAAGATGGGCAGGGTTTGTAATAACTTCGCACAGATGAGCCTGGCAGCGCCAGTTGAGTCCCCGAACCGCGTTCACGGATCCCAAGGTTCCTCTGTTAGAAATAGCAGTGAATCCTCAGACCGGGGTATGCCTGGCACGAGCAGAAATGGGTTTAGTGGGAAACCCTGCATGTTTATCGCCGCCGGGAAACTCAGCTCGAGCGTTGAAGCGCGGTGTCGCCCCGCACGGTCGCCATTGAGCAAACAGCCTGTTAATCACAAATCAAACAAGAACAGACAACTTCTCCGACATTAGACAAAGTAGTTTGTTGATTAATCAAAAGGCTTTTGCTCAAGTCATTACCTGTTCCCCCTAAGAAGTGATTCGCACGTGATTGACTGTTAAAGTTGGGCGAGTGATTAGTGTTTTCGTAACATGTGAACGGTGTGGGGTAGTTCCTTCTTAATGAGTTGAGACCAGTGCATATCCGTGGGATTGTGAGAAGGTTGCCTTGCCTCTGGCTTGGAATTTGAACTTCCACGTTGGTGTTGATAGGTTTGATTCTCTACCCTTGTATTTATTGAGTGCGCGTGAGTCGAGTTTGCGATATTTAGTGTGTTTACTACAGTATTCGTACTGTTTCATCTTATTTTATTTTGTAACCGTCCGGTAACTTAGGTTATCGTCCCAGTGTAATCCAGCGTCGAGACTACGCGCGACTGTTGAAGCCAGTCCGGGCTACCCGATAAATTCTCTTGTTAGTCTGTTCCTTTTCCATCTTATCACGTAAGACAAATCACAAATGCTTGACCTGAGTGCAGTTTCACTGATTATGTTTTGCGACTTCACATCAATTTGTTCTGTTATTAATTGATTCCTCGTTGTGATACGTTGATTTTGTCCGATGTCGTTGAAGTTATCGTTGACTGCATCTCAGTGGCGAATGCTGCTTCTTCTTACAATCAAAGCCGCGTTCGATTTATCCTTGTCTCGGTCCTGTCTCAGTCTTGTCTGCCAAATGCCGTTTTATTTAATTGCCTTGTCCGCTTAATGCCGTTTTATTTGCCCTGTCAGCTGATAATACTCTGACTAAGTCCAAAACACACCACTGATCCTCAGGAACGACTCAAACTCAACAACTCAGATCATGTGTCAACCAATCACGGCGCTCGTTTGGGACAGTTGTGGTGCTTCCGGCTCTTTCGCTAGGAATACGAGCGATTTTGCATCGGCAAGGAGAGTTAGTCATCAAGAGTATTGTCAGTGCCCTGTCAGACAGGACGCCGTGAATAATTTCGCCTTAAAGCACCCATCGTACCTGTACTGCCTATGGAACCTACTTTCGTAATCGCTCTAACAGTTGTAAACCCGGAGACCCGGATCTCATACGGTACATTCTAACCGCACATTGCGACGATTCACTGTTTCATTATTTTCGATGCGTATCAGGCTTCGGAGGTTGTTTATGAGAAGCTTCGTCGTCAGAAAACTCGGTTATCTAAATTTTTCCATGAGCAAGTTTCGGTGCTGTACCGGGTAGATTTCTCGACTGCGTTTTAGTTGTGATGCTTGTCCGCGAGTCATTCAACTGACAATGCCAAATAAAACGGCTTAAAACCGTGACAAAGCAGTAACAAGAGTACAAGACCGAGACAAGGACTCAAATCGAACGCTGATTAAATCTTCACTGAATTGGGTTTGATTTCAGGTCGTTTTCTTATATGACCCGTAAGAACTTAATGACATTCTGGCGGTGATTTGAGTTTTCACCAGTCATACACTTCACTGTGCAGAATACGGCATAGGCTCGTGATTTTTTGTTACCATTGCTGTTCTTGGGAGGTTTTGAAGTTATATGGGTAATCGCTGAAGTTAAGGAAGGTTCAGGTGATTCGTTGCAGCACATACCTCTCCCCGCCCCCCAAGAACGCAAGTGGTACTTGGGAAATGACAGGCCTGCTGTATGAGCGGGAATGATATTTTTGGTTTGAATATTTGATCATTTCCTCGTGGCGCGCAGTTTGTGGGTGACGTATAAACTTCCTTCAGACTGGAAAAAAAGCTCTTACATACTCCTTTCACACCGAGACCCCGGCTGTTACGTCGACGTAAAAAACTTACGTTATTGTCCGTAACTTAAATATCTTGTGTAATCCAGAGTTAACGTAAAGAAAACGAAGGAGAAATTACAAAAAAATGAATTTGGTTGATTAGTATATTTGCCTGTTTGAGCAGGAAAGACCTTAGATTAATGAGAAGAAACACTGTAAGCTGCCTTCGATGAAATGCGATGAACGAAGAAAATATTATTTTTGCTTACACCACTTTGAAACGTTCCGCTCCAGTTGTGTAAGAGTCGACGTCTCAGCCTTCGATGAAATGCGATGAACGAAGAAAAGATTATTTTTGCTAACGCCACTTTGAAACGGTCCGCTCCAGTTGTGTAAGAGTCGACGTAACGTAAGGGATTACGGAAGTGCTGTGTCCGTGTCAGTCAAGGGGAAAAAACTGTGTACACTGCTGCTCTGATTCAAAGTTTGGCATTAGTTTATGTTTTTCTTCGGCAAGAATGAGCGTAAGCTACATATTCAGTATAGTTGAATCCTCTTTCCTGTTGCGGGATTCCCATGTAAGCAGGGGTGACAGTGTAGCTAGATGACATACCCATAGTGTAGACTTAGTCTTGGTGTGCTGCGCTCCAACACCATATTAGGTGAAAAGAACGTCTAACATGGCATCTAATATTAAGCTATAACCTAAGAAGACCATTAAAAGGATGAATGTGAGTTTTTGTTGATGTCTGTACGTGTACTTTTGTCTAATCTTTAAAGGACCTGTTTTACCTATAATACTAATGCAACCTAGTTCCATAATCACGCCATATATTTCTAAACCTGGAGACTCCCATTTCGTACGGTACATTCTAACCTCTCTAACAGAACCATGCTGATTTTTTCACTTGCCGTGTTTTGCTACCTTCGATGTGTATAACGCTGTCGACGGTTGTATGCGACAAGTTTTCCCATCAGAAAAACCGGTTATGTAAATTGTTTCGCTGTTTTTCGCTACAAGTCAACGGGTCTGGGAAAAGGCTTAAAACAGCCGAAACCGTGGGTTATTTGTTGAAAGCCCAGCATGGTTTTTAAGTATTCAAATATTTAAAAATACTGTAAGCTGAAGAGTAAATAGTGCGATGGGTCCTTTAAGTACTATTCAGTAATGTCCATTCACGGTTCGTAGAGACGATCAGGTCAGGTGGTCGCGAATTCCTGCTAGGGTTTCCGGCACCGCACCCGATCGTTTGTCCGCACCATTAGCGTTTCTTTCTTGCGGGTGACACTCGGGCAGGAAAGTGAATCAGTTTCACAGTGCACATAGTGGCACCCTACTAAAGCTCTGTTGAGGGACTCAGGAAACCTTCGGAGTGCTGGTGGGAATCCTAGTGAACACCCGGCAGGACCAACGCTGGCCATTCGGATGTTTTATAAGAAATTGTGAGTGAATGATGTCAGTGACGATGATGGGATTTGATTACGCAGCGAGTCAGTCGATGAAATGCTAAAAGAGTTTCTATGGGTCACTGGTTGGTGCGCTGCTGAATTAGTATTTTGTCATTTTTGTTGTCGTGCAGTGGTTGCAAAGATTATGCTAAATAGGGCGTGGTGCATGTTGTGGTTAAGCGGAGACACGGTTTTACAGTCGGTTGTATACTGAACGAAATCATAGGTCGTTTGAATCAAGTGTGATAGTTTTTGTGGTATAGTCACTTGCTGTGGCCAATGGTAGGAGCCGGCAATCGCTATAGCTACACTGTAAAAAGTTTCTCCGAGAAAATTAAAGTTTGCTACTGGGATTAATCTTATCCCTACCGAGAGAAGATTAATCCCAGTAGTAAATACTGCAATCTTTTTTTTTTAGAGTTCATCATGAGATTTCTGTGGAACGATCGTACAAGCCGTGAGCATTTGCAAAGGCGTGTATAACCGTTTTACTAACCCCTATGACCGACTGTAAGGTCGATTGTGGTCCTGATTCGGTTCGACCTTGATTTTAGTTTTCCTTCTACATTCTCTTTTTGGCAGACAATCCTGCACGACTGAGAAAACTTAATCGGAAAACGGTTGATCTGAAAATGTTGCGAGAAGTTTAATTGGTCAGTCAGCCATAGTAGATTGTTCATTGAAAGAGACACCATTTGAATTGCTAATGCGCGTAGGACGAGACCTCCACAATTGGCGTTAGAAGCGGAATCGTGCACAGTCTGCTCCAGTTATATTCAGTCTCAAGTTGTCTGCTCATCACCACGCCTTCAGATTTATCGAAGTTTTGCTTCAGTAGCCACGCCTGTTGTCGCAGATTCAGTTTTCGCTTTCATGAGCTCCCGGCTTTTTGTCATTTAAACTCTTCAGTTGCACTTTTCTTACTTTCACTTCTGAAACCATTTTATTCAAAGACTTCCTTGAAGAGTCTCCATCTTAAAAGATGGTCGCTGACGACGCAAATTTAAAGACCTACGGTTTGATGACGAACGGGCGAATTTAGCACTTGTTAATTAGTGCACTATCGGAAACTGACTTGTGCGGTTAAGCCAAATATACCAAAAAAAGATGAAAAATTGAAAAATGGGAATTTGGATCTCGTTTACTCTTTTTACGTACTTTTTTTATATATAAGCAAAATATAAAAAAGGAAAAACATAAAAAGAAAATCGGTGAGACGTACCTGTACTTAAAGCGCGTCTTAACTTCTGCCTAGTTTTACAATCCTAAATTTGAGACCAGTTCCACAAGATATTTTTTTTGTTGCAAGTTTCCGTTATCGCGAGTTCGACGCCCTGATCTTTGGCAACCACGTGTTAACTAACTTGCCATGAATCATGAGACTTACTTGCGTTTGGAGAAGGTTCCAGCACAAGTCATAAAAACGGAAAAGTGGCCTAAATGTCTCCTTTTGGAATGTCCCAAAGCCTAGGATTGTAAAAAAAAAACTGAGAGATGCAGTAGTGGTGGACGTGCTTTAAGCTTTTAAAAAATCTGCTGTACGACTTACACTCGTTTTGTTAAGCGTACTTCGTGATTTTTATCCTTCGAGGTTTCAAATTTTGCCGGTGATCGCCTGTGGAGTGCATCTAAAGAGGTGCACTCAGAGGTGTGCATCCAAAGATGAATGACTATGTTATTTCAAGTTGGGCAATCTCGGTCTTTAGAAAATTGAGCTAGCTATCTTTCTTTGGACTTGCCTTGCTGAGGGAAATGTTTCTGAGGCGGTGAGGATCAAGTCGTTTACGAGTTTGTTGTTCTTATCGCTTGTGCAACTTGTGCCTTTAGTGCCATGTAAACGTATAAGCTCGGGAAGAAATGCAGATATCCATTGCGTTGTGGATCAGTCATTGGTTTCAGTTAAATGTGCTTGCGTTAGTGTGCAGAAATGGATTTTGTTCAGATTGACCACCCTGCACTCCGTAACACTGCCCAGACTCGTTCGCCAAGTCGCGGAAAATGGGTTCAGTAGTTATTTCCGGCTGTATTATGTATTATGTTTCTTTTTTTCGTGGTTGTGAGAGGACGAAAGGTTTTCAAATAAACTCTCATTTGATGTATACTCCAGCTTCCCTGTGTCGTTTTGAAAGGTGGCGAGTTTTCAACTATGAAATAAGATTTAATAGTGCAAAACGGATACGTTAGCTGTATTTTATTCAACCGAAATGTAGCTCTAATAAAATAAGCCGACGTATGGGTCTTGCACTGTCAAATATGATTCGAAGTCAGATTGGGCTGAAGTAATATTTATGAAGGAAGACGTACATCGGAAAGCCTACGGGGAGACGAGAAATTCCACGTGATGATGGAGAGTATCCCAAGCGGGTGTAAAGGTGAGGCTTCACCTTCCAGATTTTTCTTCCGGATTCCAGACAGCCGTTTTCGTCGAGACGGATCTGGAAGGTAAAGCCAGGCCAAAACCGTCTGGAAGTCCGGGGTGTTGGACACCCCAGATTCCAGATGTCTGGAAGGTGCTATATAGGCAACCCGTTCGAGAGACACTAAAAATATGCAAATGGGGGAAGAAAAGGGAAAGGGATTGACAGTTGTGACTGAGCAAGAGATATTTGAAATGTAAAGGGGACATCTAGGAAATTTTGAAGAACAGCAAATTTAGCTGTCATCATGAAAGTCTGGAAGGGTTGGCTTGACTGTGCGGAAGCCCCGGACGTCTGGGAATCTGGAAGGTGAAGCCTGGCTTTTAATGTAAAACGCTGTGCCGGGTTTTAATAACTCGCCATAAAGATTCCGGGGGCTTTCCTGACTTGACAATCTGGCACCTGCTTCGGTGGTTACCGCATCTTCGCCTCCAGTTCAGCACTACAAGCAAACTATTTTCTTAAAGTTCCTCATACTCTCGTTATGAACGCTTGTGACAGAGACATCAGAATATGGAACTGTAAGGCGATGAGCAAAACATAACAGCTTATACTTTCTACGCCCAAAATTGTGCAAAACTTTCAATGATCGGGAAGCAGATAGCATATTTTCTACTTTTAACTTATAGATTTTACTAGAGGCCTATCTGCCCCATGTGCTGCTTCGAAGCGCATGATTAGTACTAGAGTGCTGTACGGCCTAGTCTGATCATAGGTATATGTGCGAGCAACACATAACAGCTTATACTTTCTACGCCCAAAATTAAACTTTCAATGCTCGGGAAGCAGATAGCATATTTTCTACTTTTCAACTTATGTATAGATTTTACTAGAGGCCGAGGCCTATCTGCCACGTGTGCTGCTTCGAAGCGCATGATTAGTACTAGAGTGCTTTACGGCCTAGTCTGATCATAGGTATATGTGCGAGCAAAACATAACAGCTTATACTTTCTACGCCCAAAATTGTGCAAAACTTTCAATGCTCGGGAAGCAGATAGCATATTTTCTACTTTTCAACTTATGTGTAGATTTTACTAGAGGCCTATCTGCCACATGTGCTGTTCGAAGCGCATGATTAGTACTAGAGTGCTTTACGGCCTAGTCTGATCATAGGTATATGTGCGAGCAAAACATAACGGCTTATACTTTCTACGCCCAAAATTGTGCAAAACTTTCAATGCTCGGGAAGCAGATAGCATATTTTCTACTTTTGAACTTATGTATAGATTTTACTAGAGGCCTATCTGCCACGTGTGCTGCTTCGAAGCGCATGATTAGTACTAGAGTGCTGTACGGCCTAGTTTGATCGTAGGTATATGTGCGAGCAACACATAACAGCTTATACTTTCTACGCCCAAAATTAAACTTTCAATGCTCGGGAAGCAGATAGCATATTTTCTACTTTTCAACTTATGTATAGATTTTACTAGAGGCCGAGGCCTATCTGCCACGTGTGCTGCTTCGAAGCGCATGATTAGTACTAGAGTGCTGTACGGCCTAGTCTGATCATAGGTATATGTCTGAATAGCGAGCGCTGTTAAAACTGAACTACACAGTCTCGTCTAACTTTCGTATAGTCATTATCGTCAAAGAATATCTTCACCTACCAAAATCATGAATAAATAAAGGGAGAATTGAGAAGACTTGAATCAAGCTGAGTAGGTTTTTTTGCGATTCTGATTTACCGGGGGAGGAGCCTACCAGTGCCTGTCTCGACAGCACAGGAGTTATTGGTGCCTGTTCTTCTGATCGCCTTTTGCCCCTCTCCCTTCAACAAGTCGCAGCTACCACCAGTTTGAAACAAGAGCTGGAAGCTCAAATGGCACTTGCAAGGCTGGGTGAGATGGAAGTGATGGTCAAAAGTATTGTTTTCACTTTACGGTTAGATGCTCCAAACTTGCAAAGCGATGGAAGTGATGGTCAAATTTTTGTTTTCACCTTTTGGTTAAGATGCGCAATTTAAGGGTACTGAAAATTAATTTCTAAGAAAACCCTTGAGGCAAAAAGGATCATGTACTCATGGCGACCGTGAAAAAGTAAATTTTGCTTAAAAGTATTTTTTGTATTTTTTGGTTAAGATGAGTTCTTTGATGAATGGTCGGATTGGAGAAGTGACGATGTCTAACCCAATGATGTCAAGTTTATAATGCTCCAGGAAAGTTTTATCGTTCTAGCCCATCTGGAAGTACCTTAACTCACGATCACCGGAATTCCGGACACACCCCTACAACCCCTCGGCACCCGAATCCGGTCCGATTCTGTCACTGATCGACCTAGGAGTTGTGCCTGTACTTCCCACCAAGTTTCATCCTGATCGCTCCACTCTATGCGTGTCACAAGATTTCAGGTTCTCCCCTCCGACCCCCCGACCCCAGTTCATCGGATCCGGTCCGGAATTGAAATGGGACATCTGAGACGTGAGATCTTTCAAGATATCAAGTTTCATTAAGATCCGATAACCCGTTCGAAAGTTATGCATGCCGTCTCCCCCCTCCCCCCACGATGGTCGGATCGGGCGAGTGACTGTTTCCAAGTTAATCTGGTCGGGTCCCTGATATGCCTGCCAACTTTTATCGTCCTAGTCCACCTGGAAGTACATTAACTGCGGATCGCCGGAATTCCGGACCCCCCCCCCCTCCAGCTCCCCTCACAGTGTCCGAATCTGGTCCAGTTCTGTCAGTTGTTTATCTAGAGCTTGTGCTTGTTCTTCTCACCAAGTTTCATCCCGATCGCTCCACTCTGAGAGTTTCACACGATTTCCGGTTCCCACCTCCAACTCCCCCCCAGATTCATCGCATCCGGTCCGGACTTGATATGAGACATCTGAGACACGAGTTCTTTCCAGATATCAAGATTCATTAAGATCCGATCACCCATTCGAAAGTTATGCATGCCCCTATTTTCTGAATTCCGCCCCCTCCTCCTCCCCCCCACGATGGTCGGATCGGTCAAGTGACTATTTCCAAGTTAGTTTGGTCAAGGTCCCTAATATGCGTGCCAAGTTTCATCATCCTAGAACTTCTGGAAGTACCCTAACTCGAGAAGAGCGGACCGACAGATCGACCGAAAAGTGATCGGTATATGGCACCTGAGCGGAGCTGCAAGGGCCATAAAAACAAGATGAGGAGCTACTGGTACGGCGAGACAATAGAAGTCGTGCATTCTATCATTCAAGGATGACGACAATAAAGGCAGAAAGGGATCGACAGCAATTTGGACAACGTGCTTTTTGTAATGTAAATAATCGTGTGGATGGTTTTGGTACATGGTTTCACCCTCTTATTCCTTTTTTAGTTTTTTTTTGTTATGTTGTTTAGTAGCACATCCTCGCAAGCAGTGCTTTTGCTGTGCTATTTATGTTATGAGATCCGATTGTGTCCGATCCTTTACAGTCCTAGTACGACTAAAATAAAATTACTAAAGTTAACACCGATCCGATTGAATCTGAAGTAAATGCAATGCATGCGTCTATGCCTCAACGTTCCAGTTGCTTAGTTGCTGAGGCATCAAATGCCAAATTCCCTTGAGCTTCATTGCCTTTGGGAAAGGTCGTGATAAAATTCTTCTTATAACAAATCTGACCCGATATTGAAAGTCGTTTTCATTTGTGTGATCCGTGCAGAAATTAGCACTGTTTGATCTAGCCGCCTTTTCTGACTGCTTCATCACTCTTACTCTAGAGGGAACACTTATAACAACATACATAATACAAAAAAATATATATATATATAAATATAAATATATATACAACTTAGACAACACTTATATAATGTAAGAGGCCACGCGCGAAGCTTCACCCTGGGTAAATCATATATTTATATTTATATGTATATATATTTTGTATTATCTGTTTGATCTAGCCGCCTTTTCTGACTGCTTCATCACTCTTGCTCTAGAGGGAACACTTATAAACAACTTATATCCACTTATATTAAATCCGAGCGTATTTTACGCACGTTTTGAGCTTGAAAACATTTCTAGCAATACGGACGTATTTGAGAAATCGGTCCGTTTTGTATCTAAATACGTCCGTATCGTTAGAAATCTTTTCAAGCTCAAAACGTGCGTAAAATACGCTCGGATTTTACGCACTGTGTAAACCCACCATTAAACCCTCATCAGTTAAAACGCAAGAGGGCGGCCTATCAGTCTTATAGAGAGATTGGACACTACCCTACCCGAAGGAAACGGATATTTCTGGCCATTATCAGAACACTAAAGCGAAGAACTTGACAGGGCGATAAATAGGACTTTCATTTCTTAGACTGAATTGTGGGCGTTTAGTAAATACGATAAGCATGCGAATACCGGCACGTGTTTTCCCACACTTTCCTTATTGATTAAACGCAATTTTAGAAACAGAAATGTGTTTCAGGATACTTAGAAAAATTTAAATAAAAATAGTCTCGCATCCTATTGGTCCGCCATGAAGCAAAGATGAGCAAGACGATGATTCGATCGAATCCCAAAAATTTAACATTTGATCCAGACAATTTGGTCTTGTAGATATCCGATCTTCGCCAGACTCCTTGAACATTTTTACTATTAAGATTTAGAAACAGAAGAAGATCAATGGCCTTCTGTTAATATATGTACAAGGGTAAAAAATGATTCAGCGACACTTATTGATAACATATTTTTAAATACTGGGTACAGTAGTGCTGACGTCATAGTGAACGATGTTTCTGATCATTTTGGTTTATTGGTGTCCATTCCGTCTTTATTGAACCAGTCTAGGTCAGAGCGTCATGACCTGCCAAAAAAAGACCTGAGCGATATAAATGTATTGAAATTAAAGAAAGAACTTGAAGCGAAAAATTGTGATTTTTTAGAAAGTACAGATTTGGATGTGAATGATAAGTTTACGCTTTGGTACTCGATGATTAAGGATGCTGTAGTTACATGTTCCCAGATAAAGAAGAAGCGAAATTATTTTGATTCGCCGAAGAAGCCTTGGGTTACGAAGAGTATTCTACTTTCTTTAGCTAGGCGACAACAGTTGTATAAAAAGTCAGTGTTAAGTAATGATAATAATGATGTAGGTATTTATAAAACTTATAGTAATAAGCTGAATAGTATACTCCGTAAAGCGAAATTTGATTACCTGAGTGATCGTTTTAAAAAGGCGGAAGGTAACCCAGGCAAGACTTGGAACGTGATAAAATCTGTGATTAAGCCGAATAAGCCTGAAGTCCTTTGTAGTATTGTAGATGGTGAAAACATTCAGCAAACTAGTGAGCGTATGTGTGAGCATTTTTCGAGTGTAGGCGGCAGGTTAGCGTCGTCGGTTGAAGGGCATCCAGGCGATGGTGATTTTACTCAGTTTTTGCCTGATAGTAATGACGTTTCTATGCATTTGCGACCAGTTACTGTACAAGAATTGTTTGACGTAGTGAAAAGTATGCGAAATAGTGCTTCGGGGTCAGATTTAATTTCAACTAAAGTTTTTAAGTCAATTTTCCCTGTAATTGCGCACCAACTTTTGAATTTAGTTAATTTGTGTTTCAAAAGTGGTATATATCCGGAATGCCTTAAAAGTGCTAGAGTAATGCCGTTATTTAAGGGGGGTGATAGGAAAAATCTGAATGATTATCGACCGATATCCCTTATTTCTATTATATCTAGGCTAGTAGAAAAACTTATAAATTTTAGGGCATCTGAGTTTTTGGAGAATAGGCGTTTTTTTCATCCAAATCAGTTCGGTTTTTGTAAAGGGATGTCAACAGAACATGCAGTATTATTATTGACAACATTTGTGCATGATGCTTTGGACCAGGGTTTTAAAGTGGCGTCTATATTTCTTGATATTGTAAAAGCGTTCGATACAGTTGATCATGTAATTTTAATTCGGAAGTTAGAACATTGTGGTATTCGAGGAAAAGCGCTGACATTATTCGAATCTTTTTTGAGTGGTAGGACCCATCACGTAGAAATTGGTAATACTAAGTCTAGTGATAGAGTAGTTGAGTATGGTGTTCCGCAGGGCTCCGTTTTAGGTCCACTTCTGTTTTTGGTGTACATTAATGATTTACGTTTTTCTGTTTCGGATCTGATAGATGGATCACTTCCTAATTGTAAGGTGATTATCCCGAGTTTTGCTGATGATACTCATTTTACCGTGGCAGCTAAGACCGCATCCGATTTAATAGCAACAATGAAAAGGGGTATGGTATGTATAGATAAGTGGATGAGAGTAAATAAACTTTTGTTAAATCATGGTAAATCAGGTTTTGTTCTGTATGGTAGATCTTCTAACTTTTATCCTTGGATTGTAGATGTACACATGGATAGTTATGTCATTAAGCGTACTAATACTATACGATATCTCGGAGTTATTTTGGATGAATGCCTTAGTTTTAAAGACCATATTTCGTTTATAAGTAGTAAGATAGCTAGAAATGTTGGAATGACGAGAAAGTTAAAAAACATGTTTCCTAATTCAGTGATGAGATTAATTTATTTCTCTTTAGTTCACCCTTACTTGGTGTATTGTGTGAGTGTTTGGTCCAGTACTTTCTCTGTTCATTTGCAGCAGTTACGTGTGATGCAAAATATGGCACTTCGCGTGCTATCTGGGGATAGAAATAGAACGTCGGTAAGATCACGATATAAGTAAGTAAGTAATAAGTAAGTAATTTATTTATGACCCGCCATTTTGAAAAGGCGGAGTAAATGACAAAAGTAAAGAAAATAAACAAAACACATATATACACACAGAAAAAGACATTTAATTTTTAATCTTCGGTCAGGAAGCAGTGGACGACATCGTGTGCTGGTTGGGCCTTGTTGTCCATGAGTTTTGAAAGTGATGACGAAACATCCAAAAGGGTAACACTTGCGTCTTGAATTTTGAATTTCTCCGTCAATGTATGGTTATGACATAATTTCGACAAGTGGAGCAGGTGCTTCGCATATTTAAAATAACATGATCTCATCTTTTTAATCTCCTTCTTTCGCAGAACATGAGTGACGCCAGAACGAAATAGTATAGAAGGAGCGCAGAAGGTGCTGTACAAATTTCCCAAAGCTTTACGATTATAGCGCCCCCGGTTGGGGACGATGCGCCCATAGGCGCTACGGATCGACTTATAAACTTCTTGAACAACCGATGAGCAAAATTTTGACAATGAAGATTTGAATGTTATGCCGAGCCACCGTAGAGAGTCTGTTGATTTGACGATGAACGATCCAAGAGATATAGAAGCTTTAGATGCACTCGAACAATTTGACGAAGGGTTGAAATGCAGGTACTCACATTTTGAAAGGTTAACTTCAAGGCCAATTTTCAGAAGTTCTGACGACAGCTTACTTACATTACATCGGTGAAAGATAGACTTTTGAGAGAAGCAGTTAAATTTTAGCCTACAGGAAAAAAAAGATCGATTTTGAATAATTATATTATATATAATATGTGCAGTTAAATATTATTCCTTTGTCTGGGCTTGGAAAATTTTACCGTGCATTATTTATGTTTAAGTATTTTTCAAACAAGGTTCCCAATTGTTTCTCGAATATGTTTATTTCTGGAGGTGCTGTACATAATTATCCAACGCGTAACGCTAGTGACATACGAATACCACAGGTTGTTAGTACAAGGTCACTATTTTCACTACGTCATGCTGGGCCGATTGTATGGAATAAGTTGCCAGAATCATTAAGAAGGTCAGAGAATCTGTGTGAGTTCCGCCGAGATCTTAAAACCCTTTGTCTCCACCAATATGAGTTTTAATTTGTCATTATGTTGATTTGAGTCGTTCTCAGGTTGGCCCAGATTCCGTAATGTTTATTTAATCATTTATATTTTATTCATTTATTTGGTTTTGTTTGTTTTTGGAGACCGGATTTTGGAGTGTACAGTTTTTTTTGTTGGGTGTTGGACCAAGAACCGAGTAAGTGTATAAGTTTGTTTATTTTTTTTTCTTTTCTCTTCCTCTCTTTTTTCTTATTTCTTTCTTTATTATAGTGTTATGTAGGTTAATCTCTCAAAGGGGGTTTGTTAAACCTCTTAACAAGTGGAAACTTCTAGAGGGTTTTGTAGTTCTTAGTATTTTTTTCCAATAAACCCCATATATAATCTAATCTAATCTATGGGTGTCAGACGTGTAATTTTGAAGTCCGGACCAAAGACGACCTTGGAGCGAGGAGCTGGAAGGGGCGTACTTCGATTCGGGAGAAACTTGGGGGTTGCTCTAGATGCGACATAAATTTTTCGAATCATCCGACTTCGGGGGGGGGGGGGCGGAGGCCCGGAAATTGTTTAACATACATATCGTCCAAAGGTCAAGGAACTTAGATATGTTATTTTGAGGTCGAGACCGGATCCGGTCTTGTCGGGGGGAATTTCTGGATGTTCTCCGATTCAAGGGCGAATTGTTTGGTAGTAAGTGCGGTAGATGCAACATTTGCCTGTCCGGATCGCATACGACTACGGTGGTGGGATGGACGTAAAGGCTCGGTAACATGCGTAGGAACAAGACGGATGTAGGGATTGGGATGAAGCTTGGATTGTGCAAAGGAAACGGGTCCAAGATCCGGAAGGGTTAGTGACCCGGTGGGTGATAGGAAAAAATTCCCTATATATGATATTTACGTGTCCGAATCGCATGTGGACACGGTGGTGGTTGAGGGAGGTTTCGGAAGTTTTCTGATGCGCATACGGACCAAAAGAAGAGAGTGAAAAACTTGAAAGGCACACATGACATGGACCCGGATGTGCCACTTGAGGTCTGGAGTCCGGACCGGATGCGACCTGATACTATGTAGATGGAATACTACTCAAGTGACTTTACCGTGACAAATCAGCTGGTTTGTTTGTCACAGGACAAGTCCCACGTGTAAAATTCCATCTACTGTCTAATCACGTGACATGAGGATGTGAAGTGCTTAGATAGATTTGTCTTCGGTCGGACCTCCGTCCTCGATTAAACTTCTTTTTCCACAGTTATATGAAATCAGCCGATGAAGAATTGGAAAAACGATTTCAGTTACTTACAAGCTCAGAATGTCAACCAAACGCCTATAATTCCGGCAGATTTTTTTTTTTGTTTTTTTAAATTTTTTTCTTGTGCTTTTTACGAATTCCGCGACGGCCTTGACGGCCCAGTGTTGCGATGGGTGGTACAATTGTACCAGATTGAGTACTTTTTTCTATGATCTATACATCTGTACAACTTTTTTTAAAAGCCGGAAAATCAGTACAATTACGTCGAACTGGTACAAATTCAGTGCATTTTCTCTAAAACTAAGAAAAAGAACTTGACTTATCGTTCTAACTTCGATGATTTACCTAAGGCGTATTCTCGCCGTTCCCCGAGGACTCCTCGGGGAATCGAAGAGAACTGCGAGAATATAGGGAGTCACTCCACGCGGACTCCGCGTACGGAAACAGCGAGAACACGGGGAATGCTTCCAAAACGAATTTTGTTAAAATAAAAAAATGCAGTTGACGAAATTAGTCTGGATCCACCTTATTTTTGGTTTTGTTTATACTGAGTGTTTCAATTAATTTTACATTGCACCGACACCAGCAAAAATATATTCCCCGCCGAATCTGAAAGGAAGTCCTTTTTGATGATGGTGATGATGATTGGAACATTCTCTGTCCGCGGGGACTCGCGAGAATACGGGGAGTGAGTCCCCGGGACAAACAAAGACGCGGGGACTCCTCAAGTGGAGTCCTCGGGGAACGGCGAGAATACGCCTCTAGAGCTCTACTCGGAAGATGCATTTCTGTGTCCGTCTTGCTCAAGGATTCTATCCCAAGCTCTATCCCAAAAGACACGAAGGTGTGGATAAAGGAAGATAGAAAAGAAAATTGGAGGAGAGAGAAAAATAAGCGAAAAGAAAGGCGCACGCGCCAAAAATTTTGTTGGAATCCGGTAAAAAAATTTTCCCGGGAAGTACATTTTTACACCCATGTCTAGTACAGTTCAAAAACCAGTGTCACAACACCGCGTCACGCGTACGATTTGAATTGCTCGCTCACGTGCTCTTTGGAGTGATTAGGACTCAGGAGTATAGTTAAGTCCCGACTCCCCAGTCGTGAAATTGTTGCGCCGAACAACACAAGAAAAATGCCAAGATCAAATTCTTCTATAGTGCTTGTTGAAGGTACGACAAAGCTTGCACTGCAAACACACACAGTAGAAGTAGGCTAGGCCTGGGCTAGGCTATGCTATGTTTTGGCTACAGAGGCGTTACTAGCCAAAATGTTTGGGGGGGGGGGCAAGGGACCATTTCTTCAGAGCAAAAGACTGTTTTCAAGAAAAAAGACAGAAAAAATGACCGATTTTTGGAAAACAACTGTTATCAAGAAAAATCGACTGACTTTCAGAAAGACCGACTTTTTTCATGAAAAAAAATCAACTGTTTTGCCGAAAAATTGTGGAGTATCGCATTCCAAACACAAATCTCAGTCACTCTCCCTTTCCTTCCTACATTTGCATATTTTATTATGTCTCTCGAATAATTGCTTCTATGGGCCATGTCAAAACCATGTCAAAACCATGGTATCGCACTAACTCGGTTATTTTTTATCGACTGGCCGACAACAATGGGGCGGGGTTGTCCCCCCCCCCCCCCCCCAGTTGTGATGCTCCTGCTTGGCCATTAGTACATTTTTGCCTTGATGGCTGTAGAGCTGAACAGGTGACCCCATCCATCCACAAGAAAATGAGAAAATTTAACGGGCGTTGACAGCTGAGGAAGATGGGTTCGATCCATGGAAAATGCCAATTCAGCTGGATGGGAGCATATGAGTGGGAAGCTCCACATTTATTCTGTCTTCAGTCTGTGCAGACCCTTTTTTCTATCCACTTTCAGCTCAACACTGCCCACAGAGCAGTGTTGAACTGAAGCAGAACGGGAGGTGTCCATCGCAAAAATATCTGTCAAGCTTGATGGGAGGACCAGAGCCATCCATGCGAAAACTTCCCCTAGGCTATGTTTCTTTGAATATTAGTTAACTGTGAATTTGCAGTTCTGGGCTGTAGCCTACAGTAAGAACTCATCCAAAACAAATATTCTGATGACATCAGAATATTTGTTTTGGTGATGTCAGTGATGTTCTAAGCCTCTATGAAGGTCTTAATCTGTTAATGACTAAATAAGGTATCCACAAAGAGCGCCATCAGCATGAGCGCCAATTTGCTGATTTTCTGTAATGAAAAGAAGAATTGCTGTGGATTTGTCTTATTTGTTTTACAGTTTTTCACTATCTAAAACAGCTTCTAAAATATATTTAAAATAGATCATGCCATGACATTCAGGACTAAATTATCTATTTAATAAGGCCAGCAGTAAGATGTTCCTACGAACCTATAATATCATTAGCCTAATATTACATTTAATTCCAGGTATGCAAAAAGTAAGTGAACTTGCCTAGATAAAATTGTTGATACCAAGACAGAAAATCCATGGCCAGCTACACCAGTAAATTTCCTGTTTTTAGCACTTGAGCTAGTAATGAGCTTGAGCCCATAATCCATTTGCAGCTATTACCAATGCAAAAAATAACACCCAGTTTGAAAAAAAAAATACAAGGCCAAATGGCAAAGGTCATTGGAATCATATTCCAGTGACCAGATGCTCAGAATTTGAAAGTTATTTATATAGTAGCTACCCTAATCAGTAAATTTAGTGTTCTTATCACATGTGCATCATATTGACACTTTCTCTTAGAATCGGTTTGCAGCAATATCCAATGCAACAAAATAACACCATTTTCAATAAAATCACAAGACAAAATGGTGGCGACTATTCGTGCATTAGAATTCCATGATGGTGTCATGATTTCTCAGAATTTTTTGCGCTCCAAAATTAATGCTCAACCTACGATTTAAACACTTGTCACATCAGAGTGATCCCATAGGAATTAGTATTTTTCTAATCAAGAATTTAGATACTTAGCAGCAAGTTAGAAAGGTAATATTGAACTAACCAAAGCGAAAGTTCAGGAAAATCATTGACCAAAGCTCAGAATTTGGGAGTTATTTATTTAGTAGCATACAGATAGTTCACTTTTGTTACAGAGTGCTGAATTGATCTGGCACTGTTTAAAGTTTAATGTTCTTTCTAAGCAGTATATCTCTGACTCTGGTCTCGAGTGCACTACCACTAAGACAGTCTACTATGGTACACTAAGCCCTTTTTAAAGACACATGCTCAAACGCTGCAACATGCGGGGGGGGGGGGGGTAGCATTGTACTGATCTGTATGTATACACCTTATTCCCCAGATACAACAAATTCAGAGTCGAAACGAAATCCTGGCTTGTTTAGTTACCAAAGTACTGTACCACATAATGATACCCCCGCCCCCCCCCCCCCCCTGGGGATTAAGGGGCACACATATGTTTGAGTACCATGCTCACCCCTGCTAGCATGCCACAGTGTTTGAGCATGGTTATTAGAAAAAGGCTTAGTGCAGCCTACTAGACTGTACGAGGATGGCAACACCACCAGTCACTGCAAGCAAGTCCAAGAGTCATTCGGAATGTGATTTGGATGGACCAGGCTTCATAGAAAAAATGGATTGGGCATTGTCTGTTTGTCTGATTCAGTTCATTTATTAGCGTGTGACAGGAGAGGTTAACAATCTCAGGGTAGGTAACGCCAAAATGTATGTGCAAAATTTTAAATACTGTTATTTGTGAAATCTGAAATTTTAATTTTTGCAGTTGGAAAGCAAAAAGTTTGCCCATCATATAGTCCCTTGCTTTCACTTTAGTTTGCTGTACACCGTTTAAAGATTATGTCTTGCTTCGATTCAGAAATCTTCGTCTTTACAAATGTAAGGGTAGCATTTAGTTATAGCGTGCCATAGGCTATCCACTAAGATAGCATAAATGCAGCACTGCAGCGTTTGAATACCAAAAGCTAGTGATTGTATGTTGTCGAACTGATGTGTGGTCGGAGACCGGAAAAATAATTATTTTCTCTAGGCGAGGTCTAGGTTAGAAAGATAATTATGCATGGGTCTTGCCTTGTCCCAAACGTTCTAGGTTATTTGCAGTAACTTTTCTTACAGTTGCTTAGCCACATGTAAATCGATTTCTGGCTTGCCTAAATAACCTAGACCTGTAAGAGTCGGTAATACTCCTTCACTTGATGTGTACCATACTCAAGTTTCTCTTTTCGAATTGCACTGGCACTCATTTGTTTTGTGAAGGTGTTTATTCTAGCTGGGGTATAGACAAGCCTAATTGTGGGATGGCTCGACTTCATCATTTTTCACAAGTAGAGTAAAGGTATGCTTATTTGAACGTTTGTTGACTTTGAACTTTTCCATTTTCATGCACTTGCTGCGACTAAAGTATAACTACCAGTTACCAGTTAGCCGAAGTAGGCAATTAAGGGCCTCTAAAAACACCTGAATATGTAGTTTGAGTCTTCATTCTACCATTTAACCCAAAACTGCACTGTTCACATTTAAGTAACTGTTCAAATAAGCATACCTCTACTGTAATCGATTTGACTCCCAAAGGCCATTCAGTATTCGATACCATTCTAATGTTTTAAGACATTAGAGAGACAGTAAATACAGAACGTTTGAAGTTTCGAGTATAAAAATTGATGGAGCGATTCTGGAAATGAAGGAGATTATCCTTAAAAATAGACTAGGCATATGGCATATCGTTCACTGTTTGGAACCATTTGCAGATTCAGACGGGGAAGGATCATTTCATTCTGGACCAAGGGGGAACTCACGACGAAGATTTTCTCCTGATAGAAACAGAGACAGCTCATCACGGTCTTCTGTCGCCAGAGGTCGAGAAAAGGTATGTAAGCAGAGTAATAGGTTGATACATAAAATTATTTCGTCGCGTTTAGCAGAGATCCTTTGTGTGCCGTATCTGATGAGAAATTCGACTTCGTCTCTCAAGCAGCCTGATTTGTTATTCTCCTTGGATATGTAACTCGAAGGTTATGTGTGTGTTTGACCCGTAATTAAATTCGTATATTTCTGTTCACTTCTTCTTCCTTTGCTTGTTCATCAAATTCATTTTTACTTGGTCGATTGGAGCATTTCTTGCTAAAATCGCGAAGATACAATTTTTTCATCCCTATCTAGCTTGCGTATTTTGGCACCTTGCGTGTTTTAGAAATTTCTCTTTTTAGTCACCACTACGTAGCCGAAGCAGGGGTCGAAACGGAGGTCGCGATGGCTACGATGGTGACCGCCGTCGGTATTTTTCCAACCACAGCCAAACTCGTAACAGTGAAGGTAGAGGCCAAGACTACATGAACATCTCGCCTGGAAGTAGTCCTCTGAGGTATGCTGAGCCGATATATCGTCAGTCACTTCTACCCGAATCTGCCCTTTTACCTATACCCAGGGAGCAAACCTGGAATGATAGAAACATGTATCCAGCCGCTCCTGAGCTCACCGGCCTTGGGTATATGGGAGACCAGTACAGATATCCCGTGAGTAGTTTTTCTTTTATGTTGATTGACTACAGGTCATTTTCCACCTTGGCAAATGTCCTGAAATACGGCAGGAATTTCTCCTGAGAATGTATTAAGAGGAGGAGGTGAACAGCTACCTCCAGGGGAGTCGCTATGGGGGTGTGCAGGGGTGGTACCCCCCCCTCCCCTCGAAGAAATTAGAAAGCTAAACTGGGCGCTCGAAGAGCGCTCTGTCAAAGTAAATGAACTGAGCTGGTTGCTCGCAGAGCGCGCGACCACAAAAGTTGAGCAAAACTGGGTTCTAGCAGAGTGCCGGACCACAATTATTGAGCTGAATTGGGCGCTCACCCAAAAAAAACAAGTGGGGGTCTGGTAGTGCGTCCGACAAAGTCAGTAAGACTAGTAAGGGCACCAAGAAACTGAGTTACATCCAGCTTGGATATTGGCCGTTCGGAGGCCTCGAGCGTCTTAGACTTGAAGTAACTGCATTCCCAGTTTAATGTTTCGAGTTTGCCAGATCGACACACAGAGGCGGACTGTTTCTAGTCGTTTGGATGTGAAGAGATATTTCAGTCACATTTTGTCCGTTTGTCAGAATGAGAAGAATGACTGTCAGATTTGAGCTTCCAAGATCGACAAAGGACAGTTATAAAAATCATGAATTTACCTTGCAGCATACAGTTTTAACACAATTCTTGTTTAACACGACCATGTTTTACCAAAATCTCTCGGTTTAGTAAAAATCAGGCTGATATTGCTTGTAGCGCACATTTGCAAGAATTTTCTAGTTTCATGCCTTTGTATTTAACAGATAAAAATTTCACCATAAGAATTTTCTTCCAGAGTGAAGTTTATAAATAAACCGGCTTCGTGAGCAATGAGGGAAGATGTAATGACGGATCCGATGATTGGATCACGTCATTTGGTGTCGCCTTTTTTAACTGTAAACCCAGAACAAGTATATACACTGTTTAAAAAATTTTCTGGATGATCAGTACTTTTTTTCGGCAAAACTTCCAGCAAAATGTCTCACATGTTGTTCGGGATTCGTCGTGAAAAGAACAGGTGGACATATCTGTCGTAAGTTGCCCTTACCTTCATTTGGGATCCAGAAAGGCGTTACACAAAATTTAGCCTGCGGTGCCTTTAGTAGTAGGCTATATTAACTAGAAGGGCGCGTCACTTCATTCGGGTTTTTAAGCTTCGGATTTTGCCCGAAAAAATCTAAAATAATTTCGCATGCGGCGCTCTTTTTCAGTCTGTCGTTAGAAAATGCTGCGGGCCGGGATATTGCGGAAGCGAAATTCCTGTTATTACGGACGACCTTCACCTTAATCAATCAATCAATCAATTTATTTAATTCGTGATATTACACATCACAAAATAAGATTACACTAACACATGAATTTTCTTACTAAATATATACAATCATTTTAACCATTCGGTGGCTCGGGGCAATAGCACAGTCGACGGAAAAGTCGGTAAAAATGTCCAGAACGGCATTCTGCATTCTCACGAATTGCCTTTAAAAGTGGATTATCGGAAACTTCTAACCTTGCAACAAAACTAACTATCGCTTTCCTTAGACTTACAAAGACTAGCTTTAAAGTTTTAATGTTCTTTTTCTGGCTATTGTCTCTAACTGGTATGATTCTTGGGCCTTGCCGAACATCGGCCAGTCGTGTATTTTGAGGAAGTCACCTCTCATACTCAGGTTGGACACATCAGAAATCCAACACAGAGAGTGAATTGGGAGTGAAGTCCATTTTCATGAAATGTTCACTTTTGGTCGGAATCGCCTCTGTAAAAATGACAATTCTTAATTTTACTTTAGTGAAAAAAACTTGAAATAGCTACTTCTGGTCGGAATCCCTGCTGCAAAAATGACACGTTTGGTCATTTTCTGAAACAGACTGATTTTTATGTCCTACGTAGGACAAGAGGGACAAAAACAAAATAGAGTGACAATTCACACTGTCGTGCGACATGTGGCAACCCTGCTCGTACTCATGGCCTTCAAACCGCCCCTGAGCTGAGAGGTACGACTACTTCAACGCTATCACGAATTTAAATATTACGTATGCAACGAAAAGCTAAAATGGGCGGCAGGGCGCCGCCCTGGTGGAACAAAGTTCCAGTCTACTCCTAGAAAATGGATACAAAATATTCGGGACGCAGAAGAGCATATTTACGAATTGGCCAGCGATTGCCGTGTTGTCAGATCGCTTGTCTGGTCGCGACGAAAACAAAGAGGAGTTAATTTCTCTGATTTGTCCATTCGATCGCGGCATAAAAAGGGTGAGCGGAGGCGACGAATGAGAGGGGTGATCTGCAGATGACAGGAACACAAATATTAGTTGCGTTTTTGCAGATATCATGGTATCTGTTACCCCGGTAACTGAATCTGCAATTAGTCGTTTTTGCAGCTACCGTGGTATCTGATACACGGTTGCTCTGCAAAAACAACTATTGCCCAAATTGCACTTTCGAAGTCATCCCAAAAGAAAAACTGATATCCAGTTACATCACTAAGTGCCAAACTTTTTTCTCACCAATTTGACAAAATTTGATGAAAGTGAGATCACTTTTCAGATACCATGATCAGTTACCACGGTCGGACCGTAGTATCTGAATATCAGATACCACGATAACTGGCCAGATACCACGATAACTGCAAAAAACGCCTTTTGACCGTGGTATCAGATACCATAGTATCTGCAAAAACGCATCTATTGTGTTTGGAATTTGGATGCAACTGTCGTTAGGCGGCACTGGCGAATGGCAAGTAAAAATATAAAACTTGCGCATGAGCCTTTAGCTGTAGCGTGATAGTTTAAATTTTTGGATAATTTTCTTGCAAGCCTTCTGTAGCGTGATAATTTAGTTGTTTATAGTGGTCCTGCAAGACTTTCAGCTAATCTTTAACTCTTTATTTTGCTCTAGGCTGGTCCGGAAGTGGCGCTTCAAGACCCCTCTGTAGGACTACAAAGAGACGTGATTCATTTCGAACTTTCAACTGTCGTACCTCCTGCCGTTGACGGCCATGTCCCTAAACCAACCAGAGAGAGACCTCAGGGATGCCGGACAATTTTTGTAGGTGGCCTGCCGGACAAAATCTCAGGTTAGATCTCTCGGTTCTTTGTCCATGAAAGACCTTTGGGAAGATTAAATCCGTCGGATTAGATACTGGGGAGGTCCTTAGGCAGTCAAAATTTTGGGGCCTCCTTAGCAAATTATCTTTTTAATAAGTCAAAATTTAAAAAAAAAGGCGAAAAAGCATCTGCGGACTTTTCCGATATTACGACAAAGTTGAAGCTTTTTCGGCGTTTTTGACAATTCCTGGCAATGCTTGTTCTGCATAAAATTTAATGCATAACGTTTTCAAAATAGCAACAGATAACATCTCAAGTATTGTCTGTTGAAACTGCGCATCCTTGTGTTATCTGTCATGAAACTTCTCACGGTTTAGTTTATCACACAAAACTTGACATTTACAATATTAATCTTATGAAACAAAATTATCTTATTTTGAACAAACCAATACAGCTTTAATCGGTCCGTTGCTGTTGGGCTCTAAAAAGAATGGAGCCGAGTACCTACTTTGCCTATTTGGTAATCCAACACTGAGGGTGACTGGGGTTAAGATTACGGAGGAGTTGCTAAAGTCTTGCTTCGGGAAAAAGCCTGTGGTTGTTCGACCAGCGAATGAAATTCAGAGAGAATGAAAGTGATACGAGCGTATGGACGTTTGTATATTCAGCCAAAAGGCCATACACGATTGAGTCCGTGTATCACCACACAGATAAACTGTTACACCTGTTAATAAAAAAGGTGATTCGTTCAAATCACCTTTTTTTATTTTCAACTGTGTAGGCTATAGCTGAACATCACAGCCGTATTTTTTTCCGTTTTCATAGTTGTGGAAATTCATCCAGCTTTCCGCTGAGACATTTGCTCTTTCGAAACTGTTGCCGCTTTTTTAGCCTTTCGAGAAGGCTTGAGTGAAAAGAAGCCTCGAGTAAGTTGAAATTCCGTGCAGAATAGTAAAACAGAAATCAAGGGACATGGCGATTTAGGATAAGAGGTTTTCAACAGAAGATGCAGAAGTCTAAAATAAAGTAGCTTTTATTTCTGTAATCTTTATTTTCTATAGGCTTTCGAGGTGGATTAAAGTTGAAAGTAAGAAGTGATATGCGTTCTCTGTGTTATCTTTCTTTACGTCGTGATCTTAGGTTGAGACGTCTTGAGAACTCGTTAGTGATTGTAAAAACAATAATTATAATGATTTGTTAGTAACCCACTGCACAAGAACAATGGAAGATAGTGGAGTAAAAAAGAGAAAGAAACAAATAAACAACAGAGAAAACACCAGTACAACAAAATGGACAACACCGTTCAACAGAACAAACGGATGAGCCCGTGATATGGAGTAAACCTTTGATATGCTTGTGCGGATAAATCATCATGAAGCTCCTGGAGTTTTGTCGTTATATCGGGAGTTTAGTATTTTCGGATTTTCTCCGATTTCGATAAGATAGAGGCGAAAATCTCTTGTGCATTTATTTTGTTTCAACGTAGGTTAATGGTTAGGTATAGTTTATCTTTTCTTGCAGAGGCAGTTTTGACTGAAGTCTTCTCCAGAGCCGGTCCTGTTGTCCAAGTTCGTATATGTATGAATCCGAGGAAAAACTTTGCCCATATTCGTTTTGCTGGAAGTGAATTCGTTGATAATGCCCTTCTCTTCTCGGGTGAGTGCGAAATCAAACTATTTGTCTAGTTCATTTATTTATTTGTGACCCGCTTTTTGGACAACAGCGGAATATGAGTAAAATACACTAAGTAAAATACACATATTAAAACACTAAATGTTAACACAATGTTAACAAACATGACTACATTCTAAAGACAAAGACTTTAATGCGTAGGTCTAACGTGACAGTTTCTAAATAGGCTACTCATAAAGGCCGAAGGGCTATAGAAAACAGAATGTAAGTCTTGTAAGAAGAAAACAGGGTGTTGTAAGATTCAAGACATGTGGGTTCAACCTTCTTGAAAATAAAACTCAGGAATACTTAGATAGTGTATGGACTGCGATAAAGTCATTAAAAGTCGCCAGTTCTTTCCCTTTTTGTTAGCAGTAACTAGGCCGAGATTAGAAGAAATAATGTCCACTGTATTTTAAGGATTAACACAGTACTGGTCGCGTCTGTTCCGAAAACGATGACAAATTGAACCAGAAAATAGACAAACATAAACAAAAAATTGCAGTACATTCTCTAGCTACTAAGTTTACAATCTTTTATTAGGAATAATTTTTACAAGGAACTACAATTTCTTATAGTTTTTGTGTTGCTTTTCTTCCTATGTCGTTTTGTGATATAATAGTTGCGTTTTTGCAGATACCATGGTATCTGTTGCCACGGTAATTCGATCTGCAATTAGTCATTTTTGCAGTGACCGTGGTATCTGATATACGGTTGCTTTGCAAAAACAACAATTGCCGAAATTGCACTTTTCGAGGTCATCCCAAAAGAAAAACTGATACAGTCACGTCACTAAGTGCCAAACTTCTTTCCCACCAGTTTGACTAAAACTGATGAAAGTGAGATAAATATTTCAGATAACACGACCAGTTACCACGGTCGGACCGTGGTATCTGAATATCTGATACCACGATAACTGGCCAGATAGTACGGTAACTGCAAAAACGCCTTTTGACCGTGGTATCAGATACCACGACAACTGCAAAACCGACTTAAGACCGTGGTATCAGATACCATGATATCTGCAACAAGAGCTGGAAGCTCATATGGCACTTGCAAGGCTGGGTCAGAGGATGGAAGTAGGAGAGTAGATTATAGGCGCTAAGAAGAAGATGGGTTTCCCTATGTCTGACCGTCCGTCTGTTACCAAGCCAGGGCGCTTCCCTGCCCTTGTACCACGCAAGCCCCCAGTCGCGGACCTGGAATCCGGGAGACTCCGTCCGAGCGCGCGGGGGTCCGGCTTTCGGGCGGAGGGCGGGCGAGAATGCCGCACGCGGATACCCGGGAGCTTCCACCGGAGCACGCGGTAGTCCGGAATCCGCCCGGTTAACCGCATATGAGGAGTGCTTTAAGGAACTCCCTGTGATGAGTGCTTTAAGGGTTTTTTTTTCGTGATAAAAGGATGTTTTGTGTATTGCGTCACTTTAGTGAGTGTTCAAGAATGAATCAAGAAAGTTATACATGTCGTTTTTGCGAGGCTATAGTCTCTCAAAATCAATGCAATGTATGTTCAGTCAAACCAGATCTTGGAGATTGTATCCCTTGTTTGTCATAATCACAATAACATCCAGGCGACCTGTATTGACTGTCTAGCCGTGAAATGTAAACATCATCAGATGAATCATCTGGCAGTGTGTTATTTTTGCCACAGTTACGCTTTTTGTTCAGAAGACCGGCAGCAAGATATAGAGTACATGATGAAAAAACTTTATTTTTATTTTAACACTAAAGAAAGCTCACTAATCTAAGCATACAAAAATCCACCATATTTCATTGGAAAGGGAGACAATTTCGTATGGTCCCTCCTTAATTTAAGTCGGCAACCGGATTCACGACGAACTAACCGTCGAAACATGAATTTTCCCCGTCTTCCGTATTCGCGACGAGCTAAGTTTACGATCAATGGCTGGCTTGACATAGCTAATTTAGTACCTATTAACACAGTGATCATAGCTTTCTCTATTGTAAAATATACATGTTGAAATGAATGCGAACTGAAACATGACAAAAGGTCAGTATACTCATCGTCCTCAGATGGTAGATCAAAAATAAAACCAGAATTTTTCAAACACAAATTAACATCACTCATAAATTTCTTGCATTTTGTACACAATTCACTAAACCAACACGGATTCCTACATTGTCCCTTCATATCTAAACACTCAACATTCAACAGAGCTCTAATTTTTTGCCATTTCGTAAAGAGCAAAAGTTCCAACAAAGTGTCTTTGATATGAAGCTGATCTACTATCAGTTCATAAAAACAATAGCTTTTTACACTATTTACATGATATTCGCCACGACTCAAAAGAACGGAGTCGTACAGTTCAGATTGTGATCCAGCTGATACCTCGTGCTTGAATCTATGGATTTCATCTGTTTTCCAGTACAACCGTCTGGGACAGGGATGCATCCAAGTACCCGAGGTTGCCGTATCGGAAAACTGTGTGAAGTTGAAGTCTACATCCTTGAACATATCCATGGTAGGTCGAACGAGTGATAGATCGGTACATTGTATACGGACACCTCGTGAATGTGGGTCCGTTCTAAATCCTAAGGATATCGGCAGCTCAGTTACTTCACCATGGTTGAAAATGTTCCGAGGTCGGAAGTAACGAATTTCTCTTGTCATGTCACACAATGTTGGTTCTTCTGGAATAGGTCTATAATACTCGATCATACACTTTGATCTCCCCAAAAAGTCTGTTGGTAAGTGTATGAGGATGAACCGACCAGAACTGAGCTCGTATCCTGTCGGTTCATCGTAACTCTCCCACATAGAATCGGGGTCACACGGTACCTCCATTATGCACTAATTATCGAACAGACTGATGATTTATTGAGCTTAGGACCTGGACTTATACACAGGTAGAATGTTTATCTCTACCCAACAGTTACTCAAACGTCTATAAATAGAGAGTTAAAATTAGTTTGTTTGGGTTTTCCCCAAACAAATCCGAAAACAGAAAGTTATAAATAGATTATTTGACTTTCCCCATGAGAGTCGGTAAATAGAAATCTATAAATAGAACATCCGGGTTTCCCCAAACATGTCCGGAAATAAACAGGCGTAAACAAGTTCAATGAGATGACGCAATGAGGGGTGAGCAGGAACAAGTATAACCTCTAGCATGTCATTAGACGGCAGCAGAGCTAGTCTACCAAATACACTTAGACTTGACTAGTAAACTACCTCCTTGTTGTAAGCCCCTCCACTATGCCACCCCACAGTTCGAATCCTATCCAGAGATGTTTTTTCCCGTTCTACAACAGCCCTAGGCTAGACCACTCTCAGTCTCCATGTAAATCTCTATGTTTTATTAATGAGTGTCGTTCGAACCGAGGAGGGTGCGCAGGCTTTAAATGCATAAGATATATCCTTTTGGATTTCATCAGACGGAAACAGATCTAGTATACCTAGCACACATATAGCTGCCTAATATGAATAATTCCTCGGTCTAGGTCCCTCCACCATGACACCCCCACAGTGCGAATCCTATCCAGAGATGTTTTTTCCTATCCTCCGACAACCGCAGGCTCGACCACTCTCGGTTTACATGTAAATCTCTATGCTTCGCTAATGAGGGTAGTTTTGAATTAATGAGGGAGCGCAGACTTTAAATACAAAAGGTATACCCTTTTGGATGTCAAGAAATACTGTCCAATTATCGATATTTACTGTGTGGATGCTACTGTCCCCTTCCGGTACTTAACGATCGATCCTATCCCCCCTTCATTTCCGGTGATCAGATACTCCTAGAACTGTCTACGAGCTCAGATAATATTCCAACAGATCTATGAAAATATGCAGAGGCAGATTTCCTATCTCCTGACGAACCTAAACACATCCATTCTTTCTCGCAAAGAGAAGGGTGACACACTCTCTTTCCCAGTTGACAATAATTATGACTTAGAAATATCAAGGAAAGTATGCAATCGGGAGATAGGGAAAACGAATTCCTTTTTTCCATGTTGGATTTCCCTTCGATGGACAAGCCTAAACAAGTTGAAAGACGAATGTTCTATCCCTTTGAACAGCCTAGACCTGTCCCCAGATATAGTTACAACAAATCTGTCCCATCCCTTTAGCTTAGTGACTCGTGATCGTTGACAAAAAAGCTGGTCAATCTTATTGTTGCAGACCATGAACTCACCTAACACTACATGTTTATTTTTCAGTCTGACCGATCCGTTAACTTTTTATGACACTTGCAATCCTCGGAACAACGAATCCTTCTTTTCGAGGATCTGTGATTGTAGTGCGGTTGGCAGGCTGGATGGGTCGAAGTAGGTTACGAACGGCTGATTTCGATGTGAGTACGAGTTAACTGTTGATAATTACTATATGTCTGAGGCGAACATTTAAAGGTGCCGACAAAAAATGCATCCTCCTTGAGGGTAGTACCCGCATTTCTTCGGAAATATTGGAACATGCATAGCCATGTTTCGAGGGTCATGGTGCCCACACTCCATACTTCTCATGTTTAACCTGATGAGTTTCACATTCCCAAGGTTCGAAAAAGATTTCCCTCCCTCGATGATGAGTTTCTACAACAAATTTACTAATGTTTTGGCACATGGATCAATGGAATGCTGTGTTTTGATCGCTGACTACGAACGTTGAATCATCTTGAGACGCCATTTTCATGGTTCAGTCGGCCTTTCAGCTTATTTTGTTCTATGCTGTCCAATTTGTGGCCTAAAGTACACAATCATGTACAATTGCCACGTTCTTCTTGGGACGTACCCGGATTTAACAGTTTCCGACAAGCTCATTGGCCGAAAATACGCGATATCTTTAATTTATCCTGTGGATGACAGGGAATTGAGCACACAATTTTGTACATTTGCTACACTCTTCTTGAGATGTACGTGGATTTCAGTGTTCCGACAAGCTCATTGGTCGGAAACACGCTAATGATTAATTCTTCATGTGGGTGACCCACTCAGTAAATCCATGGTCTCGTGTTTGATGGAGTTTTGACTGCCTAGAGTCCTTAATGTTTATAATCAACCTGACTAAGTTTCAAGCTTTGGGAACCGAATTCATACAACAACCGAGGGTAGTTTCATATACGGTGCACACTGTCTAAACTTTTACTTTTGTCATAGTCTTCTGGAGACGTGGTGCAGTCCCACTCGCTATTCCCATAGTCGAAAAAATCGATATGTTTATTTTATATAGTGAGGGATAGAGAATTGAACCACTAGTCTGTACAATTGCCACGTTTTTTTTTCTTGAGACGCACCTTGATTTCAGTGTTTCCGACAAGCTAAAAAATACCGCTATGATTTTGTGCATACTGTGGATTACAAAAAGGGACCATGGATTTAGAGGACTGAATGTCTATACTCCTTAATGTACCAAATTACCTGACTAGTTTCACTTTTCAAACTTAGGAACAGATTTCATTAAACCGAGGATGGGTTTCTACGGTTCGTTTTGCTAATGATCTATCAAAATGTTCAGTAAAATGCTCTGAACGTTGAGTCATTGTGAGATTCATTTTTAACGATTCAGTTGTCCTTCATCTAGTTTGTTCTGTAATGTCCAGTTTGTAGCACAAAACCCACAATTTTGTACACTTGAAACGGTCTTCTTGGGACGTACCTGGATTTTAATGTTTCCGACAAGCTCATTGGTCGAAAACACTCGTATAATTTTTTATATACTGCGGATTTCAAACAAGAGACCATGGATACTTTTATCAATTTAACCTGACTAGTTTCAAGCTTCGGAATCGAATTCATTCAACCGAGGGTGGGTTTTTACGGTCTTACTTCTAAACTTTTAGTTTTGTCATAGTCTTCTAGAGACCTGGCACAACCCCGCTCACTATTTCCAGCGATCTTATTGGTCAACATGTTTTATTTTGTCCACTGTGACGGGGAACTATGTACAATTGTCACCTTTTTCTTGAGACCTACCTTTATTTATGTGTTTCCGAGAAGCTCATTGGTCGGAAACACCGCTACAATTATTTGTGATGGATTGTGGATTGTGGATGTGTGGATTACAAACAAGAGACCATAGATTTAGAGGGCTGAATGTCTATACTCCCTAATTTACCAAATTAACCTGACTATTTTCGAGCTTCGGAACAGAGTTGATTCAACCGAGGTGAGTTTCTACGGTACACTTGCAGAAGGTTTGACACATGAATCAGTGGGATGCTGTGTATTGATCGCTGATTTGAACGTGGAACAATATTGAGAGTATTGAGACACCGTTTTCAAGGATCATCTGACCTTTCCTTGTCTTGTTATTCTGGGCAATTCGAATTTGTAGCTTTAAGCCGACACTAGTGAACACTAGGCGTGTTCGTCGGAAACACCGCTACAATTATTTGTGATATTGTGGATTAAAAACAAGAGACCATGGAATTAGAGGGCTGAATGTCTATACTCCCTAATTCACCAAATTAACCTGACTATTTTTGAGTTTCGGAACAGATTTGATTCAACCGAGGTGAGTTTCTACGGTACACTTGCAGAAGGTTTGACACATGAATCAGTGGGATGCTGTGTATTGATCGCTGATTTGAACGTGGAACAATATTGCGAGTATTGAGACACCGTTTTCAAGGATCATCTGACCTTTCCTTGTCTTGTTATTCTGGGCAATTCGAATTTGTAGCTTTAAGCCGACACTAGTGAACACTTGGCGTGTTCTTGTTAAGGCGCAATAGGGTTCCAGTCACTATATCCGATGAGTTCACTGGTTGAAAACACCCTATGGTTAATTTGTCCTGTGGGGAAACAGCCCTTGATTCACTGGTCTCTTGTTTTATGGCCGTGTTGACCGTCTACATTCCATATATCTTGTTGGTAAGTTTCATTTGCAAGCTTTGTAAACTATTTCTATTACTCGACGATGGGCTTCTACGGTAAATTTGCAAAGAAATTGATGGTTGGATCCCTGGAATGTTGTGTTTTGATCGCTTACTCTGTACGCGAACCCGTCATTTCTTCTATTTCAGTCATTTGTCCAACTTTTTTTTTCTTTTTATCCTAAAAAAGTCAAATTTTGTAGCGTGAAGTCCAAAATTAACTAGTTTAAACTTTTCAAGCGGCCGAACGTCAATAGAGATAGAGAGAACATTAGACTCGAAACACCGAGTTACATATTTACACTTACTTTTATGCCACGTTCTCCCTCTTAGGATATCCAACACCCATTGTGATCCCATCGAAACCTTTGTTTTTGTTAGTTTAAATATATTGAAACGAAGGTACACCGAAACGTGTTTGGACATGTGAACCCGTCATTTCTTCTATTTCAGTCATTCGTCCAACTTTTTTTTTGTCTTTTTATCCTAAAAACGTCAAATTTTGTAGCGTGAAGTCCACAATTAACTAGTTTAAACTTTTCAAGCGCTTAATGTTTAATCTATTTATAACTTTCTGTTTTCGGATTTGTTTGGGGAAAACCCAAACAAACTAATTTTAACTCTCTATTTATAGACGTTTGAGTAACTGTTGGGTAGAGATAAACATTCTCCCTGTGTATAAGTCCAGGTCCTAAGCTCAATAAATCATCAGTCTGTTCGATAATTAGTGCATAATGGAGGTACCGTGTGACCCCGATTCTATGTGGGAGAGTTACGATGAACCGACAGGATACGAGCTCAGTTCTGGTCGGTTCATCCTCATACACTTACCAACAGACTTTTTGGGGAGATCAAAGTGTATGATCGAGTATTATAGACCTATTCCAGAAGAACCAACATTGTGTGACATGACAAGAGAAATTCGTTACTTCCGACCTCGGAACATTTTCAACCATGGTGAAGTAACTGAGCTGCCGATATCCTTAGGATTTAGAACGGACCCACATTCACGAGGTGTCCGTATACAATGTACCGATCTATCACTCGTTCGACCTACCATGGATATGTTCAAGGATGTTTTCGAAGACTTCAGCTTCACACAGTTTTCCGATACGGCAACCTCGGGTATTTGGATGCATCCCTGTACCAGACGGTTGTACTGGAAAACAGATGAAATCCATAGATTCAAGCACGAGGTATCAGCTGGATCACAATCTGAACTGTACGACTCCGTTCTTTTGAGTCGTGGCGAATATCATGTAAATAGTGTAAAAAGCTATTGTTTTTATGAACTGATAGTAGATCAGCTTCATATCAAAGACACTTTGTTGGAACTTTTGCTCTTTACGAAATGGCAAAAAATTAGAGCTCTGTTGAATGTTGAGTGTTTAGATATGAAGGGACAATGTAGGAATCCGTGTTGGTTTAGTGAATTGTGTACAAAATGCAAGAAATTTATGAGTGATGTTAATTTGTGTTTGAAAAATTCTGGTTTTATTTTTGATCTACCATCTGAGGACGATGAGTATACTGACCTTTTGTCATGTTTCAGTTCGCATTCATTTCAACATGTATATTTTACAATAGAGAAAGCTATGATCACTGTGTTAATAGGTACTAAATTAGCTATGTCAAGCCAGCCATTGATCGTAAACTTAGCTCGTCGCGAATACGGAAGACGGGGAAAATTCATGTTTCGACGGTTAGTTCGTCGTGAATCCGGTTGCCGACTTAAATTAAGGAGGGACCATACGAAATTGTCTCCCTTTCCAATGAAATATGGTGGATTTTTGTATGCTTAGATTAGTGAGCTTTCTTTAGTGTTAAAATAAAAATAAAGTTTTTTCATCATGTACTCTATATCTTGCTGCCGGTCTTCTGAACAAAAAGCGTAACTGTGGCAAAAATAACACACTGCCAGATGATTCATCTGATGATGTTTACATTTCACGGCTAGACAGTCAATACAGGTCGCCTGGATGTTATTGTGATTATGACAAACAAGGGATACAATCTCCAAGATCTGGTTTGACTGAACATACATTGCATTGATTTTGAGAGACTATAGCCTCGCAAAAACGACATGTATAACTTTCTTGATTCATTCTTGAACACTCACTAAAGTGACGCAATACACAAAACATCCTTTTATCACAAAAAAAAACCCCTTAAAGCACTCATCACAGGGAGTTCCTTAAAGCACTCCTCATATGCGGTTAACCGGGCGGATTCCGGACTACCGCGCGCTCCGGTGGAAGCTCCCGGGTTTCCACGTGCGGCATTCTCGCCCGCCCTCCGCCCGAAAGCCGGACCCCCGCGCGCTCGGACGGAGTCTCCCGGATTCCAGGTCCGCGACTGGGGGCTTGCGTGGTACAAGGGCAGGGAAGCGCCCTGGCTTGGTAACAGACGGACGGTCAGACATAGGGAAACCCATCTTCTTCTTAGCGCCTATAATCTACTTAGGAGTTCGTCAAATCGTGGCTTTGCTGTGATCATTTGTAAGCAGAACCCTTCACATAACAATGATGATGCGTTCTTGGAAATCGCGAGCATGTATCGTTCGTAAAAACTATTTTATTTTTGCATTTGGCTATGATGATGCGCACTTTAAGGGCACTAGAGATTCATCTGTAACGAACATTCTTGAAGCGCAAATGATGATAAGCTCATCGGGATCATGAAAATGTATATTTTGCTCAAAATTGTAGTTTGTACTTTAAGGAATTAACTTGTAATCAAAACCCTTGAGACAAATTACCATGGGCCCTTGGGGACCATGAATATATATCGTTTGGTCAAAAGTATTTTTTTCACGTTTCGGTTAAGATAGGCACTTTAAGGGTGCTAAAAATTCCTTTTTGAGCAAAACCCTTAAGGCAAAAATGATCAGGGGCACATGGGATCATGAAAATATATATTTTGATTAAAAGTATTTTTTGTACTTTGCGGTTAGGATTAGTACTTTAAGAGATGGTCGAATCTGAGAAGTGACAATTTCTAAGCCAATCTTGTCAAGTCTCTAATGTCCAAGCCAAGTTTCATCGTCCTAGCACATCTGATCAACGAAATTTTCGGTTCCCCCTCCAGGTCCCCCGCACCAGTTATCGGATCCGGTCCGATTCGAAACTGAATATCTGAGACACTTTTTCTTGACACTTGATACACCGATTACCCGTTTCAGACTTATGTATGTTACTAGTTTCTCAACTAAACTCTGACTCCTGGTTACAGGATCATGAGCATCCGAAACTGATAATCTATACCAAGAAAGTCAGAAAACAATCAGATAAAAGTTTAGTCTAGCAATTGTTGCCAAAATCCTTAACTATACCTGTTTCATTCGGCTCAAAACGCAAGCCCTGACGGCCGAGTAGGCCGGTGCATCTGGCTTCCGTTAGAGAGGACGTCGGATCGATACCACATCTGGACATTATCCTTTTGCTATCCGCGTTCCTAGTTTCCGGACTCCCGGATCCGGGGAAAGTCGGATCGGGGATCCGTACTTGAAGTGTGATACCTGAGACAGGAGGTCATTCGAAATATCAAGTTTCATGAAGATCCGATTCCCCGTTCAAAAATTCAAAATACGTCAACATTCTGGACTCCCCCTTCCTCCACTCCCCCCCCCACGGTGGTCGTATCGGGGAAGTGACTATTTCCAAGTTAGTTTGGTCGGGTCCCTGAAATGCCTGCCAAGTTTCATCGTCCTAGCACTTCTGGAAGTACCCTAACTCAAGATGAGTAGCCTGGCAGACAGACCGACAGACCGAAAAGTGATCGGTATATGGCACTTGCAGCTCCGTTCAAGTGCCATAAAAACGCAACTAATATCACCACGAACCAGTTATGATAAGAACTTGTGTTTTCCGTAAATATTGAGAGGGGGCTTACCCGATGGAAGATGTATAGTCTTATTTTGCATAAGACTATAGAGCTAGTGCGTTGAATGTCTCAGAGACGCTGGGAAGTTCTGGTAGTGATAACTCTCATTGCGTGGCATTTTCATACCAGGGAAAGACGGATTTTGTAACACACAGTATTATTAGAAGTTCCTGGTGTTACGCAGCTGCCAGTTTACCTTGGATCGTAACAACCCTGCCTAGTTACTAGTTGCGATTTTGCAGATACCATGGTATTTGGTACTACCTTCTAAAGTCGTTTTTGCAGTTATCGTGGTATCAGATATTCAGATACCGCGGTCCGACCGTGGTAACTGGTCGTGGTATCTGAAAAAGTCATCGCACTTTCATCAGTTTTAGTCAAATTGGTGGGGAAAAAGTTTGGCACTTAATAATGTGACTGAATATCTGTTTTACTTCTGGGATGACTTCGAAAAACACAATTTCGGCAATTGTCGTTTTTGCAGAGCAACCGTATATCAGATACCACGGCTACTGCAACAAGACCAAAGGTGTCGATGGGATCCCAAAAATCCAATATTTGATCCAGACAATTGGGTCTTGCCTGCGCCAGATCCAGTCTTCGCCAGACCCCTTGAACATTTTTACTATTAAATTTCAGAAACAGATTAAGGCCAACAAGCTAATCATCTGAGAAAACCAAGTTCGGATATGGATTCAGCATGTTTGTGTTTACCCCTATAAGTCATATCTGTTTGGACGAAAACTTCCTGCCTTACTTCTTCGAATTTCCCAGTTTCTGCCGAATTCCGGAACTACCTGTCCGGCAAAAAAAAGAAGCTAAAATCGAACTCAGCGTATCTTCTTTCTACGATATCGAACATCTAATCAACTTCAAATTAAAATTTAACTTTAAAACAAATTTTCCGGTTCCAGCCGGATTCCGGGCGAACTATATGTCCGGGTACAAAATGACTGTCATACACGGATTCAGCATCTCTTCTTACCCCTAAATCGGATATCTAATCAACTATACGAAGACTTTTAACAATTTTCCGGTTTTGGCCGGATTCCGGGCGAACAACTTGCCCGATGAGAAAATGATTTTCACCATCGTGTTCAGCATGTCTTACTACCCCTAAACTGAACATCTAATTAACTTCAAATAGAACATTTACTTTCAACAGATTTTCCGGTTTTGGCCGGATTCCGGGCGAACTACTTGCCCGGCGAGAAAATGATTTTCGCCATCGTGCTCAGCATGTCTTACTACCACTAAACCGAACATATAATTAACTTCAAATAAAACTTTTACTTTTGACAGATTTTCCGGTTTTGGCCGGATTCCGGGCTAACTACTTGTCCGGCGAGAAAATGGTTTTCACCATCGTGTTCAGCATGTCTTCTTACCCCATAATCGACTGTCTCATTAGCTGTTTAAAAATATTTTGCTTACCCCTTAATTTAAACCCCCTCCCCCGCCCCTAAATATAGGGCTACAAAGCCCATCTACGAACTCGACCTTACTCTTGACGCAAACAATCCTCACACCAAGTTTCATCAAAATATCTCATTCACTTCGAGAGTTATCGTGCTTACAGACGGACGGACGGACGGACGGACAAGTTTTGTGATGTCATAGGTATCCCTCCACTTACGTTTTGCGATCCCAAAAACGACTAATTGAAGATCCAGTTACCGTGGTAACAAATACCATGGTATCTGCAAAAACACATCTACTGTGTTTATTCTATGACAATTGTATATATGTTTTAGTTGTAGGTTAGTGACAAGAGCCAATTAATTTGCTCGCGCATGAAATGCTGTGCCGCATTTATTTTGAAGATTAAATTAAATTAAATATTGCAGGATATCGCATTCACATTGATGGCCGAACAACACCGGAGTACACCGGTCGTATGCACGTCGACTATGCTGCAGCACGTGACGACCAAGCCGAGTGGCACGAAGTCTTAAGGCAGCAAGAAGATGCCGCCACTGGAGAGGAGGGAGGAGTCAAGACCTTCACGGATGCAGAAATCCAGAATCTGTCAGAAGCATTGAAAAGTGAGACAAGCTTTGAATCGCTAGTGTTGGCTGATAAAAACCGATAGCGCGTTTGAAGGAGAATCTTGAATCTGTGCGGAGATAATTTAACGTATCCACCTTACCCTACGACGCAAACTAGTTGAGGGGCGAAGGAATACACTGTAACAAAAATCTTGCAGTATTTGCTACTGGGATTAATCTTGTCTCTAAAAAGATGATCTTATCTCTAATTCGGATCAATCTTATCTCATTAGAGATAAGATTAATCCCAGTAGCAAATACTGCAGTTAACTTTAATCCTTACTCGGGAAACTTTTTACAGTGTAGAGGCCGACAAATGTACAAGATCAAAGGGTGTAGCTATGAGGTTCTCGCGAAATAGCTTGAACTTATTTCACACTGGCTCACTCCTTACGTCACTCACGTTGTTCTCCGTAAGTAAACTCACTTAAAGGGTAACTGAAGGCGTGAATAAGCCTTTTCACATCTGCCTGAAACAAAACCAGAACAGAGAATTAACCGCTTGGACTGTCTGTTGACTGAGCTGGGATCTGTCTTTGATGGCCGCCTTCATGGAGGCGATCGAGAAGAGAGATCCTAGCATTGTCTCAAATGACGGATCTAACTCTCTAGTATCCATAAACAGCTGAACCTGTGATACTGCCATAACACTGCTATAGCCGGGGACTGATGGTTACAGAGAAAACGAAACAATGGAGTAGAGTAAGGCTTCAATTTTACTTTAAGAAACTCAACATAAGTTAAGACCTGAGGAAATTTACCAAAGCGACCACAAAGAAAATTGGCCAATGTTTGTTCTTCCCGAACTGATGCTGATATTCCTGTAGGTGATTTCGAGTTTGATGGTTCGGCGAATGAGCTCATCAAGTGGCTTGAAAGGGGTACTTTAGACAAAAAGAGCTTCAACAACCTGTACAGTATGCTGCAGACCACAATTTCTCATATGCGACGACTGAAGGCTTCCAAGGAACAGGCGGAGGAAGAGTTCATTTCGGCCAAGCAACTGTACCAGTTCCGCGTTCAGGCAGTATCGGATCAAAGTAAGTGAAAAGCTCCCACAATCCTGTTGGTTGTCTAGGAAACCGAGCGTGTTAGTTTGCAAGCAGATCCTTACAGATTTCCTGCTGAAGTATTCCGGTAAAAAAGTCCCATATGAGCAATAAGTACATGTTGGAGGGAATGGAAAGAAATATGAAAGTGACGCATGATTAAGATTGAATGGTTAACCAAGAAACAAGGTTAAGGGGAAGGGGGGGAAATAGAAGAAAATCAGAGGGAAGTGGAGACCTGCGTCTAGTGAATCTTATGTACATTCCGCATTCCCCACAGAAATAAATTGCGTATGTGCTTTGTGGGGCCTAAATTTCACGTATTTTCTTTGCATCGAAGGTAGTCAAAGGGGTGTAAAAGTTACACAGTCCTGTGTGGTGCACAGCTCATAATTCTGAAGTCAGGGGCGCTTAAAGGACCCTTCGCACTATTTACTCTTCAACCTACAGTATTTTAAAATATTTGAATACTTTAAAAATAGGCTGTGCTCTCAACATATACCCACGATTTTGGCTGTTTTAAGCCTTTTCCGAGACCCGTTGACTTGTAGCGAAAACAGGGAAACAATTTATATAACCGGTTTTCTGATGGAAAAACTTCTCGCAGACAACCGTCGACAGCGTGATACACATCGAAGGTAGCAAAACACGGCAAGTGAGAAAATCAGTGTGGTTTTGTTAGAAGGGTTAGCATGTACCGTACGAAATTGGGGTCTCCGGGTTTAGAAATATATGTAGTGATTGTGTAAGTAGGTTGCGTCCTTTAAGTAAATGTTAGTTGCCTCTGGAGCTAAGTACAACATTCCACAAAATCGTAGCCGTGCTTACTGCAGCATCCCCGAGGAGGACGTTTCATTGGCTGTGCTGAGGTACTGGAATCTTCTACAGCACCAATCTTGTGACATTTCAGTTTTGTGTACAGTAGAGGTATGTTGCTTGAAACCGCTGTTAATTTTCGGACGGTCCAGTTTATGTGGAAAATGTTAGCCTATATCACCCGCTCAGATTTGTTTAGGAGTTCAAATTACTTTGACTCACCGATACTTCAGTTTATTATAAGGGGTAGAAATGGCATCATCCATAAGTTAACTAACGTTCAAAGTATTTCTACTGCACTACTCCCCTACAGCAGTGACTAATAATGCCTGCCTCATTGGTGAAATGCCTTCGGGTCTAGCGCTCTCGAGGACTCATCCGGGATTGGAAGAAGATTGTAGAGTCATTACAGTAACATGCCATCCGTAATAGCAACTAAAACGTCTTGGGTAACACCAAGAACATATAATGAGATAGAACCTCTGTCTTTGGTACCCTGCAGCGACTATGAATATAACCCCGACAAAACTGAGCGGACCTAGAGGTATTTACTGTAGCATTTACCCGTCTACTCTACTTCCGTCTTCGCCGTTGCCCATCGCAGAGAAAGAAAATGTAGGAGGCGTACTCCGCGCGCTGACCCGCCCTTGAGCGCGTTCAAAGTACCAATCAGTTTTGTCTTCTACTTTTCCTCAAGGTGGTTTTGCAGCGATATAGCTAATTGTAGAGGTAACGAGGTGTGGCGCGAAGCTACTAACCTCCGCTCGTTCACAGCGGAAAAGGTACGGGGAAATACTCGACTCCGCATAGTCATAGTACAGAGATAGGGAGACGGAGGTTCTATCTGATTATTTGTTCCTGTAACATATAATAAGACACCCAAACGATCGAACATGCCTTCTTTTGAATGACTTTCGCACTTTGGAGCGATTACACATGGATAAAATCTTAGTCGACAGTGTACTGGAGGTGAGTGAGTATATATCACGTAGGTGCAAGACATGGGTGTGGGTCCATCAGTTGTAATTTTCATCTGCATAGCTTGAACCATACGAAATACACACTTACGTACCCATAACATTTGCCCAAATTAAAAGTTTGTGGAGAGAATCTGGTTCTCATGATCCTAAGGGGGTGAATTTGTGGCTTCCGGTAGGAAATACGTTCGTGTCCGCGAGATCCACTCCTGGGATAATTAAATATTTTAAGCTTAAGCTTTAAGAGACAGTCATCTCCCCTCAAAGGACCCCTCGCACTGTTTACTCTTCAACTTACAGTATTTTAAAATATTTGAATACTTTAAAACTAGGCTGTGCTTTCAGCAAATAATCCACGGTTTTTGTCTGTTTAAGCCTTTTCCGAGACCCGTTGACTTGTAGCCAAACAGGGAAACAATTTACATAACCGGTTTTTCTGATGGGAAAACTTCTCGCAGACAACCGCCGACAGCGTGATACACATCGAAGGTAGCAAAACACGGCAAGTGAGAAAATCAGCGTGGTTTTGTTAGAGGGTTTAGAATAAACTGTACGAAATTGAGGTCGCCGTGTTTAGAGATATATGGAGTGACTATGGAAGTAGTTTGCATTAGCATTATAGGTAAGACATCCTTTAAGTGACGGCCCTGGCTGAAGGTGGTGAGTATAGAAAGGGCATCGAGCTTACCTAGCCACAGTGAATTTTCGTTGTTAAAAATAATTTCTTGTGCATTTTCCAAGTGAACCTCGTGGAAAAAGTGTTCTCAGCAGTTAGCCGTCAGAAAATCTGGGACAAGTTCACCAAACCTCAGAGGAAAAACATCGAGGGATGGAAGAAGCAGATTACGGTAGGTGGAAGTACAGGTTTGTTTCAGGTGTTTCAGTTGAACTGGATTAGGAAAGTAGGCTACTGGTCCGGTTTCAGAGGTTTTGTCCAAGCTTGCAGGGTTCAGAGAGTTGTTACCAAATCACGAAGTGGGTCTTAGGCAAGTGTCCAGAGTAAGAAATGTGTGGTGAAGGGGATGTTGGAGTCTTGAACGGGACTCCGAAATGACCGGACTCTCGACAGCCGACTATTTGTACACCGTCAGTCATACAGTTGAAAGCTCCTCTGCCTTTCCATCATATTCACGAACATCGTTATCCGTGTTTTACCTATACTTAAACGTCTTTTGTTTCCTCACACGTGAGATGCTGCGATCTTTGAAGAGCTGTCTTCGTCTCATCGGGTTCTGTTTTCCGTCATTTCATCGTTCATGTTTGTGTCGATTGTCAACTTATTTCTTTTCGTTTTTGTAATTTCTGTCCCTACTCATTAGCTGCCGCGAGACATTAGATTGGTAGCGAAATTGCAATCAATTCTGATTATGTCTCCGAAGCCGCATCGCATGCTGGCTTATCGATCCATCGTTTCCACTCCCAAGCTGTGACGTAGGTTTGTAATTGTAAATGGTTTCTCAGTGCGTCGAATCCAATTAAGATTCTTTTGGACGGTCAGTGGCGGAGCCACATTTTTGGGCTTAGTGTGAGCGGTCTGAAATTGGCAGGATTTCGCTTGACGTATGTTTACCACTTGAAATTGTCGTACTCGTTCAAGTTGCTCAGTCTTACTGATTTCCGTCTCCTCTGCTGCTCTTTAACTACGCTGCCAATGAGATTGGTCCAAGGGGATGCCAGAGGCGCAATTGCCATTGTACAATCATTAGTCCCTTCCAATGGTGAATCGTTTGGCAGTACTTATTTGATATTTTACTTGGTTGGTTGTTTCGTTTGAACTTGGTGAAAATGGTCAACTCGCCACAAGGGAGGTTGAACCCCGTGAAGTATTTTTTCGATGTGGTGTTTCAAGAAGAAAACCGCGTCACGAAGAAGTGCAAACTCTGTGGAAAGAATTATCGGGCTAGTCTCGGAATTTCAAGCAATTTCATTTCGCACTTGAAGGTGAGTCCTGATTGGTTCTGCGGAAGGTCTGTTTCCATCACTTCGGTTTGCGAGAGTAAGCTGGACAGCTTACTCTCCAGTATTTTTTTTTTCGATATATCGGTATTTTCACTTTCGATAATCGATATCGATATTTCGGTACCATGTTTCGCTATAGGATACGTCTCGTTTCGCCAAAATTTATGAGCAAAATTGTCGTAAAAAAGCACTTGCATCAACTCAAACTAATTTTTTTTTTTTTACGAGAACATGTTGTTACAATTTCGGATTATATAAACGTGACTTATGGATTATTTACAATAATTCCCGCAATAATTATAAATGTACAAATATCGTTTTCGATATCGATATTTACGTTTCGATATTTGGTCCGATATATCAATATCGAATATCTCCCTCCAGAATAGTTCGACAGAAGGCGTTTTTCCGTGACAATCTAGATTGACGATCCGGGTTCTCCGCAATGCTTTTTCTCTGATAATCCGGGTTATGAAAAATTGTTTTCTCTGACCACCCGGATTCGTTCTTGGAAATTCGGGAATCTTGCAACGGAGTGAGACTCAGGGCTCAAGATAGTCGGATTGCCATTTTTTAATCTGAGATAGTCGATTTGTTGTATCTCTGATGAATCATTATCTTGGATTATAATCGGGGTTGTCGCGGAAAAACTTTTCTATAGCTGCTCTGTTTCAAGATCAAACTACCCGAGCACGTGGGACGCTAATTCGTGGGAAGATCTCCCCGCTCACAGACCATGTGGGCAATTGGGAATATACGGCACTCAGATTGCGTTCCAGAACTTAACGATTGTTAAAGCACAATAGACACTTCTAATGCTTTATTTTGTATTAAATGCTCCACAAAAAACATTTCCGACTTCCTTTAGAAGGCGCTACGAAAATCGGCCGTTCTCTTGTTATCCCTTGTCTTTACCTCTCTGGCATTTCGGCGATCCAAATCTTAGGAGCTGGGATATCGTGGCAGGAAATTCAAAAACTCCCAGCAATGCTTGATAGAAAAGGATATATTTGAGATGTCACCAATAAGTCAAGCCGCAGATGCAGTTTAACTGATTGTCCTAGTGTTTCATCAGAAGTTCCATGTTTTAATTGCCTATTAAAAGTTTTTCTTTGTGGAATAGTGTTGTGAAGCATAATTAACTTTGCATTATAAAATGTACCAGAATATGTAATAAGTTTATAAAAAATAACGTAGCTACAAAAATCATTCAAAAACAAATAGCCTATTCAAATCTGAATTAGACAAGCTGATTATGCATGAAATAAAGATCTACTAAGTGTTTTAAGAAACATCACTTTTATCTTTGTCCAAGCTAGTAAATTGAGCATGTACTGGCCCAAAAAATTACGCTTTGAAATAGCACAGAGAGGAAACTGATGAAAAAGCTGCTGAGCTAGGGGGTAAGCATTGTTCCTGGGTTGTTACAGAGTGGGATTGGGGTAGTTTGATGTGCCCATTGAACTTTAACAAATTGTTAACAGTTGTTAACTTTTTGCGTTTCAGGTTTCTGATTTCGAAATTTAAGCTCCGCCCACCTACAATTTCCGTTCCAGAGCTTAGCGATTGTTAACTATTTTGTAACGATGGTCGGGGAGCATCGTTACAAAATAGTTAACAGTTGTAGAATTGGGAAAAGTTAACGATCGTTAAAGCTACAGTTAGCTCCGCCCCGAAGTAAAGTTAACGATTGTTAACAATTGTTAAGTTTCTGGAACGCAACCTCAGTCACCGCACTCTCCAGGTGAACATTGACCGCCACCCTGACTATTTCACTGTCATTTTATGGTGATCGACTACTCTTAATTTCTTACCGAATCTGCGACCTTTCGGTAGGTCCATTAACTGGAAACGTGACTCAGGGTTGTGCATGAATAATCGTTATTCACCGCGTCTCGGTTCAGTTCAGGATTTTAAGAATAATCGTGAATCGAATCGTAATCATCAAGTGTTTTCCCCGCTGAATCCTTGAGTGAATCGTAATCACTTTTTTTCCCGTCGAATCGCATTGTCATTCAGCCTCGAAAAATGAATAAATTGCAGTGAATCGTCCTTAAAAAGTCCTTACAGCTCACATTTGCAACATCATTGTCAACGGATTACTGGTTCTGCATTTTCTTGCTAGTAGTTTCTACTCTTTTTAATCCTCTTGAGGAAACAGAGAGGTATAAATGCACGGCCGACAATGGTTGTTGAAGTCATTCTGCTGATAACTCATGGTCTGTTAACATGTCTAAAGTTTACAAGCATTTTATGTCACTTGACAATTCAGTTTCGGTGAAGAAGGGTAAAAACGTTTCGTCGAAATGCTTGCATTGCGGAGTGACAGTACGATATCGCTTCGGTTCGACATCAAACCTCATCCGCCATTTACAGGTCAGTTCATAAATATTTTGGAGGATTTATAGCTCTTATATGGGTCTGACTATTGACAGCCGTTTTGTTGTCCGTTCCCAGGACGGAGATTATTTTGAGACATTTAGTAGTATTTCGAGAATTCGCAACCTCTTTTTGCTAGGCCAGTAACAGGCGAACGTTCTCAAAATCTGAACTGAAACCTTTAAGAGGCAACCTCACTTCTCTGCGACGAGGATGCTAACCCCCTCTCTTGTCAGCGAGACAACAAGGCTGAATCTTGTCGGCGCTTGCGCATGATTACTTGTCAATCCCAGCGACTTCCGCTTCCGTGGAAAGGATCTTCAGCTTAGCTGGGAAGATCATGACGCCGCAAAGGACAAAGCTGACCGAGCAGAACTTTTCAAATTTAGTTTTCCTAAAGTGAAACAGCGGCAGATTGAATGTGTGAACATTTTCTAATTTTTAATACTGATGAAATAAAATAGAAAAAAACGAGATTTTCGGGTTTTTTTCTTGATCAGCTAGTTACCACTCCAAGATGATGTGCGAGGGATAAATAAAATTTCGGATATTTCGGTTGCACTTCCGGCAAACCGTCCTCAGCGAAAGAAACAAAACTAAATCATAAAATGCAACACAATCACAACAGGAAAACGATGCGGGACCAACAGACAATAAGACGACATGGAACTAAAAACCAGCAGAAAACCTTCCACAGTTCTGTGGAAGGTTTTACTCAAAGTGGTCAAACATATTATGGATTTTTGGAGTGGGCCGTTTTCTGGGTGAAAGCTTCTGCGCTTTCCCAGACGGATGGCAAATTGTAAATATCCACAGAATTCAGAATTGTCAATAATCGCAGATTTGTACATATACACTTTGAACACGCACATTTTATCATTCCTATTTTATTTTATCTGCATGTCGTTCGGTCCGCATCGTTCTGCTGGTTTTTAGTTCCATGTCGTCTTATTGTCTGTTGGTCCCGCATCGTTTTCCTGTTGTGATTGTGTTGGATTTTATGATTTAGTTTTGTTTCTTTCGCTGAGGACGGTTTGCCGGAAGTGCAACCGAAATATCCGAAATTTTATTTATCCCTCGCACATCATCTTGGAGGGGTAACTAGCTGATCAAGAAAAAAACCCGAAAATCTCGTTTTTTTCTATTTAATTTGAAACGAATGGTCAGCTTGGCTTCAAACCTTATAATACTGATGAATAAAGACATTCAAACGGATTCTTTATTGTTGAACCATGATTATTCACGAATCCTTTTGAATCATCGGCAATTTCTCCTTGGATCGTGAATCGAATCATTTTTTTGGGTGGATCGCACTGAATCGAATCGCTCTGCTGGACAACTGAATCGTAATCGAATTGCGGCTGATAGCGAGCGAACGAATCTTGTATAATGCGATTCAAAAGCAGGTCGAATCGCACAACCCGAAGTTTTAGCTCTCCTCACGCCCTTTTACAAAATGAGACGTTTGTTCGAATTGTTTTCATGGTAGTTGGAGGTAAATTCTCAATCCTTTTTTGGCCTTCGGTCGTATGGTTCAGTAATCGAATTTTTTGCTCAAACATCCCTGTTTCTTCCAGTCTGCCCATAAAGTCGAGTATGCAGAATTCCAACGTCAGTATGTACTGACCCAGTACCAGCCAACAAAGAGAGTTGAATCAACAGGGGCAGAGGCGTACCCCCAGTACGACGGTTTATCCATGGTGGCGCCATCTTCAGCTGCTTGTCAGATGCCGGCGCAAGGTGGTAGTAGCGCTCAGCAACTTGAGTGTTCGGTCCAGCCTTACCAGATGTTTTTCCCGCAGTACCACTATGTAATGGTTTCCTTATGTTACTATTTGAAGGCAAAGTGCCTCGCTCCTGATGCTTTTTATGGATTAATATCGAAAACCACAGATCGAGCACAATTGATAAATACCCATTTGAAGAGAAATTGAAAATTGAGGATATAGAGGCATACCCTTGTTAGCATAACTTGATTTGTTCCCTTTTAGAGGACGGTCATGTTTTTTGTGTAGTTTTAATAGCGGGCTAACCTCTGAAACTGGGACAATTGGGCCAGGGTTAAGATAGCTTGTTAAAGTACATCTGAAGGGTGAGTTTCTTAGCTAAATTCCCATCCGGAAGTTTAGGCCAGTTAAGTAGCGTGCACACACAGTCCGAATTTCGCAGTCCGGTGCGAATTCCCTTCTCCGCTCCGGAATTTTGACGCGTGTCATGCGGATTCGGTCCGATAATTTCGTTCCGATTTGAGTAGAAAATATTCTACTTTTACCGGAGCGAATTTTAAACGCATGCGAAATTGTGCCCTGAGAATTGAAAAATTAGAAGCTGTGTTTGAAATTTCAACTGTTTATACGACCTATTTAATGTCAGCTGCATTCATTCATTCGGCAATCAATCAGCATCATCTGACTGTAGGCTAAGCAGTGGATTTTTCAAACCTGGGGCCAAGTTTCACATCTCAATTTCATTTTATCTGAAAAACCTGTCGGGTATCGTGACGCGAATTTCGTATGCGCGTTTTCGCGTGCGGAATCTTAGATCTGCTCTCAGGATCTTCTTTGCCATTTATTGTAGTATTTTTCGCAGTAAAAAACTTGACGAAGCAGCCAGGCGAGAGACATGTCGAAAATGAGAACGATAGCCTGTGGTGGATTCGGGGAGAACCAAGTAAACGGTATCCGTCGCAGAACATTGTTTTTGTTTACTGTTGCAGTCAGCGTGGCCAGTACTTAATTCAGACTGGCCGTCATAGCTAGATTTCTTAAAGGACACCTGAACAATGAAACCATACTTGAACACACCATTGAGAATGCATTTACAGACATGGCCACGGAGAGCATTCTTCTCCTGAGCATGACATCTTCAAAATAGGGATGTTTGTTTCTGGAGGTTTGCACATGCGGACTCCAAGACAAAAAGCGCAATTCATTCAAATCTTGTGCAGCGCTGTCTGGATCGTATTGGTATTTCTTCTAGATACACGTTTGGGCTTAACTGGTTAAAAAATATTCCAGAAGAACGGTTGATTGGAGACATTTGTTCATTTCTAAAATTGTTCGGTACTGAAATAAGGACAGATGCAAAATGGAGCAAAAATCATAGCTTGGAAACACTATTTCGTATTTGGATTGGGTTTTCTGCAGGCAATGTCAACGGAAGTCATACAGATAGTGATGATACTTGGTACTCTTCATTCAGGTGTCCTTTAATAAGTTTTCGCTTATTTGACACTGCAAAACGGATACGTAAGCTGCATTTTATTATAGCCGTATTTTGGCCCTTCTTGGCAAGGGTCCTTTTCAGGCTCAAGCTGGAAAATGAATTTGTCAAGAAGGGCCGAAATATAGCTCTAATAAAACACAGCTGACGAATCGTTTTACTGGATCAATGTGATTCGCGGTCAGCTTGGGCTGAAGGAATATTTAAGTTTTTGCATTTTGTCAATCAATGTCTCCCATTTGTCGGCTTCTGGCCTTATTTAAAAGTATAAAAGAGCGGACTGAGAAAAAGTTAATGCCACACGCTATCTAGAAGGCTATTAGTATTTCAGGCCGCAGAGGAACCTTTCAGATGTGCTTTAACCAGGGTACTTTAATTCGGGCATCTCATAGTTTGGATATTAAATGAGTAAAGGAATAGAAGGCTCCCTCGCCGATCGCACTTCGTTGTGGAGTATCGCAGGAATCTGTTTCGGCGAGACTATTGTGTGCTGAATGTAAGTATCGTTCACCGTTGCCACAGCTGTGAATTCGTGATGCTTTTGGTAAGTAAATAAAGCTTCTGGATGGAAAGGTAAAACTGAAGGTATAGTAGAACTGTGAAGTGGACCCCGAAAGTCACCTGGATAGAGCGCAGCCATGTATAAGAAGATTTGGATGAAATGATGGAATCCGCCATCGCATTCCTGCCTTTGTCACGCTATCTGGTTTTTATAGGTTTAACTCTTCTTTTCTCTAGGACGCTCGGGCTAACACCGGCATAGAGGGATCTGTAGATGTAAAGTCGGAAGCCACAGAAATGGACCTTTCTGACTCTGAGGAGAAGAGCTGCCCGAAGAACAAAGCTCCCAGAACAGACTCAGCTGGCAGTAGCGATAGCTTCAAGGTACGCGGATCCTCTTCCCACGATCTGATGCAGACTCTAGCAAGGGCGTCCCTAGGAATTTGGTTTCGAATAATTTCGGCGAACGATTGAAATACCGACAAGTAAACAGAAAGTTGACCTTTACCGCATGAGAGCATGGACATTAGGAATTGGCAGCTTGCCTCAACTTTAACTTTTTCTTTTTTTCTTGACTCGCTTGTTAGCAGAGCAAATCATTATCATAGAACTTAAGCAACCTTTGACGTTTGCTCGTGATCTTTCTTCTCCAGAAAAAAATAGCATGTCTCGCTACAGGCGAGATCCACGACGTCTAGGCAGTTATCAAAGCCAATGACCGCCATTTAGCAAAAAACAAAAAAATTTAAATTTTATCTTTCACTTATTTAACGTAACTTAAGAAATAGACAAGTAGACTTAGAACTTAGAAGTGAAACAGACAAGCACCAACCATACTTTTTTGCACATTCAGATTTTTACATTTACCACCTTGGCCCCTAGCCAACCTTCTTGTGAGGTTGGGGCCCTAGACAGATGCCCAGTTTGCCTTGGCAAAAGTTCAAGTCTGTTGGGTAACCGCCGGACAGGAATTTGGTGTGTGGTTGGGGTTGGCCCGGAGGGTCTTCTGACGCTCCTTGACGATTAGATGTCTCCATGTGCCCGTTTTACTGGTCTGTATTTAGGAGCTGGTTTTACTGAAGCACGCTACAGACTCTGTCTGCAAGACAAGCCTTTCGTCGAGGACTGGAAATTGTAGTCACTTCCCTCATAGTTTGGCATGCATCGCCATTTCCGCTCGGCCGCATAACATGAAAGACTGCCGTATCCTGAAGTTTTGTTTCCTGTTTTCAGGAAGAGAACGAGACGCTACGCTTTCAACTTGATGCATACAAGAACGAAGTGAATGTTATTAAAAACGAAATGAAATCCGAGATTGACAACAAAGACAGGCAGCTTCAATTACTGCAACAAACCCTACAAGGTCTCCAGAAGGTGAGTGGCATGTAGTGATCCGTAGTCTTCCACTTTCTTACTTCAAAAGATGTAAAAGCTGTGTAGTTTGGAGACAGTATGTCATATGAAATTTGGCTAAGATTTTCACGAGCTCAGTATTATTTCCAGCTCGGTCAGTGGTATGTACAAGGCCGAAGGTGGGTTTTAAAACTCCAGTATCAAGAATATTATTTAGGAAAAGAAATCGTTTTCTGTGCTTCGTACTACTGTAGTAGTCTTGTACCAACAGGACTTGGAAGTTTCCAACATAGACTTCTATATAAAGGTATTTTTATAGGTAACAACATCGGAAAGGTTATGTAACAATAACGGGAATATTCGACCATTTTCTTATTACAGCAAATGCATGAAATGTCTCGTGACAAGTTCTCGTCCCAACGGCCAGCGCCATCTACTTCCGCTGGATTGCTTCCGCCTATGCTCGAGGCGGACCCAGTGGTCGACACTTCCGGTCGTATGTCTTCTTTTTCGACACATACTAACATACCAGACAGAGAAGCCAGATTGATTGGTAAGTGGCAGACCGTTGAAGTCTTCTTGTGTTTCTTTTCCCTTCTTCTAGGTCTTCGTTTATTTGGGAGTGTTTACCTTTTATCCCCCTAGTTTTCCGGCTTGTGCGCTTCTCTCCCCGTCATTTTTGACTGCCTCAGTATAGAGTTATTTTCCGACGATGTTTTTTTTGACCTTTTATGTAAGAGATAGCAATTTTAATCATAGCCTGATGCGGAGCCTGCGAAGACCACAAGGGGCTCAGGAGACGACCCTGCGAGCAGGGTTGCCACATTTCGCACGATAGTGTGAATTGTCACTCTGTTTTTCTTTTTTTCACTCTTGTCCTACGTATGACATAAAAATCGCTCCATTTCGGAAAACGTCCGAATGTGTCGTTTTTGCAGCACGGATTCCGACCAGACGTGACTATTTCCCGTTTTTCTTGAAAATAAAATAAGGTGTGTCGTTTTGAAGCGGCGATTCTCACCGAAAGTGACCATTTCACGTTTTTAATGGAAACAACATTTCGCTCCCATAGTTCTCTGTTTTGGGCCAAAAGTCTCTCACTAAATCTTTTAATGTGGTAACTGTGCGTGCGAGTTGTCATAAGCAGCTACTCATTTCAACTGGAAATCGTTCCTTTTGGTCTAACTGGTTACTCGCATCGACCCGGTCGCGTGGCCTTGTGAATATAAGCTATAGGATCTCATTAGCATACTGGCCTCAGCGGCGGCTACGCAAAAACAAAAACGGGAGAAATATCTACCGTTCGCGATGGCCGCAATTAATAAATCGTAAATCAAGATTTTCCACCTTTCAGCAAAATAAACACCTAAACATTTAATCTAGCACGCTTAACTCAAGCGCTCTATTTGCTTCGATTTCCTACCAAAAACCGTCTCCTTCAAGTTATTCAGCGCTTATTGTAAGGATAAAGGCCGAACCAATATGACTGCTCCGTTGCCCTTCATTGGGTCTTTCATTAAGGCAAGCAATAATTTGCCGCAGGGCTCTAACGTGTCCAACCGGAAACATAAATTTGTTTTTTTCTAGGTGTGCTGACTACTTTCCTTCACGTTCATCCAATGGGAGCTGGCATAGATTACATCATTTCGTACGTTCAGCGGGTGGTAGACCGGATCCCGCACTCAGAAGTGGAGCAAGTGTTGAGTCGGTATCCCTCCATGTTCAGACAGTCTGTGACAGGAGTGGGTGCCAACATGGAAAGAAAGTGGGTCCTCACTGTGTTTGATAGTTGCCAAGTGAGGGTTTGATTTATATTTGACCTAGTGTGGTTGAGTTGTTTCCCATTGCTCGACTTGTCCCAGAAATTGTAACACAAGCAAAAGTGAGCAGAATGCACGCGCCCACCATAATCATGGGGGAAGGTCCCCTCAGAGATTCACATCGTGGACGAAAGCAAGAGTTGTTGCAAGAAACCGCGTGGTCAGAAAGGCGATGTATCTTTGGTGGCGCCTTCGCGCGGTTGAACGTAGTGCTTGCTGGTGGTCATGGGGTAAGCTCGCAATCCGGAAAACGAGCATATCAGCAGGATGGTTTACTGCCGCTCGATTCGGAGGACAAGCCCGTCGTCCATATTGCCTGTGCCAGTAGTCGTCTGCCCCTGCGTTTTTATTTTGTGACTAATGAGCTCCTTGAAGACAGTCGTCGAGAGCATGTGATACACATCGAAAATAGCAAAACACTGCAAATGTAAAAATCAGTGTTGTATCGTTAGGGGGGGGGGGGGGGGTCGGGTCTCTCAAGTTAAGGATGTATGGAGCGACTGCAGAAACATGTTGCATTAGTAGTAGGTACAACCAGGGGCGTCGCAAGGGGGGGGGGGTGCGGGGGTGCAGCACCCCCCGCCTTTTTGAGATTCGGTAAAATTTTGGGCCGGAGGCCCAGAATTTTACTAAAATGTTCGGTATTTTTTCGATAGCAGAACTGTTCGATATATTTACGGGGATTCGGTAGTTATACAGAATCCTAAATAGGCTATCTGTACACATCTCTTCGGTATTATGATCGGGATTCGGTATAATTGTCAGTATTCGGTAGTTATCACGAATTTGGTGAGAGAATTTACTGAAATCATTTGGTAATTTTTTGATGCCGGAACTATTCGGTATGTTTATGGAGATTCCGTAGTTACACAGAATCCCGAATAAGCTATTAGTTCAAAATTATTCGGTATCATGATTGGGATTCGGTAATTTATTCAGAATAATTTCCAGGATTTAGTAAGTTAACCACGAATCCTGACTTTGTTCCAGTTTCGACGAAAGTATACCGAATATGAATAGTGTTCGGTAGTCTTTCGATAAAAACAACTCGGTATAATAACCGGGATACGATAGTTTATACAGAATCCCGAACATGCTATCGGTCTAAACTAATTCGGTATAATAACTGGGATTTGGTAATTTATTCGTTATAACTGCCAGGATTCGGAAGTTACCACGAACCTCGAAAATCAGAGGAGGTCGAGAGAAGCACTGGTCGCAGACAAAATGGATGATCTGTGATATCATCGATAGTCCTTACTTTTATTTTGGATCCCAAAAAGAATATCTAATCAGAATGGCGTGTCATTTGACGGGGGTTTTAAGCCAGTTTTAGGATTGAGGTTTCGAAACATTAAAAGCTAGAATTTGGATGGAAATTAAATTTGGCTGGAAAAAGCAAAAAAAATTTCGCCTGCGGCGCTCACTTTATGAGATTGTGGGTAGTATGTTCACTAGACTACAGTTGCTGCTGCAAGAACGTCGCTCCATCCGGTTTCTGGAACTTCTTAGAGTCTCGGTATTTAATCAACGGTAAATAATAGAATTTGTAAGAGAAGCAGTTAAATTTGCCTAGAGAAAAAATGGATTTCGAAAATTTTCGGCTGTGGCGCTCGATTTAAATTACTATTGGCTATAATAGATAGAAGCTGTTACTGCAATCATGCCTGGCAATATATTCTCCAAGTGGGCTTCGCCAAAACGACGCCTAATAGTTTGGGTTATCGTCTTTCATGCTGCCCTTTATTGTTACATTTGTTACTCTTCCTACGTAATCGTTTCTGTTCCGTAATTTAAAGCTCGAATTTTTAGTTCTAGGATTCGGTAAAATTTTTGAAAGATTAGGTAAAATTTTGGCTCTGCACCCCCCCCCCCCCCCCCCCCCACCGTAAAAGCACTTGCGACGCCCCTGGGTACGACGGATCCTTTAAGAAACGCGATCGGTCCTCAGCGCGTCCCAACGTTGAAGGGCTCTTAAATATTTAGCACTGGACGGATCTACGATGGCACAGCAGTACCTCAGGCCAAATTTCGAGCAATGGGGAATGTTGTACTTTGGTTGATCTGCGTTAGGTTTGGTTGTAGATCTCACACATACCATTTTTGTATAGTAAATATTTACATTGTAATAGACAACTAGTTGTACGACTGTAAATAACCATAAAGTATGCTTCGAGCTCTACGTCGGTGGCTGTTGAGACCTTATCAGAAGGGAATTAGTTCAGTTATCATCCTTTTCGCACTCGCCATACACATAACATGCTGTTGTTTTAGACAAACGTGTGCTAATTTATTCACTCGTCATTATACAAGGCAATCAGAAATCACGATAGGCCAACAGTAAGGGCCCACAATTTCGCAAGGGCCTTCACAAGCATGGTTTATAGACCCGTCCCGCGCCTTACAGGTTTGCCGCTAGGTGACGTGTAGCTACGACTAATGTAGAGGGTGCTATGCGCGGCAGAAAAAAGTGATTTGTTCTTAACGGAATTGCATGCATAAAGTAATATTTTTTGCAACTAAAACTGGGGGCTATTAGTCCTGTTGAAGGTTAGGGTACTGGAAGGCCCTTGTGAAATAAGTTGTAACAACTATTTATTGGCTCTTGGTAGCAGCTAAGAAGTACTTGATACTGAGCCACTTCAGCACAGCGCACATAACAATTCATCTACGTGTCAAGGAACCTCGGTAGAACTAAACCAAGAATTTGGAAGTGAGAATCTTCATTTTTCGTTCTTACATAATATGGCTAGCTGGCCGCCAGGCAAAATCACATTCTGAATTGTTTTAAGTTTTAAGCAGCAATCATAGTTGCCAGAGAAAAGTTTTGAACTATAGACGGAAGAAAAGAGAGTTTGCAGGGCGACAAGCTGACCAACCCAATGTTCTTATTTTTCCTAACTGAAACTTCCTGTATAAATCGATAGCACTAGAAAGACTGACTTATCTACTTAGACAAAGCTATGCTACTTTACAAATCGTATCCTGAGAATTTTTAAGGACATTTTTACAATTTTTTCATATACAGGCAAGGAACATACATACCTAATCTGTTTTCATATAGGCCAAGAGCTTAACATATTATTATGCTGTAACTGGTGAGCAGGAAAGAGGTACTACTCAGTCTTTTAAACACTTTTTCAAATTCTTTTTTCTAAATAACACTTGACACTATATCGGTTTTCATGATTCACTCTACATACCTGATTTCAGACACTTCGTCGCCTTGGAAACTGGCAAATCACATTTTCCGTTCGCACATATTGCGTAAACTTGAGCAACTAATCAGACAAGCCCATTGAGCGAGCCGTTGGTTTCCTTAGTCTCCCCCGGCTGCTAACTGTCACCCTACTGCCCTCGTCGTTGGATCCTCGCCTCTTTTTCCGCTTCCGATTGTACCCGTCTGAATCATAAGCACAAAGTCGAGAGCTTGGTCGTCGCCGTCGGGTCGACCTTTTCACCACCGGCTCTACCGGCTCACTTTCAGATTCACTGTCTGAGTCAGTTTCATTCCCGTTCGCTTTTTCTTCTGATTCAGATTCACTTTCCGAGCTATCTGATTCCACGTTTGTCATTTTCAGTCGCGACGACTCGCCATTCGTTCTTTTAGGTCTCGAGTTCCCATTCGCACTGCGCTCGTCAGTTTTAGACCTTGCTGTGCGTTTCAAGCGACTCGGTTTAACTTCATCAACGGAGAAACTAGCCTCAAAATCGCTATCATGTTCATACTTAAGACCGCGTCTACGCCCCACTAAGCTTGAATCACTGTCTCCGTCTGCGTCTTTCGTTTTTTCTCGCTTTTCATTTCGCAAGCGAAGCCGAGGCTTCCGCTCTTCATCACTGCTTTCTGGAGACGCCGCTCGCGACCCTCTTGTATTCCGTTTCGGCGGCTTCTCCGCTCCATTATCACAGGGAAGGACCTTCTTGGCTTTACTGCCCACTTTCCGTCGAAGTGAAGCTTTCTTCGAATCATCTTCAGAATCCTCGGAGTTATCACTGCTTGGGTATGAGGGTTGAGTCGCGTCTCTTCGAGGTTTCTTTCCTCGTCTCGAGAGAGGTACCTCACTTTCACTGTTGTCTCGGCTTTCTAAGCTACTCTTGACAGTTTTCCGACTGCGTTTTCCGGGAGGCGGGGCAGTAATTTCTTCCTCATCGGAATCCTCCGGCGTGCTGCCAATCCGAGCACGCTTTCTAGCAGCTGCAGAACCTAGAAAAGGAAAAAACTAAGAATCGGTCGTATCGGACTAGAAAACTGTGAGCGAGTAGGTCTTTATTAAAATACGAGCAAAAATTGATGCTGTTTATTTTCCGGTATTCTAAGATACCTAACCTTTCAATCAATAAGTATATTTCACATAATAATTCTGTAGAACAAAAATAATCTTGCACGTCAAAACAAAATGGTTTGAAAAATAAATAAAACAACGGTTAATGCAAAGTAAAATAAACTAAGTGTCAAACACTGCTTTGTTATAATTAGATACGAAATATGGTACAAAGGATCTTAAAAAACGCTAAGAAGACTTGAAACCGGGTTCTATAAGGAGTTGTTTCTTCGCTACTTTTCTTGCTTGCCGCGTGTCGACGGTTGGTTCAGGGGTGTAAAAAGGCGGTTGGATGTCGCGATGGTCAAATGCCATGGTGAGATCGTGTCTCCTTTGGTTGAGTGTTTCTAGCTTTAGAGTCTACAGGCTAGTGTTTTAATCAACGTACATGTGACCGAGTATAATGCGGCAAGCTCTCTTATGAAGGGTCTCCAATTGGTCGCTTTGTTCACTGGAGAGAGAGCTATGTCATACGCTACATGCGTTTTAAAAAACCGGCCGCACATACGTCTTGTAGCAATCCACCACAGCATGAGCGCTCAAACCGAATTTTTTTTAGGTTAGGCCCGGAATCCGGCCAATACCGGAAAGTTTGTGAACAGTAAAAAGTATTATTTGAAGTTGATTAGATGTTTGATTTAGGGGTAAGAAGGCATGCTGAAAACTTCTGTGAGAATCATTTTCTACCCGGACAAGTAGTTCGCCCGGAATCCGGCCAAAATTGGAAAATTTGTTAAAAGCAAAGGTTTTATTTGCAGTTGATTAGATGTTCGATTTCAGGGTAAGAAGAGATGCTGAATCCGCATATGACAATCGTTATTTGCCCGGACATATAGTTCGCCCGGAATCCGGCTGAAACCGGAAAATTTGTTATAAGTAAAGGTTTTATTTGAAGTTGATCTTAAGTTGGCTTTTCAGTTAAACTTTAACTGAAACGGGAGGAAAGTGGAGGAGAAACATTACCAGTAGATAGGACGGATGACTGCGAACACGACTGGTAGAATTCGAACCTCAGCCATTACTACCCGCAAATAACCGAAATTCGTGTTCACCGTTTACATCAACAAGTTCGTTGATCTGGTCCGCTCATTAACGAGCTTATTGATTATTCAGAGTAGAGTAGAGTTTTATTCATAAATAGTACCTTTTAAAGTGCATGCGCTGAATTTGACCTTTACGTCAAACGGATCAGATGTTCGATATAGAGGCAAGGAGATACGCTGAATTCGATTTTGAGCCTTATTTTTTTTGCCGGAATGGTAGTCCCGGAATTCGGCCGAAACCGGAAGTAAGGCAGGAAGTTTCGATGAGTTTCGTCAGAATATGTCTTATAGGGGTAAACCCACATGCTGAATCCATATCTGAACTTGGTTTTCTCAGATGATGAGCTATTTGGCCTTAATCTGTTTCTGAATTTTGTAGTAAAAATGCTTAAGGAGTCTGGAGAAGACTGGATCTGGCGAATACAAAACCCAATTGTCTGGATCAGATATTAAGTTTTTGGGATCCCATCGAAACCTTTGGTCTTGTTTTTTTAGCGAGGCACGACTGCTTATTTCATTGATTACTGGCTTAACATTTTTACTCTATACTGACAGCAGTGGTTTTTAAACGTTTATTTAACAAGCTTGCTGCGCATTACCAGCGAGGAATGCAAGCTTTGGGACAATGAGTTTACAAAATCGTCAACACAGTTAAAACTTCCCGCTACAAGCAAATCTAGCCCCTGGAAGCCCCTCTTCAAAAAGTTTGGTAATGTTATGCACAAATTATTAATTTTTGGTGCTGAGCTTAAAAAAGCTTTAGTACAGTAGAAAAACAAGAGCTGTAAGCTCATATGGCACTTGCATGGGTCAAGATGATTTGATTGATCAAAAGTAAGTTTCGACTTTGCGGTTGAGATGCGCACTCTAAGGGAGCTGGAACTTCATTTGTAAGCAAAACCCTTGAGGCAAAACTGTTAATGGGCTGATGGGCATCACGAAAATGCATATATTGCTTAAAAGTCTTAAAAGTATTTTTTTTACTTTGCGGTCAAGATTGGTACTTTAAGGGATAATCGGATTTGGGAAGTAGCAATTTCTAAGCAAATGTTGTTGAGTCTCCAATATTCCAGCGAAGTTTCATCGTCCTAGCACATCTGGAAGTAATCCAGAGCATCTGTTTGTCATTCCCACGAAGTTCGATCCAGATCACACCAGTCTAAGCGGGTCAAATATTTTCCGCCCTCCCCCCAATAATTGCCGGATTCGGTCCGGAAATGAAAAAGGTCACCAGAGAAAAATGTCCTCTGTTTGATTATTAAATTTCACTCGAATCCGATCACCCGTTCCAAAGTTTTGCATGACTCAATATTCCGGATTCCCCTCCCTCAACTCCCCCCCCCCCCAAGATTATCATATCGAGGATTTTTTTTTTATTCCAAGTCAGTTTTACCGGGTCCCTGATATGCCTTCCAAGTTTCGTCGTGAAGGAATTCCGGGAAACCCCTTCCCCCCCCCCCTCAAGTGTCCGGATCCAGTCAAATTACGTAAAAGATTTACATGGACCAGATGCTTGTTCTTCCCAGCAAGTTTCACTCCGATACCATCATTCTAACCGTTTCTCGAGATTTCCGGTCCACCCCCCCCCCCCCCAGCTCCCCCGCGGTGCACGTAGCCAATCCGATTCAGCAAATGACTTACCTAGAGCATCTGTTTGTTCTTCCCACAAAGTTCCATCCCGATCCCTCCATTCTAAACGGGTCACGTATTCCCCCCCCCCCCCCCCCAACAGTTGCCGGATCCGGTCCGGATATGAAAAAAATCATCGGAGAAATGTCCTCTGTTCAATTTTTAAATTTCACTCGAATCCGATCACCTATTCCAAAATTACGCACGACTGAAAATTTCGGATTCCCCTCCCTCCACTCCCCCCACCATTATCTGATCGACAAAATTTTTATTTTGAAGTCAGTTTGATTGGGTCCCTGATACGCCTGCCAAGTTTCATCGTGAAAATCCCCAAAACCACCATCGCCGGAATTCCGGGACCCCCCCCCCCCATAAGTGTCCGGATCCAGTACAATGGTCTAAAGGACTTATCTAGAGCAGATGCTTGTTCTTCCCAGCAAGTTTCACTCCGATCCCTCCATTCTAACCGTTTCTTGAAATTTCCGGTCTCCCCCCCCCCCAACTCCCCCCTGGCTACCGAATCCGAATCAGTTATGAAGTTTCATTACAATCCGATCATCCGTTCGAAAGTTACACACTTCTCAATTTCCCGGATTCCCCTGCCCTCCACCCCCCCCCCCCCCAAAAAAAAATGGTCGGATCAGAAAACTGATTATTTCTAAGTTTGTTTGGTCGGGTCTCTGATATGCCTGCCAAGTTTCATGGTCCTAGCACAACTGGAAGTACCCTAACTCGAAAAACTGTGACAAAATGCCCTAAATTTTCAAGTTTCCAGCGCCCCAACTCCCCCGCATATGGTCGGATCGGGAAACTTATTATTTCCAGGTTACTTTGGTCAGGTCCCTGATATTTCTGCCAAGTTTCATTGTCCTAGCTCATCTGGAAGTACCCTAACTCGAAAAACTGTGACAAAATGCCCTAAATTTTCAAGTTTCGAGCGCCCCCACTCCCCCGCATATGGTCGGATCGGGAAACTGATTATTTCAAGGTTCGTTTGGTCGGGTCCCTGATATTCCTGCCAAGTTTCATTGTCCTAGCTCATCTAGAAGTACCCTAACTCGAAAAAAAGTGACAAAATGCCCTAAATTTTCAAGTTTCCAGCGCCCCGCACTCCCCCGCATATGGTCGGATCGGGAAACTGATTATTTCCAGGTTAGTTTGGTCGGGTCCCTGATATGCCTGCCAAGTTTCATTGTCCTAGCACATCTGGAAGTAACCTAACTCGGATAAGTGGAACAAAAAACTCGGACCGACCGACAGACGGAATTGTGATCGGTATATGGCACTTGAGCCAGAGGCTGCAAGTGCCATAAAAATATGTAAAAAAAAATGAAAAAACATGGTAAAACTTTGTCAGCAGCACAACTAGGGTTGCAGAATGGAACGAACTGTAGGGATGAGTGCAGGGCCTAAAACAACTTTGTCGGATCACCAACTGAGTAGTTAACCAAGATTCGGCCTGCTCGGGAGGCAGGTTCTGGAGAGTGATTCGCAAGAAGATGCGGAACCCTTATGGAGGATACTGGAGGGCAGAGATGGGCGAATCCGAATCCTGATTCGAATCTTCTGCTTGTCAGGCTGGATTCGGAGTCTCGAATTCCAAACCCTGAATCTTACGAATCCGCTCCAATTTCTAATCTTTTCCCAATTTTTACACACTGTGATTCAGGTATTGCGCTTAACTAGCCCCAAAGTTATTCTGGTTGCTGAGAGGAAGTCTATACTATAACAAGCAAAAATGAAAACCTAGAAATATGGTTTGTATCGTTTACATTAACGTCTCATTTGTCTTAGGCATAAGTGCTTTTATGTCACCTCTGATTTTTAAACTGTAACCTATCCCTCGGCACGAAATGCTTGTTTCGGATTCAAATCCTTTAATGATCAGATTCGCCCATCTCTGCTGGGGAGTCAAAACCAGAAATTACTGATAGTGCGACGAACGCGCCCAATGTTTGCCGAAACACTTACCTATGTTGTTTGTTCGCGAGGATCCTGATGGCTCGTCGCTTAACAGGGCCTCGTAGCCGTTGCCAACCCTTCGTGTAGCAGGTTGCACAACAGGTGAGGCACTACTTTCCCTATCATCAAGAAGATGTCGCCACCGCTGATCCCTATTGGCCCGCAGCGTGTAGCCCCCTCTTGCGGCTTCATTGCTGGTGGCGTTTGCGTCTCTTCGTCCCCTGGAAATTAGTTTTGCAGAGGGTTGTAAGGAAATTTAGATCAAACAAAGAGCGTGTTCCACCCTCGTACCAATTGTAACTATTAGTTACTAAATCCGTTCCAACCTCACGAAAAGTTACTACGCTGACCGTTCCAGCCTTCTCGAAATAGTGACTTATAGTAACTATTTGCTTACCACGCTCCGAGCGTGATAAGCGTAGTAACCGCGAATCTCTGTCACGTGATTGGTCGTTTTCACCCGAGGCATGATATTCCGCTGGAAAACAGAAAAATCGTTCCAGCCTTGACAACAAAAAGGCAGAATTTGTGACGTCATGCGTGGTAAGTACGGTAAGTAGGGTGGAACACGCTCAAAGCATCGGCTGCTTTTTCGAATACCAAACAGAAAGAGGACACCACATTTTTGGAATGCCAAACAGAATGATGATACCTATAACACTATCGACAACCGTCCGCCTGGCCCCGATAGCTCCTCGATAGAAGATGTTTCTACGAAAACGGAATTTACGGTCCACATAGTTCAATCTCGTCTACAGGTCAAGTTCATGGATGATCTTTGCATCTCAATATATTTAGGGTGGGATGTAGAAATTTCGGCGAAAGAAGTTCTCCCATTAAACCGAGAGGAACAAGACCAAATGTTTCGATGGGATTCCAAAAGTTCAGTATTTGATCCAGACAATTGGGTCTTGTCTCCGCCAGATACAGTCTTCCCCATACTCCTTGACCGTTTTTACTATTAAAAATTTAGAAACAGATTAAGGCCAAATAATTAATCATCTGAGAAAACCAAGTTTAGATATGGATTCAGCATGTGTGTTTACCCCTATCAGTCTTATCTATTTTGACAAAACAGATCGAAACTTCCTGCCTTACTTCTGCCAGTTTCCTGGCTTCAGCGGAATTTCGGAACTACTTGTCCGGCGATAAAATAAAACTCAAAAACGAATTCAGCGTACAACATTACCCTTATATCCAACATCTAATCAACTTCAAATAAAAATTCATTTAAATTTTCCGGTTTCAGCTGGATTCCGATCGAACTATATGTCTGGGTAAAAATTGATTGTCATATACGGATTCAGCATCTCTTCTTACCCCGAAATCACACATCTGACCAACTACAAATACAACTTTTAACAAACTTTCCAGTTTGGGCCGTATTCCGGGCGAACTACTTTTCCGGCAACAAAATAAAGCTCAAAAATGAATTCACATCTCCTTACCTATATATCCGACATCTAATCAACTTCAAACAAAAATTTAACTTATAACAAATTTTCCAGTTTCAGCCGGATTCCGGGCGAACTACTTGTCCGGGTAGAAACTGGTTTTCATATTAGTGTTCAGCATGTCTTCTTACCCCTAAATCGAACATCTAATCAACTTTAAATAAAACTTTTACTTTTAACAAACTTTCCGGTTTTAGCCGGATTCTGGGGAACTACTTGTCCGACGAGAAAATGGTTTTCATACTCGTGTTCAGCATGTCTTCTTATCCCTTAATCTCATTAGCTGTTTAAAAATATTTTATTTGTCCCTTAATTTGAACCCCCTCCCCCACCCCTAAATGTAGGGCTACAGAGCCCATCTACGAACTTGACCTATACGATCGTCCCACCAAGTTTCATCAACATATCTCATTCCCTTCCAGAGTTATCGTGCTTAACAACTTTTGCTATGTCACAGGTATCCCTCCACTTACGTTTTGGGATCCCAAAAACCGCTTTAAATTAAGCTCCTCACCTTCCTGAGCCTCTTTGACTTCGCATTAGGTCAAAATCATACACGTACAGGGAACCTGCCCTATGTGTGCTTTTTCAAGCAGAGGAGGAAGATGTGACGTTCTTTGATACTCTTCTCTTCTCTATACTCAAGGAAAAGGTAAACATGGAACAAAGGACGGGTCTTACCTGAAGGTGAACGGTGAAGAGAAGCTTTCGACCGCCTCTCCTGGGGCACGACTGAACGCCCTGGCACCTTCTTCCTCCCTATCCCTGGCAGGACGGTCCAACATAGTCGTCTGCAGTCGTCTCCATTCCCGCCTAACCGCCGGATTCTCTGGCTCGAGTGTTGGCGGCGGCGATTCCACATCAACAGCAGCTGCAGCTGTCGCGGCTCGGGTCTTGTGCGGGGACAGGATCTTCGCCCCGGAGCGCGTGATGGACCTAGCGGGGATATGAACCCTCTCCTCAGAGGATAGAGAGGCTCGCCACTCCTGGAGTATTTCCTTCATGTGATTTTCAAACAGGGACGACAACCGGATCGTCATAGAGTAAATCCGGGACTTGGTGTTTTGATTATACAAACGAGAATTGGAGAAGATCCGGCGAGTTTCGGCGTTAAAGTCAGCAGGACTCTGATACTCGTCGTTGCCCAGCTTCTGACGCACAGTTGACAAGTCCATAGGCTCTGGCACTACTTCAAGGTAGTCGGGATAGGCGGCCAAGTTTACAGGTGCTTTAAAGGGTTCGGCATCAGAGTTGCTCCACATTCGGTTCAATAACTGCTGGCATTTTGCCTTCCATTTGTAACGACTCTGGGGTTCTAGTTTCGGCCTGTCTAGATGTTCTTCGACCATTTTAAGCTTAGGTGCCGCTTTCGAGGTGCCTTCACCCATGTCACTATGAACTAGCTTGCTCTTGTGGTCCCTGTTTTTATAGTCTTCTACGAGCTGGTGGTAAACGGCAGTTGATTCGGGGCAGTTCACATTCTGGATAATCTCAAGCAGAAGATCCGTGATTATATTGGCGGTCTTGACAATCCGGCTTCGCGGCTCGTTGTACTTGGCAGCGTTCATGGCAACAAATCGCACGTCGAACTGAAGCGAAGCTTTTCTACGATAAAACCGGTTCTCCACCCTCCGTTTGATTAAGGAGATATCAATTGAGTATGGAACGACTTCCGCATAGTCCGGGTAGGCTGTGAGATCAACTGGGGTCAAAAACGGTTCGGCAGCGGAAAGGGTCATCATTTGTCCAATCAGATCAGCTATTCTGTCGCACTCTGTGTCTCTATCGAAACCGGACCACTCCGAAGGGTCCGGCTCGTACAGGTCATCCAGGAATTCATGGGGCAGAAGTTCAAGGCCACTCGTCGGGTCGGAAGGATGCCGATTGGGATCAACGCGCTCGATGTCCCAGGGGCTGGTCTGATCCTCTGTTCCGTCATCCCACCGAACCTTGTAACACAAAAACATTGAATCTGGATAGTCAGCTTCGTAGGGCTGATGCGCAATAATCGTCCCCTCGTACCACCGCTCTTCAATCGCACAACGATACCGATCACCCGGTTTCCACTCTCTTGCTACCGCAGCATAGTAGGTTTGTTTCAACACTAGGAAGTCCAGTACATCCTTCACATCGTGGTACTTCACTGAAAACGTACCACCGATTTCGCCCGTTCCAGGGTCGAGTATCGCTAGCTTGAGGCAACAGAGCCTTGGTGGCCGGACTTCATATTTAATACCGATCACTCGGACTAACTCCTGTTCACGAATTTGCATTCTCATCCAGGGGAGGGAGCGGTTGTTCAGATCGTAGCAGTTATTCTGACGAACGTAGCGAGCATAGATTTCGTGGCCTTGTCTGAAATACATGACCTCATCTCCCATCTGAGGGTGATAGGGAGAACGCAGGGGCCGGGATTCTGACAGCCAATCGCTTGGAAAGAATGGCTCTACCGCAGGAGTGGGCCGACTGCCTTCTCCCTGACCTCCGTTAGCTGCGTCTTCGGCTACAGCAGCAGCAGCATTACGGGCCGCCTATAATGGTTAAGGTAAGGTAAGTCGTACATTTATTAAGGCCAACTACTTATTTTATCTTTTTTTTTGTATCCCCCGAAGATCAGAACATCAACATTCATCCCGTGATGGAATGTAGAAACTTGATGGAACGTGCAAACTATAGGTGGGTGCTTACTTTACAGACCGACTAAGGCCTAGGAAAACCCTTAGAAAACAACGATGATAATGCCCATAAACAGGGTCAACAAGACATGCTAAACAACCAACAAGAGCTATGAGCTCATATGGTACTTGTTACGAGTAGATGATGCAAGAAAGTAGATGAGAAAGTCACAAAATACCCCTTCTGCCCCCTAGGTTCGGACCTAGAAATAACTTTTATAGTTTCACTCGATTCTGAGCATTCTGGCATCGCCTCAGATTATCTGAGGCAAAAAGTTTAGATCCACTTGCTTGACCATCAGTCGTGTCAAACAATTTTCGGTACGCCCCTCCCTCCAGCTCCCCCTACCGCGGCCAAATCTGGTTCGGACACATGAATGGATCATCCAAAGCTTCTTCTCTTACCGCCAGTCAAGTTTATTACGTGTCAGTTTACGTGTCAGTTGAACGAATCAAGCTATCAAACAAAATTTCCGGTTCTCCCTTCGCCCTCCGGATCCGGTCCGGACGCCAAATAACGAATCTAGGCCGCATAAACTCGGTTTTGTCCAACTTGCATCCCATTCTGCCCAATCGTTTAGTTTTTGTGCATGTCACAAAGTCCCCCCCCCCTCCAGCTGCCCCAACCATGGCCGTACGTGGTTTGGACACTTGTTTTGCATACCTAGGTCATCATTTCTTATCGCCCATAAGGTTTCACTCGAATCGAATCACCCGTTTGCAGCCTACTTTTCGGATTACCCTTCCCTCAATCCCTCGAAAACGGTCGGATCCAGGAACAGGAAGTTCTCCTAGGGCATGTGTCGGGATATACGTCTAATTAGTCGGGTCACTAATATGCCTGCCATGTGTCATCGTCCTTAGCTCATCTGGAAGTATCCTAACTCACGATCATCGGAATTCCGGGAATCCAACTGCCCCCCCCCCCCCCAAAGAGCTCCTATACGATCTGATTCTGTCAAAAACGTATCTAGGGCTTATGCTTGTTCTCCCCACCAAATTCCATCCCGATCCCTCGACTCTTAATCGTTTCACGAGATATTCCGATGCCCCCCTTCAACGCCCCCTCCCCCAAAAGTATCGGATCCGGTCCAGAACTGGTATGGAACACATGAGACGATAGCTCTTTCGGCTTGCCAAGTTTCATTTAATTCCGACCACCCGTTCAAAACTCATTCATGCAACTAGATTCCGGATTCCCCATCCTTCCACTCCCCCAACGATGGTAGGATCGGAGAAACTACTATTCTCTGGTCATTCTGTTTGGGTCCCTGATACACCTGCCAAGTTTCATCGTCCTAGTACCCCAGGAAGTACCGAACTCACGGGATCGCCGGAATTCCGGACCCCCCTCCAACTTCCCCCACAGTGCCCGAATCCGGTCCCGTTAGGTCAGCGATTTATCTAGGACTTGTGCTTGTTCTTCCCACCAAGTTTCATCCCGATCCTCCACTACAAGCGTTCCTCAAGATTTCCGGTTCCCCACTCCAACTCCCCCCAAAGTCACCAGATCCGTTCCGGAATTGAACTGCTGAGACACAAGGTGTTTCCAATTATTCAAGTTTCATTAAGATCCGATCACTCGTTCGAAAGTTATTGCATACATCAAATTTCTGTTCGGGTCCTTGATACGTGTGCCAAGTTTCATCGTCGTAGCTTATGTGGAAGTGCCTGAACTAGCAAAACCCGGACCGACACACGGACTGACAGAAATTGCGATCGCTACATAGCACTTGGCCGAAGGGCAAGTGCCATAAAACATTACCAGAGATTTCTGACAGAGCCTAACAGTTTAATGTGAATATACATTACATTTTCTAGTCAAATCCAATCACTACAGAATTAGTCAAACATTCTCTATCAATACGCCCTTCCCTTCCCCCTTAAAACCTAGCGGATGATGTAACAACTCCATATGACACTGCAATTGTACGACGAATGAAAGCTAAGTGATCGTTTCTAATTTCCTGACGAATAAATTCTTTTCTAATTTCCGTTTCTAATTTCCTGATGAATAAAAAAAAAAGAAAAAAAAAGGTCAAACTATGGCAAACATATCTGACCTGACGCTGCGGGCGTTCTTGCTTCTGCGGACCACGCCTTCTCGTCCTTTTTTCACCTTCGTCGACGCTGGGACCTGAACTCCCAGCTACAACACGCGGCTGGCTACTCGACGACTGAGCCAGCATACTGGTGTCCATACTCAGGTCTGCTACAACTCTTCGCCGACGGCGATGCCGCGCCGATCCGCTGGCTGCTGTGGCTTCGGTCTCTTCAGGCTGATGTTCTTGTTCATCGTCATCACTGACAATACGCCGGACTTTCCGTGGCCTAAAATATAAATCTTGCATTACGCGTATTATCTGAAGCAGCAGAAAAGGCTTTCCCCTCTAAATAACTCTGAGAAACTTGGAGTAATCATACTGATCAGGGTTAAAATCCTATCTACAATGCACTTGGAACTATTGATTGATTCAGCATTAACCGCATGTTTGAAAAGGCTGTTCCAAGAATGACTGAGCCAATTCCAGGGTGCAGTTACCACTTACCAGTTGTCTCTTGGCAGTAAAAGACATATATCTAGCCAACGCGAAAGTTAAAGGACCCCTCTTGCTTATTCTGCGTTCATTTTATCTCTAGCTCCCTTATGGGATTATAAGCTTCTGATATCACCGCCTTTTCGCCATTGCTTCGTTTTTTTACCTACGACTTCTAAGCGCTTATTCCGCCTAGCCCAGTTTTGCTAGGCACGAAACGCAAACTCGCCAAAAGCTTCAAGGTCCGCCGACAATCCTTTCACGCACAAGGACACGATAAGCTACAAAGTGTTCTATCCGGTCTATCATCTGTTTTGGACTTCTTTTGTTTTGCTTGGTTTTACCCACTTCTTAACCACGGCGCATACGGTTTTAAAATATTTTGCATCCATCCGCCCGAGAGCAGGAAGACTGGATATAGAGCGTGTTCCACCCTTCTAACAATTGTAACAAGTTACTATTTTCGTTCCAACCTTCTCGAAATAGTAACTATTGGCTTACCGCATTTGGGAGCGTAGTAAGCGTGGTAACTACGAATCTCTGTCATGTGATTGGCCGGATTAGCCCGTTGGCACGATATTTTGTAGAAAATAGAAAAATGCGTTCCATGCAGCCTTGACACCGAAAAGCCAGAATTCGTGACCCCATGCGTAGTAACAACGGTAAGTAGGGTGGAACACGCTCATAGTGGACAAGCGCTAACAAGAAAACTGATAACTTCACATGAAAAGTAATGGTGTTATCGAAAAACGACGTTTCTGAGGTATTTCATAATGGAGCACATTTCTACACTGTCAGCAGGTACACAACATATTTTTTTGGTTGAGACACTTTTTTCATAACAAAAACGTCTCGTTTTGCTTATAACTCCGGTATTTTCTGTCAGATTCAGTTCAAATTTAGGGTGCAAGTATAGAATCATGTATCTATTAACGCTGTCATCTCTCGATATGATAATTCGGACTTTCTTTTTGCGACTTTCTGTGACGTTTTTTTTACAAAAGTGTCTCAGTTTTATTTTCATTTTTTTTTAGCTTTTATCAAGTTCTTGATTAATTGAATGTTTTAAAACCTTTAGACAGGGAGATGTTTGGCTGTTTTGTTAGGATAGTGGACTCCGATCAAGATCTTGATCTCCTGGCTACAACACTTTTTGTGACAGTAACGTTTTTCTGAGACGTTTTCCCTTCAAAACAACACTTTTTTTTAATGTAACGTTTTTTTGAGACGTTTTCTCTTTGGGAACAACACCTTTTTACAATTGCAACATTATTTTCAGAAAGAGAGTGTGACACTTTTCAAAAAAGCTAGACTGTCAGCAGGCATACAACATAGTTTTGTGTTTAAGACATTTTTTCCGTAACAAAAACGTCTCATTTTGCTTATAACTCCGATGTATTCCGTCAGATTCAGTTCAAATTTAGGGTTCAAGTAGAGAAGCAAGTATCTATTAACGCTGTTACCTTTTGACATGATTATTCGAACTTTCTTTTTGCGACTTTTTGTGACAGTTTTTTACGAAAGTGTCTCAATTTTATTTTTAAATTTTGCTTAGCTTTTTTCAAGCTGTTGAATAACTGAATGCTCAAGCCTATAGACAGGGAGATTCTCGGTTGTTTTGTTAGGATAGAGAACTCCGGTCAAGATTTTGATCAACACTTTTTGTTACATTAACGTTTTTCCGAGATGTTTTTTTTTCAAGAATAACGCTTTTTGCTACATTAACGTTTTTCCGAGACATTTTTCCTTTGAAAACAACACTTTTTTATAACTGTAACATTTTTTCAAACAAAGACGTCTGACTATTTTTAAATAAGCTACTTAATTGTATAAGAAAACACATTTTCAAAGTGTAACTCCATATAAATAATTTTATATAGAAGTTGTAAAGCAGGACATCTGAGCTGACTGAAAATTTGTTTATACTCTTCAATGCTTTGACGACGGATTAAATAGCTTGCTTTCCGACGACACCCGCGGCAAAGAAAGAACGTTTTGAACTACTCCTGTTCACGGTGAACAACTTCCGCATTACAATGGGATATCGAACTGCCCTGCAATATGACCAGAATACTTCCGAAGGTGCAAAAATTCCAGTTACATGTTGCTCTGAAGTCAAGTTCTGTGTAAAATAAAAGACATGTAATTCCGATATCCCTGTGCGGTTTTCCGAAAAGAATACGTGGAATGCAGCCACAAAAACTACTGAGATCCTCATTTCGTTTCTTCGGTACTGCAAGGAACGTCTCTGGACATGTGCATATGACAAGTCGCCTTGAAAAATAATAGCAAATGTTCCTTGACTTCTGTAAATAGTTCGTATACATTCCTTTGAAACAGTACATAATTTGAACAAGTACATTATTTTCGTCGCAATAAGCAAGAGCTGTGCAAGGGAATGCAAACGCTGTTCCTCTTTAACGTCACGAGCCTCAGTATGCACATGCTTTAAGTGACGTTTTTCTCAAGAGATACATATTTGATTTTAACTGGCATCCGACTGCGGGTTCTGAACAGAACGTGATTAAAAGCGGGCAAAGCAAAGTACATTGTCCGATCGCTGATTTGCGTTTGGACTTAAACCATCACTTTTCCATCCGTTTTACCCATTCTTTCTTTTTGTTTTGGCAACTCAAAAAGCAGCTTTGGTCCGGCCGACTTGTGGGACAAGGAAACTTTGTAAAGAAAGTTATCAAATATTCATAAATTTCTTAATATAGCTAGTATAACGATATAGGTCAAAGAACAAGAACGCCGCAACAAGCTACAGACTTAAAATCAATTTTGGTGACTCCTTGAGCAAGAAAGTGCCAAAAACGCCCTTGAAAGCAGAGGAGACTTTGGAAGCACAACGTCTTATCCGGCACCACCAACAGTTCTTACATTCAAAACGACCTAACACATATGTTCCTAAGCCAGTTGTAAAAGAAAAATAGGTTTAACTAGTTCTCAGCCCATCGCCTTTTAACAAAACCAATGCGGTCGAAAGTTTAGATGCGCTCAAATGCATTTAGGGTCATTTCCGGCGTTCTCTTCCGGAATGTTCCCAGATCGTGGATTCAGTATTGCTAAGGTTTCATTTGTGGTTGCCCGAGACCCTGCAAAGAGCTCCTAGGGAACGCCGAAATCGCGCTAAAGGTTCTTTCCCTCGCCTTTATTTTTTCCCGGTTCTTGTTCTCCTCAGGTTCTCTTATGCCATACTCTTATGACACACTAGCTCTATGGCAGTTTGCATCGCACATCGCACGAATGGGCAAAAATTTCGAATCGTGCGTGCGTCGTGCGAATCAGGCTGAAAGGGTCAGAGCCCAAGAGCCAGAAGTATTTTTGGATTGGACTGTGGCAATGGAGGACGACGGAGACTGACCTTTCCATGTTTCAGTCTGTAGAAGAGTCTTACTGGGATGGAAAACTTGTTGATTGTAGAAGATGGTTTCTCGAATGTAAATGGTAGTGTCAACAAGGATGTTAGCGCTAGTATTACCAGTAAGGGTCGATAAACAGCAGTACGACAACTAAAAGCTGAGAATTTTATATTCTATAGTCGTTTGGTAAATTTAAGAAGAACAAGATTGAAATACACTGGGTGCTGACTAGGTGTGTAGATCTCTGAACACTTATTCAGATTTTAGACAACCTTGGGCTTGGTTCAAGTTTCAAAAGCCCTGAAAATAAAATTAAATGGGAATGGTATGTATGTTATAAGAATTCCAGTGAGCTAAGAGCCAAGTTTTTCAGAGCTTTTAGACTTTCCCTTTTTAGTCGAGTGTTTCATGGAACAATGCACTATTTTGGGGGGCTGTAGCAGCTTTCAGTTTTCGGTTTTCACTGGTTTTTTTTTTTTTAGCTCATAACTCGTGAACATGTGCAACTATCAAGTTCAAACTTGGTACACTTGTGGGAATTGGGGTCTAGCTGTGCAGTATGAGGGCCCCTCCCTGCACCTACCCGGTTCAGACGCAAATTGGCCAGATTGGCCAGTGAATAATGTTTATAACCTGCACATAGGACGATGAAATTCCCTGTACCTGTAGATGCAAGGACTAGAAAATTTCTTTAAAGTTTACACCTCCCCCTCCCTCCACGTTCATGGGCAACTGGGCCCACATTACCCAGGAGTAAAGTTTGTTACAAATGACAGGAATCAAAAGGTATCAAGTTGAAACTTGGTTGGTTTGTGAGCATTAGGGTTTCTATTTCCTTTTTGCAGGTCCCAAACTCCACTCTCACTTGGTTCAGGGGCAACTGGGCCAAGATTGTCCATTTTTATGGCACTTGCAGCTTTGCTCAAGTGCCATATACCAATCACTTTTCGGCCTGTCAGGCCACTGTTGTCGAGTTAGGGTACTTCCAGAAGTGCAAGGACGATGAAACTTTGCAGGCGTACTAGCGACCCGACCAAACTAATTCGGAAGTAGCCACTGTCCCGATTGGACCCCCGGGGGGGGGGGAGTGGAGGGAGGGGAAATCCGAATATTGACGTTTTTATAACTTTCAAACGGGGAGTCCGATCTTAATGAAACTTGATATTTGGAAAGACCTCTTGTCTCAGATGTCACACTTCAAGTTGGGAATGGATCCGGTGACTTTGGGGGGAATTGGAGGGGGAGGGGGGCCGGGAATCATCTGACAAGTTCAGAGTGGACGAATAGGGATGAAACTTGGTGGGAACAACAAGCATAAGCCCTAGATACATAGTTGACAAGACCGGACCGGATCCGAGCACTGCAGGGGGTGTTGGAGGGAGGGTTCCGGAATTTTGGTGATCCAGACTTAAGATGCTTACACATGTGCTAGGACGATGAAACTCGGCAGGAAAATCAAATCATTTTAACTTAAGAACAGTTGTTTCTCCGACTTGACCATCCTAGGGGGAGTGGATGGAGGGATAATCCGGAATCTTGAGGCATGTCCAAATCTTGAATGGATGATTGGATCTTAATGAAACTTGATATTCAGAAAGAACTCTTGTCTCGGGTGTCCCATTTCAAGTGCGGACAGGATCCGATCAATGTGGGGGGGGGGGGGGGGGTGGGGGTGGAGAGAGCGTTCCGAAATTCCGGGGATCCCGACTTAAGATGCTTACACATGTGTGAGGACGATGAAACTTGGCAGGCATATCAGGGACTCTTAAATTTTAACTTAAGAACAGTCGTTTCTCCGATTTGACCATCGTGGGGGAGTGGAGGGAGGGGGAATCCGGAATCTTGAGGTATTCAGTTCAGTTTCAGTTGCACTGGACTATATTTAAAGACAAAGAAATACATAATTTACATTCCTGCCAGGAAAGCACAAATGTAGTGCTTGGCTACGGCAGGGATATAACCAATATTAATTTAAATATCAAACAGAATCAACTAACTGAACATTCTATTTAAAGAAAAAAGGAGGAGAGGAAAAAAATTACCTATGGTTTCAAATTTAAATAAAAGGAGAGGGAAAATAAGTGAAAGAAGGAACGAAAAAGAAGAAAACAAAAGAAAAGAAAAACGGGGGGGGGGGATCTAAAGGAGGATAACACTGTAATGAGGATGGAGGATAACACTGTAATGACCTTTCGCTGCTCGCTTGAAGGAAATGAGGTTATTGGAATTCCGGATATCTAACGGTAGTAGATTTCCAACTTTCGAACGTATCGGATCTTAATGAAACTTGATATTCCGAAAGAACTTATGTCTCAGATGTCCAATTTCGAGTGCGGACAGGATCCGATCAATTTGGCGAAGTCGGGGGGGGGGGGGGGGTAGCAGAAATTGTGTGACATGCTTAGAGTGTAGCGATTGAGAGGACACTTGTTGGGAAGAACAAGCGTAACCCCTAGATACATCAGCGACAGAAAACGGACCGGATTCGATCACTCTGGGGGGAGTTGAAGGGGGGTCTGGAATTCTGATGATCGCAATTTAAGGTACTTTCAGATGTGCTAGGACAACGAAACTTGGCTTGAAGATTAGTGACTTGACAAGTTTGACTTAGACATTGTCACTTCCCAGATCCGACCATCCCTTGAAGTACTCATCTTAGCCGCAAAGTACAAAAGTACTATTAAGCAAAATCTACATTTTCGTTATCCCCAAGAGCCCATGATCGTTTTTGGCTCAAGGGTTTTGCTTAGAAATGAATTTCTAGCACCCTTAAAGTGAGCATCTTAACCGAAAAGTAAACAAAATACTTTTGACGAAACCAGGCATATTCATGATCCTAAAGGGCCCACGGTCATTTTTGCCTCGAGGGTTTTGATTACAGATTGATTTCTAGCGCCCTTACAGTGCACATCATCACAGCCAAGTGCAGAACAAAAAAAATACTTTTTTTTTTACCAAACGATACATCCTCGTGATTTCCGAGGGTCTATCGCCATTCGTACCTCAAGGGTTTGCTTACAAATGATCACAACAAATCCACAAATTGGTGAATTCCTACTTTAATCCTTTTTCAAAGCCTTGCGAGTGCCTTACGAGTTTCCAGCTCTTCTTTAATGTTTTTAACTTGAATAACTGGTGATAGGGCGATGAAATTTCTTTGTGGTTTTGGATCATAGGTTGGGGATATATTTGTGGAATAGACCCACCCCCTACCCTCTCCGTTCATGGGCAAGGGAGCCCAATTTGCCCATGAGTTAAGTTTTTGACCTGTGGCTGGAATCAAACTCTAAGCTGGTCTAGTCGAGGATATTTAGGTCAAGATATGCAATTTAATGGATCCTGCCCCCCCCCTCTCAACCTGCCGTTCATCAATAACTGGACCCAGATTTTCCATTAGTTAAGTTTGTCCATGACATTTCTTGAGTTCAACTCTTGTATTGCCTACTTGTGGATATGTATGTATAGATGCGAATTTTGGTGTTACAGCTGCTACTTCAATCCTTAATGATCGGTTGGATACTGGACGGTGTTGTCATATGATCCATGATATGCCGTTCTTAATGAAGTTGTGATATAGGGGTTATTAAGCTGCTACGATTTGGTTCAGCGCACTTGTTACTACCTTGCTAATATAAAAGAGGTTTAAAGGGATGTTGTAACTTGGCAGTGAAAAAGTTCAGAAAAAACTGAGCCAAAGGAAAAGATTCAAAGGAAGAATAATAGTTGGCGCCTACAATTTATTCTTAACTTAAATTACTATTACGGCTCAGCACTGTGCATGAATATTTGTTGTTCTGATTTTCATCATGTTCTCTACTGCTGTTCAAAGTTCAAATAAGTTTATTCCAGTGTATATTCCTTGGGATTAGTCGGGATAGTTATTTAACTTCAGGTGGTGCAGTGTTTACCAAGTGATAAAAATGGATTTAAGACCACCAGCCTAACATAAATATCTGATTTGTGGACAGCCTATGCCAAACACATATTCATGATGTTATATTTGTTTTAAGCTCAAGTGCCATATGGCAATGGTTTTCCCATCTGTCTGGCCATCACGAGTTAGGGTAGGCATACGCATACCTCCAGATGGTTTAGAACGATGAAACCAGACTGATTAAAAAATTGTCACTTTCTGAACCTGTCAATCTTAGAAGTAGTGGAGGGAGGGGGGATCTGGAATGTTGAGGCATGCATAACTTTCGAAAAAATGGTCGAATGAATGAAACGTCATAACTGGCAAGTGCATGTATCTAAGATATTTCATTTAAAGTTCGGACTGGATCCGACTATTGCGGTAGGAATTGGGGGGCGCATGAGGTATGTTGTGGCAGGCTTGGATCGGGAAGGATGATACTTGGTAAATGGCAAGAGCATACACGTCTTATATGTTCTATTCACAGATCGGACCCAGATCCGGCCACAGTGGGGGATTGACAAGGGGAGGGGGGGTATCTTGTGGTATGAAGGGTACTTTTATATAGGCAGGGGCGATGAAAGTTGTAAGCTGTATTAAAGACCTCAACAGGTTGTCATTTCCCTGAATTCCCTGATCCGACGATCCAGGACGAGTGGAAGGAGGGGAAACCGTAAATCAAGCATAGCTTTTATACGAGTTGCTCGATCTGCATGATACTTGAAAACTGACTGGAGAACTTATCCTAGATCTTACATACGAGGTCTGGACTAATCAAGATACATTTTCATCTTCCCCATGGGCCCAAGATCAGTTGTACCTAGGGTTTTACTCAGAAAAGATTCCAAACCCCTCTTAAAGTGCGCATCTCAACCACACACTCAAACGTATTTTAGGCAAAACGTCATATTTTGGTGTTCCGCAAGGGCCCACAATTGTTTGTACCACGAGTATTTTTGCCACAACAGCAAGTCAACCTGTCGTGTTTTCGTCGTCGCAAGAGTCCGTTGTACGTTGAGACACATTATTTATACACAAAACGTACAACCATAGTGAAAATGAAAAGAAAGAAGATGTAATTTTAGTATACATATATGTAAATATCATTATGGATTTACATAAAAGTAATGGGATTTAATGGAACCACTTCCATTGCGAAGTGCAAATAACTAATCGATTAGCCTAATAACCCCTTCGTCGCAGCTTCAAAGAACGGCATATCATCGACCTAACGAAACAGTGCAGTTTCCACATTTTCGTTAAGGAGTAAAGTATATCGCGTGACCTTATTTGTTGCTCTTACACCTCAAGATCCACATCCGTACATGGGTCGGGACCCATCAAAATGTATAAAGCCAAAAAAAAATATAAGAAAGTCGGCTAAGTAAGTTATTGAATATAATATATGTATGCAAAGTAAAGCGTTATCAACAGTGTGTCGATTTTGCATTTCAGTATTTGATTACGTTTATTTCTGCCGTGCATCCAGTACAGCACAACGTTAACGGGCGTACAACGGAGCGCGTCAGGATTCCAAAGTACAACGAAGCAACACTACAACATTATATTCCAGTTCAACGCTTTTTCATGTGCAACACTTTTTTGTGTACAACGGAGCGCGTTCGATTTAGAAGTTTTTTCTACAACGGTAAAATGTAGCATAACGTTTTTCTCCTAAAACGTTTTTTTGAACACAACAGAATTTACAAGAGTAACACTTTTGACGAAGTAAACGTTTTATTACGGTCCAACGTTTTTGTCGCAAAACGTTTTTCTTACCACAACGGAATTGACGAGAACAACACTTTTGACGATAACGTTTTATTACGGTCCAACGTTTTTGGTGACAAATGTTGACAAAACGTTGTACACAAAAAAACTTCTAAATCGAACGCGCACCGTTGTACAAAAAAAAAGTGTCACCAACCTGATGACAGTGAGTAAGAGATGTGCTTTTTTGCTCAGAGTTTCAGACGTTGCCTGAGGCAAATCGGGTTACTAAACACTCAGGAAGCCGAGTTCCCATTATTTCCCATCTCTTTAGCTAACCAAATATTCGCTTTGAAGCGATTTGAAAGCTCCCTCAATGACACGTCAAGCTAAGCGGTCTAGATTTTAGAATAGCTTAATCCTGGTTACCCTATGCCAAATGTTGGGTACCCTAACGCAATAAAATGTTGATTATCTGAGCGACTTCAGAAATCAACCAACCAGAATTTCTTCATAGTGGAGTAGGCGGGTCTAGGGTACCAGCATTGTCATAACCTGCGTTAGGCACAGGTTATCCCAAATCACGAATTTGTGGCAGACCGGAATTTTAGGCTGGATACTAAAAGCTCGTACCTCTTTTTCCTTTCAACTGTAATTCTCTTTGGCGGCTGCAAACTAGTTCCCGTCTCCGCCATCCAGTCACTGTAATCAGAAGACTCGGAACCTGAAGAAGATTCCTCAGATTCCGACTCGTTGGACGAATCCGAGCCCCCAGATTCTGGTGGGGGATCATCCTCTTGTGTTTCCTGCTGAGTTTCTTCCTGGGAGCTTTCTTCCGACACCGGTTGGCTTCTCACCACTCTTCTCCGCCTTTGCGTTGCAAGCCTGCCACTTTGTCGAGTTACTGTATCACGAGAATCCTCCTAAAAAGAAAGTCGGTCAGAATACTGATGCGACTCACATGCATATGCAAATTGCTATTTTTGTTGCAAAATTTACAGTTCCTTACTTCTATATGAATTTTCTATATTATACTTTTTGTACCAAGTCTTTATCTGGCTCGAGCTTGTTGATGGGTATTAAATACGGTGATAATAGCGTTTTTTATTCAAATTTTTCTTTTATTACTACCGAAAAGACCTTTTCTTTCAGTTTCTTTGGATGAGACAAGAGTCCACGCCATGTACCGTTGTTTGTTAAACACTTGTACTTGGCTATGTAATTTTGCCCTCTTTCTCTCTGTCAAATGATGTACTATTTATGAATTGAATGCCTTTATTCAAACGTTGACATATTCAAAGCTATTTTTTATTTAACAAACTGTTCTTATAGATATGCAACTCTGGTCTTTCTTTGTTGATTTCTGTACTTTTTTTTCAATTAATCAATCAACTTTCATTCCAAATATCTTAAAGCTAGATTAGCTAGATGAAGTCAAAATGCGAAATATTTACAAATTCCACTAAAACTAACACTAAAACTCGGATAACATTCCGGATAACCATACTGAGGATGGTTGGTGGCGGAGATAAAACAAATGGATTGCCTAAGCTCACTTGTGTAAAAATTGGGAAACCGAAACTGGTAGAATGTAGACTAGATATCTGAGCGATTCGAAAGATTGAGGATTTGGAATCCGAGGCCGAAGCAGAAGATTCGAATCTGGATTCAAATCCGGCCAAAAGGACGAATCCTGGATTCGAATCCGGATTTGGATTCACCCATTCCTGATCACTTTTTCACCCAAATACGCCTGAAGACCCGATGGAAATGCGTTATTTCGTTGCTCCACTATTGACGAATAATCAATTTTCATATAGTGGAATTTCCCTGTCGGGTGCATGGTACCTCTATGCGCTAGTACCTGTGTTGTGTGCTTGACATGATTAACGAAAAAGAAGTGTTCACGCAGCGAGCCTCCTTCCGAGAGGTGATCACTGGCCACTGAAAGCCGCGTTAGTATTTTCCTCGACATAGTAAAGTTTCCGTTGTAGGGACGGCCGTAGATATTCTGAACGTCGCTTACAAATAAAAAAAAAATCCCTTAACAGAACTTAAAGCGTTCAATAAAATGATAGAAAAATAAGTTGGCTTTTCCGTGAAACTTTAAAAAGAAACTTACGTCATCTTGCATGATCTGCCTCGTGACGCCCCTTCTTCTCGAGTCTAGCTCTTGTAGATCATCAGTAGCTCTCGCACCTCGTGGTCTCCGCGGCACCCTACCTCCGCTACCAGGAGTGGCTCTTGCCTGACTCTGTCGAGAACCTTGAGGCTCCGGCGTCCGGACACGCATGCGCCTTCGGGGAACATGTGCGTCAATCCGCACTTCGTGTTGGTTTCGGCTGTTTGGTCGGAAGGGGGAATCGGGATGAAGTCGCCGCGAGGGTGACCGACAATGTCGCCGGTAGGTGGTGATTTCTTCTTCACCGTGTGTCGTTCTAGAGGAAAAAGGGCTTGAAATACAAGTATGATTTAACTTGTAACCGATCATCAGGATTCAGGAGGGATTCTTCTTAAAGTGCTGTTCAAAAACAGAGCGCCACAAACAGACAGTTTCAAAAACAGATATGCACACATCATACCTGTGATCACAAGCTCTCTTTTCTAGCTTCGAGCCTGAGGAGGAGCCTTGTTAAGAAGCGAAAAAATATCGCTCAAACCAGCTGACGTATCGACAACTATTCACGCTCTTACTATTGTGTACTAGAGGACCCCCAGTTTCATTTCCATTGGTTTGACAAAGTAGCTAAGATTTTTGTTTGGAACTGAATTTCTGCAGATTCTGAATTCCCGCCTCGAGTCACAATATCGAAAACCCCCTCGAGAGAATTTGAGCCATGATACAAGTCACAAAAACTTGGTCGCGGAAACACAATTGTGGGCGACAAAACGACCAAGAAACACTCTTTCCAGCACCAAAAACACCATATGGTACCCCCTGACTTCAAAAAAGGACACTCCTCACGAAATAACAAGACCAAGGTTTCGACGGGTATCTGATCCAGAAAACTGGATCTTGCAGATATCCATTTTCGCAGGACTCCTTGAAAACTGTTAGCCTACTTTTAAAATTTAGAAACAGATTGTGAACATAGCTAATCATCTGAGAAAACTTAGTTCATGTATGGATTCAGCGTGTGTGTTTACCCCTATACCTCATATCTACTTTGACGAAATTGATCAAAACTTCCTGCTGCCTTACCTTTGCCAAATTTCCGGTTTCTGCCGGATTCTGGGCGAACTACTTGTCCGTTAAAAAAAAGCTCAAAAATGAATTCAGCATATCCCCTACCCCAATATTGGACCTCTAATCAACTTCAGAGAGACTTTTAACGAATTTTCAGGTTTTGGCCGGATTCCGGGCGAACTATTTGTTCGGCGAGAAAATAATTTACACACATGGAATCAGCAAGCCTCCTTACCACCACCACACCGAACCTCTAATCAACTTCAGATAAAACCTTTACTTATAACAAATTGTCCGGTTTCAGCCGGATTCCAGGTGAACTATATGTCCGGGTGGAAAATGTTTGTCATATACCGGTTCAGCATGTCTTCTTATCCCTGAATCGAACATCTAATCAAGGTCAAATAAAACTTTCACTTTAAATTTTTTTTCTTCCGGTTTTGGCCGGATTCCGTGCGAACTACTTGTCCGGCGAAAAAATAATTTTCATATACGTGTTCAGCATGTTTCCTTACCCTTAGATGGAACCTCTAATGAACTTCAGATTAAAATTTTATTTTTCACAAATTTTCCGGTTTTTGCCAGATTCCGGGTGAACTACTTGTCCGACAAGAAAATTATGGTCATTCAGCATGCCTCCTTATCCCTACATTGACTATCTCATTAGCTTTGAAATGTAATTATTTCATCCCTTGATTAGAAACCCCTCCCCCGCCCCTAAATGTGGGGCTGCAGAGCCCACTTTCGACTTGACCTGTACTTTGACCCAAAGAGTCCTCGTGTCAAATTTGAATAAAATATCTCAACTCCTTCGAGAGTTATCGTGCTAACAGACTGACGGACAGACGGACAACTTTTACGAAATCATAGGTATCCCTCCAACTACGTTTTGGGATCCAAAAAATTACTTACCTGAAGGTAATCGATGCCTCCAGTGCACTCTTATCCAATGGTCGGGCTATATTCCTCTTAATCCAGGGTCTGAGTGCAGGTTGGAAGGACTGGTTCAGTGTTCCTTCACCACTGGCTTGACCGTCTGGCTGATCACCTTCCGAGCGGCTCTCTGATCGTCGCCGGTCTGACTGAATAGCCAAACGATTGATCATTTGATCAATCATGGAGCCTGGTTCCGCCTGATTCGAATCTTCATTCTGAATCGGAGCTTCGATAATTTCTTCCTCGCCTAAACAAACATATGACTACATAGTTATAGGCACGAGTATCTTGTTATATATATAACAAGCATCACGCATTTTATTCAAAAATATGCAGAAGTTTGTGTGAACCCGAACTATTTACAGAAAAAGTTCCCTCAGTTCTTCCATGTAGCTAAGCCAAAACTGGTCGAATATCTTCCCCAAGCTGACTATTTGGTTAGGCTATAGAACGGATGGCAAGCTCTTGGAACGGACTGGAGCCCTTTTATACTCGCATTACCGTCAGCTATGAGGACGAACTCCTCTTAACAAGTCCTTTTTTTTCTTTTGTAGGACGCCCAAGTTACCGGCTATATGCCCTCCTCTGTCACAGAGCTATCGCAATGGCCAATCAGGTTTAAATCACAGAATAAACGGAAAACGAAATTCAAACTCAACCGGATTTTTTCACCGAAAGAAAGCAGATATACACGGCGACCTTACCGTTGATTAGGACCACTTGAGGAACCAACTGGTTGTCAGTGCAGTGCTCACGACCAGGGACCAGCCTCTGGACTTCTGGAGGATAAGGGTTCCCTTCAGAGTCCACTATGAACGGAGGAGGCATCAAGTGTGGTGCAAGCTGGGTCTGCTCATCGAGCACATGGTGGTTAGCATCGCGAATCAATGGGCGGTAGTCAGTATGAAAAAACAGCTGCTTCGGAACCTGAAAGAGAGACTTCTTTTTGCTATGTTGTTGTAAAAAAGGGCTATGGTCCTTTCAATGCTATTTAACTTTGGACGGTTAATTTTCATAAATCTATCGTGGGCAAGCCAACTAATGGTGGGGCAAAACGTTCATCAGGGACAGCTATTAGACTGGGTGTTTCAGTTGTGTCAGTCATCAAAAACCTGTCCAAAGTTAGACAAGACCAAAAGTAACATGCCTCTACGGTACCGGTGCTCAATAAACTGCCGAAATGGTTAGGAGCCTTCACTGTTCATCCCTGCACCCCGTAAGCGAATTCGTCACTTATGCATCGCGGAAAAGTGCCAATGAGGCTACCAAGATGCTTCAGTCAACCCGAAACACCAGCCATCATCAGGTCAAACAGGGACATACAAATGCAATGCCGGCGCAAGGAAAAAGCTGAAGAAAAAAGTAATCAGGAAGAAACATTAATCGCCTACACATCTTATAACCCTTCAAAAACAAGCTAACCTTGGTTTCTTCCCATTCCTTTGCTGCTTCTTAGGCGTAATTTCGCCGAACTCTGGGGACTCCCTGGGAAGTGGAGGAGAATCACGAAAACTCGAATCCCAGAGCAGAAACTATCAGAACACACGGAAAGCCTCTGTACACCTTATGTTCGAGCCTTCATCTACGCACGCCCACGCCATTTATTCAGTGCAACGCAATGTTTCCTTCATCGATTCTGAAACACTTGTGTACAACCGTGTAACTGTATTTAAACACCTTACCTTTTCATACGCCTTGCCTTCCCCGAATCCGAAAATACAAATGTGTCCATGGGAGTCGGTCGCCGCGATCGTCCAGCCATCTGACGACCATTTCGCATCGTAAACCGCACCATGACCTTGACCTTCGATGAAATTGGTGAAGATCTTCAAAGATTCAAAATTGATCAAGTCCCAAACAATAACTTTGCCATCGTGGCCAGCGCTGAGAAGAATCCGATGATCGGTTGGATGAGGCTCCAGAACGAAAGCTTCATCTTCGTGACCCCGAAGAACATTAATGAGATTTCCTGAAAGACAAATCGAAAGATGAAAGGCCATCTAGAGGCATATTCTCGCCGTTCCCCGAGGACTCCTCGGGGAATCGAAGGGAACGGCGAGAATAGATGGAGTCACTCCACGCGGACTCCGCGTACAGAAACAGCGAGAAAACGGGGAATGCTTCCAAAATGAATTTTGTTCGAAAAAAAATATGCAGTTGACGAAATCAGTCTGGATCCACTTTATTTCTGGTTTTGCTTATTCTGATTGTTTTTAATTAATTTTACATTGCACCAGCACCAGCACCAGTAAAAATTGATTCCCCTCCGAATCTGAAAGGGATTCCTTTTTTATGATGGTGATGATAATCGGAGCATTCCCCGTCCGTGGGGACTCGCGAGAATATGGGGAATGAGTTCCCGAGACAAACAAAAACGCGGGGACTCCTCAAGTGGAGTCCTCGAGGAACGGCGAGAATACGCCGTAGAACAAAAATTGTCAAGGGCTGGTTCAATTTGCGAGTTCTCGGGCAAAACATTTCCGTAAACGAAGCGATTGCCCAAATCTGAGATTGCGCCTTCCTTACCTCTTTGCAACGCGCTAGTCCAGTGATACTGAATGAATGAATGCTAAATTCCTGCTTGGGCTGCCACTGTGGTCTCGAGATCGTCGAGTTAAACGAAATCGTGGGGTTAAAGATCTAACTGAGCTGTTATAGAGCGTCGAGCTCGATTTCTGGAACCCCTCGACCCTCTAAACAGCCTCTATCCAGCAATTAAACAATAGTTGAAGAAATATTGTATTAATTTTTTTCTCTTTTTTAATAATATACTGCCACGTTAAAATTGTATCCTGTGACTTGTTCATTGTTCCTTTTTCTTCATTTTCTTTTTTTATGCTCCATCAGTGACATTTTTCTGTAAAAATGGGAAATAAACATATTCATTCTTCATTCAAACGTCGGAACGAATATCGATTTCGCATGCGACGGGGTAAATGTAGCCGGAAACGGAGGTATCTGAAATACGTGGAACGTATGCGACGTGGCCGACGTTGGTCTTTTTTCTTGAGTATACCATGTAGTCCAGCCGGAAAGTTCACATAATATGTTTATGTGAAATGGTGAACAAAAGGCAGTGTATAGCTTCCCGAGTCCTTGCCGGTTATACCGCTGGCATAATTTTACTGTAGCCAAAACGGATACCATTAGCAGTTGATTTAATCGCCTCCTCGCGAGACTCTGACCAACTGAAATTCCCAGCCATCGAATTTTTTCTTCCGTTACGATAACGGTAGGCTACATCAAATATTTATAGACGGTATGGACCCTAAATATACAGCTTTGGGGTCCATCTACGAATTTGACCTGTCCCTTGACACAAAGAATCCTCACACCCAGTTTCATCAAAATATCTCATTCCCTTCGACAGTTATCGTGCTCACAGACGGGCGGGCAGCTTTTACGAAGTCCATAGGTATCCCTCCACTTACGTTTTGGATCCGCAAAACACAGTACTGAATTCAAAACTACGGGGATATAAATGGTTTGAAAAACCGGGAGACTAGAGGGGACTGGTAATGTAAATACGACGGGTTGACTAAGACTTACCAGTTGTCTCGTCCCAGACTTTCAGGGTAAAGTCACTCGCTGCCGTAACCACCTGTGTGTCGTTTGCGACCCAAGCAACCATGCTCACCCTCAAGCGATTCAATCGATTCTCGTCTTCTGGATCAGACATCCTATTAAAAAGAAACTTTCAAGTTGACTCACTGTAGCTGAACTACGAAATCGAACTGGAAACATCCCGATAACAGCTGATTCAGGGAGGTTAGACTAATCAAATTTACGGTTCCAAAAGCGGGTCTCAAACTGTCACGTTTCAGATGAAAACAACAGATAACCGCTTATGTACACATCCGTTTCCTCCATTCCGTTTAGTAACAGCAGAGATCGTGTAGCGGATCCGGTTTTGGAATTTCTTTCAGACACGATAAAATATGCCTGAATGATCATTAATATATATAGGCCCTACAGTAAAGTTCATCCTTAAAATATTTAGAAGAGCGCATTAAATTTTGTTTCTCTAACTCGAAAGCTGCTGCTATTCAGAGTAGAAACACCTGATGTCTTCGCACGTTTTAACAGGTTCCGTTAATAAAAGGATTATTTCTATAGTAAAGAAACGCTGGATACTGGATTAGTAATGTTATGTCAAGTCTTCACAAAGACTTTAAAGGACCCCTCGCACTATTTACTCTTCAACTTACAATATTTTAAAATATTTGAATACTTTAAAACTAGGCTGTGATTTCAACAAATAACCCACGGTTTTGGCTGTTTTAAGCCTTTTCTGAGACCCGTTGACTTACTGATGAAAAACTTCTCGCAGACCACCGTCGACAGCGTGATACACATCGAAGGTAGCACAACGCGGAAATGAGAAAATCGGATTGGCTTTGTTAGAGGGGTTAGAATGTACCGTACGAAAATGGTGTCTCCGGGTTTAGAAATATATGGAGTAATTATGGAAGTAGGTAGCGTTAGTATTATAGGTAAGACAGGTCCTTTAAGGGGTTAAAGGTCCAAACACAAAAACAAGTAAATAGACTTACCCAGGCAGTTGAGTGTTCATTTTTAACCGGACGGAGTTCCACTGCTGGTTCTGGAATGACCAAATCAGGGCTGTGCCGTCCTTGCTTCCGGATATGAACTTGAGACCCCTCCCTGCCCACTGAATGCTGTCCACGCGATCCACATGAGCCTCCACTTCCAGAATTCGTTCAGGTCCTTCTTTTCCGTGCATAAAATAAACCCTACAAAAGAGAATGTTCCGTTTTTTTCGAAAGTAGACTTTTTGCGGAAAGACGTGCTTCATTTGCCCCAATATTTCTTGGGGGCAACCAAGTAGCCTACCATGTACCATCGAAAATGACTGAAGTGGGAAAATCATGTGAACTTAATATTAGTTAATATGTCAGAAGGCTAACGGCGCCATATTATTATCTCTCTCTTCAAACCTTAAACGATTTGGTTTCTCTACAAAGGTGCTACTGCGGTGCTACCTACTCTTTGTCCGACCACTTACCGAATCACCAGTCAAGTTTGGCACCCTGGCCTAACCCAGAATCAGTCTTTGAGGATTGAAAAAATACAGAAGCATGGTCTCCGAATCACCCTTGGCGACAACAACTTGGACTACGACTTGACACTGGTGAAGCTAAGCTTAACATCCTTGCCAATAGAAGACATGCACTAATCATGAAATTTGGTCTCCAGTGCCCTGAATCCGATCAACACCCCAACATTCTACCAAATTTTAAACCGAATTGTACATATGGAGTTAAGACCAGATTTGACGAGCTTCATGCCCATCCATCCGAGCGATTTTTAAAAACATTTCTGCCATATTTTACTAAGTTCTATAACGACAAGCCCTGAATTTCAAATATTTCTTGTTCGTCTTGTATTGTGTCGAAGTGCCAACGTTATAACTGCCATGCATTTATATTATGGTGAACAAATCTGAAATGAACTGATTGGATTAGAACATTAACAAAAACAATCAAATTTGTTTTATTTCTCCAAAGATAAAGAAAGGGAATATCTAATTCCCCCCAACGACGAAAAAGGGGTGACTTGCAATATACGGGTCAATTACAATGGGAAGCTCTACAAAAAAATTCATTAACCTAAGTTTAATACTCTTTATTATACAAACCAACTTTTACATGCTAAACTACATGAACACACGTTTTGCAACCCTCTTACCATCTTTTATACATGTAGCTGATACCTCTGACTGCAGGAAAGCCCGAATGGGCCTGTGGGGACAGTAAAAAAAAATGTATGAGTAACTTACAAAGATGGAAGTGTAAGAAATATATCTGGATCTTTTCCGTCATTTTTTTTTTTTTTTTTTTTATCAGGTCCCTCCGCTGGTACAGCCACATGGTTCGTCTGCCAAAGACTACGCCAGTAAGAGTCGTAGAAAACTTCAGCCCAACCACACACGGCTATAGACGCCAAAGAGCCAGAACGCGCACGAGATGGGTGAATTATGCATTCACGGCCGCTCGAGGGCGGCTTAAAACCCCTTGGTAGACCCAATGCTTGCTCAAGACCGCCCCGGATAGAGGCAGCAGACGAAACTTCATCCTACTTTCTTCTACCCTGGTTCTGCTCCCTCCCGGCAAGAGTCTTTAGTAGTAAGTTCAGTCAGAAATTTTTCCAGATATTTTTAGTATAGTCTCTCAAATAACCTTAAATCTAATGAAGGTATTCTATAAGAACACGCATCCTGAAGCGTACGACTGAATCATCCAGAGCGTGTTCCACCCTTCTAACAATACTAATTATTAGTTACGAGGTTCCAACCTTGTAAAAAGTTACTACGCTGACCGTTCCAACCTTCTCGAAATAGTAACTGTTTGCTTACCATGCTCGGGAGCGTGTATAGTAAAGCGTGGTAACTACGAATCACTGTAACGTGATTGGACCGATTAGCCCGTGGCAGGGCATTTTGTCGAAAATAGAAAAATGCGTTCCAGCCTTGACGCCAAGAAGCCAAAATACGTGACGACATGCGTCGTAACTTCGGTAAGTAGGGTGGAACACGCTCCTAGATCATGCCCGAATAGCCTGAAACATAGTCAGCAGGTACATGCCTACAGGTACCGAACAACTCTTAGCTAATTATCCATTCTACGAATTGGCAACTAACAATCACTACTCACCGAACGTGGTGGTCAGCGCAACCTGCAGCCATAAACATCCCACCAGGACTGAAGGAAGTACAGAGCATCTGGCAGTGGCCTGGCCTCATTCTTTCGCAGAACTTGTGGGGACGAGGTCTAAAAGCAACAACTGGTCAAAAGGACAAGATAGGTACGCGTTTCCCACGAAATTCTAAGGTCTTGGCTGATATTTTTGTTTCCACCATCATAACTGCTAGCTCAGAGCCGACGATCCGGATTCGACCAGTCAATCATGTCAAAATCAATTCAAGACCAACTAGAAAGAACGACATAAGCGTCTCCCTGATCCCTTCTAGAACTGCGGAGAGAATACTGGTTGGCCCCCCCCCCCCCCCTCTGCAACTTACATCCTTGTTATGTGCCACTGCCACTAGGTTGGGAACACCACTGATGTGTATTATAAATTGGTATTTTGCACTGAGCCAACCTAAGAATCCACTACTGTTTTTTATCAGTCGTCGTGGGGTACCTAAAAAGAGCGGACCCACAGATGCTTAGTTTGCCTTCTCATCAAATTAAGTAATCTGACAACACCGCCATGGGAATCTTGTCAGTGAATTCGTTAAGAACTGAGAACTTCTACATTCGCGATCCTCAGCTTTCTTGTAAAGCTAGAATCCCTAAGAATGGTACAGCCAAAAGAACTATAAATACTCATTTGGCCCAAGCTGACTGGGAAACATATATTAGATTAAACATATAATAATATATATAATAATAATAATAATATAATAATAAACATATAAAAATAAACATATAAAAAAATATCAATTTGATGTGTTGACGCTGGAATAAAATAGTCGGCATACGCCGTGTGCAAGATTCTTAACGAATAAACGATTTGAATCTGAGAAAAAATAAAAACAATGGCTCAAAACGGCTGCGATGTTCGTCAGCGATATTTCGGCCCTTCTTGGCAACTTATAGACTTACAGCTTAATTTTTTATTCGTTTCTTCCAGCAACAGCCTAACCAGGACCCTTGCCTAGAAGGACCGAAATATTGAGGACAAACAACGTAGCTCACTTTCCCGTTTTGAGACATTGTTTGACTTTTTTCAAATATGTAAAGTATCTGCTGAGGGTTCCACCTTTGACAAGTAATACCAGATTGTCTTTAAGTATGGAGTAGCACGACCTATATCTGTTACTGGAAAGGCGGGAGCGCTTTAAGCGCAGCCTTAATGTAGCTCAGCAGATGCTTTACTCGTTGTAAACTCTGTCAGTGTGTGTGGTTTTCTTTTTAAGTTTCTTGTGTTCTTTCCATTATTTCTGCTGACATTAATGTTCTTTTTTATTTCTTTATTGTTCTTTTTCTTCTTCTTCATTTAATTTCTCCGTCTTTTCCCGATGAAAAATTGGTAGCCAGCGTAGTAGTATGGTAGTACTACGAAAACGTTGCATGTAATACTATGTAATAGCAAATAATACTATCATTTAATGTGCCTCAGACTGGTCCTATCTTATGTAGTAGTAACCAGTAGCATCCTGTCTTGCCATAGTAACATCCAGTCTCGCTAATAGTACCATATAGTAGTATGCCGTAACACGGTAGCCTTGAAGTAGAAGCATGTTGTAGCATCGTTAGTACTGCATGCAACTTTTTCGTACTACTTCATAGTACTATTTTGAGATAAATTTTTCATCGGGTTTGTACGTTTGTGCATCATGATGGGCAATAAATCTATTATTATTATTATTACAAAGGAACTGGGAAACTATTCTAGTCGAAAAGTTCGTTGCAAATCAACTACGGCATGGAAAGAATCTTACCGAATCCATAAGTTCCATAATAGCTGAAAAAAAAGTATAAAATCTGACTTACAGAAATCTAGGCATTTCTTGCGTGGAAGGGTAGTAATATTCCCAAAACGAGGCGGAGCCATCAGAACTCGTCGAGGCAAGGTATCGGACGGATCCTCTTGTCGATGGGCAAAAGTTGATGGACGTTATCATACCTGAATGACCAGTCAGAACGGCGACCTAGAAGTGACCGATAGTCATAGAGCAAAGACTCCCGACCGCATAGCTATGAACACAGAGAATGGAAAAACTGAGTCTAGGGTATTAACATTAATCTACTTCATTAATGTTACTTTGTGAAATTAATCTTAATTATTCTGTACTACTACTTAGCATCATTTCGCTCCTATCCCAGTAATGTGACATTATGTTAAGCATGCTGTAAAATAATTCAGTTTCCAAACCCTCGACCAGACATCATTCCAACTGGTCAGGCAATCCATTCGGCTCTCGGTATGGTCAGCGGCGTAGTTGTTTGTAAGGTTGGAATAAAACTCGACTTGACAATACGAATACCAATGGGTAGGAAAGATCTTCACACACAGAAGCTTTATAGCTGAAGAGCAATCGGAAGATCGGGTTTATCTCCACGCCTAGTTGCCTCAGAAGATTGGACCTCACACTCCTGAACAACGAGTACATGCATTACCTCTTATCCAAAGTAGGAACCTCTTGCTAGAACAAATTCTGTCGCCAGATTTGCACGTCATAGAAGGCGTCTATAATTGACGACTTGTGGAAATGCTTCTAAAAAAAGCTTGCTAAAATGACATATCTATTTGCATTTTAACAGGGCAGCATTTACACAAGTCGTTAATGACAGAACGCCTTCGATGACGTGCAAATCTTGTGACAGAACTTCTTGGTAAAGATACAGATTACTGACTGCGCTGCACAGATATAAGGGATAAATCACGCGATAGGCTATTTTTGACGAGCCCATCTACTGGGTACAACCAGGGACCCATAAATTTCCTGTAGTGACTCGCCATTCAGGGGGCTTGTCAATAAGAGATTTCTGATGCGCTCTTGACCGAGCGTCAGATAGTTCGAGAAATACCCACGGGGATAAAATACCCGACTATCCAGATAGATAAAAATTTTCGCAGCTGTTGTGCTGAACTAGGAATATTTCTCTGTGATGGAAGAGTATCCTAGATCGTTTGTCCTAGCTTAGTTACCTGGTGGCATGCTGAATAGTCCTGACTGAAGATGGCTATCTATATCTATCTGAGCAAGAACACCGATTCGACCCAACCGGAATTTTTGGAAACTAGGTGAGGCTCAGGCAACATAGCAACATAGAAGCATAGGAAATGACAAACCCCCTGAATGGCGAGTCACTACAGGAAATGTATGGGTCCCTGGTACAACTAACAGGAGGACTGTCTTTAAAGCACAGCTCTTACTATAAATGATCTTTTCACGATTAAATGGTTCAAAAACATCGCTTTTGAAAATACCATTATTTGCCACGTTGAATTAGCGATTTTCTTGTAAGTACTTTTAGACTCTACCCAGCACTTCTGTTCTCCAACAAAGCAGCTGGACGCAAAATATTTGAAATTGAACGCGCCGTGGTTACAAAGTGGGAAAATCAAGCAGAACAAAATAAGTCTTAAACAGGAGATGGATCTAATGGTCTACAAATTCTTCCAAAATGTGGGCAGCTTCTCTTGTCCTTATGTATGGAAGAGTATCGGCCAAGTTTGTGCTGCGAGACTGGGAAAACTCGGCACGGCCGAAAAAGCACTAAAAATACGTAGGAACAAAACGAACGATGGCAAAAGGCGGTGATTTTTATGGTATTTAATTCAAGAAGGGAGCTAGGGATAATATAAAAAAGTAAGAGGGGTCCTTTAACCCACGGGTTTAGGAGAGAACAGGTCAAAGGTTTGAGACAGAGGAGTCAATACGCCGGGGACTATGCAAAACTTACCGGTGCTCCGGTACGAAGACACCAAACTCGGACGATCTTATCACAGCTTCCGGCGGCTAAAAGCCTGTTGTCGAAACTAACAGCGAGATCAGCGATTTCAGATGAGGCTCCTCGAAATGTAGACAAAAGGCGACCATCCTCGGCGCTCCAGACTTTGACCAGGAGATCATCCGCTCCCTATTATGGTAAACACACGTTTATGGTGTGCTGCATCAAAGTCATTAGTGGAAAATAATAAATAAAAAAATATGAACGGTCACAGAATAAAGTAGCAGTTCAAACTTGACTAGGGATCCCGTATGGAAATTTCTTGCCTGAAATCGACCCATACAAAGTGAAACACATTCCAACCCGATTTCAGGTTAGTTTTTTCCTCGGATAAACAGGAACTTTGGCCTCGGCTGTTTCTGTTTCACTTTGTCTGGGTCGATTTCGGAGGGAAAATTCAAGTAAGGGTATAGCAGGGAAACTCATCTGTTCGCCTGAAAAATCGGGAAACCCTATAGTTCACCTACAAGTTTGTCACTTCACCCACCCGTCAGTTTATCCCTGCTACCAAAGTACATGCCGTTCTTCAACATCGTTCCAAAATATTAAGGCCTTAAGCTACAACAGACCTGGACCCAATACTGACAGCATACCTCCGTTGCTAAATGACATTTTCTTTGATAGGACTGGGCTGGAATGAAGAAACCAACCCGACGGTAGGGTGGGGAGTAGGCTATACAGTCAACGAGAATGAATAGAGAAGAACTAACCACATCCGCCCTGGCATTGTCTGGGAGAATAATGACACAAGAAGCCTTCGCCCCAATACGAAAGAAGTAATAGGATAACAAAGAAAGAAGAGTTCCGTACGCGACTACTAATCTACACTACTGTTTCGTCAGGAACAACGTTCCTTTGCGATGGTCTGACATGACTACGAAGCACTAGCTTGTGTGTGTACAAGGTATGTTTTATAGGGCCATCCGAGATTTTGAAACTATGACATAAAAAAGAGTTCCTTACTCACCGTAAAAACAAATTTCCCCGTGCGGTCAAAGAGTACACAATATACAGCAGACAAGTGTCCCAAGTTTCTGGAGCAGAGTCGAAGTTTAGAATAAAAGCTGACAGGGACCAGTTCGTTCTTGGGCATACGCCCCAGCAGTTCGGCAGATCTCAGCAAGTTTACTAAAAGAGAAAAAGCAAGTGCTGTCAAAACTTACAATAGACTACCCTGTAACTAACATAAGGACATAAAGAAGATCCATCAAAGTAATCGCAACATCGCCAATAATAGAGTAGTTGACATAAGGCGTTTTTCCGTGCTCCCACAAATAGTTTGTGGATCGATTGTCGCTCAAAAAGAGTGCTTCCGCGGTCTTTTGTGCGGCCCACAAGTGTCTTTCCACGACCAACAAGATTCTTGTGGCTCGAATTCGACAAAAAAACTGCCGAGGTGATTGTCGATTTTTGTGGCTCGATTCTGGCGGGAAATTCAAATTTAGCAGCAACATAATGTCAAAACAATAAAATTAACTACTTTCTCAAGCATGTATTCATAAAACTGAGGATGCTTTTTGCACAGAACGGTAAGGAGAAAAGCCTGCATGGAGTTCTAATTATTGAGATTTAACCTGAATTTATTTTTATTTTCAGAGTTTTTTTCAGAGTCAATTACCGCCCAAAAAATAGACAAAAGGGCGTTTCCGCGAGTTTCAACTTGTGGTCGACTGTGTGGCACACAATCGTTGTTCCACGACAAACATTCAGAAGTGTGTGGCCCACAATTGTGTCACGGAAAACGCCTATGGACACAGTAGAAAAACACGGCCAGTTGTACAAGTGTCATTGAAATTCTACTATTATTTTATCTTCTCTCTCCATACAAAGATCCTCTGTCCAGGGACACTCTCCTTGCGGCTCTTTCGAGTCCTCTTATGAGGATGTCCTTGCCTAATGGCAAGCATGGAATCATTAAGTGTGTGTAGTTCATGACCGTTATTTGGTTTGTCGGCTGTGTCTGTTATATTTTTTTTTTTAGGTTAGTATGGCCCTTGCCGGTCATTTGCAGGTCAAATAAACAAATAAATATAAGTACAAATCACAATCAGAGCAAGTCTACTGCCCCATTACAAAGTATTCGTCAGCATATTTCCCAACTCGAAATTACATAACTATTATTACGGAAGCTCCACTCACCATTGCTGAAACAGGTACCATTCCTGACGTTTCTGAAAAATCTATTCTGTCCTAAGAGATCGTAAAGTTGAAGGCGACTCGTTTGTCCATCTGCAAGAAAGTGAACTGTGATCAAAGAAGGTCACAAGAATCTATCCGCAGGTGAAAATACAGCAGCATAATGGTAGTTAAATAACCCCTTAAAGTTTAACCGAAAAGGACTGGGACAGGACGATCTAGTTACCCATCACTTATTCACTGAAATTGGCCTGAAGACCCGCTGAAAATGCGTTACTTCGTTGTTACGATATTCACGAATAATCGATTTTCAAATAGTGGAATTTCCGTGTGATTTGTCGTACCTCTATCCACTTGTATTTTTGTTGTATTCCTTACGAGAAAGATTTATGATTTTTTTCTTTGTTCAGGCACTAAGCTATCTTCACAAATCTCACCACTGCCCACTAAAAAAAGTCGCTTTTGTATTGAGATTAAAATTTCCAGCGTCATAGTAGAATTTACGCTGTGGGGACGGCCGCAGATATTCTGAACGTCATAACTAGAGCAGATATTGGAAAATTGAAAACTCCCTTTGCAGAATCCAAATAATTCAGTGTATTCAATGAAATGACACAAAAATAAGTGTGCTTTTCAGTTAAACTTTAATGTTTCGTTCTTGATGCTTCTCAGGTAGTCTAAATTTTACAACCCTACCCTTCACTCAAGAAATAGCCGTCGAGTCATTCCATGTTTGCGTTGAGCGTTTCAAACAGGCTCAAAAGGGCTTCGTCAAACAAACTCAGACTTGACCTAGAGTACGAGCCACACAACTCTTTTTGGTGCGGAGACCGACTTGTGAGCCCCACAGACGATCGCGGAATCGCTTTTTTCGAGTCACAGCCTCAACAAAGTTATCCAAGTAAATGTCATGTTATCACAGATTAGGACAAAACCAACCTATCTGTCTTCCAGTGTATCCGTGATAGTATTTTGAACAAGGGGAAAGTACCGTTTCAGCTTTTGTTTCAAAATTACAGTCCGAGTGACCACGATAAGCAGGTGAAACTAAATGTGTATTACGCTGAAAAAGCGCATGCCTCCCGCACTACTGAAAAGAGCGCTGTCTCCGGTGGTGAGAAGTCCGGTTGGTCTTAAAATCCGGAATTGATTGATTCCTGCGATCGTGCTAAGTTTTGGTGTATACTACAGAAGGAAATGGGGTAAACCGCGAACTGGTGTTGTAAATAGCGTCCTAATAGCGGCTAATAACATTTTAAAGCTGTCAAAACTTGATTCTGGTGATCCCAATTGCGTTTGGAAAACACTGAGAAAGGCAAATAATAAAGCTAGTCCTTATACTGAGATCACTCGGACGAATACGAATGGTTTATAATTTTAATGTGAGTTAAGCCTACCCGACCAATCGCTTCAGAGCGAGTATGAGAATATGCTGGACCAATGCCTCAACGACTCAAAAGAGGAAATGAGTTTTGTTGTATCTACGTCAATGGTTTCTGCATGTATTTCAAAACTGAAAAGAAACTACCTAGAAAAATTGATCAAATTTGTGGAATTCATCTTGAGTTAGGTTCTCCTCTCCTTAAAGAGCCTCTGACATTGCTATCCCAGATGATTTTGTCTTCAGGTCAAGTTCCCCATATGTTTTGTTCCGAGTATTGATACCCCTGCCCTAAAGAAAGGAAAGCCCGCGAATTGGGAACCTTTTCCAACCCCTTTATGTTGTGACTTACTTTGGAATTCCCTATTGTTCAGTGAAACGCAATTTTCAATCAATTGTGGTTAGAAATATTGAACTAAAAATCCGTAAGACGTTTGGAGCTTTAATCCATCTGAGGGGTAAGCTTAGACGTGATATTCTGGCCCGTATATACCAGTCAACTGTTTTACCAATAGTTATTTTTCCAGCGGTGGTGGTGAATGGTTTTAATCGTGGCATGAATTGCTATTGTTCATGTGTGCTATACTAAATATTGTAAATTTTTGCTTGGATACCCTTTATTTGCTAGAAATACAGCTCCAATTAATTCCCTTTCAGTTAAAGATCCTGCCCTGGCAATTCAGCAGAAATTTGGTAATTTTGTAGCTAAAGCTAATAATATTCTGACTCTGAAGAATCTGTTTCCGTTTTTCGATAAAAGTTAATAGTTAAGTAAGTACCATGTGTTTTTTTTTAAAGTACGTCAATTATTATTTATTGTTTTGAAACTTATTTGTGACAGTGTTTTTAAATTTATTTTAGTACTGCTCATTATATATTCTTTGAGGGAAATAGATAAATGAATGAAATTGTTGCACTTCTTACAGGCCAATTACGGTTGCGCCTGTTTTGTTTAAAATATTTGAGTTGTTGGTTGTAGATGAAATTAATAGTAAGTGCTACACCCCCCAAACCAGTTTGGGTTCAAGAACGGGACAGGTCGCGATCATGCACACTATCTGATTGCAAATTTAATATCGAGTGCTAATGAAAATGGCGAGACTCTTCTTTTTCGGGCCTCGACGTAAGGGGAGCATTCGACTAGGGAATTCATGCGCAAATCCTGTCAAGTGCTTATCACAGGGGAGTTAATTCTGGGGTTATACGTGCAATGCGTTCCATGTACAGAAAACTAAATTTGCAAATTTAGAGTTCAAAGGGGGGGATCTGCAATTGTTACGCCACCTTTCCTAGTTCGAAAAGGTATACGACAAGGAGCTATTACATCACCTCTCCTTTCAACAACAATGTTTTGGATGCACAAGAAAAAGCGGTTATGACTTGTATTTACCTAGGTCGTCACTGATTAATTACACAGATGACATTTTAAACATTAGTCGTACAGTGACTGGAGTCGAGTCAAATTTTCGGATACTCGATGTGGAATACGATAAAGTGGGTCAACCAGTTTTAAAACTGAAGTTACGATCTTTAATCGCCGTCCTTTTGATGGGGAAGAAGTGGATGTTGTTGGCCAGCCCGTGGAACCCAAGGAGACTGACTTACTTGGGTCTACCTCTGGGAACCAGTCTCCGTGCCACCCGTTCGCTTCTGAAAACATTTCTTCGCGATAAATCTCGTAAAGCATACGGAATCCTTGTCTTATGAAGTTGAAATGTAATAGATTTATTCTTGCAAAAATGTATATTTCGTTCCTAGTTCTGCACGTTATTGCTTTGGCACCCTTTTGGAAGCTATTTTCTTGCTCGGATACGAATGACATTCATAAATCTTCCTACAAATATGTGAAGTATCTGCTGAGGGTTCCACCTTGGACAAGTATAATACTAGTCTTCAAAGTGCAGAGTAGCACGACCTATATCTGTAATTCGGGAAAGGCGAGAGCGCTTTAAGCACAGCATAATGTAGCTCAGCAGATGCTTTACTCAGTGCAAATTCTGTCAGTGTTTCTTTTTTTTCGTTTCTTGCGTTCTTTCCATTACTGTTGTTGCCGTAATGTTCTTTTTTTCCTTTCTTTCTTTGTTCTTTTTCGTCTTCTATATTTAATTATCTTTTTGTACATTTATGCACTATGATGGGCAATAAAAACCTATTATTATTATTTATGGGAAACCTGTTTCGCGAGCGAAAACAGTTGGACCCACTTTTAACACTAAGGTGGATGATCGAAATGGTAAAAATACAGAAAAGAGACGAATGAAAAAATACGAACACTATAAATTGTTTTAGGTTGCCAAAGAAACATTATCCAGTGCTGTATTTCCTTGAAGCACAATGTTACTGCATCGTATGTTACCAAGAACAAATAAGCACCAGAACCTCCGTCTTCCTATCTCTGTAATCCAACCATTCCTATGCCCTGCCCGATGCAAACGAGCGGAGGGTAGGAGCAATGCGAAACATCACAATTCGTTACCTCTCTACAAATAGCTGTATCGCAGTAAAGCCCCGGAGAAGAAACTTTCAAAGTAAATCCTATTGGTCTGGACTCGCTGCAGAGCGGGTAAGCGCGCCTCCTGCACTAGTTCCTGTGATATGCGCAACGACGAAGAGGGAAGTAGACAGTTTACCACAAATCCCTGATTTTTAGATACTATATGCCAAACGCTGGGTATATCTTGCATCTGGCATAGCCTATGCCTAACGCTGGATACCCTATGCCAAACGCTGGATACATGTTGGTAACCTACCTCAACATAAAGAAGTTCTGATTGGCTGATTTTTTTTTGCTTCACTCAAATCATCAATATTTTCCTGGGTAACAGTATATCCAGCACCTGGCATGGTGTATCCTGTGTTAGGCATAGGGTGTGCCACACAAACATATCCAGCGTTTGACATAGGGTATCCAAAATCAGAGGTTTGTGGTTGACTGGAGGTAGACGGGGATCAACTCAAAGCTCGAGCGAGTACCTCTAGCTCAGATCACTTTTGTCGGGGTGCCTATATCCGCTGCATGGGACCAAAGACGGGGGAGGGGGGTCTGTTTGAACAACCCCCAGTAGAGTTAATCATCAGTATCCTCATCCAAACATACACTTGTTACAGTCAGAGGCTACTGGAGACGAACCACCAATTGTCTAGAATACTTATGGACATAGACTTTCATATTTTTCGGCTGAGTGTTGTCACCCCCACTCTCGAGTTTTGGCTAGCGGCGCCCTGGCTGCAGTGTCTCAGAGTTAAGGGTGTTCTAGTTTAACCTTTTGCAGATGCCCTGCGTGATGACCTAACACCGGGTAGCATTCCAGAACGGGCGATTCATGTCATTATGGACTTGCCAAAAGGGTTCTCTTCGGTCACACAAATAGGAAAAAATATCCAACTGAGTCTGTTATAGAGTGTCGTATTCGATTCCTGGAATCCCTCCACTCTCTCCAGGAATTAAGCAACAGTTAGAGAGATTATGTTATTTTCATAATTATGTATTGTTGAGTCGCGTGTTTTTTTTCTTTTTTATTATTTCTTTATACTGTATCACTGACACATGTAAAGACGTTTATTCAAATAATGTATAGAACGGATACGTCAGCTACGATGCTTCATCAGCGATATTTCGGCCCTTCTTGGCAAGGGTCCTCGTCAGGCTGTAAATCTTCAGGTCCAACGTCGGGGAAGACAGTGGTATTTGAAAGTAATTTGCCCGAATAAGATATTTATAGTTGATAGAAGCTTCAGTTATTTATTACAGGTTTGTTTCCTTCCTCAACGTTGGACCTGAAGATTGGCAGCCTGACGAGGACCCTTGCCAAGAGGGGCCGAAATATCGCTGATGAAGCATCGTAGCAGACGTATCCGTTGTATACATTATTTGAAAAAATGTTTCAAACTCAGCTTGGGCTCAAGGAATATTTATGTAAAGACGGGTCACAAACACATTCATTCATTCAACAATTAGGAACTTACGTGATGAACTTCTCACAAGACTTAAATGCTTGTTCCTGAGTAGTGAGGTAATTCCTTGAACTCCCTTTGGAGACTCTCTCTCTAGAAGTGGTCCAACGCCTTGACATATTTCCAGCAGATGATTTGAACTGATGTGAGGATATTTTCTTTTCTGTAACAAACATCAAGACTCAGTTACCTCTTCCAATAACTCGATGTTGACATTCTACTTCACAGATTTTGTGAAACGGACCCTATCCTTAACCATTGGTACCCAAATCTGTTCGATCAAGTCCAATGTCTCCCAGGAAGGCGTATGAGTAAGTCTATGCATTATTGCCATGAGTAAATCTGTCCAGATACAAAACAAAACAGAAGTCCTTCAAGCTTCAGCGACCACAGCGGGAGCGTGTTCCACCCTACTTACCGTAGTTACTACGCATAACGTGACGGATTCTCGACGCCAGCCGGACGTCGAGGCTGGAACGCATTTTTCGACTTTCAGCAAAATATCATGCCCCGGCTAATCTGACGAATCACGTCCCAGAAATTCGTAGCGTGGTAAGCATATAGTTACTATTAGTTATTATTTCGAGAACGATGGAACGGTTAGCGTAGTAACTTTTCACGAGGCTGGAACTAAGCTATAATAATTGTTGGGAAAACCGCTCTGGCACGCCCATTCCTCCAGTCCAACGTTAAATAACGTTTATTGTAATAACGAGTATTTACAAATGTACAAGCCAGGTATACGTGAAGTCAGGAAAGATCAGGAACCCTTAAAATTACTCCAAATCCACTTTAAATATTTCAAGCCATTAATCTGGTTCAAAGCTGTCTACCAACTGAACTGGTGACGCTTCTATCAACATGTATTATTGTTAACTTTACCCAACACTGCTAGATGGCGTTATAAACGGGAAAAGCGCGGAATATTCAAATAGGGTGAGAAACGGAATTGGACGATTCCCAACAATAATGTAGGCTACTTTATTTCCTTATTAGACTGTATTACACACGCTAGCACTGGATCGTCATTCATGCAAATGTGTGTACTGTGACTATTGTTAGAAGGGTGGAACACGCTCTGGATGATTTAGTTGTCTTGTAGGACCTTGGTAAGACTGGTGTAGGACCTTTCATCTAATAACCGCTGTTTCCACTACGCGAATTAAAGTCCAACCAGGGCGAACAACTACCGCAGAATCAAATTTCCTCAGACAGATCATGCCGTCAAAGCACTCAAATCATGCAAGATGCCACGAAAGCTAGTCTGTGTACCTCGTCGATCGCGACCAGACCCATATTAAACCGACATAAATGGGATTGTACAGGTTTCCAAGTGGTTGGCCCGATTTAGAGCGTGTTCCACCCTTCTGACAATAGTAGCTATTAGTTACTATTTCCGTTCCAACCTAACTACACTGACCGTTCCAACCTTCTCGAAATAGTAACTAATAGTAACTATTTGCTTACCAGGCTCGGGAGCGACGGGAGCACAGTAAGCGTGGTAACTACGGATCTCTGTAATGTGATTGGCTGGATTACCCGTGGAGTAATTTTTAACGAACATAGAAATAAGGGGGAAATCCGTCCAGTTTTAGTGAAGTTCACAACGAAATATTTGCGAGATTTGATTTTGCGAAACTCGGTTCGCTTTCAGAGTTGCGGTATTTCACTAGCTCCGGACTATACATTGGGACTATACATCAATGTATTTTAGTGTCTTACCGTATATTTAGTGTTGTATTTTAATTAATTTGACAAACCAATTGTATATACGTATTCTAATTGTCTCTTTTGCCATGTAGTGTACGATAACTTTGTCGTCGGCCTATGCTATCCAATGGATATTTTGGTACTAATAAATGATTGATTGATTGATTGGCTGAGACAAATACTCTATATGACGAAGTCCAAAACACGCCAGTGATTCTCAGGAAGAAGGAGTAAACGTGTCCGTAACGACTCAAACTCAATGACTCAAATCCCGAGTCAGCGCAGCTGTGACACCGTTTCGTCCTTTCTTCCGCAGGTACCCGGAGATTCTGCATCGGCAGGGAGAGATAGTCATCAAGAGTATTGCTCGCAATGCTCTAAAACCACTTTTACAGAAAGCAATCGAAGATGACCGTGAGGTGAAATTCAGAGGCCCTCGTTTATTTGTGGACGGTGAATTGTTCACATACGACAATGAATCAGAAAAAGTTAGAAAAAATGGAAGAAATAAAACAAAAGAACTAGCGCGATCTCAAGAGCAAGGGAACACTGATTCGAACGCGGAAATGGAAAGCGAAGGGGGAGACGAAATGGCGGAGGTAAACTCGGGTATTCGCAGCGATAGTTTTACACAGGACCAGGCTATTAGCCAGGCAGACGGTAGGAGACCCGGAATGAGCGGAGTCACGAGCAAACGAGGTTTAGAAGAGATCACCAGCCCCGAAGATCGTCACAGGCAGGGCCGTCGGAACGTAACTCGTGACCCACAAAATCGAGGCCTTGATCGAGAACCCCCACGCCGCTCACTCAGAAATAGGCAAAGGAGCCCGTTCAACTTCGAGGAATAGGAAGTAGGCCGTGCACAACAAATTCAGTATATGACATGGAACGTCCAAGGCCTAATGAGTAAAAAACAATAGCGTCTAAATGAGTATTTTTTTAAGTGTGATGTAACATGTTGGATTGAGACATGGTCCCCGCCTTCGGAGGATCTGTCGGTTAAAGATTGCACAGTTTTCCGAGCCAACCGGCAAATTTCCCGAAACGCGCGATTTTACGGCGGAGTCGCGGTTTTTGTGAGAAAGCAGAGTTTCGCAGTTTGTCATAGAATAGAAAGTAAATCTGAGAACATTATTTGGTTGAACCTTAAGTGTCATGATGGATCGAAGATAGTCCTAGGTTCCATATATGTTGCTCCACAGAATAGCAGTTATGTGAAAGAAGATACGTGGACTTTGTTGAAAATGAGTTGGAATATTTACGGAGAAAACATAGTGAAGAGTATTTTGTTTTGATGGGTGATTTAAATGCTTATACGCCAGAAGAACCAGAAATTGGCCTTTTTTCTCTTTCAGGAAATGATTTGAAGTCACTGAGGATTCCAGAAAGCTACAAAATTCTAAGAAGGGCCAAGATGTGAAAAGAAATGTTAACCAATGGGGAAGGAAAGTGTTGGGCATCTCGGATAATTTGGTCTAGTCACTGGAAATGGGAGGTTTCGAAAGGATGCGGGCCGTGGTGAGTTTACTTGCATTTCCGGAATGAATTTTAGTGTTATTGATTATGTTTTGGTGGACAGTAGGCTCGCACCTGAATCCCTAAATCTTGAGGTAGTGCATTTTGCAGGTTCAGACCATTTTCCGTTAATTTTTCATTTTCAGTCGTCAAATATGGGTACAAATCAGCGAAAAAGAGAAAAACTAAAGCATCACACATTTGGAACAGGAACTAGCAGCACTGGCCTGGTAAAATCAAGACTACTATGTGAGTGGGCGGAGAAAGATGTGAACCGATTAAAAGAGTATTTCTGCTCGGACCCGATGGTACAACAGTTGAATGTCCTAGCATGTGAGATTGAGGAAAATACGGGAAGTGTAAATGAAGTTTCTTCAAAATTTGCTGAGCTGATACGGAGTCCTTTAAATATTCCTTCAGCCCAAGCTGACTGCGAATCATATTTGATGGTGGAAAACGGATACGTCAGCTGAATTTTATTGGAGCTATATTTCGGCCCTTCTTGGCAAGGGTAGCAAGGGTAGATGCCGCCCACTTACTCCAGTCCCGGATCGACACTCCACTAAAATCTAACCTACCCAAAGAAGAATTCCAAGCTTTGAAGAAATTAAAGAACGATGACTCCATCATCACAACCAAAGCCGATAAAGGCAACTCCATCGTCGTCCTCGACCGCACTGAATACGATGAGAAAATCCGAAGTCTTCTAGCAGACAAGGACGTCTACACCCAATTAACAGCAGATCCAACCCCAACAATTGATAAAAAGGTCAGAAACCTCGTAGAAAAGCTCCCCCTGTCAAAATTTCAAAAGCAGTCGTTGAAAATCACTGGACCAGTAGCCCCTCGTTTCTACGGAGTCGTGAAGGTACATAAAGCAAGCCGACCCCTCCGCCCAATAGTAGCCAACGTTCGGTCACCCACGAAAAAATTAGACAGATTTCTAGCCACACTGATCAAGCCACTCCTAGATTCAGGACCACACTACATAAAAAACTCTGTTGACTTCGTCCAAGAACTGAGGAAGTATCCCGTTACCCAAGAAACCCAAAAGGCAAGTATTGATGTAGTATCGTTATTTACCAACCTCAGGAAAGATTTCACCCTCCAGGCTCTCAAAGAGGCACTTGAAAATTACCCAGAATTGGATGAAAAAACTCCCCTGTCAGTAAGTGAAATCTTACAAAGTTTCAAGGTCGTCTGGGAATCTACATACTTCATCTACAGTGGGATCTTCTACTGGCAACATGAGGGAGCAGCTATGGGGAGTTCCATTTCTCAAGGGCTGGCAGAACTAACCCTGAGAAAAATCGAGCAAATTGCTTTCAGCATCGCACCAATGGTTCCCCGTTTTTACAAACGTTACGTTGACGATGGCTTTACAGCCTGGGAGGGTCAAAAAACAGACATTGTTGCTTTTGTCGACACCTTGAACCAAGTCCAACCGACAATCCAGTTCACCACCGAATTTGAGAATGACAACCTGAAACTTCCATACCTAGACGTTATGATCGCCAACGGAAAAACAAATTTCGTCTGCTCAGTGTACAGGAAACCCACCCACAACGACAGGTGCCTTACGATTCATACCAACCAGAAAACGTGAAACGCGCAGTGGTCATTTCACTGGTCGACAGAGCCATCAAATTTCCGACGAAACTCTCCTAGACGCCGAACTGAGCCACATCCGAGACGTACTTTACGGCAACAAGTACCCCATCCAACTAGTCGAAAAAATCATCAAAAGAAGATTGAAGATTCATCTGGCCCCCAAAAGCAACACTGGCACTCCTAGTAGTGACAAACCAGAAGAGAAGAATGCCCGTGTCTACCTCCCGTACATTCAAGGAGTCACTGAAAAACTGTCCAGGAACCTAAAAAAGTACAACATCGAAGCATTTCACCGGACTCAAAACACTCTACTGTCCTACCTAAACACCGGCAAAGATCAAGTCCCAAACCAGAACCAACGAGGTATTTATTCGATACCTTGCGACTGCGAGAAGCGCTATGTTGGCAGGACAGAGAGGACTTTCGAAAAGAGACTCAGAGAACATGAACAGGAGATCGACCACGCCCTTTCCAACGGACACCGTCCAAATTACACATTCAAATCAGCACTGGCAGAACACGTTTTCGAAAACCCATCCCACGTTGTACATTTTGAAAAAGCCCAGATTCTTGCAACATGCACCGGACTTCATCAAACTATAAGAGAAGCCGTTGAAATTACGAAAAACCGTTCAGGGATCAACAGAGACACAGGCGAATACTCACTACCAGAAACATGGAAAGGCATCATCAGTGAAAGAAAATTCAGACCCCAAGCTCCTCTCTACAACAAAACGAAATTCAACCCAAATGCAGAAATATCTCTACCCGACCTACGACCCAGTCGAGCAGCAAAAACAGCAGCCGTGTCCAAAATGAAATCACAGCAGCCTTTTTAACTCCAAGCAAGACTCACGAAAGAATTTACGAAGTTAAATATTTAACGCTAGGCTAGAATCTTTAGTTTTGTGTTTCCCACAAGTTCGTCTTTCCAACTTGAGCGGTTTTGAGCCTGAAGACGACCCTTGCCAAGAAGGGCCGAAATATAGCTCCAATAAAATTCAGCTGACGTATCCGTTTTCCACCATCAAAAATAGGAGTCCTTTACTTGAAAAGACGCAAAAAAAGGGGAAACAAGAAAGCCCATTTTTCGACAATGAATGTGAACGGAAAAAAGAAGAATTAAATCACATGCTAGAATATGTAAAAAAATCCGAAAAGGAAATCGAGAAACTGGAGTTGCTCCGACATTATAGAAGTAAAAGAAAAGAGTATAAACAAATGATAAAAATGAAGAAACTAGAGTTTCGATGGCGGGAACAAAATAAACTTGCGCATCTTTATAAGACAAAAGATTCCCGGGAATTCTGGAAAAGAGTTTCATAAAAAAAGACGACTGCTCCCAAAAGTATTCCGCAAGAGGATGAATGGCCCCCCTTTTTCGAGAAACTAGAAGCAGGTACAGCATCTGGCACACAAAAGCCCCCACCCGATTTCGAAAAACTGGCAGAAGAAGTCGGAACACCCTCTTGTGACCACACTGACACTGAATACCCCCTACTGGAAGAAGATTATCACCTTGTCGCCAAATCCAGCGGGAAGAAATAGAAGATGCCATAAAACAAACTAGGGGTGGATCTGCGCCAGGACCAGATGGGATTCCACCAAAGGCTTTTAAAGTACTACAAGTAGTATTATTACCTCTGCTTCTGGGGTTGTATAACCTGGTTATGAAAGAAAAAAGGTGGCCTGATTCTTGGAAGATATCTGTAGTTATACACCTATTTAAGAAAGGTGATGCAAGTTTGTGCGAGAATTACCGACCAATCAGCTTAGGAAACTGTTTTGGAAAAATTATGGAAACAAATTTAAACAAAAGGATGGATAAATATTCTTTGAGCCCAAGCTGACTTTGAAACATCTATTCAAACAATGTTTACAACGGGTACGTCAGCTACGATTCTTCATCAGCGATATTTCGGCCCTTTTTGGCAAGGGTCCTCGTCAGGCTGTCAATTCTCTGTTTCAACTTCGGGGAAGGAAACACATTACAGATTACAGGTTTACACAGAATACAGGTTTACAGGAAACACATTACAGATTACAGGTTTGTTTCCTTCCCCGAAGTTGAACCAGAGGATTGACAGCCTGACGAGGAACCTTGCCAAAAAGGGCCGAAATATCGCTGATGAAGAATCGTAGCTGACGTACCCGTTGTAAACATTGTTTGAACAAAAGGATGGAATTATGGCTGGATGAGAGGCAAATTCTGAGAGAAGAGCAAGCTGATTTCCGTAAAGGGTACTCACCATCTGATCGAATGTTTGTGTTAAATGCGTTGATTAGTAAGTATTGTAAGGGAAACGAAAAGTTGTACGTGGCTTTCTTGATTGAGCATTCGACAATGAATATTCTTTGAGCCCAAGCTGACTTTGAAACATTTATTCAAACAACGTTTACAACGGGTACGTCAGCTACGATTCTTCATCAGCGATATTTCGGCCATTTTTGGCAAGGGTCCTCGTCAGGCTGTCAATCCTCTGGTTCAACTTCGGGGAAGGAAACAAACCTGTAATAAATCATTTATTACAGATTTATCATTTATTACAGATTTATTACAGGTTTGTTTCCTTCCCCGAAGTTGAACCAGAGGATTGACAGCCTGACGAGGACCCTTGCCAAAAAGGGCCGAAATATCGCTGATGAAGAATCGTAGCTGACGTACCCGTTGTAAACATTGTTTGAATAAATTCGACAATGTTGACCGTATAATTTTGTTTAGAATGCTTTTAAGAACAGGAATTTCGCCACCGTTTTTAAGGGTTCTTCTTTCGATGTATTGTTTGACTAGAAACGTTGTAAAGATAGCGGGAAGCGGTATATCTTGAGTTTTCTTTAACGTGAAAGGTGTAAAACAGGGTAGTACCCTATCACCGAAACTTTTTGCTATTTTTATAAATGATCTAGTTGAATACCTTGAAAAAAGGTGGGCGCCAGTTGTACACCTTGGAAAAAAGTATTATCGTTACTATTATTTCCTGACGATATTGCTTTGGTGGCCAGATCCCGTTCGGAGTTGCAAACTCTGTTGGATTTGACAGCTGAATGTTTAGAGGAAAAGAAATCGGAAACTAACACAAAAAAGACAGAAGTGATGATATTTTGCCGTAGACAATCAACAGGAATTAAGATGAAGAGAGTTTTAATTTGAAAGGTGAAGCAGTGAAGGTTGTGTCTCAGGCAAGATATTTAGGCTTCCATCTAACATCGAACGGAAGATGGAGCAATCATATTTCGAAGATGGCAAATCGAGGAAAAGCAGCAATGGCAACGCTGTTTAGGAACAGCAATTTGATGGGAAAAGGGGACTTGAAGATGCACAAAAATGTGTTCAACTCAAAAATAAGGCCAATCCTGCATTATGGAGGATAAGTATGGGGTCTAGAGGTGGCAACATCGTTAGAAACTCTACAGCTGCAATATTATAAACGAATGCTAGGTCTGCACGTCACAACCCACACACTTTTTATCAAGGGAGATTTGGGAATTTTCTCCATGAGAAAACATAGGCAGATCCAATTAATCAAGTTTTCGCTGAAAATACTGCAATGTCCCTCCTCGAGACTCATCAGAGCAACTTATGATGAATTACTGGTCCTGGGACACAAATCTTGATGGCCCTTCCAGGTCAATGAAACTCCTGGACAACACTGGTTTATCGTATGAGTGGAACGGAGGTGATGGCCCAATCTCAGATCACAAAGTTTTCCTGTCAGAGATCCAATTAAGGCTGGAAGATCAAGAAATCCAGAACTGGTGGAGCGACCTTAGCCAGTCGGATAGTTTAAGTTATTATTATAAGGTGAAAGAAAAATATGATGAAAAGTTTTATTTCAAATTAGGGATTCCAAAAGAATCCCTGAGGTCGTGGATGCAGGTGCGAGCAAACTCTCTCCCTCTTTATACTGTTTGAAAAAAAGTTGTTACCCGGAAATGCAGTGTACTTGGCCTATTTGCGGTGATTTTGATGGGCTGGACCATTTTCTTTTCAGGTGTCAGGGGCTAAGCGAGGTAAGAGGGAGTTTTCTTGGAGATGGTGGTTGTGAGCCCCTTCTTGGAATTTTGAAGTCGACGTCGAAAGTAAATATAGTAGCAGTTGGAAATTTTGTCCGGAAAGGTCTTATTATTCGAAAGTTGAGCGTTACATGATTTTGTTTGGTAGTTGTTTGTTGTTGTATATGTATGTATACGGCCTGAAAATGGCTTTAAATACAGTCATTCATTCATTCATAGCTAAATGCGTTCCAGCCTTGACGTCAAGAAGCCAAAATTCGTGCCGTCATGCGTAGTAACTATGGTAAGTAGGATGGAACACATTCTAAGTACGTGGTCTAATACAAAATCCTTTTGAAGTCAATGTCATAATACAAGATAACAAAATATAATTACCAGTCAGAAGCTCAGGAATAAAAGTTATTCCTCTGGGACGAATAAGATTTTGCTCTGATTTCTCGGCATTTAACCACGGCGCGCATTTGTTTTAGATTTTTTGCGAGAAAAAACCAGTATTTTTGTGCGAAGCCCGGTCACACTCGGCAAGCGCTTACAAGATAATCCTATTTCATGAGTTAAGTATGATCAGTTTTGAAAAAGAATATTCCATCACATTTAATTGTGTAAAAGCCAGTCCTCACAAAACCTGTGCTTTAAGGTAAAAGAAGAATAATTGTGCACTTTGTTCTTTAGGAAGCTGGTTCAGGGTTCTTAGAAGACTAGACGGTAAGCACACTTACCAGCTCCTCATAGGTTTGTTGATGCTGTCCACCTTGCCAGTCAATCCGAGGAGGGAGAAGCTGAAAGACAAGTAAAGAACTTTCAAAGTTTTATTTTGAAGCTAGAGAACAATTAGAAAGGAGGAATATTTTTCTTTCAAGATTGGAAAGAAGGTATACAGTGCTGCATTTCCTTCAAACACGTTCAACTTTGTGTCGGAAATGTATTGGTCACAAACTTCTTTAGAAAACAAATAAACAAATTAGTTGCATTTTTGCAGATACCATGGTATCTGATACCACGGTCAAAAGGCGTTTTTGCAGGTACCGTGGTATCTGGCCAGTTAGCGTGGTATCTGATATTCAGATACTACGGTCCGACCGTGGTAACTGGCCGTGATACCTGAAAAGTCATCTCACTTTCATCAAATTTTGTCAGATTGGTGAGAAAGAAGTTTACCACTTAGTGATATGACTGAATATCTGTTTTTCTTTTGGGATGACTTCGAAAAGCGCAATTCCGACAACAGTCGTTTTTGCAGAGTAACCGTGTATCAGATACCACGATAACTGCAGAAACGACTAATTGCAGATCCTGTTATCGTGGTAACAGATGCCATGTTATCTGCAAAAACGCAACTATTGAATTCGGACTGCATAATTTGGAGATTTTCTCGATGTCAACACACGGTTTGAATATGCGCTACTGGGGTGGGTGTTATTTCCGGAGGTAGCTTAAAAAGATCCCTAAGTATGCCCCGGGGTGGGAGTAATCTCCGATATTTGATAAGTTTATTTTATGGTAGCCTACCTACAGATTCTAATGAACTTCAGAACTTTGAAATCTGACAACGTCTAGGAAGCAAAAAACAATCATCCTGCACGGCATTGCTCACGCCTACGCTATGCAGGTGCAAGAAGCAACCCTTTAGTAAATACAACAAGAGCTAGAAGCTCATATGGCACTTGTAAGGCTGGGTCAGAGGATGAAAGTAGGAATTGGTCAATTCGTGGGTTTGTTGTCATCATTTGTGAGCAAAACCCTTGAGATAAGAATGACCATGGGCCCTTGGAAATCACGAGAACGTATCGTCCGTAAAAACTATTTTATTTTTGCATTTGGCTATGATGATGCGCACTTAAACGGCGCTAGAAATTCATCTGTAATAAAAAACTCTTGAAGCAAGTATGATCATCGGGATCATGAAAAATATTTTTTGCTCAAAATTATTGTTTGTACTTTAAGGAATTCATTTGTGATCAAAAACCTTGAGGCAAAAATGATCATGGGCTCATGGACATCATAGAAATGTATATTTCGCTTAGAGTATTGTTTGTACTTTGCGGTTAGGATTAGTACGTTTAGTCGGATCTGAGAAGTGACAATTTCTAAGCCAAGCTTGTCAAGTCTCTAATGTCCAAGCCACGTTCATCGTCCTAGCACATCTGGAAGTACCTTAATTCGCGATAACCGGAATTCCGCCCCCCCCCCCCCAACTCCCCCAAAGTGCCCGAACCCGGTCCGGTTCTGTCACTGATGTATCTAGGGCTTGTGCTTGTTCTTCCAACCAAGTTCCATCCAGATCGCTCCACTCTAAGCGTGTCACTAGATTTCCGGTTATCCCCTCCCCCCCCCCCCAAACATTCATCAGATCAGGTCCGGACTTTAAATAGGACATCCGAGAAACGAGGTCTTTACAAATGTCAAGTTTCATTAAGATCCGATCACCCGTTCAAAAGTTATGCATACATCAAGATTCAGGATTCCTACCCCCGCCACTCCTGCCACCCTCCAAGATGGTCGGATCGGGGAACTGACTATTTCCAAGCCAATCATGTAAGTCTCTAATGTTCAAGCGAAGTGTCATCGTCCTAGAACATCTGGAAGTACCTTAACACGCGACCACCGGAATTCCGGAGCACCCCTCTAAACCCCCCCCCCCACAGTGCCCAAGCCGGTCCGGTTCTGTTACTGATGTAACAGTCTTGTCCTGTCCTTGTTCTTCCCACCAAGTTTTACCCCAATCGCTCCACTCTAAGCGTGTCACAAGATTTCCAGTTGCCCCCTCCGACCCCCCCCCCCACATTCATCGGATCCGGTCCGGACTTGAAACGGTACATCCGAGACACGATATCTTTCCGAATATCAAGTTTCATTAAGATCATTCGATCACCCGTTCCAAAGTTACAGAACTGCCTGCCAGTAGCCTACGTAGTCGGAGTAATTGGGATAGTAAGATCCCAAATAGTAAGCGACAATGCCCCACGTGCTTTAGTACAGAGGACGAGGGCCATTTTTTGGTTGAATGCGAGCAACTCTCAGACCCCAGGAGACATTTCCTTAATAGGTATACTATTAAGTTAACCGATGTTCTTGAAACAAAAAACAAAGCTAAGATACTTAAAATATGCCAATTTTTAAAGAGTGTATTAGTTAAATAAAGATAAGTATTGAGTGATGTAAAGTGCATTGTAACCATCATGTATTTTGTACGGCCAATTGGCTATTAAATATATTCATTCATTCATACCTCAAGCTTCCGGATTCCCCTTCCCTCCACTCCGGATCGGGGAAGGACTATTTCCAAGTTAGTTTTGTCGGGTCTCTCATACGCCTGCTAAGTTTCATCGTCCTAGCACTTCTGGAAGTACCCTAACTCGAGAAAAATGGCCTGACCTACAGACCGAAAAGTGATCGGTATACGGCAACTGAGCGAAGCTGCAGCCTGCAAGTGCCATAAAAACAAAGGCAAAGAAAAAGAAAACAAACAGACAGCCGGAACGTACCTTATGTGTGACGAGCTCATTCTTCAAAATTTCAAGAGCTCCTTGACACGGCGAATCTTCGAGACACTTGGCAATCAAGAAGAACAATTCTGAAATTAAATACAATTAGACATCTCCAAAACAGGGGAAACTTCCCTAAAATGCTAGTCGATTGGGTGAGGAAATACAGGTAACTTACTATATATACTGTTGTAAATGTTAAAATTGGTCACAGATTTATTGTGGGTAATTTACCGCAATTTCACAGACCTCCGTAAAACTGAAATTTTACATATTTTGCCAATTCTATTTCACGTAATTTAGGTACTCTATTGGAATTTTGAGTATTTTAGCGACAGGTTTCAGTAACAACAGGGTTGGTAACGGTTTTGAAGATTAATTATTCGAAATCACTCTCGAATCTGCGATGTTTATGCCATCTACACTGAAGTCACCAGTTCATGACACAGCTTGCTACATGGCAGCGATCTAGCGGTGGGATTCAGAATTAGATGACTCCGCGCTGTCAAAATAGCTGCCAGGATACATTAATTTAAGAAAAAATACACATTTAGCCAGCGCATAGATAAACAAGACCTAAGGTTTCGATGGGATCCCAAAAATCTAATATTTGATCCAGACAACTGGGTCTTGTCTTCGCCAGATCCAGTATTTCTCAGGTTAACCTTCGGAGAAAACCAAGTTCGGATATACCTCTATCAGCCATATCAATTTTGACGATACTGACCGAAACTTCCTTCTTTACTTCTGCCGAATTTCCGGTTCCGGCCGAATTCCAAGCGAACTACTTGTCCAGCAAAAAAAGAAAACTCAAAAACTAATTCAGCGTATCTCCTTATCCCTGTAAAGGGCATCTAATCAACTTTAAATAAAACTTTAACTTACAAACAAATTTCCGGTTTCAACCGGATTCCTGACGAATTATATGTCCGGGTGAAAAATCATTGCCATATACAGACTCAGCGTCTCCTGTCCCAGCGCCCCCCCCCCTTCTCCCGTCCAGAAGCATGCAACCACATTTGAGCATGGTTATCAATTAAGGGCTAAGTGTACTAGACTGAGGCAGAGGGGGTTAGCACCATATGGTGCAGGTTAGCTACAGGAGAGGTACCCAAGCTACTACTGACATAATCTTAAATTGGCATAAAAAAATGTTAAAAGGAAAGTTTGACATTGCAGTCTCAACTACTCTATACCACTTTCGCAGTTTCCCACCTTGGTGGTTTCTCCTGGTCTGGCCACTGTTGTAGTTTCCTACCTGAGAGGTTTCTTATGATCTGGCTCCCAAGTAATCTGCTGAATCTGAGGTTTGTCCCAGTTTCTATTTAACCTGGTATCTGAGGGGTTTCTGCTGCTCAAGTGTTCTTCTGAGCAGAGATTTGCCTCATTTTTGCAGTTATATGATCTCCTAGGTCTGCCAAACCTCCCAAAACAGAGGGTTGACAGTTCTAGGAGATCATAAGACTGATTAGAAGAATGCAAAATTGAGGCAAACCTCCTGCTCAGGAGGACACCAGAGCAGCCAGATTGGCAGAAACCCTACAGATAGCAACATACTGGGACAAACCTCAGCTTCAGCAGATTACTTGGTAGCCAGATAATAAGAAACCTCCCAGGTAAGAAACTACAACAGTGGCAAGATCAGGAGAAACCTCCAAGGTGGGAAACTACAACAATCTGGTTGAGACTGCAATGTCAAAATTGCCTAAGTAGGAAACTACAGCAGTGGCCAGATAAGGAGAAACCTCCAAGGTAGGAAACTGCAACAGTGGTATAGACTGGTCTCAACTACCGGAGGGGTATCCAACCTCGACTTATACAACCTCGAACCTGGCCTTAGAAGGTTGAAACGAAACTTCAGTGCAGTCCTAACAAGTTCCTAACCAGTCAACCCTGAATGACCTAGGACCTGTTTATGACTGCACTTACACTTCTTGTAGGATTTTTAGGCCAAGTTCATATAAACTTGAGTTTGGATACTCTCCTGTAGATCGTAACTGACAATAACAAAATCTAATGAACCTAGTTAGAACTGTATAGAAACATTCTTTTACTATTTTTGAGGCAGATTTCGAGGCTATATAAATTAAAGATTGAGACTGATTTGAGTATCTCTCCTGTACAGTAGAGGTATGCTTATGTGAACATTATGAACCTCTACTGTACGCTTTGGACACTTTGTTATACAGTAGAGGTATGTTTATGTGAACAGTTACTTTAATGTGAACAGTGCAATTTTGAGCTAAATGGTAGAATGAACATCCAAAATGCCTCAGGTGTTTTCAGATGCCCGTACTTGCCTATTTTAGCTAACTGGTGGTTAGCTTTAGACACAGCAAGGGCATCAAAATAGCAAAGTCCAATGTCAACAAACGTTCACATAAGCATACCTCTCCTGTATGTAGGCCTATACTGAGCATCCAGCATAAATTAAAAAAAAATCAGTAGTTTCTGGTGTACTGGGATTTCTGGTCACTAACAGATAGGCTACATGCTGAACAGGTATATATGTAAACTTTGTTTGAAAACGTTCTGTTTCAGGTACAGGAGACAGGGTTCAGGTACAACCTCGAACCTGGCCTAAAAAGATTGGAAGGAAATTTCAGTGCAGTCCTAACAAGGTCCCAACTGTCTAGAAGGAAACCCTGAGTGACCTGTTTTGGACTGCACAGAAATTTCCTTGTATGGTTTTCAAGCCAAGTTCGAGGTCATATAAATTGAAGGCTGGATACCCCTCCTCCATACAGGAGGGGTACCTGACCTTGTTTTTACACTACCTCGACTGTTGCTGCAAAAATTTTAAAATGAACTGTACATTCTGTCCCTACAGTCAAGAGTCAAAATATGACTTTTTCAACAGTCTTGTGTCCAAAAATATTCAAATTCTGTGCCTTTTCTTTGTTGTGAAGCTGCTTCGAAAAGGGATTTTCTGGCTAACTCTACCTTTTTTATTCATTATTTTTCATTTTATTACAATCCAGGTAAGGTTAGAACCAAGTGATCTTGTCTGAAAAGAACAAGACCAAAGGTTTCGATGGGATCCCAAAAATTCAATATTTGATCCAGACAATTGGGTCTTGTCTTCGCCAGACTCCTTGAACATTTTTACTATTAAAATTCAGAAACAGAGTAAGGCCAAATAGCAAATCATCTGAGAAAACCAAGTTCAGATATGGATTCAGCATGTGTGTTTACCCCTATAAAACTACTTGTCCGGCCAAAAAAGAAAGCTCAAAAACGAACTTATCGTATCACATTGTTTCCCCAATATTGAACATCTAATCAACTTCAAATAAAAATTTAACTTATAACAAATTTTCCAGCTCAGGCGGGATTCCGGTCGAATTTTATGTCCGGTAAAAAATGACTGTCATACACGGATTCAGCATCTCTGCTTACCCCTAAATCGGATATCTAATCAACTACAAATAAAACTTTAACTTTTAATAATTTTCCGGTTTTGGCCGGATTCCGGGCGAACTACTTGTCCAGGTCGAAAATTGTTTTCACAGAAGTGTTCAGCATGTTGTCTTACCCTTAAATTGAACATCTAATCAACTCCAAATAAAACTTTTACTTTTAACAAACTTTCCGGTTTTGGCCGGATTCCGGGTGAACTACGTATCCGTCAAGAAAATGGTTTTCACCGTAGAGTTCAGCATATTTTCCTACCCCTAAATCGAACATCTAATCAACTTCAAATAAAACTTTTACTTTTAACGGACTTTCCGGTTCCAGGTGAACTACTTGTCCGATGACAAAATGGTTTTCACCATCGTGTTCAGTAAGTCTTCTTACCCCGTAACCGACTATCACATTATCTGTTTAAAAAAATTTCATTTGCCCCTTAATTTAAACCACCTCCCCCACCCCTAAATGTAGGGCTACAGAGCCCATCTACGAACTTGACCTTACTCTTGACCCAAAGAATCCTCACCCAAGTTTCATCAAAATATCTCATTCCCTTCGAGAGTTATAGCACCCACAGACGGACGGACGGACAGACAGACAACTTTTGTGATGTCATAGGTGTCCCTCCACTTACGTTTTGGGATCCCAAAAATATGATTAACTAGAAATACTGCAGCAATATTTATTTATCAAATATGTAAACCATTCAATTAGCTTCAATCTAGTACAGTACCAACCTCAAACAGAATTTAAAACTTTCAGAGAAGTCTTTCCTTCAGAATAACTGATCTGGCTTAAAAAGGAACCAACAAATATGACAAACATACTAGATTGAAGCTAATTGACTGGATTACATATTGGATGGCCTAAATAAATGTTGCTTGAATATTTCTAGTTAGACATAATTTTCTTTTCAAACAAGATCCCTTCATCCTAACGTAGCATTTACACAGACAAGAAATCCCATCGAGTAGAAAGGAATTCTGGTCGACTCGAAAGGATTCCATTCGGGACGACTAGAAAAAAGTCTAGCAGGACGAGAATCCTTTCATGTTGAAAAGAATTCCGGTCTACTTGAAAGGAATCTCGTCGGCAGTACTGGTAAAAAGAATAAAAAAAAAAGTCTAGCTGGCTTTTAAGAGCAGCAGTCAGTAATATTTATGTCATTAATACTCTCAAAACATTTTCTTATTGGCTAGTGAATATGTTTTTGTCAAATTTTCTGGTTTAAGAATTTAAATTTTTCCCTCTGCATGTAAAAATAATCTTGTCACCAAGATTGGATTCTGTTCAAGTTTTCCTGTACTTGTAAATGCTGCATAACAGTACCTTGATTGCCTTACAAAATGATGAAAAAGGTAAGAGTTCGCAAAGTCAATAACCACAAAATCCCTTTTCAGAGCAGCTTCAAAACAAAGAAGAGGTGCAGAATATGAATATCTTTTCACATATGACTTTGCCTCCTGATGGTCAGGACTGCACGAACATTTCATTTTAACATTTTTGTGGCAAAAATCTAGGTAGTGTAAAAAAGAGGTCAGGTACCCCTTCTGTATTCTAGTGTTTATTTGTTGGTTCCTTTTTAAGCCAGATAGATTATTCTGAAGGAAAGACTTCTTTGAAAACTTGAAGTCATGTCTGAGGTTGGATACCCCTCCTGTAATTGGGTATAATAAACCGTAGGTAGTCCTTACCATCAGACATGGTCGTTACTACTGAGAATACAAGCAATAACCTGTGGACTATAGTATCCTAATCCATTTCAGCTAAATAATTTGATTTCCACAGTTATAAATAATGTAAATAGTGTATCACACAACCATTAAACTGGCAAATTGTTAAGTTGAGAATTTAGACAGGACAAAAAGAAAGGACGAAGTCGAGAAGTATAATTGGTCAATGATTAGGATTTGACTGTCTCGCTCTCTCACTTCCCCTAACTTACTAGACTGCAACTCCATTTAGTATCTTTTTGCACACTCACTTCCGCTAGACAAGGCACAATTTGAAGACAAAAACTTTTGCTAGCTGGGGCTTTCTTGTTTTTTTATTTCTTTCCCTTTCTCTTGGTCGCACCGGGGAGAAGACCGAATCAAAGTCTGGACAAAGTAACCTACCATGACGAATAAAAAGGAAGTCCAGCACACCACCCCAGCAAAAGATTTTGCAGCTGGTGGTTTTGGTGGAGTATGCCTAGTTGCAGTGGGGCACCCTTTTGACACAATCAAGGTTAGTTTATTGAAAAGGGTAATTCTCGCCGTTTCTCCGAGGACTCCACTTGAGTGAGTCCCTGCCATTTTGTTTCTCCTGGGGACTCACTCCCCAAATTCTCGCGAGTCCCCACAGACGGGGAATACTCCAGTTCAGCACCATCATCAAAAAGGACTCCTTTTCAAACTCGGAGGGGAATCAATTTTTGCTGGTGTTGATGAAATGTAAAATTAATAAAAAACAATCAGAATAAACAAAACCAAAAATAAAGAAAATCCAGACTAATTTTGTCAACTGCATATTTATTTTAGAACAAAATCCATTTTGGAAGCATTCCCTGTGTTCTCATTGTTCCCTCTATTCTTGCCATTCCATTTGATTCCCCGAGGAGTCCTTGGGGAATGGCAAAAATACACCTAAAACTATTCAGAATTTTACAGGAGGGGTATCCAACCTCGAACCTGGCCTAAAAGGGTTGGAAGGAAATCTTAGTGCAGTCCTAACAAGATCCTAACTCTCCTGAAGGGAACCCTGACTGACTGAGTGACCCAGGATCTGTTTTGGACTGCACAGAAATTTTCTTGTAAGGTTTTCAGGGCTCATGTAAACTTGAGGTTGGATATTCCTCTTGTATTTAGCTTGATATTAAAATTTGTTAAGTTCTATTATTGTCAGTTGTCATTAGTCAGGCTGTATCACTGAATTTGAGAATTAGAAACCAGCAACTGTGCCAATTTGTCAACTGTGCTCACCCAATTTGAGAAGAAACGGCATCTTGCTCCAGTCCTTGAGTGGAAGTTTTTTGAGTGCCCTCGTGTCTTTTTAGGGGGGGGGGGGGTTCAGTCCCTAGGAGCTTGTTTTCCCGATTGGTAGAAATGAGTTTGTACACCTAAGCAACTTTTACTGCAAAATACTTACAAAACCTTTACTTTTGGTCCACTTCAGTATAGCCTATACAATAAAATGTCCAAAACTTAGTCTTAATTTTCTACTGTTGCTTTTTTCAGGTTTTGCATGATGTGAACCATGACATATGTCGGTTCAGAACTAGGAATGCTGCTGTTATTAGGTGATGCTGTGCAGGAACTTTAAAAAAAAAAAATTGTGGACAGATCGCATTCTGATCCACAGTTAACTATGTGCAAATTTCTTTACCTTGCTGCTTGAAGAAAACAGATTATTTTCTAATTGGCTGGTAACTGAACTTTTGCATTTCCATTTGACTGTTTTATATGCAAGAAACAAAACCAAGGTAGGGAAAATTTAAGAGAGATGTTCAAATAAGCATACTTCTACTGTACAGTATTGTTGCAGAACTCCTAGGTTTTTAACAATCTGGTTAAATATACTACTGTTTAGATATAGTAAACTACTAAAGTAGAGCACAGTCAACCACAAACCCCTGATTCTGGCATACCCTATGCCTAACGCTGGATACGCTATACCAGGTGGTGGATACTATAACCCAGTAAAATACTGATGATTTGAGTGAAGCTAAAAAATCAACCAATCAGAACTCCTTTATATTGAGGTAGGTCTGGGTTAGGTTACCATCAAGTATCAAGCGTTTGGCATAGGGTATCCAGTGTTAGGCATAGGCAATGCCAAATGCTAGAAATACCCAGCGTTCAGCATAGGGTTCCAAAAATCAGGGATTTGTGGTAGACTGGTAGAGCAGGAGTTTTGTACATCAACCCTTTAGTTGCCACAGCATGGCACAAACAGGCATATTACATATGCTGAAACTTCAGTGGGAGTCACTGGAAAAACTCCCATTTTCAAAATCGATGACTTTCTAGGATTGTCACCTAACAGATAAGGTTTTTCTTCCTTGAATAGCTTTTTGCCAGCCTAATATCTGCCAAAACTTTCCTTTTAAATATTTTTCACAGGATTAGAGTTCTATCAAATTTTTGGTACCATATGCCCAACACTGGAAACCCTAGCCTTTGCTAAATGCTGGGTACCCTACCCTGATCTAACCCTGACCTACTCCACTGTAAAGGAACTTGGATTGGTTGCTTTTGGTTGGAATTACGAGAATCTCTCTCTGTGTAGCCTACAGTAGCCTGTCAGTCTTTCGGATTGAAAGATGATATGATGTTGCAAGGAAAAAATAATCATGGGAACTAACATATCCAAGTTCTAGCTAAAGTACAATTATGTTTCCTTCTGTTATGCTAAGTTTTCTATAGGTGAGGCTTCAGACAATGGCAAAACCACCACCAGGACAGCCACCAATGTATATTAGTGCTTTTGACTGCTTCAAGAAGACAGTGGCAAGGGAGGGTCCTTTAGGGCTGTATAAAGGTGAGTCACCTGAAGTCACCACTAGGTTATTTTCTCCCAAACCAACAAATTGAGTTTCGACAACACCTCAGATTTGACTAAGTGCACGAATTTGCAAGAATAGGCCTACAACTCTTTCTGTTCCAAGGTTCTAATCAGAAAGCTAGTGCAAGGAAAAAAGAAAACAAAGGCCAAAAAAAATTAAAATCATGCCCTGGCTCTCAATCAAGTTAAAAAGGTTTGAGTAGTGCCTGGCTGATTGGAAAAGAATCACTTAATATAGAACAAAATGGTAAAGAGCTCCTGGTTAGGTTGGTGTCTCTTATTAAGTATAATCTAATTATGTTCCAGGAAAACATGACAGAAAGGAAGGTTTGTGCAAGAATCATACTATTCCATAACAGAATGACTCTTTCCTTCAATCATAAGAAAACAAAATTTAATGCTCAGATAATGCCATTATGCTCTTACTTTACAAAAAACAAGTTCATTTATCGCCAAACTTTGAGATGGAAAAACATGTCGTCCAGATATATAGTATGTATCGATCTTTGGGATCCCAAAACGTAAGTGACGGGATACCTACGACTTCGTAAAGTGTCCGTCTGTCTGTTAGCTGGATGTCTCTCGAAGGGATTGAGATATTTTATTCAAACTTAGTGCGAGGATCCTTTGGGTCAAAGTGCAGGTCAAGTTCGTAGATGGGCATGCTTAATCCATTTCTGAAACTTATTTTCTCGACGGACACCTAGTTCGTCCGTAATCCGGCCGAGACCGGAAAGTTAGTAAGTAGCAAAATTTTATTCAGAAGTCGTTTGACCTACGATCCAGGGGTAATTGTGGATTCTGAATCTGTCTCTGGAACTTGTTTTCTCGCTGAACAAGCATTTCGCCAGGAATCGGGCCAAAACCGGAAATTTGGTAAAATTGAAGTTCATTCTTAAGCCGATCCGAGGTTCGCCTCACGGGTAAGAAGTAAGAACACACGGCGAATCCATTTCTGAAGTTTCTTTTCTTGCTATTAAAGATATATAGGGGTAAACATATGTGTTGGATCCATATCCGGTTAGCCGTTTGGCCGTAATTTGTAAAAAAAAAAAGGGCACCATTCGGTATCATTTTTTATTACATTTTCTAGCGGTTATTAGGGGTTAAAAGTACGCGATCTGTTGAGGACCGAAAATCTGCAGGACCCGATTGTCTGGATCAAGAGGTCCAATAAAATGTTCCTTTTCTTGGGATCCCATCCAAACCTTTGGTCTTGTTCTTAACTCGTTGACCGTCTCCCGACTGATTGAATTCTCTGGTAGGGAGCTCCATGAGATGGCCACTCTGTTCCCTAATTCCCAACGGCCGACGTCTGTCAAAGCTTTAGATACAATTTTATTTCGAAGGCCCTTTAGCTGCGTCTTTTGATGTAACAAAACCAAGTTCTCAGCCGGAAGGATCTTAGGCGCCCCGGCGCACTTTGTAGATCTCGATCAGATGCCCGCTGGTAAAATTTGTAGGCCAGTGTGAGAATTCTAAGTCGCCGCAGTCTTGCTTCATACGGAAGATTCTTCAGAGAAATGGGAAACTTGTTGATCCTTCGCTGGGCATTCTCCGTGATGACTGCTACCTGTATGCTGATGCTGAAACGAGCGCTGAACTTCATAGCTAGTGTTTTGAATTTTGCTTACATTCTCGTGATTCTCCGTATTTCGGAGCTGCTTAGATTGTTTCTCCTAGAGGCTTAAGCTGTATTTCAGGTAGACTGACAGAAATAACAACAGGGACAGAGTAGGGAGATAACAACAGGGACAGAGTAGGTGCCATGTTTAGGCTATTGCGCAGGCAGATCAGCTTTATGCAAAATGGTTCGGAACAATGCTCTGACATGAACAGTCGCTATTCTCGCCAATATCCTTGAATATGCTCTTAACCCTTTCAGTCACGATTTTTTTTTCCTTCGATGGAAAATTCTGAAAACCAGACTGCATGACACCTTGGGGTACCTAATCATCGTATTTTTTTATTTTTTTTCGGGGGAACCTTTCTATGCTTCTGCACTAGAATTATGGAAGGTCTGGCGTATGCACATTACTCTGTGACATAGCCTGTGACAACACTTGAAAGGCAATTTGAACCTCATTCTCTTGCCAACTCTGTTATTTCTTATTCTTGCCAACTCTGTTATTTTTCTTCAGGGATGTCAGCTCCTATGGCTGGTATTGTTCCCATATTTGCCCTCAGCTTCGCTGCCAATGACCTCGGAAAGAAACTTCAAACCAAGTCCAAGGACGAAAAACTTACTCTTATGCAGCTATTCAACGCTGGTGCATTTTCTGGTCTTTTTACAACGATGGTTATGGCACCTGGAGAACGCATCAAGTGCTTGTTACAGGTAGGTTTTGTCCCCGTTCTGATGTGTGTAGCTACTAGCAAGCCAAGGCTTTGGACTTCCGGTAATGAATATCGACGACCTTAATTCTAAATCCTGGGCGAGTTGCTTGGATATTTGATGGAATCAGCGAATTCGGTGAATTGTAATCTTTAAAAGATTAAGTTCGAAGTTTCTACAGAAAACCCCGGAAAACGTCGACACCTTTTACCCCCATCCCCAACAAGGCGTTGCACTCCCTGCCGAGGACACCGAAACAGGGTTCTGATTACCCCCTAGAGCCAAACAAGCACAGGCATGAGTGTGTTCAGTCTTCCAGTGCGAACTGCGCTTAACCTTTAACTTTCTTATCCGCAGGTCCAGCAGGGTGGTACTGAACCAGCTAAATACAAAGGATCTGTAGACTGTGTCAAACAGTTATATAAAGAAGGTGGCATCAGGAGTATCTACAGGGGAACACTAGCTACGTTGATCAGAGGTCAGTATAATACCATCTTCATGCACATAGACTGGTTGACCTCACGCAGATTGGCCGGCTAGCTTCCTGTTTAAGGTTATACCGTACACGACTTCAGTGCGCCAATCACGACAAGGTTTCTGATGAAGAGTCTGTTGGATGAAGATTCTTATGGTCCGAGTAGGCTAGGCATCTCAGAGATATGTTGAGCAAGTGCTGCTTCGCCGCATGACTGAAAGGACATATGCTCTGTAGTCGCTCATCTTGCGCGGATATCCTACAGCATATTTTTGGTATCACCTACATGTCGTCTGAAGTAGCAGTTCCTACAGAGCGTAGTTAACTAGGGTTCAGGATGGGCGCAGTTGTCGCCCACTCTTTGAGAGGATTCTTCTTCTATTACCTCTTACATACTTTTACCAGCGAGCGAGTGAGGATTCGGATTCTATGTTTCCTATTTACTCCTCTCGTGCCACGGCCCGAGCTTCTAACAGATAGGCATATTCAAGCATAGGCAACCTGTTAAATATTCTTTGAGCCCAAGCTGACTTTGAAACATTTATTCAAACAATGTTTACAACGGATACGTCAGCTACGATCCTTCATCAGCGATATCTGATGATCGCTGATGAAGAATCGTAGCTGACGTATCCGTTATAAACATTGTTTGAATATATAGGCGACCTGTCCTAAACCGCACTCTAAATAAACTTCCCATTGCTTATTCGTATAGGCTACACCGTCCCCGAGTCTTGATTGGAAGCTGGGTAGATAGACTGGTACTCAGCCCTGCAAGTATTTCTGCCGATTACTGTGTTTTATTCCAAAAGATGTATTATAAAAAACAAATAACAGCAGTAAGGCAAAATCGTATACAGTTTCTACTCAGATTAGCTATGTTTTATTCCAGGGCTTTCTTCTGCTTTTCGTACAATCTTGCCTTTTCCATTAGGAGCTTGAGTGATTTTTTAGAAAGCTTTGACGTGTATTCTGGATCTTGTAGAAGTTCCGAATAATTTTGTTTCTTTTCAGGTTTGCTGGGTATTGCGGGCGATACCTTTACTCCCATCTCTTTGACTAGGACTTCTGAAGTGTAAGCTGAAATGTCGTTAGAGATCTCATTGTTGGTCCTTTCAGTATCTTCTGTCTTTCGATTTCGTAGACGCTGGTCTTCCTTCTTATCCTCAACGAAGACAGGGATCTCATTGTCCATGAATTCGTCTCCAGTTTCGGTTGTTGCTTCAGCTTCACTCAAGCCCGTATCACCGTATACAAGTGTGGTATCGGAAATGTTGTGTATGAACGAATCTATTATTTGTTCGGCGTCCTTTGCTCGGTACTTGCTCTGGCTCGCATCATCTGTTCTCTGATTTTCTGCGTCGTATGACCTCTGAAGTGCTTCAACTATCTCGTCAATGCGCTCCTCCAGGGCGACTTGGAGATCCTCTTTGTGAATGGTTTCGTTTTCGAGTTCGAACGGGGTCGTCTTCCGGCTCATGGTTAGTTTGCTTTTCATCAATGAAAGCGAGTTTTCTTTTAAGTTGGAAAACGGATGCTGACCTGAAAGAGATAGCCATTAGGACATCGAACTGTTTGAAGGCTGTAGCGATTGTGCCCTTATCCGGCTTTCAGTTGCAGTTGCCAAGAAGTCAGTTCCGGTTCTGGTGGGAGAAAAGATTTAGCCAGTATTTTCTTTAAAAATACTTCAGATTGAGGAAGCGAAGGTTGCTATAACCTTAAAAGTGCTATCGCGTCCTTATCTTTATTCTCATCCTTTAATACAACTGCAAAGTAATTTTTATCAAAGATAAAAGTAGTCGAGACATGTAGTGTCAATTGGCCAACGTAAGAACATCGGTTGCCATTACGGTGCAACCTGTCCAGGAACCGAATCACCGACTAGTTTGCTCAGAAAACGCGTTGAAGGCGTAGCAAGTCATTCTAAGGCGTAGCAAGTCGATCTTTTTTTTTACCAACAACTCTGCGAGCCGCTCGTGGGGATCGCCCATAAGACCTTATTAATCTTTTCTTAAAATACAGATGCCTACCTGCGTTGTTGTTCAGGAACGTGTCGTAATCCCTTGGTCGATACGATTCATCATCTTCAATAAGCTCGCCGCCCTCGGGATCTTCCTCTGTCTCCTGGTCAGTATCAGGTTCTTCTTCGTCGGTGTCTTCCGTGTGGGCCGTTGCATATTTTTCGAAATTCCGTGCCAGTTGCTTCAGGTTTATATGGTTGAAGTTGACAGTCTTCATTGGTGAGGCGTCCCTGTAACGATGGTCGCACCTGAGCTCTTTCCTCAGAACGTCGAACACACTCCAATGCTCAAACTTAAGGGGTGTCTTGCACCGAGGAGCAACGACGCGATCGTATTCGTACTTGAGAATGTGAGTGCTGTGGCAGAGTGACGGTTTGTCGAAGGCCTTGTCGCATACGATGGGGTGTTTCGATGATTTCACCTTGTTTACCATAGAGGGGTTAAGGTGTCGCAGGTCACAGGTGCAATGCCAGGGATTCTCGTCAAGCCGGACCAACTTGGCGTGTAGATTGCTAAAGACGTTATCAGGTAGCTCTTGAAGGCTGTTGCCATTTAGCCATAATTCCTTGAGTGACTGAAGAGAGTCGAAAACGCCCGGTGGTATTTCCTCAAGCTCGTTGAACGACAAATCAAGAACTTGTAGGCCGAATAAACTTTGGAAAGAGTCTACGGAAATCTGTCGGATCTGGCAGTTGCTGAGGTCCAGTTTACGGAGCTTAGGATGATGTGCGAATGCGTCGAATGAAATCTCATGGACTTGCCCTTTGAGAACGAGTTCGCTTAAAGTTTTGGTTCCACGAAGGATTTCACTGTCTAAGTGCTGCATGCGCAGTCCGTGCACAGTTAAGTGGTGGAGATGCCGGAGTCCCTTGAACGCACCGGCCAAAATCTCAACTGTAACGTCAGAATTTCGTGGATCTCCTAGGTAGACGCGCCTGGTTGCGTTCATAACCTCGAATGTGCTTGGGTAGACTCGGAGGGAGTTGCCTCTTAAGTTCAGCATCTGCAAACTTGGCATCGGTGCAAATGATGTTTCGGAGACGTGGGTGATGTTGTTGTAAGATAAGTCGAGATGTTGAAGCTCGAAAAGTCCAGCAAACGCTTCGCTGTTGAGCTCCATGATGTCATTTTCTGCCAGGACAAGAGTTTCGATGTTGGTGGACTTCGCAAAAAGTAAATTTGGAAGGATCTTTACGTTGCAGTTCTTGATCGACAGATGGCGGAGGTTATCCAAACCAGCGAGAGTGTTCTTGCTAAGTGGAGGAATGCGGCAACTTTTTAGTCTCAGTGTCCTCAGGTTCTTCAGGAAGTAAAAAGACTCCAGACTGTTTTGGCTTTCTTTCTCCACCTTATAAACCTCATAAGGTACGATTTTGGTTGATTCCTCCTCGCCTGGAAGGAACACTAGTTCATGAACAATAGTCACCGCTCCTCCCTCCTCCACGAAGACCTTCTTGTTCGGCATGTCTTCGTCAATGACGAAAAATGAGTCGTCATCCATTGTCTCCCTCTTTTTTTTGTTCTTCTTTTTCTTCTTGGAGGCGGATTTTATTAAGTCTACGTCGTCGGGCGCTGCTTCAAACTCGACGTACTCCAGTTCAACTATCTCCACCGCTTGAAGAGTTGAAAACGCATCCCATTCGAAGAGAATTGTGGGACGTTCGTCTTCTGGCCCGACGTGGACGGTGCCGGGTTGTTGTTCCTTGTGAAGGCCGCCTCCTTGAATGGAAAGACTTCTGATGTTTTCAACGTGAGAGAAGTGCTCTTTTCCTAGCGTTATATTCGGAGAATCGTGGGACTGCATGAGCGTGAGCACCTAGAAGTAGAAGGACGTCAATAATTCTGCTTGTACTACTGTATAGCTTAGGCTGCGTTCCGGAACTTAACGATTCTTAACAAATTGTTGACAGTTGTTAACTTTTTGCATTCCACGTTTCTGATTTCGAAATTTAAGCTCAGCCCACCTACAAGTTCCGATGGTCGATGGTCGATGGTCGGTGAGCATCGTTGCAAAATAGTTAACAGTTGTATAACTGGAAAAAGTTAACGATCGTTAAAGCTGCAGTTAGCTCCGCCCCGAAGTAAAGTTAACAATTGTTAAGTTTCTGGAGCGCAACCTTAGTGTAGTCGCTTTGCCGAAGAATATTTATTCTCTGAGTGTGGATCAATAAGTACACCGGGAGTCAAATAGAGCCAGTCATAGGTGAGAGCGTTTTGTTGGACGCAACTGCGCCGAATGATGGGATCTCGTAAGTAGTAGGTCATCGATAATTTGGCCGTTAATCGTTAATGTTTAACTTCAGAAATGTCATCTTGTTATTTTTTTTGTCTAAAAGTCGCTCCGTGATGGTCAGGTCATGACTAGTCAAGGAGAATACAAGTGTACTCCATCCATCTCCTTCTCGTTCAGGAGCACTATCTGTGTCGGCTAGTCGGGAAATTTTACGTTACAGATCGCGGGCACTATCCTGAGCTAGGTGCACTCATTGTTTCTCTCACCTTAAATCTGTAAAATCTAATGTTTCAAGGATTTAGTCAGTGCAGGGTACAAGAGAACTATTCTGACGAAAACGGATGTTTCTACACCGTGATCAGAAGAAACAAAATATGTTAACATTGTGAGGCATGGTATTTTCGACTTCGAGAATCGTCATTTGGTAACTATTCTAAGTCTGTAAATTGTTGAGAACATTATTTTGACTCTTGATTTTATAATTACAGTTTTGCAGAAAAATTTAATTAGAAATGAGATCTTGAAGGTTTCAAACTCTTACCACAAAATTGGAGTATTGCATTATATTGGTTGACTTTGATTCGAAGGTGCAGAACCTATCAATAGGATGCGGACTTGGTTTTTGGGATCCCAAAACGTAAGTGACGGGATACGTATGGTTTCGTAAAAGTTGTCCGTCTGTCCGTCTGTTAGCATGATAACTCCCGAAGAGGCTGAGATATTTTGTTCAAACTTGGCATGAGGACTCTTTGGGTCAAAGTACAGGTCAAGTTCGAAGATGGGCTGTAGCCTTATATTTAGGGGTGGGGGAGGGCTTTCAAATTAAGAGCCGAAAAAATATATTTTTTGAAGCTAATGAGATAGTCCATTTAGGGGTAAGGAGACATGCTGAATCCGAATGTGAAAATTATTTTCTTGCCCGGGATCCGGCAAAAAACGGAAAATTTGTTAAAAGTAAAAGTCTGTTTTGACGATGATTGGAGGTTTGATTTTGGGTTAAGGGGACGTGCTGAATCCGAATATGAAATTTATTTTCTCGCCGGACAAGTAGCTCACCCGGAATTCGGCAAACCGGAAAGTTTGTGAAAAGTAAAAGCTGAATCTGAAGTTGATTAGAGGTTTGATTTGGGGGTAAAGAGACATGCTGAATCCGAATATGAAAATTCTTGCCGGACAATTAGTTCGCCCGGATTCCGGCCTCAACCGGAAATTTAGCATGAAGTTTTAAAACCCAGTGATATAGTCGATATAGAGTGAGCAGCTTCCGAACATAATGAAAATCGATTAGAGATTCGGTATCGGGTAAGGAGACATGCTGTACCCAGTTATGAACTTCATTTCCTAGCTGGATAAGCTGGCAAAGTAAGCCAAACCAGGAAGTTTGGATCGAAAGGTTCGCCTCTTAGTGTCACTAGGTCTCCTGCTCAGCATGCAGTTTGCCGGGAGTAGGCCTACTGCCAAAAGGAGGAATTTTGTCAAGTGGTCAAGTTGGTCTGCAGTCGATTAGAGATGAGATGTTGGAATAAACATGCATGCTTGGTCTATATCTGAACTTGGTTATAGGCTATAGCAAAATGTTAAAGGGGTTTGCTGAAGACCGGAAATCTACAAGATTCGCTTGTCTGGGTCAAGTAGTCCTACTATTCAGTAGTTGGGATCCCATCGAAACCTTTGGTCATGTTTATGGTTGAAGTTTTAAAACCTTTTTTCCGATTAAACTTGGCTCAAGAACTGTGACTATACAACCAAGAAAGGCCGAGAATAACTTGTTAACAAATAGCAGGCTCAACCTCGTAATAGATACTAAACGCCGACAATTCAGTCTTGAAGTCCAAAATCCTGTACTTTGCCATGTTAAATTATTTCTCTCCTTTCATTGGATAGGCTGTGATATCCCTTTAGATGAATGAGTGAATCAATGTATTTAGGTCTGTTAGTCCTCACCTGTGTATCCACGGGAAGTGAAGCAAGCATTACTCTCAGCTGTGTTCTGGAGCTAATAATGCAGGCGACCGCCTTCACCTGTAGTCCCTTTTCTGGTTCCTTTGGCTCGTTTGTCAGCAGACCCTGCAAATATTAGTTGGTGTACGTCTGCCCGGGCTGTTTTGGTCGTTTCAAGGTGAAGAAGAAAAGGGTAATCTTAGGACAGTTGCCTCTAGTCTCATTCGTGAGAGTGGATAAGTCTTACTCGAAGCCATTCATTCTCACAGCACGTACTTTCTGTAGGGGTGATAGACGTCGTCTTAGGCGTTGCATGGAAGGAACGGCGGCGAGATTTTCCTCTTCACGCGCTCTGCAATTGGCTGCTGATGCAGCGTTTACAAGTACAGGAAAACTTGAACAGAATCCGATCTTGGTGACAAGATTATGTTTACACGCAGAGGGAAAAAAAATAAATTGTTCAAACCAGAAAATCTGACAAAAATAAATTCACTAGCCAATAAAAAAAATGTTTTGAGAGTATTTATGACATCAGTACTGATGACTGCTGCTCTCAAATGCTAGCTAGACTGTTTTTTTGTCTTTTTACCAGCGCCGCCGACGAGATTTCTTTCAAGTAGACCGGGATTTCTTTCATCATAAAAGGAATTATAGAATTATGGTCCCGCTAGACTTTTTTTTCTAGTCGTCTTCAGGAATGGAATCTTTTAGAGTCGGCCGGAATTCCTTTCTACACGATGGGATTTCCTGTCCGTGTAAACGCTATCTGAAACGGACAAACCGTATTACCGTGGCTTCTGAAAATAGGCCGTCATCGCGGTTCACTGCAAATACCAATTTTTTCAGAAGTCGTTTTTAAAACCAGGAAGTTAAGACCGCCCATGCTCGAAAAAAGTTTCGTGAAACAGTTTTAAGCACCACGACATTAAGCTCCTTAGAATCGGAAATTTGACCGTGGTCACTACCTGATAAACCAAAAGATTTGTATTCTTACCTCTTTGAGAGGGTAGTCATTCTTGTCGGATGCTTCATCCTCGCCGTCGAGTAAAGTTTCGCCAAAGGCTGTCTTGTAACATGTACATTCTGACGGGCATTTTGTTGTCCACGTGCCTGGATCTGTCTCTTTGGGGGTTGGCAGGCTTTGTATTGCACAGATCTTGAATATGAGTACAAGAGAAACATAATTAAAGCTGCGGAGAGTGCACAACTTCCAGAAGGTCATTGGTTCGTTGGGTAGTGCGGTATCTTCAGTGCAAAGCAAAGGGCTTTCGAAAAATTGACGCAAGGGTTTTGTCCTTGGTTGCAACCAGCAGGAACTCACAATTCCAAAAGAGATTTTAATCTTTTGCTTTTGTGGTATGTGGAGTTAATCCTCTACAGGTTACGTTTGGTGTGCAAACGGATCTTCATACAGTTCATAAACTGCATACATTTCATGATTCCGGGCTTGCCGGACAGGCATAGACATCGTCATAAGCGAGTCCGAAAGCGCCACAAAGAGAGGGTTCTTTGAAGGGGGGATCCGTGTTTGGTTAGAAGAGATACCCTTGCGCCGAATCTCACGTGTTTTGGTTCTTCTTGGCAAGGGCTAAATTTGGGATCTCACTCAGCAGTTTCAGCTAACCATTCCGCTTACCACCACCAAACATGGTTCGCAGTCAGTCTTGACTGGAAGGATAGCCTACTCTTGTACGAATTCTTACTAATGTTCGACACTGAACTATTCCCGATGAAAAATTTGTAGCCTGCGTATTTGTATGATAGTTGTTAGAACAAGTTGCATGTATTGATATGTAATAGTAAAGAATACTATCATGTAATGTGCCTCAGACTGGGCCGATCTTAAGCAGTAGTATCTAGTAGCATCCAGTCTCGCTAATAATAGCATGCAGTAGAATGCAGTAACACGGTAGCCTTGACAGAAAAGCATGTAGATCATCAGTTCGTACTGCATGCTACTTTTTCGTACAACTTCATACTACTATTCTGAGATAAATTTTTCATCGGGTTCTTAGGCTAAAATGTAGGCCGATATGTACGATATTATACAATCCTAAGACGTGGCACCGCGTTGTTGCAGTTGCATTCGGTTATATTGAGCGTGTTCCATCCTACTTACCGTAGTTACCACGCATGACGTCACAATTCTGCCTTTTTGTCGTCAAGGCTGGAACGATTTTTCTATTTTCCAGCGGAATATCATGCCACGAGTGAATTCGACCAATCACGTGACATAGATTCGTGGTTACTACGCTTACCACGCTCCCGAGCGTGGTAAGCAAATAGTTACTATTAGTTACTATTTCGAGAAGGCTGGAACGGTCAGCGTAGTAACTTTTCGTGAGGTTGGAACGGATTTAGTAACTAATAGTGACTAATGGTACGAGGGTGGAACACGCTCATTGTGTTCACCAGAGCAGGAGCTATCTTGAGCTTGTCATCCCTACCTGAGCCTCTTATATGATGGAAATGAATAGGACAGGCTCGGCACGTTTGTAGTATGTAGAGATTGCACAGTGGATGAGCAGAGGCGCTAGGGGGGGGGGGGGCATGGCTTTAGATTTACCCAAGAAAAGTATTCAAATTTTCAGTCCGTGTAATAAACCTGGAATGGGGCCCACGACTGATGCTTGCCCCCCTCCTTATACCTGAGATGGCGCCACTGTGACAAGAGTCCTGAAAATAAATAGGCTTATTGGCCTTCTTATCTGCCGTAGCCAAGCTGGACTGCGACGACAGCTTCTCTTACAGGATATTTTTGGTTGTTGGTTTGTGTTCTCTGTACCAGTTTCGGTTAGTTCATGTGGCGACTTGGATGTTAAATGGATATGGTGTTCGTAGTTCAGATACGGCCACCCCCTAGGACAGGCCAGTGCTTTCTGGGGTGGCCCTCGTGTAGTTTATATTATTATCCGTTCATTAAATCTCTCTCTCTCTCTCTCAGATTAACGCAACACCTTAACTCCATAAATAAGTTGACGCCTGCAAAAAATAAAAGTGTGTTTATGTTCGGTAGGGCATGATGATATGTAAATAAAACCCATACCTGTCCGATGATCACCAATAATGTAATCCACATGCTTCGCACGTTGATGGCACTACAATCATACAACTGCGAATGACTTTTATCGTAAAGCCGGAAGAGGGATGGTGTCTCGCTGGGCCTCTTCTTAACACTCGTCCGAGTTTCCGTCTTGGAATTTTATCGTTGCTTGCGATTATGCGACTCAATATGTTTGAGGTATTTGCAAATTGGAAACTGCTCGACTTTTAACTTTCCGTAAAACTGAGCACACAAACAGTGGTGACGTATCTATCCTAGGGTGGGGGGGGGGGGCGATGTATGTCCTATCCAAGATTTATGGGTGGGCTGAAAGAAACAAAAGAGTCCTGAAAGGTTTTTGTATTCGATCCCCTCCACTGTTACAAATGGCATATTTTGTTAAGTTAGGTACAGAGAAGGAAACAAGATTTAGGACCAACAATTCAATTTAATCTGGAAAGAATTTCCCTATTTTCTGGAGGGAGTTCCTGAAAAGTTCTACTCCGACATATTGTGGACAAAAGGACATCACTGAGAATTTAACTTAAGGCACCAGCCAGCGAGTCAGTGGGGGGGGGGGGGCAACGATTTTAACTATGAAAAGCAAGAACAGGAAAATAGTATGATACAAATATATCCTGGAAATGCAGTATCCTTGTTTGTTTATTCTTCTTTTCTTTTCCCTTCTTCTTTTCTTTCTTTTTTCTTTTCTTTTTCCTTGTATTTCTTTTCTTGACAAATGAATGAATACTGTCACCCGTTACGGGCAGTGCTCACTTAGGGTGAAGTTAGTTTACAGTGTACGATTTGTTTTTTGTTAATAAACTGAACTGAACTGAACTGAACTTTGTGTTATTTTTTCTTCTCAACCGATCGCTTTTGGTCGGTCGGTCTGTCTGTCTGTAAGTCCGGTGATCGCGAGTTAGGATACTTCCAGATATGCAGGCTTATTAAGGACCCGACCAAATGGACATAGAAATTGTCACTTACTAGGTCGACCATCCTGGGGGGAGTGAAATCCAGAATTTTGAGGCGATACATTTTCTTATATTTCCAAACAATACCTTGTCATATTCGCCAAGATGCCATGATTATTTTTGCCTCTAGGATTTCATCGAGATGAATTCCTAGCACCCTTAAAGCGTGCATCCTCGCCGCACGGTGTAAAACTACTTTTGGCCAGACGATAAACTTTCATGTTCCCCAAGGGCCGGTGAGCATTTGTGCATCAAGGGTTTTGCTCAAATGAGCTCGTAAATGTGCATCTTAACCGAATAGGCCTAGTGCAGAAAATATGAGCAACTCGAAATGGACTGTTTTCGTAGATGTCAGTTACAGGTCTATCTATATAGACTGTAAAAAAGTCTTGCAATATTTGCTACTAGGATTAATCTTGTCTCTAAGAAGATAGTCTTCTCTCTAATTCGGATTGATGTTATCTCAATAGAGATAAGATTAATCCCAGTAGCAAATACTTCAGTTAAGTTTAATCCTTACTCGGAGAAACTTTTTACAGTGTAGATCGAGCTCGTCCACGGGGTGTCAGTTAAAATTGGGGTGTTCTTGGAAATCTTTTGACACACTTAGGGTGGAGAGATCTGACGAAAGTTGACGGACACGACTGTAGCGTGCTTTGGGGGAATTGTAGGGAGGTCTGAAAGATCAATCCGACTTTGACAGCACGAACCTTAAATTTCAGATTCCTTGAGAGTAGAAAAAATTAAACTCCTAGGGATAATCTTAACTCAAGATTTAAAAATGGGAAGCACAGACGACTAGCATGATAAAGCGAGGGAATGCCGGACTTCAGATGCTTAAGCTCATGTCCAGGCATGGGGCACCCACTAAACACTTGTTCCGCATTTACATTTCATTTATCCGACCAAAGTTAGAATACCCTGTTTGGCATTTTGGCCTCACGGTCGAACAGACCGCCAGAATTGAGAAGATTCAAAAAAGAGCTCTAATCATAGCATCAAAGGTGGCCGAGAGGTCCTATGAAGAGTTACTACGTAAATTTGAAATCGCCTCCTTACATGAACGAAGGCTGAAACTCTGCATGGAGTTTGGTGTCAAATCTCTGAATCACCCAATCCACAAAAATATTTTCCCTTCTGAAAAGCTGAAAAAAAGGCTCCCTCGCAAGGTAGCTATTGCGGTTGAAAAGTTGCAGCCAATCAAACGTGCCCACCAGAGGTTTGCAAAGAGTGTTGTCCCTTCATTTTTTAAGTTGTATAACGAAGCACAAGCTGAGCTGCTAGTTTAAATTTATAATGCTATTTATGACCGTTGTAGCCCTATATGCGTAGGCCTATTATGATTTATGTGTGTGCTCATAAGTTGTAACCATGACTATACCAAACAAATTTAGGCGTGAGCCATGATAAGTTTTTGGTGAATAAAAAAGTCTATCTATCAGATAAACAAAGTACCTACCCTTGCAAGTGCCATATGAGCTTACAGCCATTTTTCCTTCGTTCAGGCACTTCGCCGTGAAACGAATTTGAAGTTGTAATGCGACTCTTTATCGAAAATTCGTCTGATTACCTACTCATAAGTATCCTGTTCTGTTCCAGACGTTCCTGCAAGCGGCCTGTATTTCGCGTCCTATGAATGGCTGATGAGAGCAATGACACCTGCTGGGGGTGATCGGTCACAACTAAGTCCAGGAAAGACGTTGCTTGCTGGAGGTCTAGCCGGAGTAGCCAACTGGCTTTGGGCTGTCCCCCCCGATACCATCAAAAGCCGACTGCAGACAGGTAAAGAACGCTCTAAATACATCAGTTTGCGTTTGTCCATGTTGTACTGCCTCCCAGGTGCATACGCGAATAACAGATTTACAGTCGAGTATGGTCAAAAAATCACTAAAGGCGTATCCTCGCCGTTCCTCGAGGACTCCACTTGAGGAGTCCCTGCGTCTTTGTCTGTCCCGGGGACTCAGTCCCCGTATTCTCACGAGTCACCACGGACGGGGAATGCTCCGAATATCATCACCATCCTCAAAAAGGACTCCCTTTCAGATTCAGAGGGGAATTAATTTTTGATGGTGTTGGTGCAGTGTAAAATTAGTTTTAAAAAAATCAGAATTTTAGAACAAAATCCAGTTTGGAAGCATTCCCCGTGTTCTCGTCGTTTTCCGTACGCGGAGTCCGCGTGGAGCGACTCCCTCTATTCTAGCCGTTCCCTTCGATTCCCGACGAGTCCTCGGGGAACGGCGAGAATACGCCGTAAGATTGGATGATCTGTTAGTGCCGTAGACCCGACGCACTTCTCCGTTTTCGAATGAGAAGCAACTGCGCGCATGTCGCTTATGCCTCCTCCTGAAGCATTATTGCTGTACAGGAAACCACAACTTGTAACACTAATACAGCTTATTTGCACATTGCGGATGTTTGTCGGTTTCCAGGGAGAATTTGGCAAAGCTTTATCGGATGGAGACTTAAATGCGCGTTGTTTCGTTGCGTAGCTTTATGTAATCTTGGTACCATGGAGCGCTTGACGCACGCGGGAGGGTAGGTGCCAAACTGTCCAGGCAGGTAGTTTGAACGTATGAAATTATTCCTTCAGAATACATCTTAGGAGGGTGGTCGTCCTGGGTGTGTGACGTGCTTTAAGATTCGATCCGCAGATACTCGCTGTCAACCGGATTTGAACCTCGTCTGTTCTCTTTCAGCGCCGGAGGGAACCTACAAAGGGTGGATGGACGCCTACAGAGCGCTTGTTAAAGAGGATGGTCATATGGCTCTCCTCCGTGGTATTAAGCCAGTGATGCTGCGAGCTTTCATTGCTAACGCTGCCTGCTTCTTTGGGGTCGAGTGTGCCAGATCCTTTATGAACTCGGCAGGGTTGTGAGTCACCTGGCTGTTAGTTGAGAAAATTCTTTTCAATTTAGGGGTTTAATTTGGACGAATGTTACGGGTCAGTTGAGACTATATGCGAATAAGTTAGCGTGTCGAGGTGGGTTAGTGTCATTTGTCAGTCTTCCTTAGCAACTTATCTAGATAAGGAGACCGTTGCTTCCTCTAAGGCTTGGTTCCCACTGAGTCCAGATTTGGCAGTCGGGCCCGAAACTGACGGGTGGATCGGATCGGATCTCCTGTTTAAACATCTGTTGTCAGGACGTCCCTAACAGCGGTCAGATTTTTGCTCACGTTAGTATTCGCAGCCAAGATTTGCAGCGGACTCGGTAGGAATCCGGCAGGTTGCTCTAACGTCGTTTTCGTGGGTTCGTCCTCCGTTATTTTTGGCATTGTCAAGGGATATTATTATTGTGCACAACTTAGTTATTACACCTATGACAACACGACATGGGCGTCGGCCGTCACGTGAAAATTCTGGAAGAGTATCTAAACTCAGTACGCAAAATCAAAACCAAGAATTCACTTCGGTGACTTTACGCACTTAAAAAAGAACATAAGAGAACCAGCTCCTGTATCAGTACGAGAACAGTGAATCGAACTGCTAAGTTAAAGTATAATATGTTCCCGGTTTTGCTGTTTACACGCATGGCAAATAGCCCTTCCCTAGCCAGTCAGTTAGTGCAATGTCTTACACAGTGCTTGATTCCGACAGAGTCCGAATTTCGTAAGGGACCAGAAGATCGCAGCCACATCAGGAGAATTGAAGACCGGATCTGTAACAGCGTTAAAAGGTCTACTCAAAGCTAAATGTGATCAAATTTCGCACCGGACTCAGTGGGAACTCTTTTGGGTAGACGATCAGGTTCGGGCGGTCGCGGGCTGCAATTCCTGTAAGAACTTTCGGTACCATCATCAATTCAATACAGAAGTACCATCACAAATTCCGTACAGAAGTTGACTTCAGCTTTATGATGCAAGTGCAGAAAATCCGGCCGGAAAAACCTGATCGTCTGTCCTCACCATAGTACCAGTAACGATTGTGCTTGCCTCTTGGCACGAAATTGTCTATGACAGACGTAATGCACTTTTCTTAAGTTGACCACCAGCTTGTTTTGCACGCGCGGACCGCTTTTGGTGCCTTTCACTATCTCCCTGTTTCAGTGGAGGATTGCCACTGATTGTTTTAAAAGCTCAATTTTAATAAAAAGACTCAAACTACGAAACGTGTACAAAAATACTGGAAATCATTGGACTTCAAGCGGAAGGACAAAAAGAAATGCACCATAGGCACAGGCATACACACATACCGACAATACTCCAGTAGAACATGACTTCAAAGCCGAAGAAATTTACTTCAAAGACGTCTCAGAACTAGAAGAGAGAAGTTGCTGAAAGCATGACCCTATTTTTGTCTGCTAGATTCCTACAGTCTAGCAAGAACCAACCCACCCTCTTATTTCCCAACCCACGTCTCTTATATCTCGATCCAAGACAAGAAAAGGAGGAGGCTCCCTTTCCTGGAGCCTTTTATGCAGGAAGCTACTCTGAGTTATCCCTGAAAAATGATCAAGATGGAAAGTTTCACTTTCCTAGATACCTCCTTCAACAATTTCTCAGATTTCTGCTACTGGTTTTCTATGCCCTCGACGGATTCGCTTTTGCCCCAAACCAGCTTTTCATTCCGAGTCCTCGGTGACTGAGGATCCACTGTTCAGGGTAAAATCGAAAACTGTAATGCATGGACTATGCTGAGAAGTCTTTAAGTTTCGCAGCAGGTTAGCTAGAAAAAATACCGTACTACATTACTTACCCTCTTCAAGAACTCTTCAGCACAAATCCGAGCACGGGCGTTTACAGCAAGTTTCATTTCTGAAATTTCTTTGTCAATCTCCTCCATGAAATGAATGACAAAGTCGACTAGTTTGTGTTTGTACATGGCTTCTGTGTGGAAGTTTGTGATGAGGAAACTGATGTCATAACCCTACGAGAGGAAGTGGGATTATAAGTGTCACTAAGAGCTTATTGCTCATATGGCAGTTGCAAGAATAGTTAACATATAGTTCAGGTACGATTCGCAATCAAGGTCGGATGGCTCTTCCGAGACTCCCTTCGGCTCCTCCGAGGCATGTGATAGTCCTGAAACGGAACATGTGGGACGTGCACTCTTGTCAACTATCAAATTTCATATAGACCTTCTATTTCCCCCCAGAGTCGCCAACTAGCCTACCGCCCGGCCTGTAGTTGGAACATTTAGGACACACGATCTCGCTAACTATCTAGTTTCACCCGAATCGGATAACTCGTTGGAGAGTAATACACGTCCAACAAACCGGGATCCCCCTACAACTGGATCCGGTCCGGTTCAATAAACGGTGCATCAATGGCTTAAGCGTGTTCACCCCGACTAGTTCCATCCTGGTCCCTCCACTCTTAAGCTTGCTACAAGGTTTCCGGGGCAACCCTCTAATTCCCACCTCCCCAGTTGCAAGATCCAGTCCTACCCTGAAATGGAACATCTGGGACGTGTACTTCACGACCAGCAAATTGCACGCAGGTCGGATAACTCGTTCGAAAGGTATGCCTGCTACAATATTCCAGATGCCCCTCCTTCGACTCTCACTTGATAGTCGGATCCGTGAAGTGACAATTTCCAGGTCAATGTAGTCAGATCCCTACTACGCCTGCCACTACATTTCAGGTATCCCTTCCAACTCCCACCATAGTGGCCCGATCTGGTCCGGACCAATAAACAAGATATCTAGGGCGTGCCAATTGTCAAGTTCCATCGGATGAATCGGATCACGTGTGAGAGCTACGTAAGTCACAAGATTTTGGGACCCAGCTCCGACTCCCCCTACAGTGTCAAGATCCGGTTCTATGGCTTATGCCTATTCTTCCGATTCCTCGAATCTAAGCGTGCCACAATATTTCTGGTTCAACCCCTCCTCCCACAACTCTCCCGTAGTTGCCGGGTCAGCTACGGAAAATCTGGGACATGTGCTCTTGCCAGCTTTCAAGTTTCATCTAGATCGGATAACTCATTCGGAAGTTATGCGTGCAGCAAGACTGCGACTTCCCCTTCCCTCAACGTCCCCCACGTTGCCGAACTCATTCCGGACCTAATACGAGTATCTGGAAACTTAATCCAAGATTCTTCCCCCTCTATACACTCCCCCTTGAATGGTTGGCTCCGGAAAAATCAATTTCAAAGTCAATCTGGTAATGTCTCTAATATGCCTGACAAGTTTCATTACCTACCCCAAGTTCCGTAACTGGCGAGCTACAAGCTTTCCGATACCCCCCCCCCCATTCAACTCCTCACACAGTTGACGGACTCACTCCGGCCCTGAATCGGGACGTCTGGGATAGAAATTTATGCGTGCCACCCCAAGATCCCGGAATCACTTTCTCTCCACTTCCACTGGATGGTCTGGATGGACGGATCCGAGAAGTGACAATAGTTTTTGGAGATACCATGGTATCTGTTAACATGGTAACTGGATCTGCAATTAGTCGTTTTGCAGTTACCGTGGTATCTGATACTACGGTTGCTCTGCGAAAACGACAATGCTTGCGCTTTTAGAAATTATTAAAAATAAAAAAAAATACTGATATCCACTGACATCTAGAGTGACATCCCACCGATTTGACAAAAAAATAGGATCTTGTGTTAGTGATGATGATAGTGAGACAAATTTTTAGATACCACGGTAACTGCAAAAACGTGTCTCGACCGTGGTAAAAGGTAATTGCGAAAACGATTTTGACCATGGTATCAGATACCATAGTATCTGCAAAAAGGCAACTAATTTAAAAACAAACTGTGTCAGGTCTCTAATACGCATAAACCCTATTTCTCAGCCCTGATGTTCCAATCCCCCCCCCCCAAAAAAAAACTCTTCCACGGCCTACCTCGACAGCTTTACGCCTCAGTATCACAAAGTTCTCAGCTCTCATCATCATGAACCTCATAAACTTATGACACAAAATCCTCTCAATGTCATCTGCCTGCTTGATTCCTATGCTAATTCTAACTGAGTTCACAGATGGCTCAATTAAGACCTTCTCTTTCTCATTTCGACTGATCACTACGGGTTTCAACAGCAGCTCTTCACTTGATCTGCAAAACAAATAAGGATTGGCAATTAGCTATTCAAATATGCATATCATCCCTATTTTCTGTGCTTGTCTGCAACCCCACAAATTCACTGAACTTTCTCTGAGCCACAGGTCCCGAACCCCAAAAGTGGGTTTTAGACTTTTACCTTTGGGGGATATCCAGTTTTGCTAAAAAAAAAAATTATCCCCCTATTTTTCTGCGGCAACCTTTGACTACTTCCCATTTAAATTCTAGCCTAACCTAACCTCAAACGCCAACTGAATAACGCACCCTTCTTTTAAATAGTGAAGACTGCGAAATGCGGCGCAGGTCAAATTTTGTGGAAAAACTTATGATCGAAGTGCCTTTTTGTGATCCCAATGAAACTACCAAATGGACAACTAATCTGTCCGGCGAAAAAAGTAGTGGCCATCCAGGGTAAAGTAGATACAAAGTACATTTATTCTGAATTCACAGCAAACAAAAAGTAGTTTTCACGTCAGGAAATGTGCTTATTCGTGAAGTACTGCAATCATTAGCGGTAAAAGTTAAGTAATGAATGGTAGGCTAACGAGCTGAACTTACGGTTAAATGGCAAAGAACAAGAGCTAGATAAATGCCACTTAAATTACCGAACTCAGTAACTGGCGTGAACCAAATAATCAATTCGTACTACGGAAAAACTAACTAAATAAATAAGGAACAGATCGGGAGCGGTATAACAACCGAATTTCGTAAATGGAATAAAACTCTTGTTAGTCTGGTAATAGGTACGGAATAAACAAAAGCAGGTGAATTACCAAATGTGGTAACGAATCATAACCAAATGAATTGAATAATCGCCAAATTATAAGATAGAATGACCGAATGCGATAGAACACATGCGGACTTGAGAAAAGTCCGTTGAAATACCGAATTTGGTAACAAACGGGACCAAATAAACACGTTAAATCACCGAATTTACGAAGGGTCGGACCGAATGCGGTGAAATCGATGCAGACTGAACAAAAGTTGAATGAACTAACAAATTCGATAAAGAATGGGAACCAATAAACACGTTAAATAACCCAGTTCGGAAATGTGGGGAAAAAAGATTTTATAAAACGGGCATCACGGCTTCGCCGCAATGCCCGTTAAACGGAATTTTCAAATTTGTCTTTAGACTTGATTCTGTACATACTATGCACCTTTTTACATTCTAGCTTTTTGAAGGCAACTAGCTGTGTTTTTAGAAAACAAATTTAACAGATTATGTAAAAATCTGTTACGAATCTGGTAAATTTTACCAGCCCCCCCCCCCCCCCCTACTGAAGAAAAAGGCAGGCTCGGGACGCCCCTGCATACAGGTTGGAAAGACAACAACGGCTTTTATCTATCAATGCACAAGGTTGGAACAAAAACTCACATACCTGACTTCAACTTCTGGCTTGTTATGCCGTTCAACTACTTGTGACTCAAAATTTTGCAGGCACATGGCTGACTCCAATGAACTTCTCACAGCACTAAGATAGGGCTTCAATGTTGCAGCCTAGATGCAAGATAGAACAAATAATTGACAGTAGGATTGTACTATAGGTCCCAAAACTAGCCTAACTGAAGAAAAATGAGTAGTATAGAAAAAGGGGGGACTAGACCAACAACCCCCAAATTTCAAAACCCCATTTTAACATCGATTTCTTAAATTTTAACATGCTTTTTTCCAAATTATCCCCCTTTTTAAAGATATTTGTATTTTCTTTTTTCCCGAAAAAAGGGCCCAAGAAATAGGAAATATTAACCTTTATACTACATATAAACTACTACTTTTTTTTTTATCCAAATATCATTTTTTCATTTTTATCCAAATATCAATTACTGAGTAAACAGTTCCAAGTCAACATATTGTTCCGAGTTCTTATTTACACGCAAAATAGGCTGTAAAATAAGATTGTTCTTTAGAAGTAATTCATCAGCAATTGCATTGTATCTCTGTGGTATAAACAGATCACACATCTTCTTGTTATGATTGATAACTACAACTAACTTATCCCCATATTTTGTTTTAGCCATTCTCATTTTAACGATGGTATATTTCAAGCCTAATACCAACTGTTCTTTCTTGATTGTCTCATTGTATTTATTCATGCTGATTGTATTCAAGACCTCCATTTATTAGCGGCTGATTTTCTTTAATAAAAATCCAAATCACAAACTCACATACATATTTTTATTAATGATATCCAATGTAGCTTTTCTTTCATAATATAGAACACAGTAAATATTGTATGGTACGGGTTGAGGATCATTTAAAGTTATACTAATTTCAATATCAGCAGTGGTTCCATTATAAATATTTGACTCGTGTTTAGAAACATCGAAACAAAATAGTGGAAATACTTCTTTAAATTCTTCGATATTGACTACACTACCAGTATCAAACGCTAATTGCTTATAACCCATGTGTATGTATCTGTTGTAAAGATTCGAGTATGTGCATTTTTCCTCACTAAAGTCGCATTTGAGGGGTTCTTCTGGGTATTTATCCCCGTTAATTCTAACCTCTATATCCGTCAAATTCATATGATCAAACACCATATTATTCTTTTTTTGGTTGTTATGCTTTTCATTTTTCTGTAACATCACAACGATTTTCGTAGGACTATTTCTCTCAGACACAACTTTCCAGGTGTGTTCCTTATTCTGACTAACATCACTTTTATAAGTATTACAAGCTTCCCACATCAAATTATACTTTTTATCCTTTGCCAAACCCTTTTCCAATTGACTCATCATTTCAATACTAGGAGCTATAACAGGAATTTTCCAGGATAAATACTCAATGACGACTTTAAAATTAGTATTTCCATTGTTTACAATCATATTATTATCATCATTTCTTCTTAGACATATTCTGTGTGATGCACCTCTAAAAAATCGTTTGTTTCCTTTCAAGAATCCAAACAACTCTGATAATGGTAAATACATATTCACTAATTTGCTGTTTTTAGTTCTATTATATCTCTTTTCAAACCCTTTATTATAATTGGGATTAGGCTTAGAAGTGACATTCATATTTCCTGCTGTTAGTTTTCCTTCTGCAGGTACGGTAAATGAACTAGTTATAGGGTTGACATCAGTTCCTTGATTATAATCCTTGTACCAAAAATGGTTTCTAGCAGCACTTCTAGAGTAATCATCGGAGTATTCAATCAACTTTGTAACGGTAGTTGTAATACCAACATGATTAATTTTTTCAACTGGTGTATCGTTTATGACATACTCGGCGGTACTAAATAAATTAAATCCATTATTCGTCAACGTAGCGACATCAGTTGCAGCTATATTAGTTCCGTCAGCTTTTACTATCCTTACGCCTACCTCAAGATAACTTTCACTTGGATAGAACCAGGAATCTAATTTCTTTGTTACAAATTCAAACTCTGACTTATTGGATACATTCACATCTGTTTCTCGAATTTCTTTAAATTCATACTTGACCACTGTATCATCCACAAGTGGCTCATCAAATATGTTCCATTGCGGACTAATAATTTTATTTACTGCCATTTATATAAGAAGGAAATTATTCAATAAAAATCATTTCAGAATCTTTAACCCATTTCCAGTCATTAACGTTTTAATCAAGTCCTGACTTCTTTGATTTAAAATTCTTTTATTTGTACCTATAAGATCCTTCATCGATTTCTTATTTCCAATCACATCAATCAGTTCCTTCTTGTTGACATCAATCAAATCTTTTCCATATTCTATTGCTCTGTTTTTCAGCAGCTCAAATCTCGGTTTTATAATATTATTATACATTGACAATGCTCCATCTTTTATTTGTTTTGCTGACGTCTGGAATAACTGGGAATTAGCAATGTTTTTGAATATACTACCGATTCCACTTCCGTACTGCTTATTGTAAAGTAATCGCTTATTATTTAACAACATTTATAAGTAAATAATTTTATTTCAATAATCCTTTAAGCTTTTCTTAAATGCAGTACGTATCCTACGTTATCACCATTCAGATCAATCGGTCTTCCAAGCTGATCAGTTATTGTCATTCTCAACGAGTAAATAAAGTCTTTTGTGTTGATAGGAAGATATATTAATTGTCTAGGATTCTCAACAATTTGGCAACCCGGTTCAGTATTCGGAACAAATGTCCAAATGACATCTGATTTACTTTTGTTTACGATAGAACTGTTTACAAGAGAGCAGTGAATTTGAATTTTATCGACACTTCTTGTTATATTCGGAAGTTTTGTACCTTCATTAATTTTATTAGATATCTCAATATCCTTCTCAAAGCCTAAAATCTGACACAAGTCACTATTAAATCTAAACATGTATTTTTCTTGTAATATGATGACAAATCTCATAGATGCTGGATTTGATGAGATTACAATAGGACATTTATCTTTTGGTGTATCAAAATACTGACACAAAAAATAATTCAAACAATCATCGTTATACATCCCATTAGGAATAGTAACATTTATCCATCCCCCCTCTTCATCTTTCCTGTATTGAAATGTATTATTCCCAAATTTATCACTTATATTATGCCACGAATACCACAAAGTACACTGATTCAAACCTATTTCATAATCCCAATTACGATTCAATTCGATTGGTTGACTAAATGTTATATCAATGATACTTTCATTACCTTCAATGTTTAACAACACCATTTATTAGAAATATTTTTTATATATTGAATTGTATTCTCTCTTGTTTAAGAATTTATTTCGCATTAACGAATCCAAAATATCAATAGCTTCATTCCTCACCTCATCAGATGTATTCCCGTTCACTCTACTACCTATCAAAGTGTACAATTTTTTAATCATTTCATCACAATTCATAAATATTCCAGTTCCTTGCTGTTTGACTAATCCCCAATTATTTTGAATGGTTCTTAACCTATCCTTGTAAACTCTTATAAATTCAATAATTTGATCATGGTTAGAGTAACCTTTACTCTTTGTCCCACCATAACTTTTACTTATAGTTGTTAAATGATTCATAGCCTCCTCTATATCCATAGGATTACTAATGTAATACATAGGTATTTTAAAATAAGGATCATTGTCATCCCAGGATTCTGCATGTTTTGAATTAATCTGATTTAAAAACTCTTGGGTAATACCTTTATTCATTTCAATGGATAATGGGGCTAAAGCGGGAGTTGGTTCTAAAGCAGGAGTTGGCGCTCTACTCGATTCCTTTGAACTCGATTCCTCTGAAGTTTTAAATGCATTACCTAATCTTTGAAACCGTCTGCTTGAATTTTCATCATTCTTTTGTAATTTCTTCATGATCGCTTCAGTGTAATCTTTTTGTGTCTTCATGTTTTCTTTTTGTGCCATAACAACTGGAGCGTTTAATTCTGAAGCATATTCCCGAAACCCTGCTTTCTCCATCTCGTATTGTTGAACTTTTTTTCTTTGAATTTCTCTGTTCTTAACTATACCTGATAACATAACACTCAAGCGTCTTGAATCCATTTATATACAAGTAATTTTATTTCATAATAAATTTTGAAAGTTCTTTTTCATAAAACCCTCCTTGAATTAATTCCCCACTTTTGTCAGATATTTCATAAGTAATGGGAATGGTAGGTCTAATGGTTGCTATCTGAAATACTTCATTCGTATAATTCGGTAAATATCCTTTATCAAAAATACTCTTTTCTTTTTTTATTCTGACTAAATCTCCTACATTGTAATTTCCTGTGATTGTGTAGTCATCTGCTGGAGGAAACAAAGCATTGTAAACCTTTTTCTGATTTACCTTTTTACTAGCATCTACTGGTTTCATTTGTATTGAACGATGATAAGAGTTATTATAATTTCTAACAAATAAAGGTAAAATATCAATCCATTTAGTAGTGTTATTGTGAGTAAAATATTTCCATAACTTTTCTTTCAACGTTCTATTGAATCGTTCAACGATTTGCGCTTTCAATTCACTTTCAGATGCAAACCAGTGTATGTCGTTATTTTTCAAAAATGTTTGAACATTTCGCATTACAAATTCTTTACCTTTATCAGTTTGTAGTTTTTTAGGAATTCTTTCTTTAAATATGTAACTGAATGCCTTGATTATTTCAGCACCCGTTTTATCTTTCAAAGGGACACACCAAGCATATTTACTAAAGCAATCAATAATAGTCAAGATGTAATTTGTTTTATTATTTTCTTTTTTATATTTCTGCATGTCAACTAAATCAGCTTGCCATTGCTCATCTACATGGTGAACATACACTCGTCTCCTTTCAAAATTGTGATAGGAAGGTTTGTGTAACGTATACACATTCTCATTTTGCAACACATTTTTTATTTTATCCTTGGAAACCTTCACACCATTTTCTTTTAATTTTCTGTGAATATCATCAACCCCTGAATAATTTGAATAATACGTCTTTAAAATATCTTTTTCTGCGTCGAGGTTTTTTTTAAAAAGCGATTTTTCATTGAACCACAGATAACGCAATTACCTTTCACCATTGGAACATTATTTTTCTGTGACACTGCTTTAAACATTGATTCAGTGTCAGTTTTCTTTTTACATTTCATACAATAAATCTCCATTTATTAGAAAACAATTTTTATAAACAAAAAGACGAGAGATGAATAAACTAAGAACTGCGCTTAATGTAGGAAATACAATGCAATCCACAGTTTAATTCATCTATATTCTGAACGGCAAGATTTTCATAAGCTATTTTTTTCTTTGAAGTTTTTAGATATTTAATTATTTCGTTTCCTGGGGGTATACCGAAAGAATCAAAAAATTCTACATAAGGATTATCAGGTAGATTACAGTACGCCACCCAGTGAGTTCCAGGCATTCCGAGTTTATCATAATTAACTACACCACATTCTATACTATTTATCTGTTTGGGTAGCGTATCTATAGAGAAAACACCTCTAAAATGTGGTATACTCTCTAATGCATCCATAATATCAAAATTGGTTAGAGGTCCTACTTTACTTTTGCTTCTTTTTTGATGTCCCCGTTTTTTGACTTCCTAGGCCTTCCCCGTACACCATGACCTACAACTTTTTGTGTTCCAGGAAGTGTAAGCGCACCACCTGTGTTGACATCATCGGTTTCCTTCTTAGGCCTTCCACGTCCCACAACTTTTTGTGTTCCAGGAAGTGTAAGCGCCCCACCTGTGTTGGTTATGTTATCCACCAATTTCTTACCAGCGAATGTACCCAAAGCAGCAGCTCCGCTTGTTAAAGCTGCCTTACCAAGGGCTACTGCTAACGGTATTAAGAATGGAAGTAATCCACCCTTTTGAATCGCTTCTTTCATCTGTTTGTATGATACATCAATATCACAGCCCTTATTATTCATTTTACATGTTTCAATTTTATCAATTTGTCGTTTACTTAAAAGTAACTTGACTGGTTCTCGTTCATTCTGTCTACTATGACTAACACGTATCTGACATTTTTGTTTAGCGCCAAAGCATTTCTTCAGCTTTCCTTTCTGAAGCTTTGACAAATAAACTGTATACTCCATTGTTTCAACCATTTATTAGAAAAATAATTTATCATATAAATTTTATTTCTTTAGTTTAGTTTTCATAAAGTCTTCTGTTTTCGTAACAAAATCTTGATCAACAGGTTTTTGCTCTAAAAGCCTTTTTAAAATGTTTACGACTGCTCTTTCAATACCATTGATATGGACTTCATGGTCAAAATCATTTTTCCTAAGGTCAAGAACCTTTTTGTCAATGCTTTTGCTAAGGTCAAGAGTCTTTTTGTCAATGATTTTCCTAAGGTCACCAATCTTTGTTTCAATACTTTTGCTAAGGGTTTGTTGGTTAAGAAGCTTTTCGTCATATTTTAAAAGGTCTGTTGTTAACCTATCTAAATTAACAGCATCCTTTTTGTTTCTAGGGTCTTGAACATTTGTGATTACTTTATCCCCAGCATCAATTTCTGTTTCAGTGGCTTTAATTGTTTGTTTTACAAATAATCCTTTATCTTTGATCCTTATCAATGCATTATCAGGAGAATCATCTACCGCAGTTAATCTGTTGATATCTTCGCTAAAATACTGATTGGTTTGCACTTGTCCCGCAGTCATCTGTTCTTTAAATTGATTCAAAATCACAGTCATAGATCTTAAGCTAATAGCATCCTTATCTGTTTTCGCATCACCTAAATTTATAATTCGTCTATCGTGTAGGTTAATGTTACCATTTTTGTCAGTAACTTTCGATTCGTTACTAACCTTTTTTCCAACACTACCAAATTTATTCATTTATAATAGAAACAAATTATCCAGTAAATTTTTCAAAGTTTTTTCTGTACTTCAGGGTTTTATCTTTTGTTTTTAAATCAATAAAGAAAAATCCGTAACCTTTAGTTGCAACCTCGAATTGTTTCAGAAAGTTCTCATTGTCTATATTAGATACATGATTTTGCCTGATTAATTTTACTTCTTTTGGATTAGAACACTGAAAGAATGCAAAATAATTACACTGAAGTCTTACCACCTTTGGCGTTTTATGATAGCTCTGAGACAAGTAAACAATTGAAGCATTTTTCTTTCTTCCTCTTATGAATAAATCTTCTATTTTCTTCTGGTCTTTTTCAGTTACAAAATCGTCAAAGATAATCAAGTTCTGATAATTGGGGTCTAGGTCGTCAACATCGATAATATCATTAAGGTCATTACTTACGGTTAAAATATTCGTTTTACATTTTAATTCCAAGGTGGTTAAATTGTCTATAAGGTCTTTATATTTGTCTTCTTCAAGATCTTTTGCATACAAGTATATTCGGTTGAAACAGATGTATTCATAAATTAAATTCAAGAGTAAATTGGTTTTTCCTGTTCCTGAACTTCCACAAATTAATAATCTAAATGGCCACTGAGGTGCAAGTTCGTGTTTGTTCTGATAGTTATTCTTTTCGCTAAAATCATACACTTTTATTGGTGCCTTTTCGTTCATTTATTTAGGAAGAATTTTTCATTATAAGATTTACCAACTAGGTAGTTGAATTTTTTAACTAGGGTAGCTAACTTTTTTCAACTAGGTAGTTGAATTTTTTAACTAGGTAGCTAACTTTTTTAACTAGGTACTTGACTTTTTTAACTATATACTTGAATTTTTTAACTAGGTACTTGAATTTTATAACTAGGTACTTGAAATTTTTAAGTAGGTACTTGAATATTTATTGTTTGTAACCTAATGGAAAAGTTGTGAATTTATCACTGGATACAATCCTTTTATCATCCTTAGGATCTAGGGCTTTTTTATTCTGTTCTTCTAGAAACATATTGTGTTTGTATGACCTTAAGTTGTACTGGGTTACTGAAAGGTTTCCAACGTTTCCAAACAGAACATCCTTGTAGTTTTGAATCGTAATTTTATCTTTCACTATGTTTGTTTTTATTCCTTTTAGTTTTTTGCTAGCTTTTGAAAGGTCTTGGTTGTCCTTTAAATAAGCATATACTTTCGACCGCAACCCAACAAACTCTGTCATCACTTGTCCTGCTAATTCATCTTTCATCATTCCTATCACTTTCTTGTTTACATTAGGAAACCCGTATGGATTATCTTTCGCATAATCAGATGTATCGAACCTCTCATTCAAATCCGGTTTAATATCTTGATAGAAATCCTCGGTTCGTATGTCATAGATGAAAGAATCAGTATCCATATAACATAAATCTATTTTATCCCCATATTTAGGTTTCATATAATCATAATGGAATTCATACATCAATAACTTGGATAGTTCTAATACAGCAAAACCTATATACATTGGTTTGTCTAGTTTTATCTTTTCCTTTGACATTCTTGCCACAGAAAAGTTTTCATTGAAAATAATCTCAGATTTAAAGTTGGGTTTCTTTATTATTTTTTCTCTAGTTTTATCGTCAGTTATTATTTCCATATCAGCTCGTTTCCTTACGTTCTCCATGGTTTTTCCAAAGCAAGCGTTATTCATCAGCTTAAAAAAGTCCTTTTCAAAATCATTTGTACCTTTAGTTCTAAGTGCTGTGTTGTGATCTATGTATCCTTTTAAGTAAGCACTTTCAGTGAATCCTAGTATTCTATGTACTTTTTTCAGTTTCAGACCTTTTTGTAAATAGAATTCTAGATTCCTGTGGTGAACTACGTAATTGTTTTTATCCAGTAAGGTTGTACATAGTTTGCCATTGAAATGTTCGGGTGCTAATGGTAAATCTTTGTGTAATTCGTGTAGTTCTTTTGGATATTCCAAATCTACTTCATATATAGCACCTACATTCGGTAATTGTATCACCGAGTTAACATGATTTTTTAGATGGTTATAATACTCGAGTGAACTGTTTTCATTTCTCTCTTTCAAAGCTTCTGGTATGGAAATGAATTGGAAATCTTTTGCGGGTAATTTTTGCGACATCGCCCACCCATACAAATTATTCTTGTCAAAATACATTAGATAATTAGATGATTTATTCTTATCATAACCGCTCATATATTTATTATTTGCTTTCGCATATCTTTTTATACACTGAGATACACCACCTCTTATCCCCTTTTCAACGAATGTATACATGTCTTCCTTTGAGAATAACGGTAATTCTACTGTTGAATGCTTTAGGAAAGCGTCCCATGTTAGTCCTGGAGCTGAGAAGTAATGAAGTGGATCCAGGTCATAATTATGTATACATACATTTCTGAAATTCTCTACAACATCTGATAATATTAAAACGTCACTTTTTAGGTACAACTTGGTATAATCAAGTAATGTTTCGCAATTAAATTGTTTCCATATGGACACCGCTCTTTTATAATCAGCTTTGTCAATACCTTTTCCCGTTAACCTAGAATAAAAGCTTTCTATGGGTGGTAACTTTGTACAATCCATTTTACTGAAACTATCCACAAATTCATAAGGATACACCCCCTTTTTAATTATTTCTTTAAATTCAGCATCGTTTCTGAAACTGTCAGATGTGTACTTAAAATTCTCTCTCAGATGATTACAGGATACTTTACAGTCACATTTCGCTAAATTTGCTGATAGTTTGTCCAGTGATGAAGCCATGAATCGAATAGAATCTATAAATCTGATTTCATATTTTATTTCCTTATCCTGTCTTGGAATACTTATTGATTTCGAAAATGAAATGAAACTTTCAGCACTTTCAAAAATCCCGTTATCAGGTACTAATTCTTTCACAAATAGATGGGAGTCATACTTGGATAAGTTGTGTAGGACTACAGGGATATGCTTGGGAATCCTGTATTTCATGTTACATTCAGCGTGTGTGAAACCTCTATCCTTTCCTGTCATATGGTCGTGATCAAAGTGGGGATTTTCAGTAATTTCTGTGTTACAGATATGGCAAGTCTTGTTTTTTAGTGTCTTCCATTTTTCTTTAATTTCTTCGTCGGTATAAATGTGATTTCTTTGTCTGTTTTCATACTTGTGTGCAATTTCTGTGGACACTTCTGTAATGGTTTTCACAAAATGTTTTGCAGCGTCTTCACCAAAATAATCATAGTATTTATTCTGCTTTGAATCAAAAGAACAGCACACCTGAATCCCGTATGCAAACGCTTTCTGTTCAGCCACTTTGATTGTTTTCTTTCCGTGGACTTGATTGTATTCTTCATTATAAGACTCAAAGTCTGCGATTATGCAGTACGGTACTTTCATCTGTTTTGAAATATTTTTAAATTGAATTTTAGAACCTTCAGGAGGCATTATAATATCAGGATCTTCACAGTTATGTTTCAGTTCATGTTTTTCAAATTGTTCTTCCTTTTTAAAATGCCTTCCACAAAAAGTGCAGAGGTATGTCTTTGTTTTCTTTTTAGAGATTTGAGTACCGACTAATCTGTTCAAGTCCTTTACTAGTACATAATGATTATCGAAATATAATAAATTAATGATATGTTTTGCTGTTTTACCATTAATTGTACTTTTTAGTACATGACTTCTGATTATTTTTTCTTTGTCCAATCGGAATAAGCAAATCTTGATGTTGTATTTGTTTTCAAATTTGTGAATTTCTTTGGTATCCATCGGGTAGTTGGTAATTCCTTTGAAATCAAATTCATTTTCATACTGTTTATAATTTGATAGTCTGTCAACATGATCTTTAGCTGGGTATAAATGTGCCAAGATACACCAAAGAAAGCATTTTTGATCTTTATTTTTTATATTTATGCAAGCCTTTTTATTTTTTACGAAATCTGGCAGTGTTTTGTACGTTCCTCCCATGTAGGATTCGATTCGAGTCATCCTATAGTCGATTGCATCATATCGCCTAAATTGTAATCCAGATCGAGGGGTATTACTCAGAGAACTAAGTCTTCTGTTGTTATCATCTAAATGGTTAGGAGTAAGAACGCTATTTTTGTTTAAAATCCAAGAAGTACTGTTGTAAAATACTTCTACTTCCTCATCATTCTCTTGTCGATAGAAAATAACCTTGGTCACAAACTGAACTCTGTACTGGTATATTTCATTCATTCTTCGTTGCAAATCCTCAAAAACAAAACTAATGAGAGTATTTTCGTCTCTACCGTTGCTTTCAATCGATACGTTTACTGTGTAAATGTTTTCATTTTCTCTTACAATAGTGGGGTGTTGTTCTTCTTCTGTTTTAAACAAATATTTGGGAATCGATGTTTCTTCTTTGATTTGTTTCTTATTTATAAAGAGAGTAGATAAATCGATTAGTTTGTGTCTATTTTTATCACCTCTTTCTGTTTGATCTCTCAGGATACCTCTAGTTTTATCCATAGTTTGTTTCTGCTTATTAATTATCCTACCATAGTATTCCTTAATGCGTTCTATAACTTCATCTCTGTTCCCACGAGTGGGTAGGCCTTTGTTTTTTAGAAACCTTTTTAACTCACTTGTATCCTTTTCTATTATCCGTTTCTCCTCTTTTTTTTATATTTCCAATAGCAATATTATTTTCTTTTATCTCATCTTCCAAAATCTTCGTTAATGCTGGCTCTGGTGTATAATTTGATGGTCTATTTTTGTTCCGAATCCTTTCATTTCTGCGCCGAATATTAATTGTATCTTCCGCAAGCAAAATATTCCTATTAAGTTGCTTTATTATCTTATTAGTTATTTCCTTTTTCGTTTCACCATTTGTTTTGATATTGTTTATTTTTGCATATGTACGAAGTTCATTAATTTTGTGTTTCGGTAAACTTCGTATAACCGATTCGTTGTTTGATATAATGGTTTTACAACGTTGAATAACCTCTGCAGTTTCCATCATTTATTAGGGGAATATTTTTATTAATAAATTTCTCCCGACTGCGTTTTCTCAGACGTAAAGAAATTCACTTGTTTCAGTATGTGTTTCATGGAGCAAAGGCTCAATGCACAGAGAGCACAGTTACCGAGACGGCTGATTTGTTTGTATTTCTCGGAGCATACGCGATCTAGATTGCCTCTGACCAGTTAAGAAAGAAATAGTGGAGTTGCGCAGGTGGCAGAAGTGTTTTGCGTTCACGTAGTATGCACCGTCTGGATTACATCCGACTGATCATGCTATCTGCAGTATTGTTTACGAGATGGCGTATGTGCTCCGAATTGCTAAGTTTGGAAGCAAGCCTAAGGAAGTAATTTTTTAAACAATTTAGCTATAGTATAAATGGAGGAATTGGAAAAGAAAATGTTTGTATATCGCCGAAGTTATAAATATTATAATAATGTCAGCAACGGTCTTCTTTTATCCAAATTTGCCTTTTCGGCAGCAGGATTAAGTGCGTTTCTGATACTACCTTTAGCGTCTTTAAGCTTGGGTTCCGTTATTATTGAAATAACTGAAAAACATTTAAATATTGCAGATAGAAAAGCAGAATATAGAACCGCGTATAATTTTTACACTGAATTGGTATCAATGCTAAAATGTGGTCAATTAACGGTTGAAGAGGTTATTCAGCGTGAAGCAGAAATGCGTAAAACATTTAGATTTTTTCCTCGCGAAAAATACATGAAGCAAGTCTGTTTGAATGGTTACAAATACTGTAAAAGGAATCAACAAAAAAGTAAAGAAAAATGGGAAAAACAGAAAATTTTTGTAAAACCTCCCGCCCCAGACAATGTAACTGTTGGAAAATTTGGTGTTGTTTATTATTTTTTTTATTGGTGTGTCTGGGGCAGCCCCGTGAGGGGAGGAAACCCGCTAGGTTTTTTTTCCGAAGTCCTTACTTCTAACAAGCTGCTAGTAGTGGGATTCGATCTCACGCCTTCGTTGATTCAATGGTTGGTAAGCTTGCAATCGCTTAGACCATTACGCCAACGGGGCCTGTTAGCTCTCCGGAACCAAGTGTTTTATGATGTGAATGCAAAGAGATTTTCTATTTTTTGCTCACCCAAAGAGCTTTTCCGAACTAGAGATAGGTCTTTTGGGTTTGATGATGTGATGAATAGTAGTTTGATTTTTTATTAAAGAAAATCAGCCGCTAATAAATGGAGGTCTTGAATACAATCAGCATGAATAAATACAATGAGACAATCAAGAAAGAACAGTTGGTATTAGGCTTGAAATATACCATCGTTAAAATGAGAATGGCTAAAACAAAATATGGGGATAAGTTAGTTGTAGTTATCAATCATAACAAGAAGATGTGTGATCTGTTTATACCACAGAGATACAATGCAATTGCTGATGAATTACTTCTAAAGAACAATCTTATTTTACAGCCTATTTTGCGTGTAAATAAGAACTCGGAACAATATGTTGACTTGGAACTGTTTACTCAGTAATTGATATTTGGATAAAAATGAAAAAATGATATTTGGATAAAAAAAAAGTAGTAGTTTATATGTAGTATAAAGGTTAATATTTCCTATTTCTTGGGCCCTTTTTTCGGGAAAAAAGAAAATACAAATATCTTTAAAAAGGGGGATAATTTGGAAAAAAGCATGTTAAAATTTAAGAAATCGATGTTAAAATGGGGTTTTGAAATTTGGGGGTTGTTGGTCTAGTCCCCCCTTTTTCTATACTACTAAAATGGAACCAATGATTCTGGATTCAGGTGATATGAGTCTACCACAAATCCCTGATTTTTGGATAGCCTATGCCAAACGCTGGGTATATTTAGCATAGCCTATGCCTAACGCTGGATACCCTATGCCAAATACTGGATACCTGTTGGCAGGGGCGTCGCTAGCCAAAACTCGAGGGGGGTTTCAGCTTTTCTTCGCATATGTAAAAGTAAAACTCGCGATAACAGCAAGCGCTGAAGCAGTCGTATCTCGGAGCTCAGAGGCGGTTTGAAGGGCGCGGAAGGTGACGACCTCAAAATATACGATCGGCAGATGTCCGGCAAGGCGCAAGGGGTCACACCAGTCAGAAACAACAGCCAAGAAACACAGCCCCACATGCGGGAAACTGTACGAATTTAAAGAAACATTAAAGCTAGTATTTGTATGGTTAAGGCGAACGCATTCATAATAACAGGAATTCGCTTCCGCAATACCCCAACCTGCGGTAGTTTCTAACGCCTGTATATCAGACAATGAAAATGAGCGCCGCAGGCGAAATTTTCGAAGTAGGCTATGCCTTTTTCGTGCAAAACACCACTTCCCCCAACTCTACCACCTGCTATTCGGCTAGTCCGTAATTGGTGCTGAAATAAAACTGAAATGAATTGAATTGAATTGAAATCTAGCTTTTAATGATGCCCAAGCCCCGAAATTACAAGCCTAAAACCAAAATGAAATGACGCACCTTTCCTTCCAGCAAACGTAAAATTTTGTGGTATCCTTTATGATCATGACGTCTTTTAGGATCCCAAATGAAAATAACTTACCATGGATTTGCCCGTCTGTTTTGTTCACGACGAATAGCGAAAAATGTGAGACATTTTGCTGGAAATTGGTACATGACAGTGCTTAAATTCGACCCTTTCCGAAAAAAGGACTGATCATCCAGAATTAGAAACAAGACCAAAGATTTCGATGGGATCCTAAAAGTTCAATATTTGATCCCGACAATTGGGTCTTGTCTTCGCCAGATCCAGTCTTCGCCAGACTCCTTGAACATTTTTACTATTAAAATTTAGAAACAGATTAAGGCCAAATAGCTAATCATCTGAGAAAACCAAGTTCAGATATGGATCACCACGTGTGTTTACCCCTATAACTCGTATCTATTTTGACGAAACAGATCGAAACTTCCTGCCTTACTTCTGCCAATTTTCCGGTTACGGCGGATTTCCGGAACTACTTGTCCGGCGAATAAATGAAGCTCAAAAACGAATTCAGCGTATCTCCTTACCCCTATATCCAACATCTAACAAACTTCAAATAAAAATTTAACTTATAACAAATTTTTCGGTTTTAGCCAGATTCCCGGCGAACTATATGTCTGGGTAAAAACTGATTGTCATATACGGATTCAGCATCTCTTCTTACCCCTAAATCGGACATCTAGTCATCTACAGATACAACTTTTGCTTTTAACAAATTTTCCGGTTTTGGCTGGATTCCGGGCAAACTACTTGTCCGGGTAGAAAATGATTTTTCTTACCCCTAAATCGAACATCTAATGAACTTCAAATAAAACTTTTACTTTCAGCAAACTTTTGGTCGGATTCCAGGCAAACTACTTGTCAGGCAAGAAAATGGTTTTCATAATCATGTCCAGCATGTCTTCTTACACCTTAACCGACTATCTCATTAGCTGTTTAAAGATATTTTGTTTGCCCCTTAATCGGAACCCCCACCCCTAAATGTAGGGCTAAAGAACCCATCTAAGAACTGTACCTTTCCCTTGACCCAAAGAATCCTCACACCAAGTTTCATCAAAATACCTCATTCACTTCGAGAGTTATCGTGCTCACAGACGGACAGACAGAAAGACAACTCTTGCGATGTCATAGGTATCCCTTCACTTATGTTTTGGGATCCCAAAAAATAAACTTGAACAGAATGGACTTGTTCTGAATTTAGTTAATAAACAAAAAACAAGAGACGAAAGCTCATATGGCACTTGTAAGAACAGTTAGCATGTTTGTCAAATATGGTTTACAGTTGTCAAGACTGGACCTGTCTCCCGATATTCCTTTCATCACAAGACGGCTTGGTCTAGTAAATCTGAAAATGTTATTCCACTCATTGACAACCGTTTCAGAATAGAAGTTGTCGTACTCTGGTTCCGGTTCGCGTATGGGTTATCACGAGATTTCCAGCGGCCCCCTTCGAGCTCCGCACATCGTTATCGGAATTGGTCCGGACTTGAAACGGGAGATCTGAGACTTTAGCTCTTGTCACTTGTCAATTAAGTTATATTCACACCCGATAACCCATTCGAACGTTATTCATGCCACTAGATTCCGGATTGGATATCCCTCCATCCCCCACGATGATCGAATCGGGAAATGTGAACTATTTACTATGTGGTCCGGTCCCTGATACGACTTCAAAGTTTCCGGGAGACCACCTGCAGCTCCACCCGCAATGCCCCGTCCGGTCCTGTTATATCAATAATGTATCCATGGCTTATGCTTATTGTCCCCACAAGCCTTCTTGTACGATTTGTGGATTAAAAATAAATTATTACTATTATATGCAATAAGCAATACAAAAATATACGAAACCTTCGTTTTTTCGAATTCAATCGCCCATGGGGGGTGGAGGGAGGGGGGAATCTGGAACCTTATGACATGTATAGGTCGCGAACAGGTCAACCGATTATAGTGAAACATAATGGGTAGTAAGAAAAGATGCCCTAAAGGACCCATTTATGTGTCCAAACTGGATTCGGCAACTGTAAGAGTTGGAGGGGGCACACAGAACCTTGTGGCAACCCAAGGGATGAAACCAGTAGAGTGATTGGGATGAAAGTTAGAACTTACAAAGGTCATATGCTCTAAATCGTTCTAGATGATCTAATTTTTGGTACCAGCCGGATGTTGCCTCGGTTGGGGGAGCTGGAGGGGGTTAACATACATTTCCCCAAAATGCTCAGGTTCAAGTGAAACTTCATACATGGCAAAAGAAGATGCCCTAGATAAAGCATTTTTGTGTCCGAGCCGGATCCGGCCACGCTGGGCACCAGCACTAGATATCTTTTGGCAGCCCTTCTGATGAAATGTGTAACTGGGATGAAACTTGGGAGTTGTGGAGCTCATATTGCCCAGATAACCCATTTTATGGTCCTGGCCAGATCGGATTAGTTGGGGTGGGGTGGGGTGGAGGGGGATAGGAAATAGTGAAACTTGATAGGCAGTATGAGAAGATCTACTAGCCTAGATAATCTATCCGGACTGGATTTGGCCAGTGTGTGTGTGTGGGGGGGGAGAGGGTGTGCAAGAGCCCCAAAATTTCCTGGGCATCCCTATCTAGGGATCAAACGATAGGGTTGCTGGGATGAAACTAGGAATGTTCTTTTTTAGTTAATGTTGCTGAAACACCATATTCTTGAATACTCATGATCAGGGGCGTCACGACTGGGGGGGGGGACGCCCCCCCCCCCCCCAATGCTGTCGGCCAGTCGGTAAGAAATAACCGAGTCGGCGCGAAGCGCCGCCATTTTTCGTCAAGACAGTTGATTTTTTTCATGAAAACAGTCGTTTTTTCTGAAAATTGGTCGATTTTTCGTCAAAATAGTCGGTTTTTCTGAAAATCAGTCGATTTTTTCAAAACTGTCATTTTTTGTTGTTGAAAACAGTCGTTTTTCTGCAGAAACAGTCGGTACAAATTACCAGCCAGTCGGTAAATGCCTCGTCCCCCCCCCCCCCCCCAAACATTTTGGCTAGTGACACCTCTGCTCATGATTCCAAGTTTTTAGGGTTTTTTTTAATGAAAGTTTTTCAGTGAAATATTATAAGAAAATGCAAAAATAAAGATGTGTCATACGGAACCCAGGGTATGTCATTAGTATGACACATTGACCATGTCAAGAATCAAGCCTGCTACTGTGAGAAAAACTTGAAAAAAAATCAGAAAGATTCTATAGGGAAAACAGCAGGACATGCTGCAAAAAAAATTGGTAACATACGGTACATACATATTTCAGAAAATAAAAAAACAATGAAAAAAATGTGTCATACTACCCAAGTCCGTTTACCACAAATCCCTGATTTTTGGATACCCTATGCCAAACGCTGGGTATATCTTAACATTTGGCATAGCCCATGCCTAACACTGGATACCCTATGCCTAACGCTGGATACCCTATGCCAAGCGCTGGATACCTGTTGGTATTGGAGTTCTGATTGGTTGATTTTTTAGCTTCACTCAAATCATCAATACTTTACTGGGTTACAGTATCCAGCGCCTGGCATAGTGTATCCAGCATTAGGCAAAGGGTATGCCAAACGCTAGATATATCCAAATATTCTTTGAGCCCAAGCTGACTTTGAAACATTTATTCAAACAATGTTTACAATGGATACGTCAGCTACGATTACAGGTTAGTTTCCTTCCCCGACGTTGACCCAGAGGATTGACAGCCTGACGAGGACCCTTGCCAAGAAGGGCCAAAATATCGCTGATAAAGAATCGTAGCTGACGTATCCGTTGTAAACATTGTTTGAATAGATATATCCAGCGTTTGGCATAGGGTATCCAAATCAGGGGTTTGTGGTTGACTGACCCAAGTCTCCCCTATCCAGCATTTGGCATAGCCAGGGTATCCAAAAATCAGGGGTTTGTGTATGATATCTGATCTAACATGCTGGTGATTCAGGGTAGGCTATACCCGAGCTGATAGCTGTGACAAAGACCAAAGGCATGTCTGCAACTAAGGTAAGGGAATGGGTCACCTCTTAGCTTAAGCTAAAGTTCTACAGAGAAATAAATAAAGATTAGAAGACAGGACTGAAGCTGGACCGAAGAAGACATTCAGTCCTACTCACTGAGCAAACCACATGTCCAACATAGGACTGTAGAAGCTTTGTAAAATCATTTTTGATCCAAAACCTTTGACCTTTTGAAACCTTTTTTGGCTTTGATCTTTGTGACTCATTCACAGAATACATCAGACTCAGGTTACCTTACACCACATGCCGGACACATTAACCACTAAGAGAATTTTAAATGTTTCAAACAAACATTTTATTGTGTTGTTAGTAGGGTTTCTTTCAGCCTCAGGTTTCTCTTTCAGACTTTTCTTTTGGCAACATCCGAGGTCAAGCTAAGCCAACATCCAAATTAACCTACCTCTGCTGTGCATTACTTGAGAAAGAATTACAAATGGACTACTGGGCCACGATATAAAAAACAGTCTGCTTACCATTTTAGTCACAGGTTTCCCAGCACTAGCAGCCTTCTACAAAATTTGACCAGCCTATTTATTGTTACTTATTCCTATCGGACTACAGCTATTAAACCCAACAGAGCTTAGTTTTTTCGACTGTGCAGACGAAACTTCTACGCCCTTCAGACCAAAAAGAAAATTACGCACTCTCTAATTGAAACACTTAAATAACATGAAACAAAGCTTGAACCAAGACATTTTCTACTCTGAATCGGAATTTATTTTATCCTTGCCTTCCGCGCTATGTCTCCAGTCTTTAATATTTGTGTTGCGTGGATCTAACGAATTATTTCGGACATATTTGTTCCCCCTACAGTCCAATCACTGTTGTTAGGGTCTGCACCTTCATCGTATAGATAAAAGCTGCTGTAAGTCACCGTTGCCAGCTGTTGCGTGATAGTGCAGTTTTTTACTTGTAATACTGTAAAACGTGCGATAGCAAAAATTATGAAACAACAATTACAGACGTTGCGAAGGGACATACAAATGGAAAATGTAAGAGATACTCGTATATATAAAAAGTGTATTTATCCAGTTAATCATGTATACGGCGGGATCAGTAGCAAACTAGTACAGTACCATAAGAAAATTCCGTAATGTAGGATTTCCGGAATCATCAGGAATCACAGAACTTCGAAAATATCCAACTAGTTGCAACTTCGCCTAATACGCATTACACTAACATCCAAATAGCTCCTGCGTTCCTATATAAACAGATATGCATAGATATACATCCTATACGAGTTTATTGTAACGAACCACTTGGATGCTACTGTTTCGTGTATCCTATGCAAATGTTCCTGTTATAGTGATCCAGTCGGATGACTTGTTCCTGTTGGGATTTTCTTATTTGAGCTAACTAGTTGGATAATCTTGCATTCCCATGCGAATTATCTTATTTGACAATACTAAGTGAATAATCCCGCGTTCCCATACAAATTTCCTTAATGTAGAGTGCTAGTTGCATTTTCCTCTTGCGTTCCTGTTTCTATACGTCTTTGCATTGTGGAGAAAAAGTCGGATACTCCCGTGTTCTTATCCGAATCTTCTTATTTTAAGGAACTACTTGGATGCTCCTCCGTTCTAGGTTACGATTTTTTTTTTTTTTACCGATCACAGGAATCATCAGGGAATCATCCTCTCGTCGGGTTTCGTCAGACCCAAATTTGGGCAAGCAACACGCAAGACGCAAGTGGCAACGCCGATTGAATTTTAAGAATCATACCATTTTGAAAGGTTACAGAGATTTTCCTGGGAAAAGGTAGCCTGTAACAATGTTTTTAGGATGAATACACACTTTAACGTAGTCTACTACTAATGTACCACTGATCCTTGATATTGGGACACCCCAGCCTATGTCTTGATGTCAAACACTTGAAACTGTTAAACCGATCTGTTTTTATTTTTTTATTTTGCTACTACAGTAGGGGTAACCAACCTGGAATTTATATAACCTCGACCTTGTCCTGGAAATAATACAAGCAAAATTCTGTACAGTCCTAAATTTATCATAGGTCATTCAGGGTGTCTTTCTTGACAGTTAGGATTGCACCAGGACTGCACTGGTTTTCCTCTTATGACTTAACCTTTTTAGGCCAAGTTCGAGATTGTAAAAACTTTAGATTGGATACTCCTCCTGTACCTTAGCTAGAAGAAAGCTGAATCAGTGGCTGTTAGCTGTATCCAGGGGCATCACGACTGGGGGGGGACCCCCCTCCCAATGCTGTCGGCCAATCGATAAAAAATAACCGAACCGGCGCAAAGCGCCGCAATTTTTCGTCAAAACAGTTGATTTTTTTCACGAAAACAGTTGTTTTTTCTGAAAAACAGTTGTTTTCCTGAAAATCAGTAGATTTTCCATCAAAACAGTCGGTTATCTGCAAAAACAGTCCCCCCCCCCAAACATTTTGGCTAGTAACGCCTCTGGCTGTATCGTGTCAGTCTTCCAAAAATGCCCTTATATTTGGGTACACTGTACAAAATGCTGGGTGTATACATTTGGCATAAACAGTTGGCCAAAATAGTTGATTTTTTCATTAAAACAATTGATTTTTCGTCAAAACAGTTGTTTTTTTCTGAACACTGTTTTTTCTTGAAAACAGCTGTTTTTTCTGCATAAACAGTTGGTAAAAATTACCAGCCAGTCTGTAAATTCCTTGGCCTCCTCTTTTGGCTAGTAACGCCTCTGACGAGATTACATTCAACAAAGCTCCAGATACTCTCAAAAACAAGAAGAAGCACATATTCATAATAAAATCTGATTTACTCAGTTTCAGTCAAACGTGTTTGTGCCAGGACAACACTGAACAGTTGGTCGTTAACTATTGACAGATATCAAGTTTGATGTATTCCCTTTCCATTTGACTGTTTTGGAAGTCATCACGGAAGTGAAAGTTCTTCGCTGCATACTCTAAGGAAGTGTTTTCGGTCCCCTTCTCTCTTATGTAAAAGAACTTAACCGAAGGTATCAGCTCTCCGGTTATGCTATAGGCTGATGACACTAAGCTGTACAGAGGCATAAAGAGATTGAATGATGTAGAGTCTCTACAAAAAGACCTTGAAAATTAGGGACAGAGTAGTGAACAGTTAGAGAAGTTGTTAAAAAAAAGCATAGGCTACCTCTACTATAATCTTATAGTGCAAACACACAATCAGGAATTTGCTAGCTGGATTTTCTCCACTTTCATGATGAAGTTGAAAAATCTCAATTTTCCGATATCGAACTTGATGATAGAGCAGAAAATCCAGGCAGTGATTCCAGTCTGCAAGCATCTGACCCTGATCTTTGTGCTAGGCACAATAAAATATCAGTGAAATTAAAAAAATTAAACTGCAAAACAAAATTAACTACTTCGCATACAAACTACCGAATCCTTGCGATTAAATCGAATAGTCTAAAAAAGTTAGGGGGGGGGGTGCACCCAATTGTTTTTGCAGCTTTTGGAGAATATTTGGTTTCCACAAGATAAAACATAAACATTCGAATTTTAGATATGTTGGCTGGCCAGGAAGAGTGATGAGTATGTGTATACATTTGCTGGGGCTTGTACCAGTCCACTAAATAGCCTTGATTTGATAGGCTTATACCAAGCAATAGTAGGCTATACCGTCAGTTTTGAAAAGCTTATGCCAAACCCCAGTTACCCTATGCCAAATGCTGGGCAACCTAACTCAGAAAAATAATGATGATTTTATTTTCCGAATTATTTTCCAGTGGGTTAGGGCGGGGTTAATTGCCCAGCATTTGCAGACAGTAACAGCCGTTTCGCATAGGCTATTTCAAACTGCGGGTCTAATATTTGGCAAAGCCTATCCAAAAAATAGGGTTGTGCGGTGGATTGACATGTATAGGCTAGGTATGGATGGGCTGAGGTCTATTCTAGCAAACAGGGGAGCTCAAGGTGCGGTTTATAGAGATTTAGCTTAAACACCTGGATCAGTTTCAGCACTGCAACCAACCATGGCATGTGATAGCCTACTATAGAGCCTGTTCCACCCTGCTTATAGTAGTTACTAAGCACGCCCGCCACGGTTCTGGTTCCTTGGCGTTAAGGCTGGAACGCATTTTCCTATTTCCGGCAAAATATCGTGCCAGGGGCTAATCGAGCTAATCACGTCACAGAGATTCGTAGTTACATCGCTTACTACGCTCCCGAGCGTGTTAAGCAAATACTGTTAGTTATTATTTTGAGAAGGTTGAAACGGTCAGCATAGCAACTTTTCCAACGAGGTTGTAGCGTAAATAGTAACTAATAGTTAATATTTTTAGAAGGGTGGAACACGCTCATAGACTACAGTTAAGTCAGTTTGTTGCCTAATCAAACCCAGATCCAAGGAACATATGCAAACTCAGTTTTACACTTTTCCTTTTTTGAGCTCCACTACCAATGTGATTAAACTTTCTTGGTCCACTACCAATGTGATTAAACTTTCTTGAATTTCAGGATGACATTAATGAGAATAAGTTGGAGACATTGCCTCAGTTCGACTGGAAAACGAAGATTCTCAGGATCTGCATCATCTGCTTTCCCATTGGTTCCAATTGTCATTGAGCAGACTGGAAGGGGAGAAAGAGCCTATGATATATATTCTAGACTTCTCAAGGAGCGGATTATTTGTCTCATGGGTCCTGTAAGTCCCGAGTTAACTAAGTTATTTTTGTTCTGCCAGTAACCTAGCTAGTAGGCTGATGGTCCTTTACAAGAAACGTCGAAAGACAGTGATTTGGCAGTCATCATGCCATGACTAGCACTAGCCTTCTAAATTTTGTTAGAGGAAAATGCAAAATTCCTTGTATGTCTTGTCGCCCTGGCTTTCAAGCCGCTGCCAAAGAGATATGGAGGCAAGAAATCTACTTTATGGTGGGGATCCCATTAGACCAAGGTCAGTTACTAATTAGCCTATGGACAGATTTGTTTAGTACGGTAGTAGTAGAATAGTTTTATTAACAAAACAGTCGAGGGTCTCATAAGTAGCACAGCACAAGCACTGCTTGCGAGGATGTGCTACTAAACAACACAAAAAAAGAAAAAGAACTGAAGTAAGGAATAAGGGGGTGAAACCATGTACCAAAACACTCCACACAATTATTTACACTATAAGAAAAACATTATTTTTTCTAATCCCAAGGCAACAAAAAAAAGAATAAATAAAAAAAGAAATGTAAAAAAAAAGTAAATAACTTTCCTTAATCCATTAAGGAATGGAAATCCTACATTATGTTGAAAACTTGTCGTTGAAACTTGGAAGGTAGAAAAGTCATTGGCCCTAGATGATGCGAGGTGGTATCGGAAATGCTCAGACTTGAGTGAAACTAGAAATACTATTTCTAGGTCCAAACCGCATTTTTGGATAGCGGGGTATTTTGTGACGTTCTCGTCTTCTTTCTTGTAGCACCTACTCGTAACAAGTGCCATATGAGCCCGTAGCTCTTGTTTTGTTTAGTTGTTCCCATGGCCCTTTGAGCTTTTATGGAATAAATCTTATCTTAAAGTTTAACCGAAAACGGCTGGGATAAGACAATCTAGTTACTCATCACTTATTCACTAAAATTGGCTTGAAAACCCGCTGAAAATGCGTTACTTCGTTGTTTCGCTATTCGCGAATAATCGATTTTCAAATAGTGGAATTTCCGTGGGATTTGTGGTACCTCTATGCGCTTGTATTTTTGTTGTATGCCTCGCGAGAAAGATTTATGATTTTTCTTTGTTCAGGCACTAAGCAATCTTCACCAGTCTCACCACTGCCCACTGAAAAGCCGCGTTTGTGTTGAAACTAAAATATTCCGCGTCATAGTAGAATTTTCGTTGTGGGGACGGCCGCACATATTCTGAACGTCATAACTAGAGTAGATCGTGGAAAATAAACAAATCCCTTCGCAGGATCCAAATAATTCAGTGTGTTCAGTTAAATGACACAAAAAAAAGTTAGCTTTTCAGTTAAACTTTAAGTAAAATACCATACCAGTATTTCTTCACCGTGGGTAACAAATGATTGCACAACAGACATTGATTTAACCTTCTTCTTGTGATATTGGACTAATATGTTTAATTTGTGGTAGTGGGAAAAGTTTGACAAGTTTGCATGGATTGTAAGAAGTTAGTATTTTTTTCGTTTGTTGTTTTGCGGAGCAACACTTTGGTTCTAGGTTCGCAATTGTTAGTAGAGTGTATCTACATTATGATTCTGAAAAGCTACGGATAGCTTTACTGTACGAAAGGATAAATTTCAACTGGCTGCGGATTCAATGTATTTCTAAATCGCTTCTTCCGATGTTCCGTTTTTTCCAACACTGACCGATAGCCCTTCATTAGGTGATCAAGGAATTTGTCATTTTTTTCTAAGAAAAAATAAATCATTCTTGGGATTTAACCGTTTAAAATTTTCGAGGGATAGACATCTTAAAGCACACCTCGCACTATTTATTGTTTATATTCAAATAGTCAAAACAATTTGAATACTATAAAACTAGGCTCTGCTTCTAACAAATTATCCACGGCTTTGACTGTTTGAAGGCTAAACCAGGTCCACGCTGTCCGAAGTTTCATAACAGATTGCGCATAAGACTTTCAAGAAAAACACCTTTTCGCTTAGAAAAAAAGTGTTATGACCAATTAAGTTTATACTATTTCGTGCCCAGATCTCCAACAACACCTTCAATAGGTAAAACTACTACACTGTCAGAAGTTACATAGCGACAACAGTAGGATGCGCGGTTTCAACAGATAACACTTTGGAATGTTATATGTTATGTTTCTTTCCTTCCCGTTAGTATTTTTACCAATTGAAGGTGTTGTTGGAGATCTAGGCACGAAATAGTATAAACTTAATTGGTCATAACACTTTTATTTCTAAGTGAAAAGGTGTTATTCTTGAAAGTGTTATGCGCAATCTGTTATGAAACTTCTGACAGTGCATTGACTTCTAGCGAAGACTCAATTTCAGAGAACCGGTTTCACGCATAACAGCATGATACGCGAACACTGATCTGGAGCATATTGCGCATGGAAATAGTGAACTGCGCATGGAAAATAGTGAATTGCGGCAAGTGCAAATATTAGTGAGATATCGTTAGCGGGCTTAGAATGTAACATGTGAAATTTGGGTTTCCGGGGTCAAGAATATACTGTCAGAAGTTTAATAACAGATAACACGAGGATGCGTGGTTTCAACAGATAATGCGTAACAGATAACACTTCGGATGTTATCTGTTGTGTTTCAAAATGTTATGCATAATAAGCCTTACCATCAGGAAGAACCGAAAAACCGCCAAAAAGTATCTGCTGAGTTTTCCGACATCATGACGATAAGGAATAAAGTCAGTATATGCTGTTTTGCTCTTCCTAACACAGCGTGTTACGCATAACATTTCATGCATAACGTTTTCAAACACAACTGATAACATCCCAAGTGGTATCTGTTACGCATTATCTGTTGAAACCGCGCATCCTCGTGTAATCTGTTTCTTCTGACAGTGTAATGAATGCAGTTACGGAAGTACGTTGCATTGGCATCATAGACACGACGGGTCCTTTAAGCGTTAAAACCGTAGCGAAGAAACTAAACCCTGCAGCACGTCACGTTGCCCAAGTGACGTAAATTTAGTTATCTCTGAATTTCAGATTCATGACGAAATGTCCAGTTTGGTGGTAGCTCAACTCCTATTTCTTCAGTCAGAAAGCAGCAAAAAACCAGTTCACATGTATATCAATAGGTAAGTTTGTAGGCTAAGCTAGGTCAACTGTTCAGACAAAGGATTTAGTTGTAATCCGTTCCGGTTCAAAGACGGACTCGTAGGACTGTGATACCTCTAAGTTTTACCTTCCTGTGAATTGTCATAAACAGTGAGGAACCGCATGTATATTCTGTCGTCGTTTTTTCTGTTCTTGTTCTGTGATGCCAGATTCCAAAATTCCTTCTGTGCTATAACATATTGTACGTTTTAGATGGAAACTCGTGAAACAGTTTATCCTCCGTGTGTATTATCAAAGGTTTTTTGTTTTGTTTTTTGTCACCCGCTTTTTAGTCACAGTGAGTAATACGAAACAAAGTAAAAGCAAGAACAAAAAAGTACCAGAACCTCCGTTTCCCTATCTCTGTAATATGACCACACAAAATAGAATAGATTCCTTACATTTTAGTGTTGATGTGTGATAGTTGTTCGTTTGTTTTTTCTTTACAATGCCGTAGGCTAGAATTGTATTAATATTTTTTACAGACCCATTAGAATTAGTGAAGCGTCGTTTTTTATGCCACTGGCATGTCTGATGCTTTTGAGAAACACCAGGTTTGTTTATATTTGCCATTAAAATTGTACATTACCTTACCTTATACCCTGCTCAATTCAAGCAAGCGGAGAGTAAGAGCAACGCGGAACATCACAATTCGTTACCTCTACAGCTAATGCTGCTACAGCTGCTAGCAGCTACAGCTGTGTCGCAGTAAAGCACCGGAGAAGAAATTTCCAAAGTAAAAGCCGATTTTTTATCTGGACGCGATGCGGAGCGGGTCAGCGCGCCTCCTGCGCTAATTCCTCTGGTATGCGCAGTGGCCAAGAGGGAAGTAGACGGGCAGCAATATAAAGCTCAGCAAATACCTCTAGCTCAGCTCAGTTTTTGTCGGGGTATCTATAGTCGCCTCAGAACCAGCATGAGACCAAAGACGGAGGTTCCATTGGCTTATTTGTTCTTGGTAATAGGCACGAATGAAAACGTTAAACAGAACGAAATAATCAAACATGTTTACGTGCTTCCTTCAAAAGACCCCTCGCACTATTTACTCTTCAACTTACAGTATTTTAAAATGTTTGAATACTTAAAACTTGGCTGTGCCTTCAAGAAATAACCCGTGGTTTTGGCTGTTTTAAGCCTTTTCCGAGACGCGTTGCCTTGTAGCGAAAACAGGGAAACAATTTACACAACCGGTTTTTCTGATGGAAAAACTTCTCGCAGACAACCATCGACAGCGTGATACACATCGAAGGTAGCAAAACACGGCAAGTGAGAAAATCAGCCTGGTTTTGTTAGAGGGATTAGAATCTACCGTACGGAATTGGGGTCTCCGGGTATAGAAATGTATGGAGTGATTATGGAAGTAGGTTGTGTTAGTATTATAGGCAAGACAGATCCTTTAATTGTGTTTTCTTCTTGCTCGGAATGTGTTGCCGACTGCTTGATGCCTGCAAAGCTTGTCCCGTCTTGACCACACCAGAAGGTGGTTTTGTCCGGGGAAAAGGCTGAAGTTCGGACTAGGGTTAAAAAGTCCGTGTTCCAATCAATTCTTGACTTTCCCTTGCTAAGAGCTAGCCTACTATACGATCTTCAAGACTTTGGGAACTTCCTTTTTTTTCAGAGGAGTTGCAGTGAGCAACGTTATACTTACTCGGTAATTTATCTCGTATTAAAACTACTTTTTTTTTAATTTTGGGAAATTTTATGCCTGTTTTCGAAATACCAATCCAGTTCTTTTATGATGGAAAATTATGATTTAAAGAACCCCATTGATATTTTGAAAAAGAAACGGGAAACATTTTTTTCAACAATTTATACCATAAAGCACACTTTTTCCGATGCATTGCGTTGATTGTATTTTGGTTAAAGTGTTAGGTAGAATTCATTTAGGATAGTGTAGGCTAATTATTTTTAAATGATGTAGATTTTTATGAAGTTATTAGTCAGTTGTAGACCGATTGTGTGTATTTTATTATATTTTTTCTACTCGCCAGCTTTGGCGGATACAAATAAATGAATTGAATCGAATTGAATTCGGTACATAATAAATTTTCGATGTACATACTGTTTGTGTTTTCAGTTTTACAGTTTCATTTGTTTTTCAGCCCAGGAGGGAGCGTCACTGCAGGTCTAGGCATCTATGACACAATGCAGTATATTTTACCTCCAGTAGCCACCTGGTGTGTTGGCCAGGCTTGCAGCATGGCTAGTCTTTTGTTAGCTGCTGGCTCACCTGGAATGCGACATGCACTGCCGAATTCAAGAATAATGATCCACCAGCCATCTGGAGGAGCATCCGTAAGTAAGCCCTTCATCATAAACTGCCCACTTCTATCTACAGTAGAGATATGCTTATGTGAACGTTTGTTGACATTGGACTTTGCCATTTTCATGCACTTGCTGTGTTTAAAGCTAACCACCAGTTAGCCAAAATAGGTAATTAGGGGAATCTGAAAACACCTAAATAGGTATTTTGCATCTTCGTTCTACCATTTAGCCCAAAACTGCACTGTTCGCATTAAATTAACTGTTCACATAAGCCCTTTTTCCGCGACACAATTGTGGGCCACACACTTCTGAGTGTTTGTCGCGGAAACACGATCGTGTGCCACACGGTCGAGCCACTAGTGGAAACTCGCGGAAACGCCGTTTTGGCTATTTCTTTGGCGGTAAATTCAAATATCGGAAAATAAAACTAAAATTCATATAAAATCTCAGTAAATAGAACTCCAGGCTTATTTCCTTACCATTCTGTACATAAAGTATTCTCAGTTTTAAGTCTATATGCTTGAAAAAGTAGTTAGCTTTATTGTTTAGACAGTATTTTGCTGCTTAATTTGAATTTCCCGACAGAATCGAGCCACAAAATCGGCAATCACGTCGCCAGTTGTTTGTCGAATTTGAGCCACAAAGCGAGCCACGAAAATCTTGTTGGTCGCGGAAACACACTTGTGGGCCGCACAAAAGGCCGCGGAAAAACACTTTTCGAGCCACAATCGACCCACAAACTGTTTGTGGGAGCACGGAAGAACGCCTCTAAACATACCTGAAATGTTATTTATCCACAATCTTTCCAGCGAGACAACTAGTCTCCTTGACTTGCGATATCCCCGCCGCTTCCATTTCAATGGGTTCCCATCAGATGCCCCAATCAGAAAAATTACCTGGTGCCAAACATACATAGATCCTCAGTTTTAGGGCACAGTGCTCTGTCGTTAGGGCATGTGCTGGAGCAAGGGAACAGTATATGAGTTGAACTGAATATCCGAAATTAAATTTGCTTTTCAAGCAGATTATATGGGGGTAGTGTGCCCTTGCGCCGCCAGGGTACGGTGTCCCAACGTTAGAAAACTGTGAACACAAGTCGAAGGTTTGTTTATCACTGGTGAGTCTCGTCTTCCTATCAACGTGAACTTCTACATTGCTCAACTTCCAGTGAGCCGTGAGCTCATTGTGCTTTCTATTAGAAGATTTTCTAATACAAAGGCCTTGTTACCCAACGTTAGGGTAACTTTCTCCACTGTCTGAAGGGCACCTATTTTAGCCAGAATGTTTATTATACTGCAGTCATGGAGTCTCATACTATTTTGTCTCATTTGGTTATGAGTAAAACTACTTCATTTTCTCCGACTAGTATTTATTCGGAGCTGCCCGTCATCTAGCGAAATTGAGGAAACGTTCAAGGGAGGAGGAATATAGTTCGAGAAGTCATGCTAGTGGAAGGACCTTGTGAGTTGTGGAAAAGTATAGGCAGTGGATCATGGGCAGGGGCGTCGCAAGGGGGGGGGGGTGCAGCACCAGCCCCAACTTATTCAGATTCTGTAAAATTTTACTAAAATTGTTCGGTATTTGTTCGATGCCAGAACCATTCGGTAGGCTACATTTACGGGGCTTCGGTAGTTATCAGTAATAGGCTATCGGTACAAATCTGTTCGGTATTATGATCGGGATTCGGTATATTTGGCAGGATTTGGTAGTTACCACGAATTCGATGAGCGAATTTACTGAAATATTTGGTAATTTTTCGATGCCGAAATTATTCAGTATATTTGCGGAGATTCGGTAGTTACACAGAATCCCGAATAGGCTATCGGTTCAATATTATTCGGTATCCGGATTGGGATTCGCTAATTTATTCGTTATCATTTTCAGGATTCGGTAGTCGACGAAAGTTTCCAGTTTCGAAGAAATTATACCGAATACGGATATTATTCGGTATTTTTCGATGCCAAAACTATTCGGTATAACAACCGGGTTTCGGTAGTTTATTCAGAATCCCGAATAGGCTATCGGAACAAAATTACTCAGCATAATAACTGGGATTCGATAATTTAAAATCGGTATAATTTCAAGGATTCGGTAGTTACCACGAACCTCGAAACTCTAAGAGGTCGAGTGAAGAACTGGTCGTAGACAAAAGTACTGATCTATAATGATCTAACTTTTATTTTGGATCCCAAAAAGACGCTATAATCATAAATGTTTCGAAAATTCCGCCTATTCCCATTTAACTGGGGTTTCAAGCTAGTTTAAGGATTGGGATTTGAGAAACGTTAACAGCTAGAACCTGCATGGAAATAGTTAAATTTGGCAGGAAAAGCGAACTTAAAAAATTCGCCTGCGGCGCTCACTTTATACAATCATGGGTAGTATTGACTAGCCTACAGTAGCCGCTGCTGTCGGTAAGTTGCTCCATCCAGTTTTGGGGTATATTTTAGGATCTTGGTTATCCACGGTAAAAGATAGACTTTGTATGAGAAGCAGTTAAATTGTAACCCACAGGAAAAAAAAAAGAATTGGACTGAAAATTTTGTTTGGGTATAATATATAGAAGCTGCTACTGCAATCGTGCCTGGCAATATATTCTTTAAGTGGGCTTCGCGAAAACGACACCTAGTAGCTGGCTAATCATCTTTCATGCTGCCCTTTAGTGTTTATTTTAAATTACTGAACAGAAAGGATTACGTACAAAGAGTAGCAATCGTTACCGTACTCTTTGTACCGTACAAAGAGTAACAGTGACAATTGTTTTTGTACGTAATCCTTTCTGTTCAATAATCTTGAATTCTCAGTTTCTAGGATTAGGTAAATTTTAGAAAGATTCGGTAAAATGTTTGGCTCTGTAAGTAAGCAAGTAAGGTTAATAAGATAAAAACTTGCTAGCGAGCTAATTTGATTGTCTTTACAAAACATCATTCTTTTTAACACTCACAAGTTGCGTAACGGGACACATGTCGGTACTACACTAACGTTACACAGCCATTTTATTGAACATGTCAACGAAAAACGGCGCAAACGTATTAATATGCCTCTTTGTTTTGATTTTAACTGGCTTCAGCTTCAGCTGCGAGCGCGTACGATTGTTTATAGTAAGTAAGTAGTTTATTTATAACCCGCCAGTTTGAAAGAGTGGAGTAAGTGAAAGAAATAAATAAAACACATAAACACACAGAAAATGGGCGCATAAGGTGGGAGGATAGTACGGTGTTGGACAGATGCAAGGATTTTAAGGACAAATTTGAAAACCAGTGTGTTACGACGTCCATGCTGTGAGGGGAGGGATAAGTCTGTTAATAGACTTATACTGCAGCCCCCCAACGAAAATGCTCTTGCGACGCCGGCTGATCATGGGTTATTGCTTTCACCACCTAGCGCCCCTCAGAAGAAGGACTGCCGATCAGCCAGTGTTCTTCCCGATGAAAAATTTATCTCAAAATAGTACTATGAAGTAGTACGAAAAAGTTGCATGCAGTACTAACGATGCTACTACATGCTTCTACTTCAAGGCTACTGTGTTACTGCATACTACTATATGGTACTATTAGTGAGACTGGATGTTACTATGGCAAGACAGGATGCTACTGGATACTACTACATAAGATTGGACCAGTCTGAGGCACATTAAATGATAGTATTATTTGCTATTACATAGTATTACATGCAACGTTTTCGTATTACTACCATACTACTACGCAGGCTACAAATTTTTCATCGGGTTGTCAGTGGCGAAATATAATTACTAAAAGACTTCGTATAATACCTCTGCTCTCTGGGCTAAAAAGCGAATTTCCGAAAGGCGATGCTTCAATACTCCATGTGTAGAGTGTGTCATAAATGCTTTAGAGGGAATGGACCGGCTGCAATATTTTATTTTTTGGTGGCTTCTTAATCCCTTCACAGGATATCCTCACTGAAGAGGAGCAGATCGCAATTGTTTCGATTTTTGAAATGACAGCGCGGATCTGTGACTTACGAGATTTTGTTTTCGCAGAGCAATCAACCCTGCAGTTAGTGTTGATAGCAAGATTTATCAAGCACAAAAATTAATGCAACTGGAGCTTTTACGAACGTTTTGCTTTATCTTAAACATTTGTCCACGTGGTCCTTCGTCCTTCGCATCGGAGTGACATCCCCGAAGCGCGGTCTAGAACCTCTACCATATGAGGCGGTACTTTAGCTGCGTTCTTTGTCACGGGAGTTCTCACCGGTGGTCTCCGGTTTTTCTTATAAGGCGTGTTTGCATCCACCGGTGACTACTCACCAGTCTTATAACCCGTTTTTGAACTAACCGGGGTCCGGTTTTATCTCACCGATGCGGACTAACCAGAACCTGCTCGGGAGCCCGGCTTTACCGAGAAGTTAGTAACTTTTCGTCAATTGACGGGGTTTCGCGCAAACCCAGAATTTAGGGCGGTTCACCCACCGGTTAACCAAAAACGTGTTACAAGAGAAGAACCGGAAACCGGTGACAAAACACCAGAGACAGCCTGGAGACGAACGCAGCTATTAGGTATGTTCGGTGCCTCCAGTCCTGTCAGTTTTTGTGTTTCAGGGTCAAGCCACAGACATTCAGATCCAAGCTGAAGAAATCATGAAACTGAAAAAACAAATCAACAACTTGTACCTGAAGCATACGGGATTGCAGCTGGAGAGAATAGGTAAAGAAGTTCAACCTTAAGTGTCATATCCTACCCTCTCCCTTGGCAAGTCGACATCTGAGATTGCAAGGCAATGTTCACGCTTCGATCTCCGGTCGTTAATGTCGATATGCTTCTAGATGTTAAAGGACCCCTCGCACTATTTACTACCCAACTCACAGTGTTTTAAAATATTTAAATACTTTAAAACTAGGCTTTGCTTTCAACACATGTCTTAAGCCTTTTCCGAGACCCGTTGACGTACAGTGAAAACAGGGAAACAATTTACCCAGGGCTGGTCACCAAAAGTAACTTCGTAAAGTAACCCAAAAGTATCTCAAACTAAACCAATGTAACTTAATGTAACCCAATGCAATGTAACCCAATGTAACCAAAAGTAACTCAAAGTATCCTGAAGTAATTCGTACACCCTGGTTCTTGGTGACCAACCCTGGCAATTTACATAACCGGTTTTTCTGATGGAAAAACTTCTCGCAGACAACCGTCGACAGCGTGATACACATCGAAGTTAGCAAAACACGGCTAGTCAGAAATCAGCGTGGTTTTGTTAGAGGGCTTAGAATGTACCGTACGAAATTGGGGTATCTGGGTTCACAAATATATGGAGTGATTATGGAAGTAGGTTACGTCAGTATTATAGGTGAGACAGGTCCTTTAAAGTGAGCGTGAGCCCCCCTCAGAATAACTATGCAAAACATGAATTCTGACCTGTAGTGGGTGGTAACCCGTTCGCCATCTCATGGTCTTCCCCTCCTGGATGATACTTTTAAGGCTGCCGTAGATTCGTAGAAGTTTTATGTTTTCCATTGTAGATTTGATCCTGTAGCTAAGAGCCATTGCGCTTTTGTAGCTGAAGAATCTCGCGAATGATTCATTTATTTTCCTCGTCTAGCTAAACTTAAGCTTCCTTCTTAAAATTTCTTCTTCTTTTTCTAATCTCTTCTTCTTTTAAATTTGCTTGAAGACCCGATGAAAATGCGTTACTTCATTGTTCCGCAATGCCAGTAATCGATTTTCATCGAATGAAACTTTTCTTTCGGATTTGTCGAAGCTGTGTGCTTCTTGAAATATGTAGCAATGGCAAGGGATTGCCGAAAACAAATAAAAAGTCGGGTCGTGCAATAGCGGACTTTCTTCAGAAATGACCGTAGGCCTACGATGTAGAATTGAACATTTCACGAGCTTCGCTGAATTAGCCGTGAAATGCACGCTTTTGCAGAAATTCAGATTCTCCGCGTCAGGATGAATTTTGTCTGGTCGGTCCAGCAGTGCATATTCGGATCGTCACTATTAAAGCCCAAGATGAAATAATCATAAACCTCGTAGTAGAGTCAAAATTTTAATAAGGAAGAGTGCGTTAATTACTTTGAGCGTGTTCCACCCTTCTAACAATGGTAACTATTAGTTACTATTTCGTTCCAACGTCGTGAAAAGTTGCTGCGCAGACCGTTCCAACCTTCTCGAAATAGTAACTATTTGCTTCCAGATGAAAAATTTGTAGCCTGCGTAGTTGTATGATAGCTGTATGATAAACTTGCATTTATTGATATGTGATAGTAAAGAATACTATAATTTAATGTGCCTCAGTCTGGGCCAATCATAAGCAGTAGTATCCAGTAGCATCCTGTCTTGCTATAGTAGCATCCAGTCTTGCTAATAGTAGCATGCAGTAATACGGTAGCCTTGACATAGAAGCATGTAGTAGCATCACTTCGTACTGCAGGCTATCAAGAACAAATAATCTGAAAGAACCTCTGTCTCGCTATCTCTGTAATATGACTATGCGGAGTCGAATATTTCCCCATACCCTGTCCGCTACGAACGAGCGGAAGTTACTATCTTCGCGGCACATCACGTTTCGTTACCTCTACGAATAGTTAAATCGCTGGTGAGGAAAAGTAGGAGTCAAAGCTGATTGGTTCTCTGAACGCGGTCCAGAGCGGGTCAGCGCGCGGAGTATGCCTCCTGCCAGCCTCCTTCACTTTTTCTTGTGCGATAAGCAACGGCGAAGATGGAAGAGGAATAAACGGGTATCAACATCAGCTCAAATCTAGAGTAAATACCTCTAGGTCCGCTCAGTTTTTCGGGGTTTTCATAGTCGCTGCATGCGACTAAAGACAGAAGTTCTTTCTGATTATTAATTCTTGATGCTACTTTTTCGTATAACTTCATACTACTATTTTGAGATAAATTTTTTATCGGGTTACCGCGCTCGGGAGCGTAGTAAGCGTGGTAACTACGAATCTCTGTGATGTTTCGGCCGGGTTAGCCCCTGGCACGATATTTTGGTGAAATAAAAAATGCGTTCAAGCCTTGATGGCGAAAAAGCAGAATTCGTGACGTCATGCATAGGAACTACGGTAATTAGGGTGGAACACGCTCTGTGTTTTTGTCCCTGCTTTATACCAAGGATCGAAGATACCCTAGCGGGAGAATACTTCTTCGGTTCTTTTGATTTTTATGGCACTTGCAGCCTCTGGCTCAAGTGCCATATGCTTATCACAATTCCGTCTGTCGGTCGGTCCGAGTTTTTTGTCACACTTTTTCGAGTTAGGGTACTTCCAGATGTGCTAGGACAATGAAACTTGGCAGGCATATCAGGGACCCGACCAAACTAACCTGGAAATAATCAGTTTCCCGATCCGACCATATGCGGGGGAGTGGAGGGCGCTGGAAACTTGAAAATTGAGGGCATTTTGTCACACTTTTTCGAGTTAGGGTACTTCCAGATGTGCTAGGACAATGAAACTTGGCAGGCATATCAGGGACCCGACCAAACTAACCTGGAAATAATCAGTTTCCCGATCTGACCATATGCGGGGGAGTGGAGGGCGCTGGAACTTGAAAATTAAGGGCATTTTGTCACACTTTTTCGAGTTAGGGTACTTCCAGATGTGCTAGGACCATGAAACTTGGCAGGCATATCAGAGACCCGACCAAACAAACTTAGAAATAATCAGTTTTCCGATCCGACCATTTTGGGGGGGGAGTGGAGGGCAGGGGAATCCGGGAAATTGAGTAGTGTGTAACTTTCGAACGGGTGATCGGATTGTAATGAAACTTAATAACTGAATAGATTATATATCTGTGGTGTCCCGTTTAAAGTCTTGACCGGATTCGGTAGCCAGGGGGGAGTTGGGGGGGGGGGACCGGAAATTTCAAGAAACGGTTAGAATGGAGGAATCGGAGTGAAACTTGCTGGGAAGAACAACCATCTGCTCTAGATAAATCGTTTAGACAATTGTACTGGATCCGGACACTTAGGGGGGGGGAGGGGTTCCCGGAATTCCGGTGATGGCGGTTTTGGGGATTTTCACGATGAAACTTGGCAGGCATATCAGGGACCCGATCAAACTGACTTCAAAATAAATTTTTGTCGATCTGATAATGGTGGGGGAGTGGAGGGACGGGAATCCGGAATATTCAGTCATGCGTAACTTTGGAACGGGTGATCGGATTCGAGTGAAATTTAAGGATTGAACAGAGGACATTTCTCTGGTGATCTTTTTATGGCACTTGCAGCCTCTGGCTCAAGTGCCATATACCGATCACAATTCCGTCTGTCGGTCTGTCGGTCGGTCCGAGTTTTTTGTCCCACATATCCGAGTTAGGGTACTTCCAGATGTGCTAGGACAATGAAACTTGGCAGGCATATCAGGGACCCGACCAAACTAACCTGGAAATAATCAGTTTCCCGATCCGACCATATGCGGGGGAGTGGGGGCGCTCGAAACTTGAAAATTTAGGGCATTTTGTCACACTTTTTCGAGTTAGGGTACTTCCAGATGAGCTAGGACAATGAAAGTTGGCAGGAATATCAGGGACCTGATCAAAGTAACCTGGAAATAATAAGTTTCCCGATCCGACCATATGCGGGGGAGTTGGGGCGCTGGAAACTTGAAAATTTAGGGCATTTTGTCACACTTTTTCGAGTGAGGGTACTTCCAGATGAGCTAGGACAATGAAACTTGGCAGGAATATCAGGGACCCGACCAAACTAACCTGGAAATAATCAGTTTCCCGATCCGACCATGTGCGGGGAAGTGGGGGCGCTGGAAACTTGAAAATTTAGGGCATTTTGTCACACTTTTTCGAGTGAGGGTACTTCCAGATGAGCTAGGACAATGAAACTTGGCAGGAATATCACGGACCCGACCAAACTAACCTGGAAATAATCAGTTTCCCGATCTCCCGATGAGCTAGGACAATGAAACTTGGCAGGAATATCAGGGACCCGACCAAACTAACCTGGAAATAATCAGTTTCCCGATCCGACCATGTGCGGGGAAGTGGGGGCGCTGGAAACTTGAAAATTTAGGGCATTTTGTCACACTTTTTCGAGTTAGGGTACTTCCAGTTGTGCTAGGACCATGAAACTTGGCAGGCATATCAGAGACCCGACCAAACAAAATTAGGAATAATCATTTTTCTGATCCGACCATTTTGGGGGGGGGGTGGAGGGCAGGGGAATCCGGGAAACTGAGAAGTGTGTAACTTTCGAACGGATGATCGGATTGTAATGAAACTTCATAACTGAAGAGAATATATATCTGTAATGTCCCGTTTAAAGTCTTGACCGGATTCGGTAGCCAGGGGGGAGTTGGGGGGGGGAGACCGGAAATGTCAAGAAACGGTTAGAATGGAGGGATCGGAGTGAAACTTGCTGGGAAGAACAAGCATCTGCTCTAGATAAGTCCTTTAGACCATTGTACTGGATCCGGACACTTATGGGGGGGGGGGGGGGGGGTCCCGGAATTCCGGTGATGGTGGTTTTTTGGATTTTCACGATGAAACTTGGCAGGCGTATCAGGGACCCAATCAAACTGACTTCAAAATAAAAATATTGTCGATCAGATAATGGTGGGGGAGTGGAGGGAGGGGAATCCGCAGGGGAATCCGGGAAATTGAGAAGTGTGTAACTTTCGAACGGATGATCGGATTGTAATGAAACTTCATAACTGAATAGAATATATATCTGTAATGTCCCGTTTAAAGTCTTGACCGGATTCGGTAGCCAGGGGGGAGTTGGGGGGGGGGGGGGGAGACCGGAAATTTCAAGAAACGGTTAGAATGGAGGGATCGGAGTGAAACTTGCTGGGAAGAACAAGCATCTGCTCTAGATAAGTCCTTTAGACTATTGTACTTGATCCGGACACTTATGGGGGGTGGGGTCCCGGAATTCCGGTGATGGTGGTTTTGGGGATTTTCACGATGAAACTTGGCAGGCATATCAGGGACCCAATCAAACTGACTTCAAAATAAAAATTTTGTCGATCAGATAATGGTGGGGGGAGTGGAGGGAGGGGAATCCGAAATTTTCAGTCATGCGTAATTTTGGAATGGGTGATCGGATTCGAGTGAAATTTAAGAATTCAACAGAGGACATTTCTCCGATGATTTTTTTCATATCCGGACCGGATCCGGCAACTATTGGGGGGGGTGGCGGAAAATACGTGCCCCGTTTAGAATGGAGGGATCGGGATGGAACTTTGTGGGAAGAACAAACAGATGCTCTAGGTAAGTCATTTGCTGAATCGGATTGGCTACGTGCACCGCGGGGGAGCTGGGTGGGGTGGGGGGGGGTGGACCGGAAACCTCGAGAAACGGTTAGAATGATGGTATCGGAGTGAAACTTGCTGGGAAGAACAAACATCTGGTCCATGTAAATCTTTTACATAATTTGACTGGATCCGGACACTTGAGGGGGGGGGGGAGGAGGGGTATCCCGGAATTCCGTTTTTTGGGGGATTTTCACGACGAAACTTGGAAGGCATATCAGGGACCCGGTCACACTGACTTGGAATAAAAAAAAAATCCTCGATATGATAATCTTGGGGGGGGGAGTTGAGGGAGGGGAATCCGGAATATTGAGTCATGCGTAACTTTGGAACGGGTGATCGGATTCGAGTGAAATTTAATAATTAAACAGAGGACATTTTTCTCTTGTGACCTTTTTCATTTCCAGACCGAATCCGGCAATTATCGGGGGGAGGGCGGAAAATACTTGACCCGCTTAGACTGGTGTGATCTGGATCGAACTTCGTGGGAATGACAAACAGATGCTCTGGATTAATCATTTACAGAACCGGATTGGCTCCGGTTATTGTGGGTGGAGTTGGAGGAGGGGGAGGGGGGTCTGGGATTCCGGTGATCGCGCGTTAAGGTACTTCCAGATGTGCTAGGACGATGAAACTTCGCTGGAATATTGGAGACTCACCAACATTTGCTTAGAAATTGCTACTTCCCAAATCCGATTATTCCTTAAAGTACCAATCTTGACCGCAAAGTCAAAAAAAACACTTTTAAGCAATATATGCATTTTCGTGATGCCCATCAGCCCATTAGCAGTTTTGCCTCAAGGGTTTTGCTTACAAATGAAGTTCCAGCTCCCTTATAGCGCGCATCTCAACCGCAAAGTCGAAACTTACTTTTGATCAATCAAATCATCTTGACACATGCAAGTGCCATATGAGCTTACAGCTCTTGTTCATATCAGGACCGGAAGAACAAACATCTGCTCCATGTAAATCTTTTACACAATTTGACTGGATCCGGACACTTGAGGGGGGGGGGAGAGGGGGTTTCCCGGAATTCCGTTTTTTGGGATTGTCACGACAAAACTTGGCAGGAATATCATGGACCCGGTCAAACTGACTTGGAATAAAAAACAAAATCCTCGATATGATAATCTTGGGGGCAGTTGAGGGAGGGGAATCCGGAATATTGAGTCATGCGTAACTTTGGAACGGGTGATCGGACCCGAGTGAAATTTGATAATTGAACAAAGGACAATTCTCTCTGGTGATCTTTTTCATTTCCGGACCGAATCCGACAGTTATTGGGTGGGTGGGGGGGGGGGAATACTTGACCCGATTAGACTGGTGTGATCGGGATCGAACTTCGTGGGAATAACAAACAGATGCTCTGGATTAATCATTTACAGAACCGGATTTGCTCCGGTTATTGTGGGTGGAGTTGGAGGAGCGGGGGGGGGGGGGGGGTCTGGGATTCCGGTGATCGCGAGTTAAGGTACTTCCAGATGTGCTAGGACGATGAAACTTCGCTGGAATATTGGAGATTCAGCAACATTTGCTTAGAAATTGCTACTTCCCACATCCGATTATTCCCTAAAGCACCAATCTTGACCGCAAAGTAAAAAAAAATGCTTTTAAGCAATATATGCATTTTCATGATGCCCATCAGCCCATTATCATTTTTGCCTCAAGGATTTTGCTTACAAATGAAGTTCTAGCTCCCTTAGAGCGCGCATCTCAACCGCAAAGTCGAAACTTACTTTGACCAATCAAAACACCTTAACCCATGCAAGTGCCATATGAGCTTACAGCTCTTGTTGAATAAAAGGGGTGGCACAGAAAATCCAACGCTACGCAAACACAACACTAAACCAGTGCGACCTTAAGAAAGCAAGATACGACGCAAAGCTAGTTACGGGACTACTCGGTACGTCGTTTCGATGAAAATGCCGGAATGCTGGTGTAGTGCCGTGCCCGTGTGTCGGAAAACGCTTGTCTAATGTTGACCGAAACTCGGACAGACGACCAGGATCTGGCGATCGTGGTCTCTTAATCCTGGAGTAAAAAGCTTGTGGTTCCTTCGGTTCACCATAAAACTATCCACACCTTAGCTCATTCAGGTTGTAATTTTTTCCGATACAGCGTTGCGGAAGTGAAGAGATTGACATTCTTCCAGACGAGGGGCATCCTAAATTAACGTCTGTCCGTCAGTACTCATACCTGGCACTTTTCCCTTCTAGAAACGAGCATGGAGCGGGACAAGTTCATGAGCCCAGTAGAAGCCAAGGAGTTCGGTCTCATCGATAAAATCTTAGAGCATCCCCCGAAACACGGCCATAAAGCAGAAGATTCGAAAAAGGACACAAACTCTGAATGATTCTAGTCACTATCCGGTGGCTATTCAAAGCTTTAGGTATTCTCTCGGCACTCGCTATTTTTGTATAAACGGAAAATACGGTATTTTCAGCTTTTACCTTATTATTAGCCCTCAAACATACGAGCGAGCCGTGAGTCCTGGCTCAATATTTTTAAAGGCATCCCAGGAAATCAGTAGTAGCTCATGGGAAGAAGATTAGACATTTAGATGCTTTTGATTTAGTCTTGATGCCCTGGATTACTAGGGACGAGCAAGATAAGGCGGTCAAGTCGGGCTGACCTTTTGGCGCAATGCTGTGCGCGGAGCGCTTATACGTTCATATATACAAATAATGTTACAACGGATACGTCAGCTACGATGCTTCATCAGCGATATTGCGGCCCTTCTTGGCAAGGGTCCTCTTCAGGCTATCAATCTTCAGGGTCAACGTTCGGGAAGAATGTCATCGCCCCAATCGTGCAGAAAAAACAGCGCCCGTGTCAAAAATTAAATATATATATATATAACTGTAGTTTTTGAAAGTAATTTGCCCGAATAAAATATTTATAGTCGGTAGAAGCTTCAGTTATTTATTATAGGTTTGTTTCCTTCCCCAATGTTGACCCTGAAGATTGACAGCCTGAAGAGGATCCTTGCCAAGAAGGGCCGAAATATCGCTGACGAAGCATCGTAGCTGACGTATCCGTTGTATACATTATTTGAATATATGTTTCAAAGTCAGCTTGGGCTCACGGAATATTTAGCTTATACGTTCATTAGGAACATGAGTGGTAAAGCAAACCACAGTAAAAAAAAAAAGGGCATGGTAGCGGGATCTCGTCTTGTCCCGTTCCTTTGTCGAGTGTTACCATGTGAAATATTTCCACTAGCAGAATGTGCAGAACGTCTTGTAGTAACGTAATCCGCTTCCGACTGCCAAACTAAAGAAGAAGGCGAAGAAAAAGGGCCATACAATGGTCCTCAACTTTGTTTGTTTCGACCGTAACCCTTGTTTCTTAAATGGGATGAAATTGCTCTCATCTATTCGTGGAAATTGTCTTTCCGCTGATCCAAACAAATTGACATTTTTCACATGTTTTTATGGCACTTGCAGCCTCTGGCTCAAGTGCCATATACCGATCACAATTCCGTCTGTCGGTCTGTCGGTCTGACGGTCGGTCCGAGTTTTTTGTCCCACTTATCCGAGTTAGGGTACTTCCAGATGTGCTAGGACAATGAAACTTGGCAGGCATATCAGGGACCCGACCAAACGAACCTGGAAATAATCAGTTTCCCGATCCGACCATATGCGGGGGAGTGGGGGCGCTCGAAACTTGAAAATTTAGGGCATTTTGTCACACTTTTTCCAGTTAGGGTACTTCTAGATGAGCTAGGACAATGAGACTTGGCAGGAATATCAGGGACCTGACCAAAGTAACCTGGAAATAATAAATTTCCCGATCCGACCATATGCGGGGGAGTTGGGGCGCTGGAAACTTGAAAATTTAGGGCATTTTGTCACACTTTTTCGAGTGAGGGTACTTCCAGATGAGCTAGGACAATGAAACTTGGCAGGAATATCAGGGACCCCACCAAACTAACCTGGAAATAATCAGTTTCCCGATCCGACTATATGCGGGGAAGTGGGGCATTTTGTCACACTTTTTCGAGTTAGGGTACTTCCAGTTGTGCTAGGACCATGAAACTTGGCAGGCATATCAGAGACCCGACCAAACAAACTTAGAAATAATCAGTTTTCTGATCCGACCATTTTGGGGGGGGGAGGGCAGGGGAATCCGGGAAATTGAGAAGTGTGTAACTTTCGAACGGATGATCGGATTGTAATGAAACTTCATAACTGAATAGAATATATATCTTTAATGTCCCGTTTAAAGTCTTGACCGGATTCGGTAGCCAGGGGGGAGTTGGGGGGGGGGAGACCGAAAATTTCAAGAAACGGTTAGAATGGAGGGATCGGAGTGAAACTTGCTGGGAAGAACAAGCATCTGCTCTAGACAAGTCCTTTAGACCATTGTACTGGATCCGGACACTTATGGGGGGGGGGGGGCCCGGAATTCCGGTGATGGTGGTTTTGGGGATTTTCACGATGAAACTTGGCAGGCATATCAGGGACCCAATCAAACTGACTTCAAAATAAAAATTTTGTCGATCAGATAATGGTGGGGGGAGTGGAGGGAGGGGAATCCGGGAAATTGAGAAGTGTGTAACTTTCGAACGGATGATCGGATTGTAATGAAACTTCATAACTGAATAGAATATATATCTGTAATGTCCCGTTTAAAGTCTTGACCGGATTCGGTAGCCAGGGGGGAGTTGGGGGGGGGGGGGGAGACCGGAAATTTCAAGAAACGGTTAGAATGGAGGGATCGGAGTGAAACTTGCTGGGAAGAACAAGCATCGGCTCTAGATAAGTCCTTTAGACCATTGTACTGGATCCGGACACTTATGGGGGGGGGGGGTCCCGGAATTCCGGTGATGGTGATTTGGGGATTTTCACGATGAAACTTGGCAGGCATATCAGGGACCCAATCAAACTGACTTCAAAATAAAATTTTTGTCGATCAGATAATGGTGGGGGGGAGTAGAGGGAGGGGAATCCGAAATTTTCAGTCATGCGTAATTTTGGAATGGGTGATCGGATTCGAGTGAAATTTAATAATTAAACAGACGACATTTTTCTCTGGTGACCTTTTTCATTTCCGGACCGAATCCGGCAATTATTGGGGGGAGGGCGGAAAATACTTGACCCGCTTAGACTGGTGTGATCTGGATCGAACTTCGTGGGAATGACAAACAGATGCTCTGGATTAATCATTTACAGAACCGGATTGGCTCCGGTTATTGTGGGTGGAGTTGGAGGAGCGGGGGGGGGGGGGGGGGTCTGGGATTCCGGTGATCGCGCGTTAAGGTACTTCCAGATGTGCTAGGACGATGAAACTTCGCTGGAATATTGGAGACTCAACAACATTTGCTTAGAAATTGCTACTTCCCAAATCCGATTATTCCTGAAAGTACCAATCTTGACCGCAAAGTAAAAAAAATACTTTTAAGCAATATATGCATTTTCGTGATGCCCATCAGCCCATTTGCAGTTTTGCCTTAAGGGTTTTGCTTACAAATTAAGTTCCAGCTCCCTTAGAGCGCGCATCTCAACCGCAAAGTCGAAACTTACTTTTGATCAATCAAATCATCTTGACCCATGCAAGTGCCATATGAGCTTACAGCTTTTGTCTTCTTTTGTTCGTGCGGACCAGCGGGGCTGATCTGCAACTTTGACCTACGAGTCACCCATCTATTTTATGAATATTAGGTTAGAAGTAGAAGTAAGGTATACGCCATTCAGTATCCACTAGATTATTTCTTAATAATCAGTTTCATCATCAGCTTTTCCAGCGTTATGTCTCAGGCATCCCACAAAACGTAAGTGGACGGATACCTATGACTTCGTAAAATTTGTCCGTCTGTCCGTTCGTCTGTCAGCAGAATAACCTGAGGATAACTCTCGAAGGGAATGAGATATTTTGATGAAACTTGGTGTGATGATTCTTTGGGTCAAGGGAGGTCATGTTCGTAGATGGGCGCCAAAGTTATATATTTAGGGGTGTGGGGAGGGGGGGGGGTCAGATTAAGTGGCGATAATAAATATTTTTAAAGGCTAATTAGATATTCGACTTATAGGTAAGGAGACATGCGGAATCCGAATATGAAAGTTATTGTCTCGCCGGACAAGTAGTTCACCCGGAATCCGGCAAAAACCGGAAAAATCTGAAGTTGATTAGGTGTTCAGTTCTAGGGTAAACGAACTTGTTGAATCCGAGTATGAAAATTATCTTTTCGCCGGACAAGTACTTCGCCCGGAATGCGGAAATTTAGCATGAAATTTTAAAACCCAGTGAAATAGTCTATAGGCCTATAGAGTGAGGAGACATGCTGTTGCAACTGTCGAACATACTAAAGATAAACAAAAAGTGTATGCGATTGGTTTAGTTATCTCCTAAGTCCCAACCGGCATTTACTGGGTCAAAAGGGCAGAATTCATTCGACAACTGTCTTGTGAAGGATTTAATCAAATTTGTCGACCAATTTTCGGAAGAACCAGGTGGCTATACCAGTCCCTACCCTACCCCTTTATCCATACAGGCGAAAGTGAGGATACTCGTCGCGTGTATAACGCACACATGTTTCTTGGGTTTAATCAAAGACTTTACAATTAGCGTACGTACTCTTTGGGTTTAGTCAAGGCAGTCTGTCGTGTCGGGGGGTCGAAGGGAGTGAGATATGTCGTTTAAACTTCGTATGAAGATGCAGTGGCAAAGTACAGGCCAAGTTCGTAGATCGGTCCTGTAGCCCTATATTTAGAGGCAGAGGAGGGGGTTTCGAATTATGGGTAAAAAATTATGTTTAGTAAGCTAATGAGATGGTCGTTTCAGGGGTAAGGAGGCCCGCTGAATCAATATCTGAACTTCGTTTTCTTGTCGGACAGTTGCCGGAGTTGTTTCTAAAGTCGGTTAGAGATTGGGTATTGGGGTAAGGAGATATGCTGAATTGAATTTCGAACTTTGTTTCCTTGGCAGATAAGCTGGCAAAATTCGCCAAAACCCGGAAATTTGTATTGAAAGGTTCTCCTCTCAGTGTCACTAGCTATTTTGCTGTGCATGCAGTTCGCCGGGAATGCTGCAAAATACGAAGAATTTTGTCAAAGTAAAGGACCTTCCTGAAGTCGATTAGATATGAGATACTGGAGTAAAAATCCTTGCTCATTCCATATCTGAACCTGGTTTTCTCATCTGATTAGTTGTTTGTCAGTAAGATGCCAAAAACTCCAAAACAGTAAAAAAAACACGACATACAAGATACGATTGTCTGGATAAGAACTCCAATAAATATTAAATAAGTAGTGGTGAGTGGCTCGCTGCCTTTCTTTTAGGCTTTCAATTCCTCCAGTTTTGTTTTAATTTTCAGTTTCTTGTTGATTTTCTGCTTTATTTTTGGTTTTCCTGGTTGTTGATCTTCATCCCCGTTTTGGCATTTTTCTTAGTCGCGCAAACCAATTAGTCAGTGTTTATGGATAATTTCAGCGAAGTGTTTGCCTATAGTGAATATCGTACTTTCTTGAGGTACTGCGGAAGTGAAAGCAATGAAAGACTTTTCCGAAGTTTTCAAGTTGAAGCGAAACGATTTGACAAGCATTACAGCAGACCTTCAACCGCTCGTCCACTTCGCACTTTTAGTATTTTGTGGCGAATTTCCTAGAAGACAGATGTTGGGAAATGCGTCATTTTACCATTCGAATGATTTCTACGAGACAGATTCGTAATTGTTCCTCGATCAGTTTCACTGATCAGAATTCCCCGAATTCGACTAAATAAAACTGGCGAGTCATTTTTAATTCAAAGAAAGTGATTAGAGAATGTGGACGAGTTGATTTGCTTCTTTTTACACCCCTGAATTCTGGGAAAAGCTTGTTAGTACTCTATACAGTAGACGAAAGTAGGGGCTTCCTAGTTTTTAAGGGTGGCTGTTCCAGGAACGAAGTCCATCTGCTTTTAACATGGTATAGTCACATAAGCGTTTGTGCAGCTTTAAGAGGGTTTGATTTGAGCCTTCAGAATCGGAAGAGTCTTAGGAAAAGCACTAAACCGCATATTTTCTTGCATATTTTCTTCCGCTGTATATTTCCGACGAGGATCTCTTAAGCGGCAAGAAATGGTTAGGTGCTGTTCTTACCGAAGCATGGTCGCTATGACGTCAATGCATGAAAGACACACCACTAGACTTTCGAAAATATCCTCTGCGGGGATGTTTTTACGTCCAGATATGGACAAGATTTGTTACAGGTTTCAAAGATTATAATATTGTATTACGAGATCTTTGCCAAGTATCGGTGCGTTCATAAGGGTTGTCCTATACTGATGAGTCATAATAAGCATTAACTCGTTTCGTATTTATGTTTCAAATTTGAATTTGTGATTATTATTTTACCTGGTCTACCTTTGTCTACCCTTTTGTTTGTGTTTTGGGTGTGGTAAACAGATTAGTCTGATTCGTCTCTTCAACCAGCGGATTGTACAATGGTGGACTGCAGTCAGCCGGCGTTTTTCGTTGAGAAGGTCAACTTGAAGACTTGTAGTAATAAGCCTTGTCAAAACCTAATACTTTGAAAGACGAAGAAATGGCAATTCCCAAAGGGGGATTCCGGTGTCACGGCGTTTCTTTAATGCGGCCAATGGAACTTGGGGTGAAAGAGTTTTGGGGAAAAGTTTTGAAATTAAGTTTATAAATGATATGAGTACGTGAGGACAGAGAGACGTATATATTCTTAACCTGTACATAAAATGACTCGTTGACACTTCGTGCCGTATGTGCAAAGTAATGCTGCTCGCAAAACAGGACTATCCGTTAACTTATAGTTACGTCAAACCAGTTGGAGATGGCTAATGGTCAAGCCTATGGGGATTGCGTCCGTTGGCAAAGTTCTAGAACACATGTCTGCGAGTGAGGAAACTTCATCTCTTCATGGATAGATCCAAAGTTTCCTCGTCGGGCCTTTGTTCACTTTCTGGTTTTCCCGCGTTGACTCTCGGCTCATGCCTGATAGGGATAGGAATAGGGATTGGGATTGGAATCGGGATTATCACAGGGAATGGGACTAGGGTCACTGAGCCAGGTAGCAGGGCTTTGAAGAACGCAGCAAAACTGTCTGTTATTCCACCGGCCAAAGGAGCAGGAGCTACTGTGGGCGGTTGCGGCAAAGGCGTTGGACTTAATTGTGGTGTTTCGGCTAGGGCTTGCTCGGGGGTGGAGGTTTCATCTCGCTTCTTTTTATCTACACGCTCAATCGTAAGCCCGAACGGTAAAGATTCCGGAAGGATTGGGCTTCTCCTTTGCTCTAGATTCCTGGACTCATCCATTTGTTGATTAGTCTCAGCTGGCGAGGCTCTCGTTGGGAGATCAGGCAAGGGACCGTTGTGCCTGTACGCATCTTCGAATTGCCTTATATTGGGAGGCATGAGATACGGTGGCATCCACGTTAGGCCTGGCTGTGTATGCATGGTTTGTTGGAAGAGGGCGCTGATGTTGGGTGGCATTCCAGGTATGATTGGGTATAGCGGTGGAACTGGGGCCCGTTCGGGCTTCGCCTCTTTCCTTTGTCTGTGAACCTTATTCCATTGTTTGTTTAAGTCAGGTCGCGACTTCATAGGAAGCTCAGCGCGTTTCAGGAGCATTTTTGTCATTTTACAAGTAGGCTCGTTATCCCGGAATGCTTGTCGCTTTGGAAGCGGCGGATCCTCGCCTGCCTCCTCCTCCCTGGCCTCACCCTCCGACGCCTCTTCCACTTCCTGTTTAACTTTAACGATCTGTTCGTCGCTCTCGTCATCCCTGTCGTCGGGTGTGGAGTCTTTACAATTTCGCATCCATAAATCAGGCGTAATCAGGCCTGTCTCGGCACCCGCTGCTTTGTTGGGTCCACCGGCCAATGAAGCGAGGTTCCGGAACTTCAAGTCAGTACCATTGGTGTTCTGAAGCAGTAGTATGTGCGCTTGGGTTTCTTTGCAGAATACCGACATCTTATACTGATTCAAGCATTTGTCGCTAGAAATAAAATTTTCCGTTAGTGATTTGACTACCTTCCTGCCTGACCATGTCGAGTCAAGATAACTTAGGATAAAGAACATACCTAGTTTTGCCCTGGTAGCTCTTACGGCATGCATTTATCTATGCCTACGCTGGTATTGTAAGGCAGTGGTTCCCAACCTTTTCCGTACCGCGTACCCCTAATCAAGGTTCTATAAGATTGCGTACCCCCTTTTTCAGAACGTGCAAAATACGATATTTATTATCATAAATGATAAGGCATCCATGTGCAAAAAAATTTACAAAATCAATGAGGCAATCACTAGAGTCTGCTTTGTGGCGAAAATTTTGTCGAATCACGGTTCGACGTCATTCACGGCAAGATTTTTTACAGTCAGCCTGTTTCTGGGTTTTGATGTTCTCCACGCTTTCATCAAGCTGCATCGGAAACTTTTTCGTTGGCTCAGTTTGCAACCTGGATGACAATATCACTTGCAATGTTTTCGATTCTTCTTGAAACAATATTGTTTGACACAGGAACAGATTTTACGGCAATAGGCTAGCTGTTTTGGAATCAACATTATTTCACTGACTTTCACTAGGGCTTGTAATCAGAGGCGTCACGCACAGGTTGACAACAACCCTCCCCCCAAAAGGTCTGCCAGACGATTAAAAAGAAAAGAGTCTGCGCGAAGCGCCGCGATTTTTCGTAAAAGCGATTTTTCGCGATTTTTTTAGCGATTTTTCGCGCGATTTTTCGAAAAAAATTTCGTTATTGAAATAAAACAAAAAAACAGTCGGACAGTAAAAAATACCTTGCCCCTGAAGATACATTTTGGCTGGTGATACTCTGCTGTTAATATTAGGCTTTCGGCAATCATAAATGAGTGAGACGAGATTTTGAAGCTACACACTAAATCAATTTTGGTTCCTTCGCATACCCCTTGCAAGGGTCTCGCGTACCCCTTGGGGTACGCGTACCACCGGTTGGGAACCACTGTTGTAAGGCACCTTTTTTATTTCATATAATAAGACTGTTGCTGTTGCGGTTTGACTTTCACGCCAGAGAAAATCACGGCGTGTATTCTTATGAGTAGCAATAAAAAGGCTTCAACACCGATAGAAGTCGCTGATTTTATACATATATTACTTTCCCACAAGACTTCATCGTCTTGTCTTTCTTGCATCCGAAGCCTAGTTCTCACTGAGACAGAGTTTCTATTATCCGTGCGGTTTGTCTTCGATCAGCTACTATGTTAATGAAATGATCCCACTCTTCTCTTGCAGTGAAAGTTTCCGAAATCACGCGTACAATTTTGTCCTGCACCTTCCGTGGCATTTCTTTACGAAACACAAATCCGTTTCTTTTATTTTTCTCTTGCGCGTTTAACGGCAACCGGCACGTGTCTGTTTGTTCGTTAGCTACGGCTTTGAGAGGGGGCTGAAGTGTCGCGGAATAGGAATTTAAGCTGACTAGTTCGTTTATCAGAGTGAGTGAAAGGTTTGCCCTACTTGTCGCCTCTACTATCCGCCTACTCCGCTTCTAGGCAGGCATAAGGGCTCCACTCACCTTCCGGGAAAACAGCAATACCTCGTTGTTCTAACAACGAGGCTTGCTCAGTCGTCACCTCTATTGTGCCACACTGCCGCCGAATGGTTGCCCAGCCAATACTCAAAGTGCAGCCAATTAAACACACAACGACTCGTTACCTAAGAAGTTTTGTTCCCGCTTTCGTCAACCTTTTAAACTCGCATCAGTAATTGTATTGTAGATTTGAATATGTTGTGTTATGTTTGACATAATTAGTGTTAATATGGAAGGGAACCACCAAATCGGCTTGACCGTTGTATCGGTTTTGAAAATAAACTGAAATTACTTTTCCCCAACCCTCTACCGCCTCATCCCCTCCCCCGCCTCCCCGAGAAATTTTGAGTGAGGTACCACTCGGGGAATATTCACGGCAGAATTTAGAGTTCGAAGAGATTTCGACCTCAGTGGACAGAAAGTGAAAGTGTTCAGATTCAAAAAGTGTCCTCGAAGGGCGAACACAAATACCAACATACCTGCAAAACTGGAGTATTTGATCGCCCTCGAGTTGATCGGAGTAGTTGACAGAGTGCCGTACGTGTTTGCACCAGTCGCAGATTTTGGCTTTTTTGAACGTTGCTCGCCTCCACTGTGAGAAGCATTGCTCGCTGCAGAACACGCTCGTCTCGTCGTTTGAAGGGTTTGTCTGACTGAAGGACCTGGGCCCAAGCTTGAAACACCAATTGCAGGTCGCTTCGACGCTAGGGTCCGCTCCTGAAGACGGATAAAGCTTAGTTCTTACTTAGGTCATATTTCGTCGCCTCCCGGATTTGGGAGCCAACCACAGTGTTGGGAATAATGATGCATAATTTTAGTCTGCTAACTTTTCCAAGCATAATCCTAGGTGTGTCTGGTAAAACCTGACGAAAATTTCTGCTTATTTGGATGAAAGAGAAATATTTTGTATTTTTTTAGTAATATTGAAAAATTAAAAGAACTTGAACTTGAATTAAGCGACCGAGTCCCGGAATTCCGGTGTTGGAGAGTTAGGATACTCCCGCAGATGTGCTAGGACTATGAAACTTGACAGACGTATTAGGAACAAGATTTAGCTACTTATAAATCGTCACTTCCGAATCAAACCGCATAGGGGGAGTGGAGGGAGGGGAATCCGGAAGCTTTAGTCATGCATCTACTTCGCAAGGGTAATCGAATCTGAATGAAACTTGATAATTTGTAAGAGCACATGTCTCATATGTTAGTTTTCAACTCTGGGTCGGATCCGTACCTGTGGTAGTGGTGAGGTGGAAAAAATCTCGTTGTACGCTTAAGATTGAGGGACCAGGACGGGACTGAGTGGGAAGAAAAAGTATCAGCCCCTGATACATCTTTACTGAACCGGATTGAATTTGGGCACCGTTGGGGGAGTTGGAGGATGGGGGCGGAAATCGTGCAACATGCTTAACTCGTGACAGATAGCAAGAGCAGGCTTCCTAGATGAAGTTCAAGTTCTTTTTAATTTTTCCCTACAACTAAAAAAAAAAAAAGCACTGAGCAGAGAGGTCAAATCGGTTCACTCAGCTGCAAGTTACGTTATATAGAAACACTAAAACACACATATTTGTCGCGGTACATCTCCATTCCCTTCGCCCATGAGGCTCAGCAAACTCACAAAATTAAAATTTCTTATAAACAAAAAATTTTCAGATTTAAAGTTAATGGTGACAAATACACATATAATTTTTTCAATCAAAACCAAATTATTTGTTCTTCAATTCAAACATAATAGTTGCACGAGGTTTGATCTGACAATTTGTATGGACAAGTGAGCACATAGATGGTCATGGTGAATTATCCATTAGTGCGGTAGTGAGTGAAATTATGAAAATCTACTTCTCTCAGTAACCACCTTAGTAAACTCAGTAACAACCTGTTCGGTTTAGTCGCATTTAGGGTACTTGCAGATGAACCAGAACGATGAGACTTGTTATGCGTATCATGGACCTGATCAGAGTGACTTGTAAATTGTCGTTTCCCTGATCCGACTATCCCTGGTGGAGGAGGAAGGGGAATCGGGAATCTTGTGACATTCATAACTTTAGAACGATTTATCCGCTCTGAATGAAATACTCTATATGATTAAGTCCAAAACCCGCCAGTGATCCTCAGGAAGAAGGAGTAAATGTGTCCGTAACGACTCAAACTCAACGACTCAAATACTGTGTCAAACAATCACGGTGATCTCTGGGAGCAGCTGTGACACCGCTTCTTGCTTTCTTCCGGAGGTACCCGGAGATTCTGCATCGGCAGGGAGAGATAGTCGTCAAGAGTATTGACAAGAGCACGTATCCCGAATGTTCCATTTCAGATCCGAACTGAGTTGCGATAAACTTGCATTTTCCCCAGGGTTCCCATGAACGTTTGTACCTCAAGGGTTTAGCTTACACAAGAAGACCTAGCCCCCTCATTTAAACGACATATGTTCATGTTCCCCAAGGGCCCTTTCCTTGAAGTTTAACTGAAAAGCCAACTTATTTTTGTATCATCTAACTGAATACACTGCATTTTTTTTTTTTTTTTCGCTATTTACTCTAGAATGATGTTCAGAATATCTACGGTCGTCCTCACAACGCAAATTTCTACTATGACGCAGACAAATTGAGTCTCAATACATACGCGGCGTTTCAGTGGCCAGTGATCAGCTTACGGAAGGTAGCTCACTGCGTGAACGCATATTTGTTCGTAAATTCTTTTCGTCGAGCATACAACACAGATACAAGGGCAAAGAGCATACAAATCAGACAAGGAAATTCCACTATTAGAAAACGGACTATTCGTGGATAGCCGAGCAACGGAGTAACGCATTTTCGCCAGGTTTTCAAGCTTCTTTAAAGGAATAAGTGATGGGTAACTAGATTGTCATATCTAAGCCCTTTTCAGTTAAACTTTAATGTCTCAACTTTTTCTTACAAATGAATTCCTTTCCCTTTAAAGTGGGCATCTTAACTGTTCAGTGCAAACATATTGGTGTGACACCCGAAGAGGGCAGTGTCACATGTTCAGTCACAGGTCTAGACCAGACTCGGCCAGTGTGGGGGCAGTTATAAGAGTGTAGGGTTCTTACAACTATTTTAACACAGCTATGGTGGAGAGACCCGGACGGAACTTGACGGACAAGACTATTGTATGCTTCGAGGGAATTGGAACGTCTTATGAGTGTCATATGAGCTAACAGCTCTTGTTTTTTTTTTATCGGTGCCTTGACTACAGTTATTTGTTTCAGCCGAAGCTGACTGCGAATCATTTTGACTGCGCCACACAGATAAAGCCGCTTTCACATTGACGCGTTGAGCCTTTCACGCTAAGCTACGCAACGACTCGTCAATGTGAAAGCGGCTTAAGTCGGCTGAGACTTTTGACCGTAACCGAGACAAGTCCTGTACGTTCTCTTTATGCGATGAAACACGTGCCTATAGTACTGGGAAAGAGAATACAAGCAATATTGGGTGACTCTTCGTAATAATACTTCAGTTCCGGGGATGGTGGTACTTGACCTCGCATGGTATTTCGTCACTCCAGAAGGAAATTTTCTGAAGGTTTTACAAAAAAAGAGATGAACTTGAGTTTTCGATTGAGGGCAGATCAGGGTAGCCTACTAGTAAATTTCTTCTTGCAACGTTATTATGTCTGAGAGGTGAAAATTTTAGTTCAACTTGCGATGCTCAAGCAAATAATGCGGCCGCCAGATTAAGATTTTCTCCCCTTTTTCCTACCTGTCCCCTCCCCCCCCCCCCCTCCTATACACTACTGCAACAAATCCCCATTATTAACCATATAACGACAAACGGCACATAGTGAAAACCTATTTGCTACTTTTTCACTGCAAAAATACCACCTGCCAGACCTGGTGGACCCGGACTCTGGACTCATCTCGAGACGCCTTTTTCATGGGCTCGGACTCATCGGTCTCGTCGTTTACGGAGCAGGACTCGGACTCGTCTCGAAATCCGGCAGAGTCACGAGTCTAAGTAAACGTCTCGGCCCGGCAATTTTAAAATAAAACGAAGTCTCCAGCGACAAATTAAATTGAATACGACTAGGATACATAAACCGCATAACCGACATCTTGTCTTCCGGTCATCAAGTTTGGCTCGATTCGGAGCAAATCTGCCAATTTTGGGTACCCCCTTCATCTCTCTCACCGTTGCCGAATCCGTTTCGGACGCCAAATAACATATCTAGGCCGCATAAAATCCGTGTTTGAATATATGTTTCCCAGTCAGCTTGGGCTCAAGAAGTATAAAATCGGTAATGTCCAACTTTCTTGTGCGCATACACAATCTCTGGAAACGCCCCTTCGTACACATTTTACTTATCAGTAATTTTGCGGATTCCCTTCCGTCTATTCCTAAATTAATTTTAATTTTAATATTTTTTATTTATTTATTTTGTTTATTCCTAAATTAATTTGTCGGAGGGCAAGTGCCGTTAAAGTTTCATTTCTTGTGACTGACCAGGATTTCATTCGCCGTGAACGGAAATCTTAAATAGATGTTGATTAAATTAGTGTTTTCGTAGCGAAAATACGTCAGATCAGTGAGTAACTCTCTAGCAAACCGTCGTTTGGATGTTGCGAAAATCGAACACCGGGATCTCCTGCCTTCTGCCCCAATTCATTCTCTATCGCCACTACCGTTGTGTATTTCGGAATTTTCATGTTTACATGAGTACTATTTAAAAATTGTACGTTAATATTATTTAAAAAATCACATCCGTCTTTCCTATTACTCATTTTCTTAAATATTTAGCCGACAACACTATGGATTTTGGTTGGCAGTGGGTTTTGGTTCAGTTGTTCAATGTCCTTGCTCAAGCTCTTATAATTGATTCTGACTGTTTTTATGGCACTTGCAGCCTCTGGCTCAAGTGCCATATACCGATCACAATTCCGTCTGTCGGTCTGTCGGTCTGTCGGTCGGTCCGAGTTTTTTTGTCCCACATATCCGAGTTAGGGTACTTCCAGATGTGCTAGGACAATGAAACTTGGCAGGCATATCAGGGACCCGACCAAACTAACCTGGAAATAATCAGTTTCCCGATCCGACCATATGGGGGGGAGTGCGGGGCGCTGGAAACTTGCAAATTTAGGGCATTTTGTCACTTTTTTTCTGAGTTAGGGTACTTCTAGATGAGCTAGGACAATGAAACTTGGCAGGAATATCAGGGACCCGACCAAACGAACCTGGAAATAATCAGTTTCCCGATCCGACCATATGCGGGGGAGTGGGGGCGCTCGAAACTTGAAAATTTAGGGCATTTTGTCACACTTTTTCGAGTTAGGGTACTTCCAGATGAGCTAGGACAATGAAACTTGGCAGGAATATCAGGGACCTGACCAAAGTAACCTGGAAATAATAAGTTTCCCGATCCGACCATATGCGGGGGAGTTGGGGCGCTGGAAACTTGAAAATTTAGGGCATTTTGTCACACTTTTTCGAGTGAGGGTACTTCCAGATGAGCTAGGACAATGAAACTTGGCAGGAATATCACGGACCCGACCAAACTAACCTGGAAATAATCAGTTTCCCGATCCGACCATATGGGGGGGAGTGCGGGGCGCTGGAAACTTGAAAATTTAGGGCATTTTGTCACACTTTTTCGAGTTAGGGTACTTCCAGTTGTGCTAGGACCATGAAACTTGGCAGGCATATCAGAGACCCGACCAAACAAAATTAGGAATAATCAGTTTTCTGATCCGACCATTTTGGGGGGGGGGGGGTGGAGGGCAGGGGAATCCGGGAAACTGAGAAGTGTGTAACTTTCGAACGGATGATCGGATTGTAATGAAACTTCATAACTGAAGAGAATATATATCTGTAATGTCCCGTTTGAAGTCTTGACCGGATTCGGTAGCCAGGGGGGAGTTGGGGGGGGGGGAGACCGGAAATTTCAAGAAACGGTTAGAATGGAGGGATCGGAGTGAAACTTGCTGGGAAGAACAAGCATCTGCTCTAGATAAGTCCTTTAGACCATTGTACTGGATCCGGACACTTATGGGGGGGGGGGCGGAATTCTGGTGATGGTGGTTTTTTGGATTTTCACGATGAAACTTGGCAGGCATATCAGGGACCCAATCAAACTGACTTCAAAATAAAAATATTGTTGATCAGATAATGGTGGGGGAGTGGAGGGAGGGGAATCCGCAGGGGAATCCGGGAAATTGAGAAGTGTGTAACTTTCGAACGGATGATCGGATTGTAATGAAACTTCATAACTGAACAGAATATATATCTGTAATGTCCCGTTTAAAGTCTTGACCGGATTCGGTAGCCAGGGGGGAGTTGGGGGGGGGGAGACCGGAAATTTCAAGAAACGGTTAGAATGGAGGGATCGGAGTGAAACTTGCTGGGAAGAACAAGCATCTGCTCTAGATAAGTCCTTTAGGCCATTGTACTTGATCCGGACACTTATGGGGGGGGGGTCCCGAAATTCCGGTGATGGTGGTTTTGGGGACTTTCACGATGAAACTTGGCAGGCATATCAGGGACCCAATCAAACTGACTTCAAAATAAAAATTTTGTCGATCAGATAATGGTGGGGGGAGTGGAGGGAGGGGAATCCGAAATTTTCAGTCATGCGTTATTTTAGAATGGTTGATCGGATTCGAGTGAAATTTAAGAATTCAACAGAGGACATTTCTCCGATGATTTTTTTCATATCCGGACCGGATCCGGCAACTATTGGGGGGGGGGGGAGAAATACGTGCCCCGTTTAGAATGGAGGGATCGGGATGGAACTTTGTGGGAAGAACAAACAGATGCTCTAGGTAAGTCATTTGCTGAATCGGATTGGCTACGTGCACCGTGGGGGAGCTGGGTGGGGGGGGGGGGTGGACCGGAAATCTGGAGAAACGGTTAGAATGATGGTATCGGAGTGAAACTTGCTGGGAAGAACAAACATCTGGTCCATATAAATCTTTTACGTAATTTGACTGGATCCGGACACTTTAGGGGGGGGGGGGAGGGGTATCCCGGAATTCCGTTTTTGGGGGATTTTCACGACGAAACTTGGAAGGCATATCAGGGACCCGGTCAAACTGACTTGGAATAAAAAAAAAATCCTCGATATGAAAATCTTGGGGGGGGAGTTGAGGGAGGGGAATCCGGAATATTGAGTCATGCGTAACTTTGGAACGGATGATCGGATTCGAGTGAAATTTAATAATTAAACAGAGGACATTTTTCTCTTGTGACCTTTTTCATTTCCGGACCGAATCCGGCAATTATCGGGGGGAGGGCGGAAAATACTTGACCCGCTTAGACTGGTGTGATCTGGATCGAACTTCGTGGGAATGACAAACAGATGCTCTGGATTAATCATTTACAGAACAGGATTGGCTCCGGTTATTGTGGGTGGAGTTGGAGGAGGGGGAGGGGGGTCTGGGATTCCGGTGATCGCGCGTTAAGGTACTTCCAGATGTGCCAGGACGATGAAACTTCGCTGGAATATTGGAGACTCAACAACATTTGCTTAGAAATTGCTACTTCCCAAATCCGATTATTCCTTAAAGTACCAATCTTGACCGCAAAGTAAAAAAAATACTTTTAAGCAATATATGCATTTTCGTGATGCCCATCAGCCCATTAGCAGTTTTGCCTCAAGGGTTTTGCTTACAAATGAAGTTCCAGCTCCCTTATAGCGCACATCTCAACCGCAAAGTCGAAACTTACTCTTGATCAATCAAATCATCTTGACACATGCAAGTGCCATATGAGCTTACAGCTCTTGTTTATCATATTATCTAGCTTTAACAGCGGAAAAATGTCGATGCATGCTTTTCTCCTGGTCTGGTCAGTTTCGGCTTCTGTTAAACCTCGTCTCTCTGATGCCGAACTTTTAAGATCTTCTATTTTCAAATATGTTGGTCTTATCCTTGATGAAAATCTCCTTTTAAACAGCCCACCGGTTCTTTGGCTCAGAACCTGATCCAAAATGATGGTTTTGTCTTCTACCTCAAACATTTTCTTCCATAAACATCCTGCGGCTGATTTATTTCGTCTGGCTCATTCTCATATGAATTCTTTGTATATGAAGGATATAGTTCATTATTTGAAGAACAAATCTATTGTTAGGACTCGGGGCGTGACTCGGACTCGGGGCGTGACTCGGTCTCGAGGCGCTTTCTTCACTGACTCGGTCTTGTCTCGTCTCGAACGATTATAGGTCAGGACTCGGACTCGTCTTCACTCGTGAGCGTGACCTCGGTCTCGGACTTGTCTTGGACTCGGCAACAGCTCTGCCACTTCCCAAAACTAGCCTATGCAGTGTAAGAATTGTCCAAACACTCCGTCGTTCTGAAGAAAAATTGTACCATTACACATCTGAAATAAAGCGCGCAGGACAACAACAAAGGTTTGATACCATTTAAACACCAGGATGCATAATCTCAGGTGTTACAGAATATTTCCCTTATGAACTTGTAAGTGTAATTTATGTTACAAGTAACACTGCAGACCATGTTTAGTGCTATGTTTTATGAAATGGGACACTTAAGGGCTCATAAACACTTTGTATTCTTTTCTCTATGTACTCCACTATTTCTATTTATATAAGTGGGTAAATAAAAAGATTGATTCATTCATTCATAACAAAACTTCCTGCAATAGCGACAGAGAGCGTGTGTAAGTTATTTTTTTAAACGCGTCTTTGTGGTAGACGTTAGCAATCTCCGACAGTGTAGTAATGTTGGGATTAGTAATTCAAATTTGTACTTAAGTATCAAGTACTCCAGATTTTGTATAAAGTACTGCACGCTGAGACAACGGTCTTTGCATCTGCCTTGAATGGAGCTCCCGTCATCTAGTAGTAAGCTTACCAAAGGTGCAGTCTACTTCACAGACTTCCCGAGTTTCGTCAGTTTTTCTGAAGGCTTTTAATTGTTGGATAAATCTGCGAAAGTAGCATTTCAGATTATTGGTACTTTTACTTGTACTTGATTATTGGTACTTAGTATTGGTACTTGAGGCTTCAAGCACTTAGTTATTTTACTTTAAGTAAGTAAGTAAGTAATTTATTTATGACCCGCCATTTTGAAAAGGCGGAGTAAACGAAGAAAATAAAGAAAATAAACAAAACACACAGAAAAGACACTTAGTTTTTAGTCTTCGGTCAGGAAGCAGTGGACGACGTCGAGCGCTGGTTGGGCCCTGTTGTCCATGAATAATAGGTATTAAGTACTCCACGATGGTTGTACTTAAGTAAAACCCGAGTACTTTGACATTGTACTTAAATAGTACTTGAAGTACTACTTCCCAACACTGCAATATAGTAATCACAAAAGCTCTGTTCACGTAGCCTATTGCTTTTTGACTTACCGGCCTGGCTAGGACCCGCAGTTGGATGGTCCCTTCCTGGTGGTCTTACTGCACGGTCAGCACACTGTTGCATGTGAACACCGAGTGCTCTCATCTCTGCTTCAAGAGAATCTGAGTCCGAATCTGAGTGACTGACCTGGAAATAGCAATTTAAATATTACTAATGACTGTGCGGCTATTCGATCTGTTTGAAGTTTCAGGGCGAACATGAGCCGAGTTTTGTATGCAAAACTCCATGCTATGGCAACTTATTGTTTGAAGTTCGAGTCCTGCTGTGAAACAGGATAGCCTTCCGGAAAGGTGAAGATATTTGCATTACTAAGCCATTATGCGGTGAATTTGATAGCTCATCTTGTGAGAAGGGTAGCCGTGGCGTCGCTAGGCACTCACTTTTGATCACTGTCGAGATCGACGAGATCAGGCTCTGGTCACAGACTGCAAAGCTTTCGGCACACGGATTAGAATTTCCCTGCCTGGATTTTTAAATCCGTCAGAAGAAGAACGTTCAGAGCCAAGGATTTGAGAATTAATATAGGGAGACCGAGTCTCGTCTTCGAAGTTTGAGTTTATCGAGGGGTAACCCACTCCCCAGTACCACTCGGTACTAGCGGAAACAACACTGTCAGAAGTTTCATAACAGATAAAACATGGATGCGCGGTTTCGACAGACACTTACGATGTAATCTGTTGTCGCGACAAACGTTATGCATGAAATGTTATGCATAACAAGCATTGCCAGGAAGAGCCGAAATCCGCCAAAAATGCATTTGCTGACTTTTTTGTTGTCGTCATGATAATGGAAAATTCAGCAGACGCTTTTTGGCAGTTTTTCGGCTCTTCCTGGCAGCTTGTTAACGTTTCATGCGTAATTTGTCGCGACAGCAGATTACATCCCAAGTGTTGTCTGTTGAAACCGAGCATCCTTGTGTTTTCTCTTATGCAGAGCGTGTTCCACCCGTCTAACAATAGTTACTTTTAGTGACTATTTCCGTTCCAACGTCACCAAAAGTTACTACGCTGACGTTCCAGCCTTCTCGAAATAGTAACTATTTGCTTACCACTCTCCCGAGCGTGGTAAGCGTAGTAACCACGAATCTCTGTCACGTTTTTAATGTTTTAGTTTTTAATGTATGCTGGCTCTACCACCTGCTATTCGGCTAGTCCGTAATTGGTGTTGAAATAAAATTGGATTGAATTGAATTGAATTAATTGGTCGGATTCACCCGTGGCATGATATTCCGCTGGAAAATAGAAAAATCGTTCCAGCCTTGACGACAAAAGGACAGAATTGTGACGTCATGCGTGGTACCTACGGTAAGTAGGATAGAAGACGCTCGGAACGTCTGACAGTGCAGCGGTGCCGGCCATAAATTAGTCGTTTCCCGCTTCAACATGCTAATTTTAATGTTCTAGCACGTGGCAACCGGTGCCAGCCGTTGTCAGCCGGTGCCGGCACCGCGTCACCGGGCACTTGCTGCACTATCAGAAGTTTCATAACAGATATCACGAGGATGCGCGGTTTCAACAAATAATGCGTAAATGACAACATTTCGGATGTTATCTGCTGTGTTTGAAAACGTTACGCATGAAATTTTATACATAACAAGCCCATAGAAAGAGACAAAAAAGTATCTACTGACTTTATTCCTTAAAACTATAAAACTATATATAGTTTTTGGCGGTTTTTTGGTTCTTCTTGATGGTAACGCTTATTATGCATAACATTTTGAAACACAACAGATAACATCCGAGTGTTATCTGTTACGCATTATCTGTTTAAACCGCGCATCCTCGGGTTATCTGTTATGAAACTTCTGACAGTGTGCACACTAAAATCGAGGTCGGGGAACCCCTCGATTTTTATTGGTCACGGATCTATTTGAATCTGCATAGTGAGCCCAAGGAATATAATCGTACGAAGTTAAGGACCCAGCAAGCATTTTAGGGTTGAAAAGTCACCGTGACCACTAGCAGAGCGAAACTAAAATGTAAATAAACTAGATATGGGAAGAAAGACTGAGGAAAATTGTGCTTTTATGACCCTTTTTAGTCGAAATCCTTTAATTAGGAGTTATGAGACTTTTTACTCGTAAAATACGTCTACCGTAGGCCGCTGACCCCTTTGATAACCTTATTGTCGGCAAGACAGTAGATTTCGAGTAGGTCATGTGCTAGATTATAATATTTAGGTTTTATTCTGCAGATACTTCAGTTACACGTCATCGCAAATGTCCCAGTGTCTTATAACTCGCTTAGACTTCTGGATCTGGAATTCCTGGAACAGAATTAACGATGTTGTTTCTAAAGCCCGGGAATCGTCCCAGTTCGACTCCAGTTGCAGTCTCTCTCTGATTTGAAACATTACACCGCGACGCACATTTCTTGGACAGAAGAGTTTTAAATAGACATTCTGAAAATATCGCCTCCGGCAGAGTGAGGATCTTGGAGATCTCGTCTGTAAGTTGAGCCAGCCCTGCCAACTCGTGTTTCGTTTGAAGGATTATTACCGTATTTGTGCTATCTTGGATCGCAGCATGATATGAGCGAGATTTTGTATGGACATGTTTTTGACACCAGGGAGTATCATGTTTCCAAGCTCCAGTTCCAGAAGAATGTAACTAGCGCTTTCATCTCGTCTGGCCGTAGATCATATGTCCGTTTGAATAAAATAAATATCCTATGGGTGATAAACTTTTGCCCACCTAGTCTAGAATCTTTGCACTCAAAGCGGTTTAACACGCCCTGAAATGAAGGTCACATGAATCACATGATACGTGGTTCATGAGGAATACCATTTTCGAGTTCGAAGTGTGGCAGTTTGTTTGTCAGATAGTTAGTCTGATACGTCTCCGTTGTGGCGACCGTAAAGATAAGCGACCGACTATGTCCCTACATTCCGCTAAATTCCGTGGGGGGTCCCTAGCACTGATAGTATACTGTCTAAACCAGGAGGGAGTTTTTCCCCATTTGCCCTCGTACATGCTCCAAGTCGTTAAGATTTCCTTGAAGACTCTTTCCGCCGCCAATTACACATTAAATCCGGACTAGTCCGGATTTAATTTGTAATACTTCATTTCTACAAATGCAGCTCCCATAAACTATAGTCTATGGGAGGGGCCAAGGTCCCGTAATGAATTGTTACTAGTTGCGTTTTTGATCGTTTTGTTAGCCGTTCGCTTAGCCGGTTGCTTAATTTCCGTTTTCGAACGCCTTCAAAGTTCGCCGTTTGCTTAATTAGTGTTTTTACGACTACGGCGATCCTTGCCCGGCTGACGTTAATTCTTCGACGATTCAAGCAAACTTCGAACTTGCTAGCTCACGAAGTTCGACGGTCAGATTTTGAAGGACGAAGAAACTGTGACCGGCGACCAAAAACGGTAATTAAACAAAGACCTTTGAGGTTGAAGGTAACTTCAAACTTCGATCAAAAACGCAACTACTGTCGTAGTTCTTCATAGGGTCCTTCATCTGGCTGTCGTCTATTAGACTGACCTTCTGCCCCGTTTACTTGTGCGCTTCCAAGTTTGAGAGAAGTAGGTCTCACAAATCATGCTAGCGGACTAACTGCGGGGCTTGGACAAGTGGGATATAAAAAGGAACAGCACATCGTGGACCATTGGTCAAATGTCTGGCATTCGAGGCAAGGGGTCAATCGAGGGCAAGGGGGACTAAGATAGAATCCTGGTAAAGTTTGCCTTATGTAAGTGTAAGGATGTCTGACCAATTATCCCAGAAGTGTAGAAACTCATTTTAATGGTTCCAGATCGTATGAAGGACATTGCCATAACTTGCGAAACTTCAACTGCAAAGACCTCTTTCCACCTTTGTAAGGAAACACTTCACTGTAACCTAAGTCTTACCTTCGGTCACTGTGTTTCTAAGAAAGACAAACTGACAGATTGATTCCAGGGTTCCTATTGAAAGTGTTTTGCCCACGTTAGCTATCCGTTTTCAAGTTCTTTGCCTACAGGGAGAGAATATAAAATTTCAAATAATTTGGAACCTGACTCCGCTGTAGCGCACTGGTGTAATTGTTCCACAGCGGATTGTGTATCACTGGGATATCATTAGCTAGGGAAAGGGGATACTTGGATTCCGAGCAACAAGCGAGCTTTCGCGGGATACGCTTATGAGCTATATAGCTTCTCAGTTCATTAGCCGACATAATTAAAACAAAAAAACTGACCAGACCAAAGAAAAGGTCGGCTTTCTTGAGGAACGTGGTTCTGCGTCCTAACCCATCAATCTCTATAGGATCGTTGCTAATGTTTAAAAAATGGTTAAAGCGAAAAAAAAATAGTTGAATAATTTAAAGTTTAACTAAAGGCAACTTACGTTTGTGTCATTTAACTGAATACACCAACTTATTTGGATTCTGCAAAGGGATTTTTTTTATTTTCCACTATCTACTCTAGCTATGACGTTCAGAATATCTGCAGCCGTTCCACAGCGTAAATTCTACTATGATGCGGGAAATTTTAATCTCAACACAAACGTGGCTTTTCAGGTGCAGTGGTGAGATTGGTGAAAATTGCTTAGTGCCTGAAAAAAAATAATCATAAACCTTTCTCGTAAGGCATACAACAAAAATACAAGCGCATAGAGGTACCACGAATCACATGGAAATTACACTATTTGAAAATCGTTTTTTCGTGAATAGCGGAACAATGAAGGCATTTTCAGCGGGTCTTGAAGCCAATTTAAGTGAATAAGTGATGGAAAACTAGATTGTCCTATCCCAGCCCTTTCCGGTTAAACTTTAAACTACGCTCCTCTCCGCTTTTAAAGAAGTACCCACGACTTTCGCTGTCTTAATCCTTTCTCCAGGCCCGTTGACTCCTAGCAAAAACAAGGACACATTTACATTCCAAGTTTGTTTGATGTACAATCGTTGGGAGCATGATACGTATCAAAACACGGAAAATTTGAAATCATTGCGGTATGGTTCGGTGGGTTAGAATAAACCGTGCGAAATTAGGGTCTCCTACTTGGAACGATTGCTATAGAATTACAGGTATACGACGAGTCCTTCAAAGCGTTGGCTTGAACTGTGACGAGTGTCGTCAATCCTCGCCAAGGCGCTTGTTCGTCGGTAGAATCAGTAGCTGAGTTGGATAACACCTAGCATAGATCGGTATCCGGACGGGGGAAGAAGTGAGAAGCTCCGTATTCCTAACCTAACCATGCACGACATTTCCGGATGGGATTTTGGTATGTTGAAATAGTTTGTCGGTGGGGCGCTGTAGACAAGCGCAAATTAACCATTTTGACACCGAAAGAATACTGTTATGAACTATTCAGAAAATAAATAGTGGTTCCAAATCGTGAGAGCATAGTTTTGCACTTTTTTGCAACTTGAGAGGGGGCTAATGGTTCCCAAAGTCATGCGTACTGTCGCGAAGATGACGATCTTCGTCCGATGTGTTTGCGGATGTCGCATGTGTATTTCAGACCAATTCAGCTCTACCAGAAACATAACACCAGCTGATACACTTGATACCTGATATACGGTGTAGAGTTCCCTCGAAAATAAATATGAGCTGGAGGAAATGGAAATCGAATAGAACAGAGCTACATGCTCGTATGTAAGAAGCGCTTGGGAGATTTTTTGTCAAATACGGACTAGGAAAGAATAGAAAACCGTGATTTTCGGATTTTTTTTTTCTTGATCAGCTAGTTATCCCTCTAAGATGACGTGCGAGGGATAAATATAATTTCGGATGTTTCGGTTGCACTTCCTGCAAACCGTGAAAAAACGAAAATCGCGATTTTCTATTTCTTTCGTAATGAGTGGTGAGCTTGGCTTCAAACCTCATGTACGGATAAGGACACGATTGACCTGTGTTCACCAAAAGTATTTTAAAGGTCTTTGATTGTATAGATCGGGACTAAGCGGCCCGAACCTTCTGTGCCACTCGCCACTGTGTAGTGCACTTAATAAATAACTGAAAAGAGGTGTAAGAGGTTCTCGTCTATAGAGGTTGCGTCGAATAGCACCGCGGGAATCTCAAGCCTTTCTGGTTCTCTACCGCTACACAGACAAAGTAGTCTAACTTAGTGTTGGACGATATTCGATGTCGATAACGATATATCGGACCAAATATCGATATTGACTATCGAAACGTAAGTATCGATATTTCTTCATTCATTATTATTTATATATCTATTTATATATCTGAAACTGGAGTAATATCTTTTCCGTAATTCAGTTTTTATTTTTAGGAGTTTGAGATGATGCAAGATGCCATTTAACGACAATTTTGTTCTTAAATTTTGGCGAAACGAGACGTAGACGAAGACGAAACATGGTAAAGAAATATCAACATATCGAAAGTGAATATATCGATATATCGAAAAATCCTAATATCGCCCAACACTAGTCTAACTGTGTCCAATGCAAAACAAACTGGGCCTTAGTCTATAACAAAGAAAAACAAAACATTACTGGATGGGCGCTGCCGCACCAAGACGCTGTACCAACTTGCCTAGCTAAACTATGATTGAAAACGATGATATGATATTGCCAACTATGACGAAAATAGGCGCTTTCGTAGGACTCCCAATACATTCTTGTTTTTACTCACTACTGTCTTGTGTTTCCTCCATAAGGGGTTTTTGGTCTCACCGTCTCCTGGTTGCTTCTCACTAGAAACTGCCTTCGGACCAGGTGCTGGTTAATCCGCACTGGTGAGTTAAACCAGACACACTTTGATTCCGAAAACGGGTTCTAACACTAGAGAGCAGTCATAGTGAACCCAAGAACGCCTTCTAGGAAAACCACGAGACCACTAGTGAATACTCCTGCGATTAATTTGTTAACGCAGCTAATATCAGGGACCCATAAATTTCCTGTAATGACTCGCCATTCAGGGGGCTCTTCAATAAGAGATTTCTGATGCGCTCTTGACCGAGCGTCAGATAGTTCGAGAAATACCCGCGGAGATAAATACACAACTATCCAGATAGACAAAATTTTTCGCAGCTGTTGTGCTGAACTAGGAATATTTCTCTGTAATGGAAGAGTATCCTGGATCTTTTGTCCTTGCTTAGGTACCTGGTGGCATGCTGAGTAGTCCCAACAGATCTTGTCTATCTGAACAAGAACGCCGATTCGACCCAAGCGGAATTTTCGGAAACTAGGTGAGGCTCGGGCAACATAGAAGCATAGGAAATGACAAGCCCCCTGAATGGCGAGTCATTACAGGAAATTTTTGGGTCCCTGCTAATATTAAGATCCAGCTCACCTCTTTCCTGCTACTCCTCGTCATTCTTGACTTTGAGCGTGTTTCCATAGTTATCCTGGAAGGCATCTTTTTCCTCGATAAGTGCCCTGTCGACATCCCGGGACTAAATGAGTTCCCAGCGATCACTTTTTCTTCCTTCTCTGTTTCTTTCACTTAAGCGATATGAAGGTACTACACAACAAACAATCCTATCTCACTGGCCTCTTCACTACGTCTCCAGTTCGGTTCTCCAGTCCAGTACAGAATGCTGCTAACAGTGCCATCGGGAAGCTCGCAGTTCCGTGATGGGCGGAGCTTCGACGTGCTATGCGAGAAGAAACACAAATAATTAGTAGTGGTGAGATGATACTACGATTAAAGGGGGTAAGACACTTCACAATGCTCTTGATGATTAACTCTTCTTGCCGACGAAGAATCGCATTGCGCCTAGCGAAGAACAAAGAAATTTTGATGATTGGTTTACAGGGCATTTGAGTCAATTTTGAGGATTAGTCTTGGTGACGTTTCCTGTTCTTCCCTAGGATCACCGGCGTGCTTTGAGTAAGGCGTATTGTCGCCGTTCCCCGAGGAAGGGGAACAGCGAGAATAGAGGGAATCAGTCCACGCGGACTCCGCGTACGGAAAGCAAAGAGAACACGGGAATGCTTCCAAAATGGATTTGTTCGAACAAAAAATATGCAGTTGACGTCATTAGTCTGGATCAACTTTATTTTTGGTTTTGTTCTTTCTGATTGTTTTTAATTAATTTATCCTTACAAACAAAAAATTCCTAACTACAATGAAAAAAATACCTTTTTCTGAAAATAAGTTTTAAACCATAACCAAACTCGATATTGATCTCAGAAATACTACCAGCAACTCCCAAAATTGATTCCCCTCCGAATCTGAAAAGCAGTCCTTTTTTATTATGGTGATGACAGTCAGAGCATTCCCCGTCCTTGAGGACTCGCGATAATACGGGGAGTTAGTCCCTGGGACAAAACCAAAACGCGGTGACTCCTCAAAAGGAGTCCTCTGGGAACGGCGAGAACACACCTTTATCATATACGGTATACCCACCAGCAGGGGGTCACGTATGGGAGGAAGGAGGACGCCCCCCCCCCCTAATGTTGTCGGCCAGTCGGGAAAAAATAACCGAAGCACCGCTGTTTTCCCTACAAATAGTTGATTTTTTTTTTTCATGAAAACAGTCGTTTTTAATGGCACTTGCCCTTCGGCCAAGTGCCATATAGCGATCGCAATTTCTGTCCGTCCGTCGGTCTGTCGGTCGGTCCGGGTTTTGCTAGTTTGGGCACTTCCACATAAGCTAGGACGATGGAACTTGGCAGGCATATGAGGAACCCCAAAAGATTAAGTTTGGAAATAGTCACTTCCCCGGTTCGAGCATCATGGGGGGAGCGGAGGGAGGGGGAATCCGGAATCTGGAGGTATTTATAACTTTTGAACGGGTGATCGGACCTTAATGAAAATTGATATACTGAAAAACCTCGTGTTTACGACCCACTTCAAATTCGAACCGGATCCGGTGACTTCGGGGGAGTTGGAGGGGGTAGCCGGAAATCTTTGGAAATGATTAAAGTGAAGGCATCGGGATGAAGCTTGGTAGGAAGATCAAGAACAAGTCCTAGATACATCATTGACATAACCGGATCGGATTGGGGCACTGTGGGGGAGTTGGGGGGGGGGGGGGGGGATTCTGGTGATCCAGCGAGTTCGGTACTTCCTGATGTAATAGGATGATGAAACTCGGTAAGAATGTGAGGGATCCAAATAGACCGACTTGAGAATAGTCATTGCACGATCCGAACATCGTGGGGGAGTAGAGGGATGGGGAATCCGGAATCCATTGGCATATGTTTAAATAATGCATAAAACTGATATGTCAGCTACGGTGCTTTGTCAGCGATACTCGGCCCTTTTTGGCAAGGGTCCTCGTCAGGCTGTCAAGCTTTAGGGTCAACTTCGGGGAAGGAAAAAACCTGCATTTGATTGCAAAGGGCCGAAATATCGCTGCCAAAGCATCGTAGCTGACATATCCGTTGTATGCATTATCTGAATATATGTTTCAAAGTCAGCTAGGGCTCATGGAAAATTTAATCTAGTGGCATTTGTAACTTTTGAACGGACGATCGGATTTGAACGAAGCTTGGTAAGTGGAAAAAGCTATTGTCTCAGATGCTCCATGTCAAGTCCGGACCGGATCGGATACTTGAGGGGGGGGGGAGTTGGAAGGGGGCACCAGAATTTTTATGAAACGCTTAGTGTCGAGGGAACGGGATGGAATTTGCTGGGATGAACAAGCATAAGCATTAGATACATTTTTGACAGAACCAGATCATGTCGGAGCTCTTTGCGGGGAGTTGAGGGGGTTTCCCAGAATTCCGATGATCGCGAGATAGAATACTTCCAGATATGCTAAGGACGATAAAACGTGGCAGGCATATTAGTGACCCAACCAAATAGACTTAAGGACCCGACAAAATGCCCTAGGAAGAATTCCGTTCCTGAATCCGACCATTTTTCGGGGAGTTGAGGGAGGGGGAATCCGGAAATTACTGATTTACGTAGGTTGCGGGAAAATGATCCGATTCAAGTGAAACTTTATGGGTGATAAAAACTGATGACCTAGATATACAAAGCATGTGTACGAACCCATGTGGCCATGGTTGGGGGAGTTGGGGCCTGGGGGGGGGGGGGAAACTGTGTGACATGCAAAAAAAACAAACCGGATGGGCAGAAAGGAATGCAACTTAAGACAGTACCAAGTTTATGCGGCCTAGATTTGGAATTTGGCGTCCGAACCGGATCCGACCAAGGTAGGAGGAGGGTGAAGTGGGAACCGGAAATTTGCAGATATGCTACGATTCGAGTTAAACTTGATTGACTGGAAGAGGAGATGTTAGAGACCCGAAGTTTATGTGTCCGAGTCGTATCGACCTCAGTAGGGGGTAATTGAAGGGGGAGTCCCGGAAATGTTGTGGCTCGCATAGGGGTTAAACGCGCGAAGTGAATTGAATGAAACTTGAAAATTACAGAGACCTTATGCCTTAGATGACATATGTTAGGGTCTAGACTGGATCGGAGCACGGTGGGGAGGGGTATCGGAATTCCCAGAAAAATACTCAGATATACTTTCTCGCTCTCACACCATCTACTCGTAACAAGTGCCATATGAGCTCGTAGCTCTTGTTTCTGAAAATCAGCCGATTTTTCATCAAAACTGTATTTTTTTCTAAAAAACAGTCAAAACGGTCGTTTTCTTCTTAAACACTCTATTTTCTGCAAAACCAGTCGGTAAAAATGACCAACCGGTCGGTAAATACCTTGCCCCCCCCCCCCCCCCAAAAAAAAAAAAACTTTATTTTGGCTAGTAACGCCTCTGCCCACCAGTACCGACATAGAGCTCATGCGCAAAGATATGCGCAGATCGTATCTGTAAATTTGGTAAATTTTGGAAAGACCTCGTGTCTCAGACGCAGGGGCGTCGCTGTAGGGTGGCAGAGCGCCCAGTAAAAATAAACTAGCCAACAAAGTAGGCGCTCACCGAGGAAACCCAAATGGAGGTCTGGCAGTGCGTCCGATAAAGTCAGTAAGGCTAGTTAAGAGCACCAAGGCACCGTTATTGTAGGGGGGGGGGGGGTGCCCCCCCTCGAAGAAATATAAAAAAGCTAAAGCGGGCGCTCGCAGAGCCCGAGGGGTCGCGCACTGGCCGATTTCGTTTACACCATGAGGCAGAGGCAGATGAGGCACGTGAGGCAGGCATGAGGCACATGAGGCAGGCATGAGGCACATGAGGCAGGCATGAGGCACGTGAGCAGGCATGAGGCACGTGAGGCAGGCATGAGGCAGGGACCTTGTACAACATGAGGCACTTCAAAATCCCTAAACGTGTCACCAGAACGGGCGATGAGGCACGTGAGGCAAGCATGAGGCATGTGAGGCACGTGAGGCAGGCATGAGGCACGTGAGGCAGGTATGACGCACGTGAGGCAGACACGAGGCACGTGAGACAGGCATTTGGCACGTGACGCAGGCATGAGGCACGTGAGGCAGGCATGAGGCACGTGCGGCAGTCATGAGGCACGTGGCAGTCATGGGGCACGTGAGACAGGCATGAGGCACGTGAGGCAGGCATGAGGCAGGGACCTTGTACACCATGAGGCACCAGTGCGCAACCCTTCGGTAGAGCCCCGAGTAAAGATAAACTAGCTGAACTGGGCGCTCGCCCAGGAAACCCAAATGGAGGTTGGCAGTGCGTCCAATAAAGTCAGTAAGGCTAGTTAAGGGCACCAAGAAATTGAGTTGACATCCAGCTTGGAGATCGACGTTTCGGGGGCCTCGATCGTTTGAGACTTGAAGGAATAGCATTCCGAGTCGTATTTTTCGAGCCTGCCAGACTGACATAAAGAGCCGGGCTGTTTTTAGTCACATTTTGTCCATTTGTCAAAATGAGAAGAACAACTGTCAGATTTGAGCTTCCAAGATCGTCAAAAGGCAGTTATAAAAATCATGAATTTCACCTTGCAGTACATAGTTTTAATACGATCCACGTTTAACACAACCAAGTTTTACCAATATCCCTCGGTTTTAATAAAAATCAGGCTGATCTTGCTTGTGGCGCACATTTTCAAGAATTTTTTAGTTTCAGACCTTTGTATTTTAAAAGAAAAGACAAATTATCGGCTTCGTCAGCAATGGGGGAAGCTGTGATGACGGGCCTGATGATTGGATCATGCCATTTGATGCCGTCTTTTTTTTTAACTGTAAATTCAGAACAAGTCTGTAGGCTAGATGATCAGTACATTGTTTCGGAAAGGGTTGAACTGGATCACTGTCATGTACGAACTTCCAACAAAATGTCTCACACTTTTCGGCATTCGTTGCGAAAAAAGACAGACTGACATATCAATCAGAAGCGGCCCTTAGAGCGTGTTCCATCCTACTTACCGTAGTTACTACGCATGACGTCACAAATTCTGCCTTTTTGTCGTCAAGGCTGGAACGATTTCTCTGTTTTCCAGCGGATTATCATGCCTCGGGTGAATCCGACCAATCACGTGACAGAGATTCGTGGTTACTACGCTTACCACGCTCCCGAGCGTGGTAAGCAAATAGTTACTATTAGTTACTATTCCGAGAAGGCTGGAACGGTCAGCGTAGTAACTTTTCGCGAGGTTGGAACGGATTTGGTAACTAATAGTTACTATTGGTCCGAGGGTGGAACACGCTCTTAGTTTCATTTGCAATCCAAAAATACGATCTGATCATGAAGGATTCCAAAATCTCGACTGCGGCGCCTTTCGTATTAGGCTTTATGAAGGGCGCGTCATTTCATTCGGGTTTTTAAGCTTCGAATTTCGGGGTCTGGGCCACATTGAAAGCTAGATTTTGTTGGAGGGAAATAGTATTTTGCCTAAAAAAGTTCAATTTAAAAAAATTCCCCTGTGCCGCTGATTTTGAGTTTGTCTGATGCTTTTCACATTAGTGTTCGGCATGTCTTCTTACCCCTAAGTCGAACATTCAATGAACTTCCAATGAAACCTTTACTTTCAACCAACTATCCGTTTTTTTTAGGATTCCGGACAAGTAGTCCGGAAACTACTTGTCCGGCGAGAAAATGGTTTTCACCATCGTGTTCAGCATGTCTTTTTGCCCCATATCGGGATATCACATTAGCGGCTATCACATTTGCACCCCCCCTGCCCCTAAATGTGGGGCTACAAAGCATATCTACAAACCTGACCTTACCCTTGACCCAAAGAATCCTTACACCAAGTTTCTCAAAATGTCTCATTCGCTTCGAGAGTTATCCTGCTCACAGACAGACAGACAAGTGGACAACTTTTGCAATGCCATAGGTATCCCTCCACTTACGTTTTGGGCAGGTTTTGGGGATCCCAAAAAGAAACTTACCCCCCACCCCCCCAAAAAAAAAAATTGGACAGTTTATTCTGTAAGTTATCTCTTTAATTCTGTAATCTCCTCTCTCTGGTTGACTCTAAAGGGCCAAGTGGATCTTTTCAAATTGTCAGAAACGTGAGTGACGGGCTGAAGTTGAAGGAAGGAAGGTTCATGAAGGGCTGGAGCTGAATTTTTTTCTCCTTCCAGTTTCTGATACCAATGCATTGGTGGCTCACGTGGACCCTGACTGGAGTTTTTGTAATTTTGGCCTGTATAGGATACAGAAAGGCTGTAAAGGTAGGAGAGGTTTTGACAAGAAGATTTTTATTTTTTACATACTTCTCTTCCATCTGTATTTGCCTTTGCAATAGCTGTTTCCCTCACAGTCATCCAGCAGTCATCGGGGATTCTGAAAATAATTCTTATTAAAACCGTAAATTGTGGCTGTGGCTTGGCCTTGGGGACTATAATCTGACTATAATGCATGATTTGTTGAGAGCTATTGTGTTCCATAATTATTGAGTGGTTGCTCATGGGAGCTTTTCTTGTATACCATTGCATGTGTATTGCATTTAAGGTTGAGGAGATAGATATTCTGCTTCAGATTATATGTTCCCTCAGAGTATTAGTACTGGACCCTACATATACTATTTCCGTTGGTCATTATCTCCATACGCACCATAGAAAATTGGTTTTCTAGCTTAGATGCACCAGAACCTGTCTAAACTAGTTAAACCTGTTGAAAGATGTGTGTTTAAAATCATATTCACTCATAAATCTTTCTTAATTCAGAAATTTTGACACTGTTGTGACGTAAATGAGTTCATGGCATCCTGCATCATTACAGTACAAGAGAGTCAAAGTCAATGCCTGAAAGCCAAAAAGAAAAAGATCTTCCCTGTTTAAAACACTAAATGTTTTTTCTTAAACTGAATTCATGTTTGTTACTAACAATTATACAATTTGCTTTCATATTTTTCCAAGTACCTATGGTTAAACAATGATGATGTGATGGAAGCAAAATTCGTGGTGCCAAGCCGTTACGTTAACAAAGTCACCAGAAAATTTGTGTGTCCTCGCAGAATTTCATGTACTGGCAATAGAGCTTGTACGCTAGTATCTCCAAAGGAAGCCTACAATGAAGAAAAAGAAGCTGTCTTTCTTTTGAGATACTGTTTACCTTTTTTTGGAATTTCTGTGGTGAGACAACCTAAGCTGGGCAGTGGAATCAGCAAACTATCCAACTCCAGATACTATACTCCAGTAAAATATTTATGTTATGATTCAGAAATGGAGTAGGTTAGGTTTAGGGTACCAACAGGTATCCAATGTTTGGCATAGGGTATCGAGCTTTTGGAATAGGCTGTGCCAAATGCTAGATATATCCAGCATTGGCTAGGGTATTGAAAGATCAGGGGTTTGTGGTAGACTGCTGCCATGGTCTTCTTTCTTGCCTCGGGAAAAGCCAAATAGAAAAAGTGAACTAAGAACTTACCTCCAGCTTACACCCAAGTCTAGATGTTTCATCTTTCTCGGGACACAGTATGATTTCTGTCTTCTGGGAACCTAATGGTCTAGTAGGGTCAACCAGAACTTCAGACAGTTGAATTAGTTTGTAATATAGTTTGTTAATGCTTTGGTTTCTAAAGGAAGAGAGGACATCCTGGTCAACCTGGGCAGATTGAAAAGGTACAGCGCAGAGCAACTAAGATTGTAGATGGCTGCCAACATCTTCCTTATCAGATGAGATTGCGAACCCTGAACCTATGCAGCATGACCTACAGAAGAAAAAGGGGAGACATGATTCACACCTATAAACTCATCAGAAACAATCCAATCCATGACCTCTTCATCATCGATTCAGCACAGCGAACTAGAGGTCATTCCATGAAAATCACGAAGCTCAACGCCCAGAAGAGGGAACGCCACCATTTTCTTACCAACCGGGTTGTTGATCTGTGGAACTCCCTAAGCGAAGACACCGTATCCAGCAAGACCATCGAAGAGTTCAAAGTCTCCCTTGACAGAGAGTGGAGCAAGAAGCCATGGAGACTGGAATGGGATGCCCTGGAGTCCCAGACCAGAGCATAAGTTATCCACGTGGCAATTTCCGAAGAAGCGATGAGCAATGCTATAGGATGGAAAATCCTTCAATTGCTCCAAGCTGCAATTTAAGCCATTTTAAGCCATAACAGTCCACTCTGAAATTAGAATCACAAATCTTCTGCGGAGAATATTGAATTCACTTTGTCAGTGCAATGTGCAGACTGTAAATAATTATAAAATTACAAGCTTTGAAAGAGCATCCTCTGCCTAATTCCAATCAAAGATTTCTAATCAAAGACTAGGCCTAGTGGCATGCAAGTCATAATCTAGGCTAACTGTCCCGTCTGCCATAGCTATTTGGTGCAGCTGATTGCAGAGTCACTCTCGTGACCCTGAGCCTGAAGTACTTATATGATCTATTTTTCAGAAAGAGAGACAAGCAGAGGTGAATAGCCTGCTCATTCCACTTTGGAGAGTAACCACAACATTCTTCAACACTTCCATTGATAACCTTGGAAGGCGTTTCCAGAGACTCTTTTGCCTGTGGTTTTCTCTTGGTGCAATATGCTGCTTGGCTTCGTTTTTACCTGTAGTGTACCTTTTTGTCACAACTTCGAAGTCGAATTTTGTTAAGTTAATTGACAAATTCGGAGGATCTCAAGCAAGAACCGTTGGCGTTGCATCTCTAGAACCAATAGTAAGTCCTTGTTATTCTGGCAAAACAAGGTCGGCTACATGTTCATATAGCCCGCCATAAACACCCATGAGGGCTAATAAAACAAAAGAAACTGTTAATCTTTTATCTTTTTGATTCCCTCTTGTCAGTCCAATATTTGCAGCCTGCTTAGAAATCGTAGACTAACCACCACCCTCACTGATTAATTGTCTTTCGCAGTTGCCTGGTGTGAATCTTCCTTGTTATGACATCCCATATTACATCACGGCTATTTTTGTATCAAGCGTGGTTCACGAGTTCGGCCATGCTGCTGCAGCAACAAGGTGAGTCTGCTGTCGCTGTACGTGTAGTTTCACGAACAAATCGCTGGACTTTTTAATTTCACGATAAAAACAGTTTTTCTTGGCGTTGGTTTGAACTCTTCAGCCAACTGCAAGTCATAGTATGAATCGATCAACAAGTTGCTAGTACTGGATACTGGGCTAATACAGGTAAAATTGAACAAAAAGATGAGAATAAACAAAACGTGGGACAAGAATAAAAAGATGAAGAAGAGCTGACGTGCTTAGTAAAGTATGGGACAAATGATCGCATTGATCGGACATACCGCTCATACAATTTGGTGTGGCTGAGTGAGTTTCAGTGTCTGAGCATTAGTGAGCATCCATGCTTCGCATGTTTATGCCTTGAGGAGATGCAGCGCGCTCGATTTACCGTGTGCTCTGCTGGAATAAGTTCGTTCCTTTTCATTCAGGTGAGAGGAGAGAAAACGTTCATATATTAGGATATTTGTTGTCCACTGATGGAACAAATGTATCCCTCTTCATTTCGACCAGACGATTTTCATTATATTTTTTCTTCCAGTGAGCGCTTAACCATCCATGGTACTGGTTTCTTGCTGTTATTGGTTATCCCAGCAGCTTTTGTGGATTTGCCAACGTACGAACTCAGCCTCCTCCCTACATTCTCCCAGATTAGGATCTACACAGCAGGGGTTTGGCATAATGTGGTATTGGCTGCGCTGGCATGGCTAGCTCTGGTATCCCTTCCTATGTTACTGTACCCCTTTTATCAGCAGGACATAGGGGTCATGGTTACTGACTTGTCCCTGGTAAGTCAAATAACAGCACAAAATAACAGTTCTTGCAGCTATAGGGTGTCCCGATAATTTGCCGCGCGAAAAACTCGTCGCAAGGACGATTCGAAAAACAGACCTATCACCCTTGTTCCGCCAGCTAGTCACCAACTCTACATGTAGGCTCTTGGCAGTCTTTTTCATCACGTCCCATTCCGCCGTAACACTATGAGCTGGATCCGTTTTACTGACCAGTTTCACTGCATAATATTTCTTGTTATAATTTGTGCCTTGGTATTACTATGAGTTCTATAGTAGCAGAGCGCCTAATTCGAAAGCAACTCCATTCCAGCGTGGAATGGAGTTGCAAAGTTTCGGACTCGGGGGCTCCTCTTTCTGTCTTGAGGAGCAGGGGCGGTTCGAACTGCTTGGGCATGGGGGGTTGGGGACGACCTCAATATAGACGACTGGCTAATGCCTGGCAATTGTACCGATTAGAAACTGTAGCAAAAACACTGCGAAAAACATATAAAAATTCAAGAAATATTTATATCTTTTCTTAGAAAAGGTTAGGCGAAAGGTTAATGCAGGAATAAAATAATAAACACATAAAATAAAAAGGATTTCAGCATGCCGTTCATTTAAAGTTTAACTGAAAAGACAGCTTATTTTTACATTTGATATTTGAATACACTGAAATACTTTGACTCTTCTAAGGGATTTTGATTTTTTTTTCACCCGGGGCTCTAGCAATAACGTAGAGCGCTGCTTGCTTGACAACCCAAAATTCATCCAGACGCGAAGAATTCGGATTCCAAAAAATGCCTGCATTTCCAGGGCTAAAGATGCTGACATCGGAGAAGCTACGCCTGTAGGAAAATAGGAAAATGAATTGAGCATATGTGTTGCAAGGAATCTGACATTGTTAGTATATTTTTCGGCAATGGCTTACATTTGTACTTGATAAATATTTCAAGAGTAGAGGGACACGCACATAGAGATGCCACAAATCGAAAGAATAAGTTCGGGCGATGAAATCGGATGAAATATGTGGATAACGGACAAACAAAGTAAGGCATTTTTATCGGGTTTTCAGGCCTATTTAACTGAATAAGTGATTTGTAACCAGGGGCGTCGCTAGCCAAAACTCGAGGGGGCTTTTCGTCTCATATTTGAAAATAAAACTCGTGATAACTGCAAGCGTTGAAGACTGAAGATTAGAAGCCTAGTTGTAACTACGAGCTCAGAAGCGGTTTCAAGGGCATGGGCGTGGGAGGTGAGTATCTTTTAAAATGTACGACTGGCAGACAGAAGGCTCAGGAGTCATACCACTTAGAAACAATACCACTTAGAAACAATAGCCAAGAAACACACTACTATATCCGCAAAACTATATATCAGACAGAATTAAAATGAGCGCCGCATGCGAAATTTTTTAAGTAGGCCATGCCTTTTTCGGGCAAGACGCTACTTCCCCGCAACAAAATCTATATAGCTTTTAATACGGCCCAAGCCCAGAAATTCCAAGCCTAAAATCCCAATGAAATGACGCGACTTTCCAGTAAATAAAGCCTACTACGAAAGGCGCCGCAGGCAAATTCTGTGGAATCCTGTATGACCAGAACGCCTTTTTGAAGGTAAGGGCCACTTAACAGGATCTGCCCGTCTGTCTTTGTTTACGACGAATCAAGAAAAATGTGAGACATTTAGCTGGAAGTTGGATAATGTGCTACAGTTCGAGCCTTTCCAAAAAAAAGAAGTACTGATCATCTAGAAAAAAAAATTAAATGGAGTTGACTTGTTCTGAATTAGAGTTAAAACACAAAATAAAAATCAATTGACGTGTTGCAATAATCAGACCCGTCATTAAATCTTCTCTCATTGATCGCGAAACCGATTTAGTTTTAAACGTCGGACTGGAGAAAAATCCTTATCATAAAAGGTTTTCTACTAAAATACAAAGTATCTTGAATGAATCAATGAATGAATGCTTTATTTTACCAAAATAGCGTTAGCTAGCGCAGGTACGTCAAACACACGAGTCAATACATAAATCATACCACACTAAATATTTCAACGCAAATGTGTGTAACTACGAAAATACATAGAGATTAAAATAAAATATACCAGAATTCTTCATCTAGCGTTGCTTGGTTAAAATAATCAGTAAAGTACGGAACGAATGACTTGATGTAACGTTGAGTACTAGTCGCCGGGTAAGACGATATCAGTTGACAACTCTTTGTCTTTTCTCGACGCCTTGTCCTTGGTCCGTCAATAATAGGGTTTTCGCATGAAACTAATAAATTGTTGGAAATGTACGTCACAAGCAAAATCAACCTGATTTTTACTTGAATCGAGAGATATTAGTACACAACGGATCGTGTTAAAACTTAGGTTAAAACTGTGTACTGCAGGGTGAAATTCATGATTTGACAACTGTCTTTTGTCGGTCATGGAAGCGTACATCTAACAATCATACTTCTCATTCTGACAAAATACGATTAAAAACCTCTGAACGACTAGAAATAGCCTGCCTCTCGAAACATGCGACTGAGAATGCAATTCCTTAAGTTTCAAACGATCGAGAACCCAGAACAGCCAACGACTTAGTAACTAGCCTTACTGACTTTTCCGGGCGTACTACCAACCCCCCATTTAGCTTTTCTGGGTGAGCGACCAGTTGTGCTGAATTTTCATGGTCGGGCAACTCTGCGAGCGCCCGTTTTAGCTAAATTTGTGTGGTCGGGCGCTCGCAGAGCGCCGTTTTAGCTAAATTTTTGTGTTCGGGCGCTCTTCGAGCGCCCGTTACTATTTTTTCTTTCTTCGAAGGGGGGGGGGGGGTACCCCCCCCCCAAAGCGACGCCCCTGTTTGTAACTAGACTGTTGGATCTCAGCCCTGTGCTGTTAAACTCAGGAGAGAGGAGAGAAGTGAGAGGCTCGTTGGAGAGAGGCGAACCCTCGGTAGCAGTTTCTAACGTGCGTACCGAGACAAATTTTAACTGAGCGCCACAGGATTATTTTTGTAATCCGACTTTTTGTCTGGCAAGACTCAACAGTTTCCCATACAGATTCTAATTAACTTGGCTCAACGTCCAAAATCTCAATCCTGAAGTCCTAGCTAAATGACGCACCCTTCAACAATATTTTTGTGGCTTCAACTGATTTCAAACAAATTTTGGCTTTTAACGTGGCTCAAAAAGCCAAAACCTCGCCTAAATGACGCGCCGTTCGACAAGATAGAGAATAGGAAGACGATGCAGACGATGCTTTTCGAAACATTTATGATCAGAGTCTTTTGTGGATTCCAAAGTTGGGAGTTTCGGAAAAGTAGAGAATTTCGAAAATCAGCCTGTTTTCTGCTAAACTACAGAGGTTTTGGTACAACACCAGTTGCGTTCAAACTGAGCGCCACATGATGAAAATCACGTTTCGGCAACTGCATTTATGTAGGTATGACAAGCTCGAAACATACGACTGTCGTTCTAACAAGCTCGAAAGATACAAAAGTCTCGTAAGAGCCAAATTCACGATAAGCAAGCTTCAAACCTACGGCTCTCATTCTGAGAAGCTTTTAAGACTGTCTCGCAATATACGACTAGAAAATCTGTTTGCAGAAAACGACACGAAATAGGTCATTCGCAGGCAAAATTAACACGATTTGCTGCCACTCTGGCAAGCTCAAGACATACGACTGTCACTCTGACAAACTCATAACATACAACTGTGAATCTGACAAGTTCAAAACATACAACCAGAGAATCTCTTCTTAGCCGTACGACTAGAAACAGGTCGTTTACGGGTAAATTTCACGTTTGGTAACTGCCTTTTGTCATTCTGGCGAGCGCTGAACCAGGGCTAATAAAACTCATTGCCTTTGAATTTTCTTGAACTATGTTGTCTATTCTGTTCAGCTTACTGGAGAATAATTTTCCTTTTTTTTTGCCATGGTCGTTCTTTTCATAATTTTTCAATGTAAGGACTCACCAGTGAGAGGTGTAAGCGGCCTGGAGATCCTGGACGTTATCCAGGTTATCGACAACTGCCATGTGAGTAGTGAGGTCGAATGGAGGCTCTGTCTTCAGGAATCCCTCAAGAAAGGACCACCAGGCTTCTGTGTTAACCCAAGCTTCATAGAGCTGCATGCTAGCACGAAACAAGGTAAGAAGATAGGGTATGCCGCTCTAGACCTATAAAATCTAACTGCTCTGAACGTTTACAGTTGTTTGACCTATTTATTTGCCATGACCTTGCTGTATCTCCAGCTCATCAGGTGTTTCATCTTTCCCAGTCGTTTTTGTGCATAATATGGTGAATGTATTCAGTTTTCACACCGAGCCTTCCACCCCAAAACGGATAGCCTGCGTCGCGTGAAATATTGCAGTCAGCCAGTTGGCTTTTGTCTTAGTGTTAGTCGGAACCGAAAGGGCTATTGCCAGATGCTGAGAAAGTCCTCAGAATAAGGAAAGAAACTGATTGGTGACTTCTGCTGGGATTGAGGTCACCGTGTTACCGAAATGCGGAGCCTGGCTTTTAACAAACAACATTCACAGGATTTCCTTGTTGCTGAAAATTCAGTATATTTGGACGGTGGTCCTGGGTTGGGCATGATGAATGCCAGTTAGAGGTGAAGGATAGACGGGATTTGCGGGAATCCCCAGTATTAAACCGTGACCTGAGGGGGGGAGGGGGGTCCGACCGAACTTACTTGTCAGTAGGAAGAGGTGACGGGTATAACCGTTGAGTCCGTTGTTGAATACTAAGAGTAGGGAGTTAAAAGGATTTACTGGTAACAGAACTTGAAAAAAAGTTCAAATCTTCTCCATCTATATGTGAATGTATGTTTTTCCTATTTCTTTTTGTTGCTAATCCACTTAACTAGATGTTTGTGTGCCAGTCAATTCAATCAGTCAATTAAACCTTACACTCAAGAAAGGAAAGCAAGTGCGGTTCAGCACTGTATACTTAATATTCCGTCATCCAAAATATTGCTAGAAATGATATAGCCTACAACGTGTTTGCTGATTTTCGAACTAAATAAGATGCTTGTCTTTTTCAGATCCAACTGGAAGGGACGACTGTTGCAGGACCACATCAGATTCGTTTCTTTGCTTCCAAGGTCCTTCAGATAGACACTGTTTGCCTGCAAGGAAAGTTGTTCAGCAATCAACCATGTGCAGTCAAACGAAGTGCCCCGATACGGAATTCTGCCTAACACCAATAACTGAAGTCCAGAACTCAACCTTACCAAGGTTCATAGTACTAAAAACTAGCCAGCAAAAACAAGTGATATTTGTTGGTCATCCTGGTGAAATTTATACCACAGTGAAGATAAGCTCTTACGTTACAGACGTGTGGTTACTCTCAAAGCTACCAGCTATTTTGGGGAAATTTCTGACATACATATGTTCAATATCAGCTGGACTAGCATGTCTTAATTTAATCCCGTGTACTGGTCTAGATGGTTTTCATTTAAGCCGAATCTGTACATTCACTGTTTTAAACAGCTGGTGCTATCCAAGAACTGTACGTCGAGTTCAGAAATTAACTACAGCTTTTGGTACAGCTTTGGTTGTTTTAACAGTTGCTGTAAGCTGTTTACCACTGATCGTTTGATAATAATTACCGATGACTCTCAAGCTTGTTTCCTGTTGTATATTACAACGAATTCTTCAGATTGCTTAGCATCCGTCGTCCATGGATAAGTAACCCTTGTATAGTCACCTGAAAAAACAAGAGCTGTAAGCTCATATGGCACTTGCATGTGTCAAGATGATTTGATTGATCAAAAGTAAGTTTCGACTTTGCGGTTGAGATGCGCGCTCTAAGGGAGCTGGAACTTCATTTGTAAGCAAAACTCTTGAGGCAAAACTGCTAATGGGCTGATGGGCATCACGAAAATGCATATATTGCTTAAAAGTATTTTTTTTTACTTTGCGGTCAAGATTGGTACTTTAAGGAATAATCGGATTTGGGAAGTAGCAATTTCTAAGCAAATGTTGTTGAGTCTCCAGTATTCCAGCGAAGTTTCATTCATAGCACATCTGGAAGTACCTTAACGCGCGATCACCGGAATCCCAGACCCCCCTCCTCCAACTCCACCCACAATAACCGGAGCCAATCCGGTTCTATAAATGATTAATCCAGAGCATCTGTTTGTCATTCCAACGAAGTTCGATCCAGATCACATCAGTCTAAGCGGGTCAAGTATTTTCCGCCCTCCGCCCAATAATTGAATTCCGGGATAAAACGGAATTCCGGGATACCCCCTCCTCCCCCCCCCCCCCCTCAAGTGTCCGGATCCAGTCAAATTATGTAAAAGATTTACATGGACCAGATGTTTGTTCTTCCCAGCAAGTTTCACTCCGATACCATCATTCTAACCGTTTCTCGAGATTTCCGGTCCACCCCCCCCCCCCCCCCAGCTCCCCCGTGGTGCACGTAGCCAATCCGATTCAGCAAATGACTTACCTAGAGCATCTGTTTGTTCTTCCCACAAAGTTCCATCCCGATCCCTCCATTCTCAACGGGTCACGTATTTTCCGCCCCCCCCCCCCAATAGTTGCCGGATCCGGTCCGGATATGAAAAAAATCATCGGAGAAATGTCCTCTGTTGAATTCTTAAATTTCACTCGAATCCGATCACCCATTCCAAAATTGCGCATGACTGAAAATTTCGGATTCCCCTCCCTCCACTCCCCCCACCATTATCTGATCGACAAAATTTTTATTTTGAAGTCAGTTTGATTGGGTCCCTGACATGCCTGCCAAGTTTCATCGTGAAAATCCCCAAAACCACTATCACCGGAATTCCGGGACCCCCCCCCCCCATAAGTGTCCGGATCCAGTACAATGGTCTAAAGAACTTATCTAGAGCAGATGCTTGTTCTTCCCAGCAAGTTTCACTCCGATCCCTCCATTCTAACCGTTTCTTGAAATTTCCGGTCTCCCCCCCCCCCCAACTCCCCCCTGGCTACCGAATCCGGTCAAGACTTTAAACGGGACATTACAGATATATATTCTGTTCAGTTATGAAGTTTCATTACAATCCGATCATCCGTTCGAAAGTTACACACTTCTCAATTTCCCGGATTCCCCTCCCTCCACTCCCCCACCATTATCTGATCGAGAAAATTTTTATTTTGAAGTCAGTTTGATTGGGTCCCTGATATGCCTGCCAAGTTTCATCGTGAAAATCCCCAAAACCACCATCACCGGAATTCCGGGACCCCCCCCCCCCATAAGTGTCCGGATCCAGTACAATGGTCTAAAGGACTTATCTAGAGCAGATGCTTGTTCTTCCCAGCAAGTTTCACTCCGATCCCTCCATTCTAACCGTTTCTTGAAATTTCCGGTCTCCCCCCCCCCAACTCCCCCTGGCTACCGAATCCGGTCAAGACTTTAAACGGGACATTACAGATATATATTCTCTTCAGTTATGAAGTTTCATTACAATCCGATCATCCGTTCGAAAGTTACACACTTCTCAGTTTCCCGGATTCCCCTGCCCTCCACCCCCCCCCCCCCCCCAAAATGGTCGGATCAGAAAACTGATTATTCCTAATTTTGTTTGGTCGGGTCTCTGATATGCCTGCCAAGTTTCATGGTCCTAGCACAACTGGAAGTACCCTAACTCGAAAAAGTGTGACACAATGCCCTAAATTTTCAAGTTTCCAGCGCCCCCACTTCCCCGCATATGGTCGGATCGGGAAACTGATTATTTCCAGGTTAGTTTGGTCGGGTCCCTGATATTCCTGCCAAGTTTCATTGTCCTAGCTCATCTGGAAGTACCCTCACTCGAAAAAGTGTGACAAAATGCCCTAAATTTTCAAGTTTCCAGCGCCCCAACTCCCCCGCATATGGTCGGATCGGGAAACTTATTATTTCCAGGTTACTTTGGTCAGGTCCCTGATATTCCTGCCAAGTTTCATTGTCCTAGCTCATCTGGAAGTACCCTAACTCGAAAAAGTGTGACAAAATGCCCTAAATTTTCAAGTTTCGAGCGCCCCCACTCCCCCGCATATGGTCGGATCGGGAAACTGATTATTTCCAGGTTCGTTTGGTCGGGTCCCTGATATTTCTGCCAAGTTTCAACTCCCCCCCCCCCAAGATTATCATATCGAGGATTTTTTTTTTTATTCCAAGTCAGTTTGACCGGGTCCCTGATATGCCTTCCAAGTTTCGTCGTGAAAATCCCCCAAAAACCGGAATTCAGGGAAACCCCCTCCTCCCCCCCCACAAGTTTCCGGATCCAGTCAAATTATGTAAAAGATTTACATGGACCAGATGTTTGTTCTTCCCAGCAAGTTTCACTCCGATACCATCATTCTAACCGTTTCTCGAGATTTCCGGTCCCCCCCCCCCCCCCCCAGCTTCGCCGCGGTGCACATAGCCAATCCGATTCAGCAAATGACTTACCTAGAGCATCTGTTTGTTCTTCCCACAAAGTTCCATCCCGATCCCTCCATTCTAAACGGGTCACGTATTTTCCGCCCCCCCCCAATAGTTGCCGGATCCGGTCCGGATATGAAAAAAATCATCGGAGAAATGTCCTCTGTTGAATTCTTAAATTTCACTCGAATCCGATCACCCATTCCAAAATTACGCATGACTGAAAATTTCGGATTCCCCTCCCTCCACTCCCCCCACCATTATCTGATCGACAAAATTTTTATTTTGAAGTCAGTTTGATTGGGTCCCTGATATGCCTGCCAAGTTTCATCGTGAAAATCCCCAAAACCACCATCACCGGAATTCCGGGACCCCCCCCCCCCCATAAGTGTCCGGATCCAGTACAATGGTCTAAAGGACTTATCTAGAGCAGATGCTTGTTCTTCCCAGCAAGTTTCACTCCGATCCCTCCATTCTAACCGTTTCTTGAAATTTCCGGTCTCCCCCCCCCCCAACTTCCCCATGGCTACCGAATCCGGTCAAGACTTTAAACGGGACATTACAGATATATATTCTATTCAGTTATGAAGTTTCATCACAATCCGATCATCCGTTCGAAAGTTACACACTTCTCAATTTCCCGGATTCCCCTGCCCTCCACCCCCCCCCCCCCAAAATGGTCGGATCAGAAAACTGATTATTTATAAGTTTGTTTGGTCGGGTCTCTGATATGCCTGCCAAGTTTCATGGTCCTAGCACAACTGGAAGTACCCTAACTCGAAAAAGTGTTACAAAATGCCCTAAATTTTCAAGTTTCCAGCGCCCCCACTCCCCCGCATATGGTCGGATCGGGAAACTGATTATTTCCAGGTTCGTTTGGTCGGGTCCCTGATATTTCTGCCAAGTTTCAACTCCCCCCCCCCCCCCCCAAGATTATCATATCGAGGATATTTTGGTCAGTTTGACCGGGTCTCTGATATGCCTTCCAAGTTTCGTCGTGAAAATCCCCCAAAAACCGGAATTCAGGGAAACCCCCTCCTCCCCCCCCCCCCACAAGTTTCCGGATCCAGTCAAATTATGTAAAAGATGTGACTGTCTGACCCAAAGAATTCATACACCAAGCTTTATCAAGATGACCAGTCTCACGAGTTATTGTGCTTACACTCAGAAGGACAAATCTATATGTCAAATCAAACCTCATCAGTATGATGTTTATGGGCTCTGATCTCTTCTCCAGCCCACTTTCTGATCTCTGATTTCTTGCTTTCTTCGATGTTCCTAGTCATACGAAAGACATCTTTGTACATTTTAATGACTTCTTGGCGAACCATGAACTGGAAAAGTAAAAAAAAATAGTCTGTATTTGTAGTTCTAATAGGTATAAGTCTCTCAACTGGTCTTCCTCCAAAAAAAAAATTTCCATGGCATAATTCTTTTTCCAAAATCTACGTTGTTTAGGAAATAGGAAACTGCAACAAAGTTTCTGTTCAAGAAAGCAACTCTTATTTCAAATTTTTGAATAGCTTTTGCATAGCAATAAAACCTGGAAGTAGAACCAGACAGAGTCTAGCTGTCCAGGACTGCCAAAACAAAGAAAAGCCAATGCACTTGGTAATTTCCACCAAACATTGGCGGATAAAAGCAAATCCTGGCAGATAACCATTGGGTCAGAAATAAAGACTGAAGTGATGCTAAAACCCAGAGATGATGGACTCGTCTTGAGACGCCTTTTTCAAGGACTTGGACTTGGATTTCTGGACTTGCAGCAGCTCTGCTGAAACCAAGTGGGTACATTCCTAAATAAAAATTAATAAGTTAGACACTGTCGTAGGCTGGAGTATCCACAACCCCTACACCCAAAAATGTAGGATTTGTGTAGCCTACAGGAGAGGTACCCTACCTCGAAAATTGGCTGCAAAAATGTTGAAAGGAAATTTGTTTGAAGTCGTAGCTAATTCCTAACTGCCAAGAAGGAAAATCTAATGATTACGGAGAAATTTTCATTACTATTTTTCTTGATGATTTCTAGCCTATGTAAATATGAGCTGGCCTCTCTTGTAAGTTTCGACTGTCTTCATGTAAAAGTTGCCGGTAATGCAGGTGGGAGGCAGGATTGACAAACTTGTCACTATTCAGTGAAACATGAGTTGCATTTTTGCAGATACCAAGGTTGGACTGTGGCATCTGAATCTGCAGAAACACCTTTCTAACATGGTATCAGATACCATCAGATACCACGGTAGTTGCGAAAACTACTTAGACCGTGGTATTAGATACCATGGTATCTGCAAAAATGCAACTACGGTTGAAATACCTGTTTCAATGTCAAGAATGGTTTAGTGCCCATGCTGAACCAACTTTTCAAACCCTCGGCGATGAAGCGAAATATTTTCCAGTTCTACTTCCGAAGGCATCTGTGAAACAAAACAAGAAGTAGGGACCACAAGTTAATTAGCAATAGAAGGCACTGTCTGTTCGGAACTTCGAGCTTGGAAGAGCGTATGGAGAAGTAGAAAGAGTGGACCGCTCAGGGAGAAAAATTCTTTCGAAAACTAGCATAGGTTTACGTGGTACCGGATTTCAACCACCCATCATGTGGAATATATTAGGAATCCATCCGGCACCCGGATGGAGATATTAGGAAGCGCCTAAAGCGATTCATACCGATCCAGCCCTTGGTAGGGAATGGTTTGAAACAGATTTCGCTGTCGGTGTGTACGATATTTCCGCAATATATATGGTGTTTGGTCTGTTTTGGTTTTTGGATTGAAATAACACAACAAGACCTGGGGTGTCACGTATGGGGGGGGGGGGCAGTATTGTTTGCCAGTTCGTAAAAAAAATAGCCTAACCGGTGCGTAGCGCCGCGATTTTTCTTTAGAAACAGTCGATTTTTTCTCTAGGAACAGTCAGTTTTTTCCACAAAAACAGTCGGTAAAAGTGACCAGCCAGTCGGTAAATACCTTGCCCCCTCCCCAAACATTTTGACTCGCCTCTAACACCTCTGAAAAAGACCAACCTTTTCGATGGGGATTCGGGACTTCTTTGATACAGCTCAATAACTAACTGTTTGCTGGGTCGAATCAACAGTTGATCGCACACGAGATTGCAGTGCGGAAAAAACAGTTGCCTATATTCCTTATACTTTACCTTGAAGCATATCCAGGGGCGTCCCGATACCGTCCTGATCGGGGGGGATGCAGCTTCAGAATTTTACCGGAATTTTTCCAGCTTTTACCGGAATTTTTCGAGGATTTACCGTAAATTCTCGTAGTGACAATCTCTGCAGAAAGTCTAGGATACTGTCGTGTTCTGACTTCGATTACGTATTGCAAACAATAGTAAATAAAAAAAAGGCTCGTTAACACTTAAAACAAAACAAAAATCTGACATTCAACACACCCTCCACATTTACTCGACGCATTTTAACCATTTTCCATTTATCCACAACACATCCAATTTCACACTCATCAACTAGATCTGTTTCACATGCTATTAATAGCAGACTTTCAAGACGCTGGTCAGCCATTGTTGAACGCAAGGTGGTGTCCACCAGCTTGATCTTGCTTAAAGTTCGTTCCCCTTTTGCTGAGGTAACAGGGACTGTCTTAGCCAGCTTGAACGCTTTCCATACTAGTGGTAAGACGTCTTTCAGTTGACGAGAGACCTCGAATATATCTTCAAACTTTTTGTTTGTTTCGAGGCTCTCCCGGCGACTTTCTACATCACGTCGAAACAAGGCTAATTCGTTTTTATGGCACTTGCAGCCTCTGGCTCAAGTGCCATATACCGTCGTAATTCTGTCTGTCGGTCGGTCCGGTGTTTTTGTCACACTTTTTCGAGTTAGGGTACTTCCAGATGTGCTAGGACGATGAAACTTGGCAGGCATACCAAGGTCCCGAATAAACTAACTTGGAAAGAATCAGTTTTTTTATCCGATCATCTGGGGGGGGGGGGGTGAAGGCGGGGGAATTTGGAAAATCGAGTAGTGTGTAACCTTTGAACTGGTGATCGGATTGGAATGAAACTTGATAACTTAATTAAGGACATATCTTTGATGTCCTATTTGGAGTCCGGACCGGATTCGGTATCTATGGGGGAGGGGTAGACCGGAAATCTCGAGAAACGGTTAGAATGGAGGGATCGGAGTGAAACTTGCTGGAACAAGCATCTGCCCCAAATAAATCGTTTACACAGTTGAACTGGATCTGGACCCTTTGGGGGGGGGGGGGGAGGGTAGAGGGAGTTTCACTGAATTTCGGTGATGTCAGTTTTACACTGGAGAGATCTGGATGGAACTTCGTGGGAATAACAAACGGATGCTCTGGATAATTCTTTTTCAGAACTGGATTGGCTCCGGCGACTGTGGGGGGAGTTTGAGGGGAGGGGGGGGGGGGTCCGGAATTCCGGTGATCACGAGTTAACGGACTTCCACATGTGCTAGAACGAAGCAACTTGGTTGCAATATTAGACTTTCGAAAAAATTGGCTTAGAAATCGCCACTTTCCAAAGCCGACTTCCGTAAAGTGCCAATCTTGACCGCAAAGTAAGAAAAATAATTTTAAGCGAAATTTGCATTTTCATGATCTCCATGAGCTCATTATCATTTTTGCCTCAAGGGTTTTGCTTACAAATGAAGCTCCAGCTCCCTTAAAGTGCGCATGTTAACTTCAAAGTCGAAAAGTACTTTTTATCAAATGATTCATCTCAACTTATAATGGCGGATTCAACAGCTATGGTGGAGTTGGGAGGGGGTGATCGGAAATCTCCAGAAATGGTTAGAATGGAGGAATCGGAGTTTAACTTGCTGGGAAGAACAAGCATTTATTCTAGATAAATCGTTCGTATAGTTGGGCTGGATCCGGACACTGGGGGGTGGAGGTGGGCCCTCCGGAATTCCGGTGATGGCGTTTTTCAAGACGAAACTTGGCAGGCAGGCATATCAGGGATCCGTTGAATCTGACAGAGCCCTTACCTACTAAATACAGCCGCAAGTGCCATATGAGCTTACAGCTCTTGTTGAACTCTTCTTGGTTCACCGGTATCACCGGAAAGGAGTCGAGAAAGCTGTCGGCGATTTTGGATTCACATTCAGCCGAATTCCGGTAGATTCTGTGGGGTAAATTCCGGTAGATTCCCTGAGCCGAATTCTGGTAGATTTCGTGGGGTGAATTCCGTAGATTCCCTGAGACAAGTTCCGGTAGATTCCTTGTGAAAGATGTCGCAGAAATTCCGGTAGATTCCCTGAGCCGAATTTCGTGGATTCCGAGGGGTAAATTCCGGTAGATTCCCTGAGACAAGTTCCGGCAGATTCCTCATGAAAGATTTCGCACAAATTCCGGTAGATTCCCTGAGCCGAATTTCGTAGATTCCGAAGGGTAAATTCCGGTTGATTCCCTGAGACAAGTTCCGGTAGATTCCTTGTGAAAGATTTAGCGTAGATTCCATGAGCAAAATCCGGTAGGTTCCCTGAGCAATAATCAGGTAGATTCCCTAAAAATCATCAAGTTCAGGTGAATTTGACAAATTTCAACTGGCGCGGCTTCGCCGCACCAGTCAAAATTTACCGGAATTTTTCCCCACAGGCTTTCTGGGGGGTGCTGCCCCCCCCCCCTCGGGACGCCCCTGAGCATATCTCTTACTAGTAATGGTCTCTTCACGATGAATAGGCTCTTAAATACGTTTTCCCATAATGCCATTACTTTCCGAATGAAATCAGCGATTTTCTTGTTTGTCCTATCTCAACTGTTCAATTCGTATTGGGTGATACTTCCTTTTCCTAAGCCCCTACCCCACCCCTAAATATTGTGTATAACGATTCAGCCTATCTACGACATTGGCCTGCAGACACTTACAGTGCCCTCTCACCCACTTTCGTCAGCTTAACTGTTAGGTTTGTGTCCCAGAGTTGCGTTTTTTTGGATCCACTTCTGTTTCGTCAAAGTTTGTAGTTTGGCTCTTGCTCTTGTTTTGTCTTACTTTATTGAGATATTGTTTCCGAAAAGTCAAACTAGTCCAAACTACGTCTGCGAGGTAGTTTGTAGTTTCGAGCTCCGTAGTTTCAGGTTGGAAACTACAGCAAATGGAATGGACAAATCAAACGGCTTTTAAGCGGAACTACGCCGAAACTAGATCCAAGAAAACGCAACTAGTTTGGCAAGAGTGGTTGAGAAATCATTCCAGTTTATTGATAATATTCTAACCCGAGAGCAACCCGGGCGAGGTCCAGTCGATTCTTAAGTCGTATCGAAGAACGTCGTGTCTAGATTGTTTGGTACAGTGGATGCCGGAAGGTTAGGATTGACTTTAAAGTTGATCGACCTTAGTTGTGCTGGGCACAATAGTAACTCAATTTGTTCGTAAGTTTCCGCGAACAGACAAACGGATAAAAAACTGTCAAAGATAAGATCCGTCGCTTCCATTTGGGATCCCGAAATATTACCGAGTAAAAGAAAACGCCAGAGCTACTTTCCAACCAACGCCCTACTCTAGACCATGGTAGGGAGGAATAAGTTATCAAAAAAGTTTTATTTAGATCATAATGAAACAACACCTAAGTAAAGCTACAGAAAGCGGTCAGCGCCACTTGTTCCTTACACTCAGACAGGTAATAAGATTTCATGACTAAATGTAGACCACATATACATATCACATACGCAAATAGCATACTGCACTTAAAGGGGTTGACGGAAGGACTTTCCTGCGAACTTAGCAGCGGCACCTAGCTCCTCTTCAATGCGAAGGATCTGGTTGTACTTCGCAAGACGCTCAGATCTGCAGGGGGCTCCGGTCTTAATCTGCAAAAAGGAAAAGGTTGCAAAAGAACACACAGTGTGAAGGCGCGACTAATAACTTATTCATTCATTTATTTATTTTCCTCAAAGAATATATAATGAGGAGTATTAAAAAAAAAAAAAAAAAAAAACACTGTCAGAAATAATTTTCAAAACAATAAAAAACAACTGACGTACATTAAACAACACACTGTACTTACTTAACTATTAACTTTTATCGAAAAACGGAAACAGATTCTTCAGAGGGAAAATATTATTAGCTTTAGCTACAAAATTATCAAATTTCTGCTGAATTGCCAGGGCAGGATCTTTAACTGAAAGGGAATTAATTAGAAGTGTATTTCTAGCAAATAAAGGGTATCCAAGCAAAAATTTACAATATTTAAAATAGCACACACGAACACTAGCAAGCATACCACGATTAAAACCATTCACCACCACCGCTGGAAAAATAACTATTGGTAAAACAGTTGACTGGTATATACGGGCCAGAATATCAGTCTAAGCTTACCCCTCAGATGGATTAAAGCTCCAAACGTCTTACGGATTTTTAGTTCAATATTTCTAACTACAATTAACTGAAAATTACGTTTCACTGAACAATAGGGAATTCCAAGGTAAGTCACAACATCAAGGGGTTGGAAAAGGTTCCCACCACCACAGTTTAAGGACGAAATACCATGCGGATCATTAATAAGAAAAGATTGGCACTTAGAAGGACTAACACAAAGGCCTTTTTTCCTCAGTTCCGCCACCAAAATGTTAAAATTTACAATTAGCTGATGTTTACAACGAGCCATAAGAATTATATCATCAGCGTAAGCTATATATGTACAATCAACAGCCAGGTGTATTAGAGATGTTTTTAAAAACCGGAAACATTCACCAAGACAAAGATTAAAAAATTAAAGGTGAAAGAACCCCACCCTGCTTCACCCCCTTATTTACAAAAATGTTTGACACAGATAACACTGATCTAAAAACTACTCGGACACTCAAACCAGAATACCAAGCTTTAAAAACTTTTACCAATGCAAGAGGGATATTAGCATAATATAAACTTAACAGAGCTGAAGCCTGAGAAAGATTACCGAAAGCACCCTTAATGTCTACCAGCAGAGCATAAAGTGGCTGACCCGTCTCCCAAGCAGAATTAATAATCGAAGAAAAAGTAGCGTGCACATGGTCGCATCTCATACCTCTTGTAAAACATATTCAAACATTACGAAGGAATTGTTGCTTCACGAAACAAGTAATAAAAGATAAACGAATGATAAGTAATTTTTCGATACTCGGTCTTTTGTTCTTTCGTGCATATATAAGGAATAAATAATAACTATATCCACGCAACCACGCGGCGACAATGCAAATCCTATGATCGCTCAGGGCCCGAAACACTCAGATCTCCACAGCATTCGTACAGTATCCTTGGATCCCAACAGTGCGCATACTGTACATTTGAGCAACCGCCAAGGACTACCGGAGAATTATTCTTGCACGCCCCGCAGGCTGACAGCAGAATTATATGTTTGTTTGATTAAAGCATTAAATGTTCGCGTAGGAGGAGCTTCTTCAGTTCAACGTGAAAGGTTCTTCCGTTCAACAAACCGCAGAGTTGATAATAGAGTAATTATTCGTAAGTTCGGTGTTCCAGATATTTCGGAGAAATTACTAATGCTACACAGAAAGCTGTCGGGTTCAGCTTACTCGGTTTTCACCACACCACCCCCTTACACCCCTGTTTATGTGCTAGTGTTTTTGTATGTATAGTTATTTTAGTATTTTCTTCCTTTCCTTTTCTTTATTGTACTCCACTTGTTTTTGGGATCCCAAAACGTAAGTGGAGGGATACCTATGACATCGCAAAAGTTGTCCGCCCGTCCGTCTGTAAGCACGATCACTCTCGAAGGGAATGAGATATATTGATGAGACTTGGTGTGAGGATTGTTTGCAATGGGGAAAGAGTAAGGTCGAGTTCGTAGATGGGCTTTGTAGCCCTATATTTAGGGGTGGGGATTTAAATTAAGGGGCAAGCAAAATATTTTTAAAAAGCTAATGGAACAGTCGATTATGGGGTAAGAAGACATGCTGAACACAATGGTGGAAACCATTTTCTCGCCGGACAAGTAGTTCGCCCGGAATCTGGCCAAAACCGAAAAGTTTGTTAAAAGTAAAAGTTTTATTTGAAGTTGATTGGATGTTCGATTTAAGGGTAAGAAGACATGCTGAACGCGATGGTGAAAATCCCTTTTTCGCCGGACAAGTAGTTAGCCCGGAATCCGGCCAAAACCGGAAAATCTGTTAAAAGTAAAAGTTTTATTTGAAGTTAATTATATGTTCGGTTTAGGGGTAGGAAGACATGCTGAACACAATGGTGAAAATCATTTTCTCGCCGGGCAAGTAATTCGCCCGGAATCCGGCCAAAACCGGGAAATTGTTTAAAGTATTTGTAGTTGATTAGATATCCGATTTAGGGGGAAGAAGAGATGCTGAATCCTGGAACCGGAAAACTTGTTTTAAGTTAAATTTTAATTTGAAGTTGATTAAATGTTCGATATAGGGGAAAGAAGATACGCTGAGTTCAATTTTAGCTTCTTTTTTTTTCCGAAATTCGGCCGAGACCGGGATATTCGCAGAAGTACGGCAGGAAGTTTTCGTCAAAATAGATATGACTTATAGGGGTAAACACAAACATTCTGAATCCATATCTGAACTTGGTTTTCTCAGATGATTAGCTTTTTGGCCTTAATCTGTTTCTGAATTTTAATAGTAAAAATATTCAAGGAGTCTGGCGAAGATTACATCTGGCGTAGACAAGACCCAATTGTCTGGATCAAACACTGAATTTTTGGGATCCCATCGAATCCTTTGGTCTTGTTCCTCTGGAATTTGTGGGTAAGAATCAATTATTATTATTATCATAGCGATTCTGGCCGTGCCCGCGACTTCTTAAATTCGCTTAACTTTCCAGAACGGCGTTCGTGCTCCGTAAGCGAAGAGTGTGCTTACGGAAGGGTATCCAGCATCGGGCTGGAAAGTGATCTTGGGTCTGGCGAAGATTCAGTTTGCTTTTCGGAAGCGTCAGCTTACTGGAGAATTCTGGGGTAGAGGAATTTTGAACAACTAAACAGAATCAACAAAACTTGAAAGGAAATCGCAAGGGTAACAGAACATCCCTAGCGACAACTGATTCAGAACTACAGAAAAATAGTCAGATGCAACTTCCGAATTCTTAGTAAATTCCTACCTGTCCGGTGCTGAGACCGACGACCAAGTCAGCGATGAAGGAATCCTCGGTTTCACCGGATCTGTGGGACACCATGGTGCCCCAGCCGTTGGCCTTTGCCAACTGATGGGCGCGAATGGATTCCGTGACGGATCCAATCTGGTTGACTTTGAGCAAGAGGCAGTTGCAAGCCTTCTTGTCGACAGCTGTCTGGATGCGGGTTGGGTTGGTGACAGTCAAGTCGTCGCCAACAATCTAGAATATAAGCGAAGCTTAATGTCAAGGAACCCCGTCGTGATCGGAACTATCACAGAGGCAACAGCGGAGCAGATCTAGCTAGAAATTCTTTTGACAAAAAAACGGCCATCTATCTTCGACATAGGAATGTTTCTCCTAGAAACGAAGTCACCAACTGAAACTGGACTCCAAGTAAACAACTCAATGTTTTGGGGTTATGTATGTTTTTTCCTCCTCTTGATGACTCGCTATTTTATGTAAAGCTTGCTCCGTTCAAATGATAACGGAAAACAAGTGCGCAAGCGCTCAAACGTGGACTGTGAAGGTCAAATGTTTATCACATCTTAAATACAAAACAGCGTTAGAACCAAGACATCTCTCATCCCCAATAACCAAACAAGTATTGAGATAACCTAATTCAAAATCACCCCACTTTAAAAGCTAATAATGTAAACAAACCGCATGTATAAATCCAAAGAGATCTTGGAGATCTTGCAAGAACAGTCTCAATTTCTAAACTGAATGTCTTGCCAGCTAGGCCGACCCTTCAGACCTCTTTTCCGTTAGGAAGGTAATAACAAGTGCAATAAACCAAATCATAGCAGCCTAATACCCCCTTCGTCACAACTTTATCAAGAACAGCATATCATCGATCATATGACAAAACCGTACAGTTTCCAACTTTTCATTAAGGATTGAAGCAAGTCGCGTGGTCTTATTTGTTGCTGTTACACCATAATCCGCGTCTATACATACCTGGTCCCAGCTGCCCATGACCAGGAGGGTGGGGGTCGGGACCCATCAAAATGCGTTACACCTATATATCCTTAAGTGTACCAGCTTAGAGTTTGATTCCAGTCACGGGTCAAACATTTTTGGGCCCACTTGCTGGGAGGGTGTAACTCCACATATATACTCCCAACCCTAAGATTTAAAAGCATAAGGAGTTTCATCGCCTTATCTCCAGCTATTGTCAAGTTAAAAACAAAAAGTGGGAGATCTGGGCCCAATTGCCCCTGAACCAAGTGGCAGTGGGGCTTGGGACCCCCCAAAAGCAAAAAAGAAACCCCAATGCTCACAAGCCTACCAAGCTTCAACTTGATACCTGTTGATTCCTGTCACGGGTTACGAACTTTACTCTTGGGCAAGCTCGGCCCAGTTGCCCATGAAAGGGGGGGTAGGGTGGGGAAGGTGCAACATTAAAAGTAAGTTCCCACCCTAGGATCTACAAGTACAAGGAACTTCGTCGTCCGATGTCCAGCTCTGGTCAAGTTATGAACGCTATTATATATATAAATAAATAAAAAAAACAGTGAAAACCCAAACCGAAATCTGCTAAAGCGCTCGCAAGAGTGGATTGTTCCAAGTGAACACTTCACTAAAAACAACTATACAAGCTTCTCTAGCCCAGATCAGCTAACTGAACTCGAGTAGCCTAAGCAGGAGACTAAGGACTTCTGGACAGAAAACTGCGAAAGTTAATCCCATGACTGAACCCCAACGGGCAAAGCTTTTGAAGGTCTTCTCCCGCGATATGTTGGCTGACTATTGTTATGCATACAACAACTTTTGTCTTCCTGCGATTTGCAGAAGGATCGCCGTCATGCTCACTGTTGCCATGGCGAGGTCGGACAGGCATGTCAGCCCAATTCATTCCGTTTTTTTCCGGGGTCTTTTGTAAATACGTGTGCTCGCGACTGCAACATTTTGGGTTCGTCTTACTGCAAAACAAACCGGAAAGTTTTTGCAACCCTTCTTGTTCAACTACGGGAACCAACCAACAAACATGTTATATTTGTCACTGCCGGTACAACTTAGCACAGACTTATCCATGGCGTTCGCCTTCCCACGGACTGCCTTGAACTGCTCAAGAGCGGGAAAAACACCTACAAAGAAGACCCCATCACACTAGAGCAGTAGCCTACCTGGATCGTTGTGTTAGCGGTAAGGCTAGTCCACGCATCCCAGTGATCCTGGTCGAATGGATCCTCAATGGAAATAATCGGGAATTCGCGAATGAACTCCTGGTAGAGCTCAGCAAGTTGGTCACCGGAGATCCAGGCGGCCTTGTCAGATTCTGGGTTCTTAAAGTCCAAGTCGTACTTCCCCTCCCTGAAGAATTCGGAGGCAGCGACATCCATACCGATCTCAACTTTGCCGGTGTAGCCAGCTTTTTCGATAGCGGTAACGATAAGGGACAGACCTGCAAATAACCCAGAAATGAAAAGGATTCAGGCGCGTGCAGCACCGAGGAGTTCAGCTTAGTTCTATATATGGGACGGTTGCCGGGATGGACATTTCTTTTTAAGCTGTGTCGTACCAAGAACAAATAATCAGATAGAACCTCCGTCTCCCTATCTCTGTAATTTGACTATGCAGAGTCGAATATTTCCCCGTACCCTGTCCGCTGTGAACGAGCATAGGTTAGTAGCTTCGCGCCACATCACGTTTAGTTGCCTCTACAAATAGTAAATCGCTGTTAACCAACGGTTGCCTACACTACGAAAGAACGGTTGGCATTCTTGTCGGCATGCTAGTCGTCAAAGATCCTGGCACCGATGCAAAAAAGTATGAACTACAAAGAAGATTCGTCGACGATTTTTGCCTAGTTACTCCCCTGCCTTCTGCTATTTCCTTGACACTGATTTGAACGTATCCAGCAGTATTCCGGAAATTTCACTAAAAAATGATGTCCCTGAAACACCAAAAATGGTGTTTCAGAAACCAAAGGGATCTCTTTTTTTCGACATAGCCATGATGCTATCTTTTCTCGTAAACATAAGATAGCATCGAGCATGAAACAAGCCTTCTTCCCAATAATGGATAAAACCTACTGTATGTTTGTTTACAGTACTTCGTCAACGTTGAGAGAATTGCGCTTATTCTTTTTAGTATTTCTTCTGACCGGTCATAAATAAATACAAATATTCTCTTCCGACCCTGGTGGAAATAAAGCTGCGCCTACATCACTATCCGATGCGAAATGTGGACGCGCATTTATCCGGATAACCTCAATGCTATTAACGTTAACCAGAAACCGAATTTCCAAGACTTCAAAAATTCGACTCCGATGGTGAAATTCGAAAGGTGTTGCAATCAAGTCCTAGAACTTACCAATATGCCAATGTTAAGCGACAAAAACCGCGTTTAAAAAATCATTTCTACAGGTAGAAACCAATAAGAACTTGTAGTAGTTAAATGGTACCACGGTGCTGGGGAGTAATTCACAAGAGCTATCCAGGAAACAATTTCGTATCCTGAAATTTATTTGGGGGGAGGGGGGTTGCCCGCGGGTCGGACCAAAAAGTAGAAAAAAGACATAGATCAGAGGTTAAAGCCTACAAAAAAACGATTATTTTTTGGGGGAAACCCCTATCCCCCCCTGGATATGGCCCTGCCAGGAAATAATAGGTTATTTATATATTTATTTGTGAGCTGAAAAAATTAAAATGACTGACTACGTTATACTGATTTATCAAATTATTTACTGAGTTTCGAATTTCCCCCAGAGTCAATAAATTACAAGGCTGAATTTTCTTATTGATTCTACCTAATGAGGACATACACTATATAACATACACTATTTTATCCCATTATTTCCCGAGACTTGAGACAGTCTGAGGATCAATAAGTTATGTCTGTCCAGAACGATACTAAACCTGCAAAACTCAACTTTTCACTTACCGTCCTTGTTGTTAAGAATATTGGGAGCGAATCCACCTTCATCTCCGACAGCTGTGGCATCGAGACCGAATCGGGCCTTGATGACGTTCTTCAAGTGATGATAGATCTCGCTTCCCATCCGCATTGCCTCAGTGAAGGAAGAGGCCCCTGGAAAGGTTATCGATTATTCTACTAACAAAACCGGCAGACTGCACCTAGACTTGACAACAAGCCCCGGGAGATTTTTTTTTTATAGCAGAGGTCTACTCTAAATATCAGACCACCTTGGTCTGTTTTTCTTAGCCTCTAAAACATTGCATACGAAAATACAAAATTAAGAACTTGACATCAACAGAGACCCAAATGTTATCAGCTTTCTTGTGACGCAAAGAATGGAATTAAAGTCTCATGGTCTGATTACTTATTTAATTTTGAACGTTAGTTTTATTCTTTTGGGATACTAAAGACGATGGTAAAAGTAACGCAAAACTGTTGGAATCTTTGGACGGCGTAACCTGGCCGCTAGAGTGTACAGAAGGCAACTGTCGAAAATCGAGCAAAGAAATACAGTTTGCGGCCTTCAGTTTACTTTATTTTACTCTTATATAATATTCGTGCTCATTACTATACACAAATATTTGCTAATTTTCAAAGTTAGTTAAGCTTCAAGTTTGGTGACGTCCGAAGTAACATCGCCTACCTCTACTCTACTGTCAACAGAATACCAGAACAAACAAGTATTAATTGAACTTGTATAGCGATTCCATCAACGCTTTCAAGAATCCTTTGGACAATCTGTACGCCGAGAAAATCTACAGTGGACAATATTTTTGACGAACTTTTTTGAGGACAATGACCTTTTTCAATTGTATTGTTATTAAATGTGTTTTCTACTGAGTGAGATCTAATCAAAATCTAGAGCGATTTCTGAGGAGACGATTCTACAGTCCAAGCAACCGACAATGATTTTCACTTCGTTTACCGTTTGCTTACCCATTTTTTTATTCAGTTTTTCCGTAAGTGATGGGGACTGATAATCATTAAATATCACTGTAAGTCCAACAGTATTCCCCTGTGATTAAAGATCTCGTATACTAAAAAAAAGTAACCCTCGTCCTCTTTGGTCATGTCGATACATTTCGTCATATGCTTCTCGTCACAGTTCTCGATTTTTATTTTATTTATATCTGTTTTCAATTATTACTCGAGATACAAACCCACATTTTCCTGGCCAATAATACAATCAATAAGAAAATACGTGTCCCAAATGAATGCTATCATACTCACTAAATAAAGTAATGAGCGGCCGAGATGGGTAAGCTTGTAGCAGTAACGGGTTAATTTCATTTCAATCATTTGTGAATATATATTCAAATAATGTATACAACGGATACGTCAGCTACGATGCTTCATCAGCCATATTTCGGCCCTTCTTGGCAAGGGTCCTCGTCAGGTTGCCAATCTTCAGGGTCAACGTCGGGGAAGGAAACAAACCTGTAATCCATGGAAACCTGTAATGATTACAGGTTTGTTTCCTCCCCTGACGTTGGCCCTGAAGATTGGCAGCCTGACGAGACCCTTGCCAAGAAGGGCCAAACTATCGCTGATGAAGCATCGTAACTGACGTATCCGTTGTATACATTATTTGAATATATGTTTCAAAGTCAGCTTGAGCTCAAGGAATTCATTTGTGAATAATGTTGGCTCGTGATGTATAAAAACAGGAGGTATAGCTGTGCTCGCAGTAATCATTTCTGTTGACTGGGAAGGTCTTTTCGCCCAACATCCTCCAGGATTAAACATCACGCTCGCCATATAACCCCTGAGACACACCCTAGATTTCGGACAAAGTCTGAATACATTCAATGACCGATTCAAGGTCACTGGCGTGATTCCACTTTCTACACGTCGCTTACTTTTCTTGGCACCGACGACGTGACATTCTAAGGGCGTCCAAGTCTTTGTCACCGGAGAATATCATGAAAATCACTCGTGACTTCCCGGCAACCTCGCGTCCTTCGATCGACCGGAAACCGGGAAAGATTTCCGCAAAGGATACTCCACTAAACGAAGATCGAGGAAAAGCGAATATTGGAAATTCGAATGTAGGAGCTGGGAAACTGAAATCTCTACGACCTTCGGAAAGAAGGTGTAATGACTTCGGTAAACAGTGTTTCAGTGGCAACACAACCACCCGTCAAGGTATCAACAAGATATCTCCACTCGTTTGTACCTTATTTTATTCAACACTATAACGACGTTATAAAAACACGAAGAAATAACGATAGGCCTACAGACAATATTATCAAAATTCGACAATGTATTTTAGTGTTTTACCGTATATCTAGAGTTGTATTTTAACTAATTTGACAAACCAATTGTATATAACTATTCTAATTGTTCCTTCTGTCGTGTAGTGTACGATTACTTTGTCGTCAGCCTATGCTATCCAACGGATTGGCGGGCTTTCATAACACGAGCAATGAACAGCCACTTATCGGGTTTTACGGCTCTTTATATATTTGCCGCTTGTACACACCAAATTCAAAATTTTAGTTTCCGACTGGGACGTACTAAGGGACCGATCTCAGATCCATAAAGGGTGGGCAAAGCTTGCTAAGCATGTGACCGAAACCGTGTCAACCAAGCTAACGAACCTATGCTAAGGGCAAACGACACTACAGCAATGGTACACTCCACAAATCCCTGTATCTAACTGCAAGCCGATCAATCGGAACTGAGCTGATTACAGCCAACTGAAAGGAATAACGGTATTCTAGCGGAAAATCAGTTAAAAAATCAACATTTGCTTTACCGAACTAGCACGACACATCCTTCACACTCTTCCTGCTTTCGCACCCGGTGTAGACTAAAACGAGCCCACAAAGAAGAACATTCCGACGTGTTTTCAGCCGCAGGTCATAGGCGAAGTCTGATAGGGTATGAAAATATTTTCCGAACAAATAAGGTTTGTCCAATAGGAACAGGCGACAGGGCAAATGGAACCAGCGCTGGAAACTCTCATGAGGGCTTTTATTCTCGATAAAAAGGATATGCTGAGCTCAGTCTGGAGAATTTCCTTATACTGAACTTTTGTCCTAGATTTGTTCTGTTTTCTCTGTCTCATTTGCTGCTATGGTCGTCCTGACTTTGGCACACCACACGAAGAGAATAATTAACACAAACCTGTTGGGAGAATCATGAACTCTTGCATGGCAAGCTTATTTCCAGCATGTGATCCACCGTTGATTACGTTGAATGCAGGTACAGGCAGAATAATTTCAGGGGTTCCTGCGAGGTCAGCAATGTGCCTGTAGTGAACAAGAGAAACCATGAGTTTATGATACAAAGCTGGGTAGCTTGGATGCCGGGTTGACCTCATGCTGAGGATGGTGACGCAAGGGAATACAGAAACATTCCCAAGCATTCACATTACTGAAGAACTGGTCCAACTTTTCTGTAGTCCCTCACATGTTTTGTAAATAAGAAGCATATAGGATCGCTATGAGCCATTCAAATTCAACAAAAATATGAAGCCCTAAGCAAGTAGTTAACTCCTGTTACGGTGGTGCCTAGTGTGCGATAGGTGGTTTACAGCCTATTTGGTTCAGTATGCAGACCATAGTGTGAACTGACCTGGGGAATCCACAATGAACCCGTGAACTCTGCACGTGTAGTAGGCCATCTTGGCACCATAGGCTATCTTGACTCCGATGACTGTATTTAAGGACATTTACCATCTTTTATCCGGCCTACTACACCCCTCGCCATAACATCAGGTTGAGATACAGTAATACAGTACAGTCGTCGTCATACTCCCCTTACCTGCTTTATTCTAGGAGTCCAAGCTGAGTCATCACTATAACACCTTTTACAGATTATTTTACAGGAAGCTGTATCAGTTATACGTACATACTATCATTTAGATTACAGGCCAATGAAGCTTTTACGCCAACTAAACCCTCCATCAAAAGCCAAAAATTTGAGACCTCGTACCTGTAAAGAGGAACACCCTTATGTTCAGCACCAGCTTTGCAGGCAGCTAGAGAAACTCCTAGGATTGCATTTGCTCCAAATTTCTCCTTGTTAGGTGTTCCATCGAGTTCAAGCATGAACTGATCAATCTTCTCTTGGTCTGTCACATCAATATTCTGAAAATTCAGTTCCATGTCATACATTTTAAAACATGACTGAAACTGGAAGCACAGCTCATTCTTGGAATGAAACAAAGTCTATTCCAATACTTTCGTCAATAAATGTCGAATGTGTGCTGTAGAAAGGATAAAATATATAATAATTGAGTTGTGTGAAAGTTCCAACCAAGTTCCTGTCTGTGACTTTATCCAACAAAACTGCAGTAAAAATCAATACAAAGCATACTACAAATGGATCCCTCAGGGTGTATTGTCACACACTGACATAGAGCATGGCTAGAACCAGTCAGGATTGTGTTTAATGGAGGACAGAGGCTTTACTAGCCAAATTTTTTTTTTTTTTTTTTGGGGGGGGGGCAAGGTATTTACCGACTGGCTGGTCATTTTTACCGACTGTTTTTGCAGATAAAAACCACTATTTTTACAAGAAAACAGACTGTTTTATAAAAATCGTCTGTTTCCCAGAAAAAAAATCGACTGTTTTTACGAAAAACAGTGGCGCTTCGTGCCGACTCGGCTATTTTTTTACCGACTGGCCGACAACATGGGGGGGGGGGGGGGGGGCTTCCCCCCCTCCCCCCCCCCCCCCCTGGTCGTGACGCCCCTGAATGGAGGTTTGTGTAAGTCGTTTATACCAACATAGCTATAAATTTTTCTTGGTTGTACAGAGGCGTTCCCTGAATGACAGAGCACCAACGATCACTGACACAGGAATGTGATCACACACAAAACTGAAGTCAGACCCTGAGCACTGAAATGAAAAAAAAACATGAAGTAGCCTACCTGGGCAATAAGTGCAGGTGCAATGACTTCATTGACATTTTTTATTGCCTTAAAAACAGACTTTCCATGGTATTCTCCTTTCACTCCATCTCTCAACTCGAGTGCTTCATAAATACCAGTTGAAGCACCAGATGGCACAGCAGCTCTAAAGAGACCCTTTTCAGTTGTTAGGTCTACTTCGACTGTGGGATTGCCACGGGAGTCGAAGATCATACGAGCATGGATGCTTTTGATAGCCATCTTCAATCTGGTTAAAATGATTCTGAAAAACAAAAGACTTCTTACATCTTACCTATCTTTTCAATCGTCAGATTCTCACTCGCTTACTGCAGAAAGTGGTTGAAGCTCAGCGAACATGGCTTACTAATATTTACACAACAGGTCTAAAGCATTTGCATAAAAAAACAAAAGTACTCAACTTAAAGTTATGGCTAGAGTAATGCCTTCGCCTTGGACACACGATCAGGGTCGGGTGCTCCCGCGCTAGAATTCATTTTTTGGCACCATCATCACATATCATATATATATGGACAAGTTGGTGTAGACTTTACCTCAGCCTGTTATGCGCGGCCCGTAACGTTTCTGTGACGTCATGAAAGAAATAGGGAAATTTAATTAAATCAATATTGCAGGATATATAGTTGTTTATATATACATAGAGCCGAGTGGCCAGCGAGGCGCCGGACACTTTAACATTTATAAACCGTTCTAGTTCTAGAGTAATGACAATCAATTCCGTTAGTAAATGGAAAATACAGACTTCTCGTGTGACGTCACAGCCTCGCGTAGTAGGCTGAGGTTCAGTCGACACAGAAAATTAGAGATTTTTTCAATTTTATGATGAAAGTGAAGAAAATCCGGCCGGGAAATCCTCATTGTGTGTTCGCAACATAATGTCACTTCAAATGGCTAATGAAAAAAATGCAACTGAACTGAACAGTTGCTCTTAGAAGAGAGATCTGAGAAAAGAGCCTGAAGAGCCAAAACACTAGAAAGTAGAGCTTTGGCAGTTCTTGGGATCCCAAAACGTAAGTGGAGGGATACCTATGACATCGCGAAAGTTGTCCGTCTGTCTGTGAGCATGATAACTCTCAAAGGCAATGAGATATTTTGTGCAATGTGGTGTAAGGATTCTTTGGGTCAAGGGTAAGGTCTAGTTCGTAGATGGGCTTTGTAGCCCTACATTTAGAGGTGGGGGTTCAAATTAAGGGGCAAACAAAATATTTTTAAGCAGCCAATGTGATAGTCGATTATCGGGTAAAAAGACATGCTTGAACACGATGGTGAAAACCATTTTTTCGCCGGACAAGTAGATCGTCCGGAATCCGGCAAAAAACGGAAAGTTGGTTAAAAGCTAAAGTTTCATCAGAAGTTGATTAAATGTTCGGTTCATGGGTAAGAAGACATGCTGAAGACATTTACGTGAAAAATATTTTCTACAAAACTAGTTCGCCTTGAATCCGACCAAAACCGGAAAATTGTTTAAAGTAAAAGTTTTATCTGAAGTGGATTAGATGACAGACTTAGGGGTAAGAAGAGACCCTGAGTCTGTATATGAAATAATTTTTTAACCGGACATATGATTCGTCCGGAATCCAGTTGTAACCAGATTTTTTTATGAGTTAAAGTTTTATTTCAAGTTGATTAGATGTTCTTTTAGAGATAATGATTTACGCTTAATTTGTTTCTGAATTTTCTCTGTTGCTGGATAATTAGTTCGCTCAGAATTCGGCCGTAACGGTAAATTTGGCAGAAGGAAACCAGGAAGTTTCGGTCAGTGTCATCAAAAAAGATATGGCTTATAGAGGTATATCTGTACTTGGTTTTCTCTGATGATTAGCCTGGCGAAGACTGGATCTAGCGAAGATAAGACCCAATTGTCTGGATCAAATATTAGATTTTTGGAATCCCATCGAAACCTTTGGTCTTGCTCTACTGGAACTTAGAGCCTGGTCACACTGGGCTGAAAACGGCGCCGATTTGACAATCTGCGCAGATTTCTCGGATGAAATTGAGTCTACAAATCTGCGAAGATTGGTGTCATCGCCAGGAGGATTTTGAAAATCCTTTGGGGACATGACATTTGATGGCTTGGGGCAGCTTTGGTGAAAACATGCAGACTGTAATTATGCTTAGAAAATCGAAAGTTAAGCAGGTTAAGCTAGGTTATTTGGAGAGGAAGGTAAAAGCCACGTTTTATGCAAAACTCCATTTTTTTCATGCCATTCTCTGTTCGCCTAGAAGCCCGTTTTTTGCTGAATGAGTTACAAACTCGTTTTTCGTTGAGGTTGTTACAATAAACGCCTAATGCACCAAGGGGCATCACGACTGGGGGGGGGGGGGGGGGAGGGGGGGACGCCCCCCCCCCAAACTTGTCGGCCAGTCGGTAAAAAAATAAACTAGTCGGCGTGAAGCGCCGCGATTTTTCGTTAAAACAGTCGTTTTTTCTGAAAATCAGTCAACTTTTTTTAAAACTAATTTTTTTCTTGAAAACAGTTTTTTTCTGCAAAAAAGGCGGTAAAAATTACCAGCCAGTTCTACCAAAAACCGCTTATAAGGGAACGGGATAGATAATGGGGAACAGTTTGTTTACAAAAAACATGCAAAAGAGTTTCTAGATACCAAAATATCATCAGTCACATCCATTTGATGCCTATTTTTTTTTTTCCATGAAAGAATAATTAGGAAGCATCTGTTTGGCTTCTTTTTCTTTTTTTCAAGTGATTTTTATAGTTAAGAGCACTAAAAAATACCAGTCTGTTTAGTCAACCCCTGATTTTTGGATATTTTATACCAATCACTGGGTATATCTAGCATTTGGCATAGCCTATGCCTAACGCTAGATACCTTATGTCAAATGCTGGATAGCTGTAGGTACCCTAACCCTGACCTACCTCCCTATAGATGAATTCTGATTGGGTCCCAGTATCCAAAATTTGGCATAGCCTAGAGTATCCAGCATTAGGCACAAGTTATACCAAATGCCAGATATATCCAGCATAGGCTTTCCCAAAAATCAGTGGTTTGTGGTAGACTGAGTCTATTTCGTCATTTAACATAATCAGAAATGCTGTTTGGTTCTACAGGAGAGGTATCCAACCTCAAATTTATACAACCTCCCACCTGTCCTAAAAGGGTTGAAAGGAAATTTCTGTGCAGTCCTAATAAGGTCCTAACTGTCAAGGAGGAAACCCTGAGTGACCTAGGACTTGTTTGGACTGCACAGAAGTTTACTTTCAACCTTTTTAGGAAAGGTTCGAGGTTGTACAAATTAGAGGTTGGATACCGCTCCTGTACTGCTGTAGGGGCCTGTTTCCGGGCCAACCAACATACTTTGTTTCAGAGTAACCAGTGTTTTAGTGACTTTCAGTTCTAATGAACTAGCGTTTTTGCGTCAACCAGAGTCTGGTTCAGCAATCAGTTCCGATTTTTGGGCAGGGTATTTTTGAACACTTATTGTCACCATTTACAATTCTTGGTTCTGATTCAGCTTCACGGTCGTCAACTAGAAAGAAAAAACAATGCCGGAACAGCAAATAGAAAAATCTACAAAAATCAATTAAGAAATTACTTCAAAAATATAACTTGAATTCTTCATTGATTCTTAATTTTAATTTTATATTCTCGGTTTTAAATTTAAACTTTTATTTCCATTTTAATTTTTAATATTAGTTTTTCAGTTTTAATTTTAATTTTCAATTTTAACTTAAATGATTATAAATTTAATTTTTAATTTTAATTTCAGTTTTTATTTTATTTTTTTTTACAGTGAAAAACAGACACTTCAGCTGATTTTTTTAGAGCTATATCTTGGCCCTTCTTGGCACGGGTCCTATTTTCGTAAGTTTTGTTTTTCCAACTTGAGCAGCTTTGACCCTGAAGAGGACCCTTGCCAAGAAGGGCTGAAGATAGCTCTGATAAAATTCAGCTGACGTATATTCAAACAATGTTTACAACGGGTACGTCAGCTAGGATTCTTCATCAGCGATATTTCGTCCCTTTTTGGCGAGGGTCCTCGTCAGGCTGTCAATCCTCTGGTTCAACTTAGGGGAAGGAAACAAACCTGTAATCCTGTAATGATTGTTTGAATAAATGTTTCAAAGTCAGCTTGGGCTCAAAGAATATTTATCTACGAAGTACGGAACTTGCACAGCCCAGACATGCAGATTACAGATTTGTTTCCTTCCCCTAAGTTGAACCAGAGGATTGACAGCCTGACGAGGACCCTTGCCAAAAAGGGCCGAAATATCGCTGATGAAGAATCGTAGCTGATGTACCCGTTGTAAACATTGTTTGAATAAATGTTTCAAAGGTCAGCTTGGGCTCAAAGAATATTCAGCTGACGTATCCACTTGCACTGTCAAATATGATTTGCAGTCAGCTTGGGCTGAAGGAATATTTAATTTTAATTTTTAACATTTAGTTTTATTTATTTATTTTTGCTATTATATTTTATTATTATTACAGATATAGCCTACCCCTTCACACAAAACCCAGTTGGCTGCTGATGTAGCTGCAGTTACAGCTACAAATTCTTCTTCCATCTTTTATTATGAAATATCTTCCATCATCACATCATTGATCTGTTGACTTCGAATTTCGAACGCGATTTTGCATAATTTCCAATGTTTTTGGAGGACCCATTCTTGGTTACAACGAAAACTGTTTTAAAGACAACCAGTTACCTGTTTCCGCTGAACACAGGTTGGCGCCACAACACACCCTAGGCTGTAAGTGTAACTGATTTCCTGAATTTCAAACAAAGTCAACAACAATAACCCCTCTGAAGTGCGAATTAAGGGAATCTTGTTCTTTTTCTAATTCTGCAACCCAAAAAGCTGCCTTTTCTTGGATCTAGTGTGACCACTTTGGCACCTACATAATTTTGCACAGAAATACAGTGTGACCAAGCATATCAGTCCACATAAGACCTACCGGTAATAAACTATGGAATGTAAGTTTTGCTCACAGACTATTTGAGAACTGATTCGCAATTCACAATAAGATCTAGACTAAACCTAAGAAACAGACAAATGAAAGGTACTCACTAAAAGCGAAAATCAGAGGGCAAAAGGACAAACAAACTGACAAACCGTGACGTCATTGGCTATGAGCTACCTATGGGACTTGCAAGAAATATTCTAGGAAGCCCGACAACTCAAGAGAAGAAACAGAAGATACCAATTATAATTTCGAAAACCGTCAGTCACGTGGGTGTTTTGTAATTTGCTTTACTGTAGTTCAGAAGCTGAATATCAAACTTATTGCATTGTGGATGAATAATGAGTGACCAAGAAGATGATTCTGTTGTAGAGAAGAAAAGTTTCAAAGATCTTGTGAGTAGGCTAGGGTAACACTGTAATAGTCACAGGCAACCACAAATCACTGGACCTGCACTGTCAGAAATTTCATAACAGATAACACAACAATAAGTGTTTTCAAAAGATAAAACTTAGGATATTACAGGGATATTAGCTGTTATGTTTTTGAAATGTTGTGCATTAAACTGTTTTAATAATAATAATAATAATATTTATTTATTACCCACTTACATAAAAAAGATTAATAGTGGAGTATAAACATGAAGAAGGAAAAAAAAATGGAAAAAGGCGTAAAACAAAAACTAGAGTCAACAAAACATTAATCAAACAAACGGATCAAACCGTTTCGTATGCAAGAAGAGCCAAATACAGCTCTGGAAAAATGTCTTTTGTCTTTTCTGCATTTTTTCAGTTCTTCCTGGCAGTGTTTATTGTGTATATACTAATGCATAATTTTTGCAAAATCATAACAGATAACATCCCAAGTGCTGCCCAACTGTTATCTGTTGAAACCTCACCTGAGCCTCACACCCTTGTGTTATCTGTTGTGAAATTTTTGGCAGTGTGGTTCTGAACTTTGTTGTTGTAGCCTATCAGGGTGGTACAAACAGGTACAGAATATGGTTTGTTGCAGATTGTTGCAATTACAACTCGTGTACCTTAAATTACCTTAAATCACAGCTTGGAGTGAAATAAGGATTTTCGATCCTGTTGAATCACTCCTTGTGATAACTGTTACAATACAATACGAATTTATTAGGTCAAATAACATGGTAGTTAAATAAGACCTTATCAATAATTATAAAACATACTGTCACTTACTCATTAAAATGCTTTACAAAATATTGACGAAAAGAAGATCCATACCGGTTAGAAGCTGATGGTTTGCAGGGCTCTAACTTATTTGTTATGCCTCGTGTTATATCCGGCTCGTGCCGGTTCTGGTAGCAAATCACGATGTTTACTGGATTCTAACATTTTATTCCTGCATGTCATAGTAAGCTGGTGACGCCGGGCAACAAGGCTTTCTATACCAAGGAGCTTTATACCTTCTTCATAATTCGTGTACTCCTTGCCCAATATCACACAAACAGCTCACTTCTGCACATTCTCGAGGTCATTGCTTTGTTCCTTACTCAACCCTGGATGCCACACAGGACAAGCATATTCTAAAATACTTAATATATACAATTTGTAAAAATTTAGAAGTGATGGAAGACTAAAACCAAAACGCTTTGTAGTTACTAGATTCCTTAGTGCTATATTCGCCTTCTTAATAGGTCAAATAACATGATAGTTAAATAAGACCTTATCAATAAATTATAAAACATACTGTCACTCACTCCTTAAAATGCTTTACAAAATATTGACGAAAAGAAGATCTATACCGGTTAGAAGCTGATGGTTTGCAGGGCTTTAACTTATTTTGATGCCTCGTGTCATATCCGGCTTGTGCCGGTTCCGGTAGCAAATCACGATGTTTACTGGATTCTAACAGTTTATTCCAGCATGTTGTAGTAAGCTGGTGACGCTGGGCAACAAGGCTTTCTATACCAAGGAGCTTTATACCTTCTTCATAATTCGTGTACTCCTGGCCCAATATCACACGAACAGCTCGCTTCTGCACATTCTCGAGGTCATTGCTTTGTTCCTTACTCAACCCTGGATGCCACACAGGACAAGCATATTCTAAAATACTTAATATATACAATTTGTAAAAATTTAAAAGTGATGGACGACTAAAACCGAAACACTTTGTAGTTACTAGATTCCTTAGTGCTATATTCGCCTTCTTAATAATATTATGTACATGATCCAACCATGACATCTTTGAGTTAAAGGTCACACCTAAAATCTTCATATTATTTACAATTGTCACATTTATATCTCCTTGACTAGGAATCTCATTTAAAAAAAAAAAAAACTCTCATAACTGCTGACTTTCCTGTTGATTTTGAGCCATTTTTCTTCGCAGTCTGACTCCAGACGACAAATTATCCCATCCGTACTGATCAGGGATTCAAGCTTTTGAAGTATCAGCAATGTCAAGTCGTCTGCAAACTTGGCTCGGTTTTTATGCCATGTTGCTATCATATTACACAGTATTAAAAATAACACAGGCCCTGTTTTAGTTCCTTGAGGTATTCCGCAGAAAAGCTCAAGAAAGTCCGATAGTACCCCATCAACACTTACGCATTGCTGACGACCGTGTAAAAAACTGTAAACCATCCGAACTAGAAAAGCTCTAAAATCATTGACTCGAGAATGTCTAGGTGGCTTGACTTATCGAAAGCCTTTTCCAGATCCGCTTGCAGGATTTCGATGAATACATTTTTGTTTTCCAAATGCTCCAAAGCTTCTTCCACAATTTTAACTAGATAGTGAACTGTGCTTGAGTATTTAATAAATCCGTATTGACAGGGGTCTACTTTATCACAGAAATCTTCTAGTAACCATTTTTTCAGGAAATGTTCAAAAACTTTAGAAACAGTAGGGGCTAGGGATTGGTCGCAGGTCGCTCACTGTGTTCGGATTCGAAACTTTTGGTATCGGTGTAACTACTGCTTTTTTCAAGTCGTCCGGAAATGTACCACTCAACAGACACTGGTTGATCAAGGCTGTTAAGGGTTCGGCCAGAAATGCAGCATTTTCTTTGTATAGTGCTGCTCGATCGTCTCCTGGGTAAGTTGCTATATTGGTGTCAAGTTTCTCGAGCACCTTTGCAACCTCATGAGGTAAAACCACTGGGATTTCCGAGGGATCCGGTAAGGGGGGAACACTTGAAATCGGAGGATTAGTTCTACATATGCTTGCAAAGTAGCTGTTGATAGCATTTGCGTCAAGCTTATTCCCAGCCTCGTTCACACATGTTTACACTTTGTTTTGTTGAGGAGCCAGTGAGGAGCCGTATCACTTTATAGTAACCTGAGGGATTTGATGACATGAGCTCGCTCATCTTTGAGCCGTAGAACTTTTCGACCGCCCGACATTCGTAGACTACTTGGTTTCTCAGCTTGTAAGCTTCGCACAACTTTCCCTTTTTGTGCAGCCTGTTACGTTTCAGCATCAGCTTTTTCAGACGAGAGCTTACCCACGGCTTGTCAGCTGAGTTCACTATTACTGTTTTTTCTGGGAAGAATTCCTTGTAAGAATTCCGTATTTCGGTAGAGAGTGTCCTATACATCTCGTTCACGTCAATACTTTCATACAAGAGTTTCCAGTTTTTCGAAATAGTCCACTTAGCAAATAACTCTTTTCCGCTCTCGGTTAAGGGTCGGTTTATGAAAGTTCGTTTGGTTCCTTTTTTCTTCCCCACCTTAGGACACCAGTGCACACAAAAATGTGTACTTTTACCAAGGCTCGGCAGCGTTACTGGGTCGCCGTAGAATTCTGGAATGTCAGTGAATATTAGATCTATGACAGACTTTTCCGTTGTTTTTTCACCAACAACTTGCTTCAGGCATACCGATCGCTCGATCCAGCTGGGTCGCAAGTCATTGAAGTCACCTAGAAGGACCACCGAACTGTTAGGCACTGTTGTTGCATCTGTGGTTGTTTACAGTCTAGTGGAAGATTCTGGTGCATCCCAGTCAAATCTCCACGGTTTGTCTCTCCACTCAGCATCCAAACGGCGTTTGAATGCTTCTGTCGATTCAGCAGCAACAGTGTCCTCCTTGAGGTTGTTCCAGAGGTTCACGATCCGGTTCGAGAAGAAGTTTCAGATTGCTCCAGTCCTTGCGGGAAGTTTGCGGATACGTTTGAGTGTCCTCGTGTTATGTGGGAGGGTTCGTTCCCTCGTTTCCGCCTGTAGACTAAGGAGGGGAGGTTGAGTTCCCTCAGCCGCTCACTGTAGGGCTTGTTTGCCATACCAGCGATCAGCTTAGTGGCCCTTCGTTGGATTTGCTCAAGAGCTGCCTTGTCCTTTTTGAATAGGGGGGTGGCCAGTATGGTCCCCACCTCCAATCTGGGTCTTACTAATTCTTTGTAGAGCTTGGTGATACATCACTTCAGTAGAGTATGCTTATGTGAACGTCTGTTAACAGTGAAATATCGCCAAAGAAAAACTGAAAGCCGTACCAGGCAACTTTTACTACAAAATACTTGCAAAAAAAGGTTAACAGTTTAATTCATATCTATTATGTTCATCATTTTGAAAAATTTGCTGTCTGTTTGGTGAGCTGTCTGTAACTGCTTACTTGTTTTCTTTCACATTTTGAATCTGGTATATACCTCAAACAGAGAAGATGGCGATCCAAATTAACAGACTCGTGAGATGAGCACACTTGTAAATGAGCACACTTGTAAATCCTAAATAAATTATTTCTTCTCAACTTCAAACTTAGAACGTGTTTCACGCTTCTAACTATAGTAACTATTAGTTACTATTTTCATTCCAGCCTCATGAAAAGCTGATACGCTGACCATTCCAGCCTTCTAGGAATAGTAATTGTTTACCATGCTCGGGAGCATAGTACCTAAGCATGGTAACTACGAATCTCTTTGACGTGAATGGTCCGAATAGCCTGTGGCACGGTTCTTTTCTGAAAATAGAAAAATGTGTTCCAGCCCTGAGGCCAAGAAGCCAGAATTCGTGAAGTAATGCATAGGAACTACAGTAAGTATGGTGGAAAACACTCTAAAAATTTTGTTAGGATAGCCCTGAAATAGTTGGCTCTTAGCTGATAAGAAGTTTGTTATTTTTTCTTGCCATTTGGCTAATATGTTCTATAAGCAAGTGATGAAACCAGGGTATGAAACAGTTAGAAAAGGGTCCAAATAAGCATACTTCTACTGTAGCATGGGATATGCTGCAGACTGTGGGCGTGCAAATGCTGCATCTCATTAGGGCCATTAACTGTCTGGTCTGGAAAATTAGTGAAATTCCTATTATTATACAGTAGAAACTGCTTAAGTAGCCTAACATTGGTGTTCGCCCAGTTCAGCTAAAGAGGACGTATTCCATACCATTTTGTGGAATAGCAAGAATTTTTGAAGTACATGTCTTGAGTTAATTTTTCATTTGATTTTTGTCTGTTCGTTGAATAATTTTGGAATTCATCTGCTTCATCCATTATGCTTCCAGTTTTGAAAAAATCAAATCAAGAGTTTTCGTTTGGTTGAGTTAATTTTTATTTGATTTTTGTCTGTTGCTGGTGTCAGTAGCTGGAACTTGTGGAACTTGGAAGTATGGTTAGCGGTTGAAATAGGCCATGCCAAATGCTGTGCGGTAACTTGGCACCATGGCTCAGTAAAATTTCGTTGATTTGAGTGAAGTTGCCTTTCGCATAGCCTACAAAGAAAGCACAGGAAGGGGTGATTGACTAGGGCATGCTTGGCCGATACAACTTATACTATTTTAGAAACAAACAGAATAAACATAGAAACAAGCAGAATTAACTGAGTATATGAAGAAAAAAGGAGAAAAGAAGGATATTATAAAGAAAGAGAAGGAAAAAAGTCCAAAGAAGGAAAACAGAAATCGAAACTGGCAAGACAAACCTGCCGGAGTACCAGGGGCATCACGACCGCGGGGGAGGGGGGGGGGCGCCCCCCCCCCCGATTTCGTCGTTGGCGCCGCGATTTTTCGTCAAAACATCTGATTTTTTTCATTAAAACTGTCGATTTTTCGTCAAAACAGTCGTTTTTTTCGGAAAATCAGTCATTTTTTTTGAAACCAGATGTTCCTACGGCCCAAGCTGACTGCGAATCATATTTGACGTTGCAAAACGGATAAGTCAGCTACATTTTATTCGAGCTATATTTCGGCCCTTCTTGGCAAGGGTCCTCTTCAGGCTCAAGCCGCTCAAGCTGGAAAATAAACTTGTGGAAAAATAATTAAGATTCTTCTTTAAATATCTGCTTTTCAGAACTTCTTCTCTGAAAGTTGGTTGGAGTTGGTGCTGTGATTTCATTCTGGACTCGGCTACTGTTTTTGTTGTTCGATTGGGTCGTCGAACAACAAAAACAACAGTAGCACAGCAGCACCAGCTTTAACTCCAACCAACTTTCAAAGAAGAAGTTCTCAAATGCAGATATTTAAAGAAGAATCTTAATTATTTTTCCACAAGTTTATTTTCCAGCTTGAGCCTGAAGAGGACCCTTGCCAAGAAGGGCCGAAATATAGCACGAACAAAATGTAGCTGACTTATCCGTTTTGCACCCTCAAATATTTTTCGAAACTGTCTTTTTTTCTGCAAAAACAGTAATTTTTTCTGCAAAACTAGTCGGTAAAAATTACCAGCCAGTCGGTAAATTCCTTGCCCCCCCCCCCCCCAACATTTTGGCTAGTAACGCCTCTGAGGATTACAATTAATGAAGTGTAAAGTTTTCCTATGTGCGTTGACTATTTTTCTCGTTTTTTTTTTTTTTTTTCTTAGTTTGTACTACGTCATTAGGCCTACACGCCCTCCATTGTTCTTGACGGGTAATATATAGATTGATCGATAATACTAAGCTCGTCAATTAGACATGTTTCCTGCAACCACCCTTTTCGGCTCTCCTGAGATACAATTGTTGAAATTCAGAATTTCTGACAGGATTAAATTCCAGAAATCTGGTGCAAAAGCCTGATTAAAAATGAAGCTCTTTTTATTGATTTTCTTGGACAATACCACAAGAATCTTGTTTTGTTTTTTTACTTTCCTTTATGAAGGGGTAGCACATGTGCTACTATAGGCTAAGTTTTGCGGGAGAAGTTACTTCTTAAAATGAATGATTTGTCAAATATGTTAAAATAAAAGTATTCAAATTTCCAGAAAGTAGAATTGAAATTCCCAGAGAAACCCTTCCTTCAGAAAGATCTACAAAGGAAACGAAAACATCGAAAAAATACCAGTTTGAAGCTAAAACAATAATTTATGTGTTGGAAGATCAAACTCTTCTTCAGTGTTTCTAATTTAAAAAAAAAATGAATCTTGTATGTGAATACTCCTTGAGCCCAAGCTGACTGGGAAACATGTATTCAAACAATGGATAGAACCGATACGTCAGCTACGATGCTTTGGCACCGATATGTCATGCCCTTCTTGGCAAGGGTCCTTGTCAGGCTGTCGAACGTCAGGGACAACGTTGGGGAAGAAAAAAACTGCAATAAATAATGATTATTTATTGTTTCGCCAGACGAAGGGCCATTAGTCATTGACAACCTGAACTGAACTAACTTATTTTCTTGATTTCCTCAGCAAAGTTTAAGTTGTCGAAAAGGAAGAGATGTTAGGTAATTAAGAGTTGAAGGGGTTTATGGCAAGATAATTTCATGGTCAGGTAATTTTAACCTTTTCCAGGGTCTGGTTGATTCATTGTGTGAAGCTTGTGAGCAACTTAAATGGACCGCTCCTACCAGAATCCAGATTGAAGCCATTCCTGTTGCATTGCAAGGTAGACTATTAGCCCACAAAATAATTTTTGACTTAATTGTTGCAGCTCCATTAAAACTTTCTTTTTGGTTCTCATGAAGTCTTGGGCTAGAACTTTTTTTTAAACAGTTCAGTTCAGTTCCACTGAATTCACCACACATGTCTCATTGTCGGATAGTCTATGCCAAAACGAGGGTGTACTCAGAGCTTGATACAGCCGAAACCTTGGTAGACCCATCAGTGGAAAGCACAGAAGTTTCCGAAAATTCCTGATCAGTGCAAAGAAAGGAAATTTGAAAATGAAATAGACCTGCAGCCTATTTATGTTTTGTTCTAAGATTCACATAGTAAAATGGGATAATGACTGATGCTTGTCTTAGGCTTCAGATAAAAAGCCCTTCAGTCGAACTTAAAGAGCAGTGTGCCACATGTCTGATGCAACTTTGTTTTTTGTCTGATGCAACTTTGTTTTTTGTCTCCACTAGGTAAAGATGTCATTGGTCTGGCAGAAACAGGTTCTGGCAAGACTGGAGCGTTTGCACTTCCTCTGCTGCAGGCCCTTTTGGAAAACCCTCAAAGGCTCTTTGCTTTGATTCTCACACCAACTAGAGAACTGGCTTTCCAGATAGAAGAGCAGATCAAGGCCTTAGGTAGGATTTTTCATTCTTTCGGGACTGGGTTTAGAACAACAGCAAAAGCGTCATTGTGAAGTTATTAGAATTCAGGGGTAGGAAGGTCAGAAACCCTATAAAATTTTGAAGATACAAAATATCAAATGGGATACCGAACCATGCCTAAACGGGTAGCTGCCTGTATCATAGAAAAGGATGAACCAGTCGCTGTTGTAACAAGCTGGTCGACGTAGTTCAAATTGGCTGTCAATGAAAGAAGGGGGCGGGGCTTTCATTTCATCTGGTGAATTAATTTTAATTGTTTGACTTGAATTTGTCTGACATCTTTTGCAAGCTGTGAAAGTTTCATTTTGTCGTAAAGGCCAAAAGGCCAACGTTTAGACTAAGTTAGCCGCAGACCTCGCCCTTTAGAAGCCAATTGTTGTTTTTTCTTTTGTTTGGGGTTCAGTGGTGGTCGTGGACAAAACGGCGAAAGAAACGAAGAAGCAGAAGTTGCAGAGCTTCCAAAGGCAAATGTTCCGTAGAAAAAGCACTTCTCACTTGAAAGGAGTCGTTGCATTTTGTGATAATTCACCATCCATTTTGTGATACAGGGGCAAGTATCGGCGTCAAAACTACGGTCATTGTTGGTGGAATGGATATGGTCCAGCAAGGCCTTGTGCTGGCAAAGAAGCCACACGTGATCATTGCAACACCGGGTCGTTTAGTTGACCATCTTGAAAACACAAAAGGATTCAGCCTCAGGACTCTGAAATACTTGATTATGGATGAAGCAGATCGTATCTTGAATTCCGACTTCGAACAGGAGCTTGACAAAATTCTGAAGGTGAGTTGGAGGCCTCCGTGTGTCATACGTCTGCCAGCCTCTGCCGTAATTCCAACCATCGCCGTACACATAAATGGCATGTGTTGCATTGCTCTACCGCCCATCAGGTTTGATTCAAATCGGATTATTACGACGACTGTATTTGTACGTGAAGAAGCACTCTCAACCTGATGTTATGGCGAGGGGTGTAGTAGGCTGGACATGGATGGTAAATTTCCTTAGTCATCGGAGTCAGGACAGCCTAGGGCGTCGGGTGGCCCACTACACGTGCTGACTTCACGGGTTCATTATGGATTCCCCCGGTCGATTCACACTAAGGTCTGCGTACCAACCACAATAGGCTATAAACCACCCATCATACACTAGGCCTTACAGGCCAGCCCACTCTAAGGAGCCTTAGACAAGACTCATAACAATGACCTAAGGTCCGTAAATAAACAAAAGACTCTATTCTCTGGTATGAAAGGTACTTACAAAAAAACAACCTTTAGGTCAAAAGGGTTGTTCCCCGGCCGAGGCCCGGAAAAGAAGTATAAAGAAGGTGACTCATCCCCGGCGATGAGTCATGAACATGGGATAATAAATAATACAAGAGCCGCGACAGTATAAAAAATTAAACACACCGAATGGAAAGGGAGTAACGCTGCCTAACGGCGGTAGAAGTTAACAGTGAGGGGTGTAGATGGCACCACCGTAACAGGATCAATCATTCCTTAGTTATTCAAGCCGCAAGGTTCTGGATTCCCCCTCCCACGAATGGTCAGATCTAAAGCATAGAATATAATATTTTACCAAAAAAAACAAGGGCCATGGCAACAAAAACTGTACAAGTACACTAAATTACAGAAATTACAAACAGTCCTCCTATTCTAAAATCTCGTTCTGTGCTCCATCCCAAGCCTCAAGAAACGTCCAAGTTTTTTCACAGTAAGAAACCATTCATCCTCATCATCTTATATTGTCTCTCACCAATATCTCCCTTCTCCATTTATTCAATTCCACACACTCACACACCAAATGAGATACACTTTCATCCTCATCACCGCACATAGGACAAAAGTAAGGTCCAATTCTCTCTTTCGCTTTACCAAATACTTTCGGCTTGCCCCAAGTCGTTAACTATCAGCCCTCATTTCAATAATGTACTTAATTTCTTCCTTTCTTAAACCTGCTTTAAAAATAATTCCTTCACCCCAAGTCTCTTTGGCCGCCTAAAAAAAGCAGAGATAGTGCAATACCCTTGAAAGACGTCCCTTGTGGGAACAGTTCGAAAATGACAAACTTCCCGAAACAAACTGCATGTCCGCGTGAAAAAGCCCTACGGCATTTGGGTGCGAACACATAAATAAGGATCTCGTTCACCAATCAGTAGCACTTTTTAAGAACAATCATAAACGTAAGTATTATTACTCAAATACAATTACAAATATCAATTCTCAGCGACCACACTTGAAAATAACTCCTAATACACAGTGGTATGTCAGTATATGTCCATCCATAGTCCTAATACTGCATGACTACTGGATTGGCTCTATGAACCCCAGGGGAAAGTGGGGAATACCTATGCCATCGTAGATTTGTTTCGGTGATCACGAGCGTTCACAGAACGGATTGAGATGTTCTCTGTCTGTGCGATCAGTCGCCTATCCTTTCCGCGATAAAACGAGTATTTGACTCGATCGAGAAAGTTGGAGCTTATCCCGGTATGAATGAATGAATACTTTTAATTCAGCAAATTGCCATATACGAAAAAGAAAACACATAGAAAGAAAACAACAAAATCAAGCAGTCTGTTCCTGCTGTTGTGCTGCAGCAAGAAGAGACTGCCATACAGGCAGGCAATGAAAAATGGGCACGGTGGCAAATTTGATAGCCTCAATCTTTGAATCCAAAAGACGGCACAGAAGTGCCGCTCTAGCCTTACGGCGTATTTCATCAAAAGTGAGGCATCTTCTCGAGATGAGCGCCGAAGAAACACTACAGATACATGGTAGCTTAAACAAACGCCGGAACACACGGTTATAGCTTATTTTAGCGTTACTAAGATTCTTAGCGGTAGGATTAATTACCAATGCTAAAGCAAAAAGATGATAGCAGTACGTGCTAAACAGCTATGGAAACCCACCTTTGATTTTAGCGCTCAAGCTTAGGGATCGCTGGGGGATTTAAGATTCTGCAATAATTGCATCCTTATTGATCCAGATTCTAGTGATGCTACTGCCATCTGTTCGGAAATGGCTTATGTTTAAAGCTGCAGCTTAGTTCCGACGGAATTTGCGCGTATCATTAAAGTTCAAATGAAAATAGCTGGGATAGGACAATCTAGTTACCCATCAGTTATTCACTTAAATTGGCTTGAAGACCCGCTGAAAATGCGTTACTTCGTTGTTCCGCTATTCACGAATAATCAGTTTTCAAATAGCGAAATTTTCGTGTGATTTGTGGTACCTCTATCCGCTTGTATCTGTGTTGTATGCCTTACGAGAAAGATTTATTATTATTTTTTTGTTCAGGCACGAAGCGGTCTTCACCAAGCTCACCACTGCCCACTGAAAAGCCGCGTTTGTGTTGAGATTAACATTTTCCACGTCAAAGTAGAATTTATGTTGTGGGGACGGCCGCAGATATTCTGACCGTCATAACTAGAGCAGATAGTGGAAAATAAAAAAATCCCTTAGCGGAATCGAAGTAGTAGCGAAAAAACAACTCCTTAGAGAACCCGATTTCAAGTCTTCTCAGCGTTTTTTAAAATCCTTTGTACCATATTGCGTATCTAATTATAACAAATCAGTGTTTGACACTTTATTTTACTTTACATTAACCGTTGTTTTATTTATTTTTCAAACCATGTACAATGTTATTTTTGTTCTACAGAAATATGTGAAATATATTTATTGATTGATTGATTGATAATTTAGTTTATTCAGTTGAACGACACAAAAATAAGTTGCTTTTCAGTTAAACTTTAGTTGGGAATCTGCAGGTTTAGCTGATGATTTAAACGTAGGAAAGAAGCCTATCGAATGTTGCTGACAAGCCTTGGAGTGAAGTTCGAACTAATTGTAGGTGATCCCGAAAGAGAGAAGGACGATGCTTTTTTCAGCAACGATGACAAGCAAAGTGCAAAAACTCCAGCGTGCCTCCCTAGTTGACCCAGTCAAGGTCGAAGTTAACTCGAAGTACCAAACCGTGGAGAAGCTTCAGCAGCACTATCTTTTCATTCCACTGAAATTTAAGGTATGCTACTTATTATTCCTTTCAAATGTCCGTTAAAAGTCTTAGACTTTTTAGACTACTTAATAGGAGCAGAATTTTTAGGGTATGCTTCTAGTGACAGGATGTCCATAATACCTCAGGTTATGGATGGCCTTTTGAAAACCCTGGGCTTTCAGAACAATGACTTTATAGGAGCACTACTGTATCCATTTTCCTAGATAGGGGTCATAGTCGTCTCGATGCTGCAGTTTTCTGAGGATCAGTAGTAGTGATGGGAACTCAAATCGCTTAAGATGGTGGTATTTTTGTTAGTCCCTATGTTATGGACACTAAGGTCAGTATAAATAGAAAGTAGGCTTAGCGTCCGGATATATTCGGAATCGTTTATCATAGGATTTGTTTCTGATGTCTTCACTTTGAACAATTAAAATTTGCGAAGTAGAGCTGAGATTCGGCTTTTACAGTTTTTGCCGTGTAAATGTATTCGTAGCCACAAATGAGTGAAACAGAGGTAGTCTATGTGCTAGATATGATCATCAAGATAATGAAGATGACGAAATGTGTTACGAGCTGTTGCTGTTTTGCCCGATGCGCCGTACCTTTTATTACCTTTACCTATGCTAGGGATCAGGATAACCAAGAATTGATAATTAGCCCTCTGGAGATTGTTCCTCTTCCCCGACTGTTGTAGGCTACTTGGTAGGTGTTAAACCGCGCCATCGACACTGTCAGAAGCTTCGTAATAAATAACCAAAGGATGCTCGGTTTCAACTGTCAACACTTGGGATGTAGTCTGTTGTGATTTTGAAAACGTTGTGCATTAAATGTTATGCATAACAAGCATTGCCAGGAAGAGCCGAAAAATCGCCGAAAAAGCATCTGCTGACTTTTCCGATATCATGACGACAAACAAAAAATCAGCAGATGCTTTTTCTGCGGTTTTTCGGCTCTTCCTGGCAATGTTTGTTATACATAATATTTAACCCATCACCTTTTCAAAATCACAATATGACATTCCAAGTGTTGTCTGTTGAAACTACGCATCCTTGTGTTATCTGTTATGAAAATTCTGGTGTTCTTTAAGAGCTGCCGTAAGGTTGTATTCAAGACTGCAGACAGCTAATCATGTTTCGTAAGAAAAACACCTGTAATATCCTGTAGAGGAAAAATGAACCGAGCCAGCTTACAATAGATTTTTGTAATTTATGTCTTTGACAAACGAGGGAAATATCACTTGAGTTCTTGAGTTACTTGATAGCTAGTCTGTTTTGCTAAAAATAAATCTTTATTCCATCTTTATTCTACGGTCTTTATCAATCTTTATTCTACACCCGTAATATTCCTGCGGAAGAAAAAAGGACCGACCCAACTTACATTAGACTATTGTAATTTATAAATCTTTGATAAACGAGGCAAATATCACTTGAATTCTTGAGATACTGATAGCTAGCCTGTTTTGCTGAAAATTCTTTTTTCTAGGATTTATATTTGGTATATCTTCTAAACGAACTGGCTGGCAATTCCTTCATGATCTTCTGTGCGACATGCAACAACACCATGCGAACGGCACTGATGCTTAGGAACTTGGGATTCACAGGAGTGCCCCTTCATGGTCAGATGTCTCAGAATAAAAGACTAGGAGCCCTAAACAAGTTCAAGGCCAAGAATCGGTCGATCTTATTAGCGACAGACGTTGCGAGCAGGTGAGTTCTCTTTACGGAGTAGCTAAAGGGCTTTTTCCTGCCGTTCAAGTGGGGAGGGCAACTGGAAGTGACCAATAGGAGACGAGATGATGAGGTCGGAGGTAGTTGAGAAAAATAAAGTAGACGGCACCACTCAAATCACAAATTAGGTCTAAGATTCAATATAAGGCTAGTTCTGTTATCTTTTAAGCTGCCAGCCATAGTAGCCTACTTGTGTATCCCGTTGAGTAAGGAATTATTTCTTTGTTTGTGCAATCTGACCCCTATTTCGATACACGCACAATCTTCTTGCAGAGGCCTGGACATACCCCACGTTGACGTAGTCATCAACTTCGACATCCCAACTCACAGCAAGGATTACATCCATCGTGTTGGCCGAACAGCTCGAGCAGGACGAGCTGGAAAAGCCATAACCTTCGTTACTCAGTATGACGTGGAGCTCTACCAGAGAATAGAGCATTTGATAGGGAAGCAGCTCCCTCTCTATACCACTATCGAAGAAGAGGTGATGACTCTGAATGACAGGGTCTCGGAGGCGCAGCGTATTGCAAAGATGGTAAGTTGCATGAGTAACGCAGGATGTGGACCACAACAGTCGCGACCCTTAACTCCCGCAGTGACATGCCTTAATTCAGTGGTTCCCAACCTTTTTCGTACCGCGTACACCAAATCAAGGTTCAAAAAGGCGCCGTACCTCTTTCTGACGAATTGTTGTTTTAATATTTTATACCGCGATCAGAACGTCAAAATGACGATATATTGTCATCAGTTATAAGGCATGTAAATCTGAAATTGCGTACGATGGGGTACTGGATTTAGGGGACTCAAAAACGACTGTGGTATTAAAGCTATAGACTATCTCCTTGAGACCCCTTGCGACGGTCTCTAGTACCCCTTTGGGTACGCGTACAACCGGTTGGAAACCACTGCCTTAATTAATTCGCGTGATGCAAAATGGCCTCGAGAATTGTTTGCGCAGGGAAAGGGCAGACTCATGAGACGACTCCTGCTTGGTTCTTTCCTTTTCCCGGCTTGCCAAGCTAAGCTGTCCGTTTGATGCACTGATTCTTTTTCTGGGGGGGGGGGGGGGGGTCCACTGATTTGACATGCCGTTTGTATCTGCATGGCGCACCCATCGATGAGTGAGTGAAGGTATCGGCACCAAAAGCCGGAGGCTCATAATTCTCTGTCAAGAAACCTTTTCCTGTCCTCCGCCGCTTTCCAACAATCTGTGTGGTTCCGCTTTTTTTCCCGCAAACTGCTATGGCGCTGTAGGCATCTCGTTTTGAAAAAAGTAATGAACTATCGCTAGTTTATGCATTTCAATAGTGCAGAAATATGCTTAAACTCATCAAGCTATCACAATAGGAAGAATAATATGCTCGAAGGCTGGAAGTAGGCTGGAAGTTACGCCATGTGAAGGCCTTAAAGGACCCCTCGCACTATTGACTATTTACTCTTCAGTTTACAGTATTTAAAAAAATATGAATACTTTAAAACTAGGCTGTGCTTTCAACAAATAACCCACGTTATGGCTGTTTAAGCCTTTTCCGAGACCCGTTGACTTACAGCGAAAACAGGGAAACAATTTACATAACCGGTTTTTCTGAGGGAAAAACTCCTTGCAGACATCCGTCGACAGCGTGAAACACATCGAAGGTGGCAAAACACGGCAAGTGAGAAAATCAGCGTGGTTTTGTTAGAGGGGTTAGAATGTACCGTACGAAATTGGGGTCTCCCGGTTTATAAATATACGGAGTGATTATGGAAGTAGGTTGCGTTAGTATTATAGGTAAAACAGGTCCTTTAAAGGACGGGATCGACTAAAAAAAGGCACGACATAGTGTAGGAGACACGAGTACTAAAAAGAGGCACAAAAACTAGAAGGGCCCTTTCAGGCTTCACAGTGAGAGGCAGGAACAACGTTCGAACGTGCCTTGTTTTAGGCTCTGGACTTACGAACTCTCACTTAGAGCGTGTTCCATCCTACTTACAGTAGTTACCACGCATGACGTCACAAATTCTGCCTTTTTGTCTTTAAGGCTCGAACGATTTTTCTGTTTTCCAGCGGAATATCATGCCACGGGTGAATCCGACCAATCACGTGACAGAGATTCGTGGTTACTACGCTTACCACGCTTCCGAGCGTGGTAAGCAAATAGTTACTATTAGTTACTATTTAGAGAAGGCAGGAATGGTCAGCGTAGTAACTTTTCGTGAGGTTGGAACGGATTTAGTAACTAATAGTTACTATTGGTACGAGGGTGGAACACGTTCTTAGTTCTCTACTTCTACTACTTGCTAATCTCTTCTTAATACTCTCGCCTCCTGCACCCTGCCCTGCCGTGCCGTGCCTCTTTTAGTTGACCCTTTGAAGGACACCTCGCACTACAGAGTGTTCCTGCCCAGGTGTTCTGAGATAGATGATCACTTCCGTGTCCCTTGCTTTGGAGGGTATTCTTGCCAAAATTTGCATAACCGGTCTGCGGACGAATAAGCGCCCTGGAAACAATGTTCGGGCGCAGGATACGTTACGTAAAGATACAACAGAAAAAAAAAGAGATTTTCGGGTTTTTATGGCACTTGCAGCCTCTGGCTCAAGTGCCATATACCGATCACAATTCCGTCTGTCGGTCTGTCGGTCGGTCCGAGTTTTTTTGTCCCACATATCCGAGTTAGGGTACTTCCAGATGTGCTAGGACAATGAAACTTGGCAGGCATATCAGGGACCCGACCAAACTAACCTGGAAATAATCAGTTTCCCGATCCGACCATATGGGGGGGAGTGCGGGGCGCTGGAAACTTGCAAATTTAGGGCATTTTGTCACTTTTTTCTGAGTTAGGGTACTTCTAGATGAGCTAGGACAATGAAACTTGGCAGGAATATGAGGGACCCGACCAAACGAACCTGGAAATAATCAGTTTCCCGATCCGACCATATGGGGGGGAGTGCGGGGCGCTGGAAACTTGAAAATTTAGGGCATTTTGTCACACTTTTTCGAGTTAGGGTACTTCCAGTTGTGCTAGGACCATGAAACTTGGCAGGCATATCAGAGACCCGACCAAACAAAATTATGAATAATCAGTTTTCTGATCCGACCATTCTGGGGGGGGGGGGGGTGGAGGGCAGGGGAATCCGGGAAACTGAGAAGTGTGTAACTTTCGAACGGATGATCGGATTGTAATGAAACTTCATAACTGAAGAGAATATATATCTGTAATGTCCCGTTTAAAGTCTTGACCGGATTCGGTAGCCAGGGGGGAGTTGGGGGGGGGGGGGGGAGACCGGAAATTTCAAGAAACGGTTAGAATGGAGGGATCGAAGTGAAACTTGCTGGGAAGAACAAGCATCTGCTCTAGATAAGTCCTTTAGACCATTGTACTGGATCCGGACACTTATGGGGGGGGGGCCGGAATTCCGGTGATGGTGGTTTTTTGGATTTTCACGATGAAACTTGGCAGGCATATCAGGGACCCAATCAAACTGACTTCAAAATAAAAATATTGTTGATCAGATAATGGTGGGGGAGTGGAGGGAGGGGAATCCGTGAAATTGAGAAGTGTGTAACTTTCGAACGGATGATCGGATTGTAATGAAACTTCATAACTGAACAGAATATATATCTATAATGTCCCGTTTAAAGTCTTGACCGGATTCGGTAGCCAGGGGGGAGTTGGGGGGTGAGACCGGAAATTTCAAGAAACGGTTAGAATGGAGGGATCGGAGTGAAACTTGCTGGGAAGAACAAGCATCTGCTCTAGATAAGTCCTTTAGGCCATTGTACTTGATCCGGACACTTATGGGGGGGGGGGGGGGTCCCGGAATTCCGGTGATGGTGGATTTGGGGACTTTCACGATGAAACTTGGCAGGCATATCAGGGACCCAATCAAACTGACTTCAAAATAAAAATTTTGTCGATCAGATAATGGTGGGGGGAGTGGAGGGAGGGGAATCCGAAATTTTCAGTCATGCGTAATTTTAGAATGGTTGATCGGATTCGAGTGAAATTTAAGAATTCAACAGAGGACATTTCTCCGATGATTTTTTTCATATCCGGACCGGATCCGGCAACTATTGGGGGGGGGGGGGGGAAATACGTGCCCCGTTTAGAATGGAGGGATCGGGATGGAACTTTGTGGGAAGAACAAACAGATGCTCTAGGTAAGTCATTTGCTGAATCGGATTGGCTACGTGCACCGCGGGGGAGCTGGGTGGGGTGGGGTGGTGGTGGACCGGAAATCTCGAGAAACGGTTAGAATGATGGTATCGGAGTGAAACTTGCTGGGAAGAACAAACATCTGGTCCATATAAATCTTTTACATAATTTGACTGGATCCGGACACTTGAGGGGGGGGGGGGAGGAGGGGTATCCCGGAATTCCGTTTTTGGGGGATTTTCACGACGAAACTTGGAAGGCATATCAGGGACCCGGTCAAACTGACTTGGAATAAAAAAAAAATCCTCGATATGATAATCTTGGGGGGGGGGGAGTTGAGGGAGGGGAATCCGGAATATTGAGTCATGCGTAACTTTGGAACGGGTGATCGGATTCGAGTGAAATTTAATAATTAAACAGAGGACATTTTTCTCTTGTGACCTTTTTCATTTCCGGACCGAATCCGGCAATTATCGGGGGGAGGGCGGAAAATACTTGACCCGCTTGGACTGGTGTGATCTGGATCGAACTTCGTGGGAATGACAAACAGATGCTCTGGATTAATCATTTACAGAAAAGGATTGGCTCCGGTTATTGTGGGTGGAGTTGGAGGAGGGGGAGGGGGGTCAGGGATTCCGGTGATCGCGCGTTCAGGTACTTCCAGATGTGCTAGGACGATGAAACTTCGCTGGAATATTGGAGACTCAACAACATTTGCTTAGAAATTGCTACTTCCCAAATCCGATTATTCCTTAAAGTACCAATCTTGACCGCAAAGTAAAAAAAATACTTTTAAGCAATATATGCATTTTCGTGATGCCCATCAGCCCATTAGCAGTTTTGCCTCAAGGGTTTTGCTTACAAATGAAGTTCCAGCTCCCTTATAGCGCGCATCTCAACCGCAAAGTCGAAACTTACTCTTGATCAATCAAATCATCTTGACACATGCAAGTGCCATATGAGCTTACAGCTCTTGTTTTCTTGATCAGCTAGTTACCCCTTCAAGATGATGTGCGAGGGATAAATGAATTTCGGATATTTCGGTTGCACTTCCGGCAAACCGTCTTCAGCGAAAAAAGCAAAACTAAATCATAAAATCCACCACAATCACAACAGGAAAACGATGCGGAACCAACATCGTTCTGTGGAAGGTTTTATTCAGAGTGGTCAAACGTATTATGGATTTGGAGTGGGCCGTTTTCTGGGTGAAAGCTTCTGCGCTTTCCCAGACGGATGGTAAATTGTAAATATACACAAAACTCAGAATTGTAAATAATCGCAGATTTGTACATATACACTTTTAACACGTACATTCTATCTTTCGTTATTTTATTTTTATCTGCATGTCGTTCAGTCCGCACCGTTTCTTCTGGTTTTTAGTTACATGTCGTCTTATTGTCTGTTGGTTCCGCATCGTTTTCCTGTTGTGATTGTGGTGGATTTTATGATTTAGTTTTGCTTTTTTCGCTGAGTACGGTTTGCCGGAAGTGCAACCGAAATATCCGAAATTTATTTATCCCTCGCACATCATCTTGGAGGGGTAACTAGCTGATCAAGAAAAAACCCCGAAAATCTCGTTTTTTTCTATTGTATTTGAAATGAATGGTCAGCTTGGCTTCAAACCTTATGTTACGTAAAGAGAACAAACCTGGCAAGCGTGATAATCAGTGTATTGCTAATAGAGAAGATAGGATATGCGGATGAAGTGAAAAATCTCGGGAACGAGAATGGATGGAAATACTACTCAGAATTATGTTTAACCATTCCTTGCTTTTGTAAGTGGAACGAATCAGTACGACATGTCCTGATTATTAAGACGATGAACAAAAAGCATGGTCCTTGTTATGATTTTTTTTTGTCGGTTCAGGATAACACCGCGGTCTTGCGTCCGCAGAATGTTAGTGGTTGGAACTGCGGGAAACACTATCTTCTGTCTGACTTCTGAGAACTTGACCCGTGACATTTTTACAGGAACTCAAGGAAATAGATCAGAAGAAACAAGGAGGCAAAGGCAAGAAGCGAAAGGGGGACGATAGCGACAACGACGATACAGAAGAGGCTTCAGGAGTGAGAAACAGGTTCAAGAAAGGCAAGGCAAAAAGATAACTTTTTTCATCGGAAATAAAAGCGGAAGTTAAAATTGCATTCTGCGGCGGAAAAAAGGTTATTAGCGTATCTTCGGTGTTTTTTCAAAAAGTTAGAAGCGACGTTTTCAAATTTACAGGAACAAAACCTGTCACATCTAACACAGGAAGGGCCTATAAGTCCCAGAAAGAAAACTCTGTATCTCCTCAACGGTTGCTCCGATTTGGCTGAAATCTCTACCAAGCGCGCACGGTTAAAGACAGGGCACTACTAATAATTTAATTTCGAGAAAAATATCGCTTGTAACCTTTTGCAAAACACCGTAGTTATGTTTTCAGCGTGAAAATACAGGGAGGAGCAGGAAATCATAGGGTGGAGTTCGTCTTCGGGAAGAAATTGTTTAGCGTGCACATGGTTTCGATGTCAGGTGTGATCGTGATCATAATATATTCCATCATAAAAAAAGGCCTATCAGGAATCATGTCAGGGAAATATTGGGAATATCCGTGCTACGAAGAGTTGAAGATCTTGTCTACTACGCGCTTGAAGATGTTGATCGATTCAGCAATAACGACGTCTTCAGTAAAGCTGCTCAAGGATCTAATAATTCTGATTCCAGAACTCCATTTGCACACACAGTTGTGGAAAGGGACTCCACATGCTTAAATGCATGTCAACTATGAAAGTGGTTGTTCCTGAGGGGTAATAATCGTCGATAGTATCTTCGATTTGTCGTATATTTGAACAAAAGCACTTTGAGTATCACCAAACAGTTTAAAAGGAAGAAAACAACTTCGTCAACTTAGATTTGATTGTAGTTGGGATCATCCGGGTCGTCTATCGGCGTCGTCTTCTTGAGCGGGCGCTTGCAGCCAGGTAGACCGAGCCTGCAGACAATATCCTGGGTGATTTCTGGCAAATTGTCGTTTTCAAACAAAGACTTGAAGAAACTTGGTTGAGTTGTCCTCTTCAATGAGTCATCGCTTCCTTCTGAAACCGAGCTTTCGTAGTCGCGAGGTCGGTCGTGGGTGAAAGATATACATCTCGTTCTTGTCTTCGGAGGTAGAGGAGGGGGAATTTCGTCATCAGGGTGGCCCTGGCTGTCGGATGTTTGACCTTTTTGGGAATGAGGGAGGATTTCGAGAGAAGTAGAGACGCTTAGATCGTGCAAGCAAGAAGTTGGTGCAACGTAATCTGCAGCGAGATGTAATCTTCTAGGGGTCAGCAGCGGGGAACTTGGCTGGCTTGATCCAGTTGTTTTGGGGGTAGGTACTGCATCGTAATATGTTGATGGTGGACGCCCGCTGGCTGTGTTTCTTCGCATTTTGGGAGGAAGGGCGGGAGAAGTTTGAATGTTGTGCCTCTGGCATCGCTGTGGAGGCTCAAGGAGCTGACACTGTAGGGAGGGTAATATATCTAGTTTTGCCGATGCTGGTGTGTGTGTAACCACGCTGTTTTTTCTTTCTCGTAGCCGACGGACTCGGCCCTCTCTCTCGGTTGCTGGTTGTTTTAAAGATACCTTGCTGGTGCTTCTGTCTGTAACTGTCAATAGGCGTACAGTGTCGTAGCATGAATCCTTTGATCCATTGGGCGAATTCTTTTTCATCTTTGGGGGTAAAGCAGGCGAAACTTCGGCACTTGTCGTACATGGCCCTGTTATCCATCCTTTTGCAATTTTGGGGGGTAATACAGGGGCTATCTGGGACTTTTCCTTCGAGGGTAGCTTATCATAAGCTTCTCTGTGATGGATTTTCTGACTTGACATCTTGGGGCTCCTTGGTGGCAACGGTGGCGTATCAAGAGGGTCATTCGGCTGTCGGTGCGTAGGCGTCATTGCATTGCCCGTTCTTGCAGGTAACGCAGGAGGAGACGTTTCCTGAGTGATATCTGGGGAGTACGTCGGAGACGGTTCCTTTGACGGCTGCGCTGAACAACAACCTTCATTCGTCGCTTGTGTCAAACATTTATGTGCAAGGAGGAAAGTGCTGTGATAGGAGACTTCCGTTGATGTAATAAGTATGTCTGGTTGAACATGCTCTTTTTTCTCTGTGCCGGCATCCTCCTTTTGTGGATGATCTAGGTCCTCGGCTGAGTCCTCTTGCTGCAGATGCTTAAGCATTTCAAACAGGGAATAGTCGTTAGGCTCAGTCGTCGGCGATCTTGGAACCAGGCTAACCGGCAAAGGTGATACTCCCCTTTCTGACTGGGATTCCGAAGAAGTATACATCCTTATTCTAGGTATGCGCCGACGCGATGCTCTTTTCGATCTCCTTTTCGACTGACGACGAGTTCCTAGCCCACTGGTAGGCCTCACTTCGGCTGCGATACTCTGTGGGTCCGTGCGCTCGTCAGAAGCACCTCTCATGCTTGTCGAATCAGGCACCACTCCCTCTGTTTGGTCAGCCGTTTCCGATGTTTTCTTTATCCCCTTTCTACCAGGAGAAGAACGGGTCCCGCGGAGTAAGTTTCTGAAGAAACCTTTCTTTGGTTTTCTTGGCCCACCGTCATCTTCGGACTGATTGGGCGTGTCGTTGCTTAACGTCTTTCCCGCTGGAATTTCAGACTGCGTCCTTGATCTGTTTTTGCTTCGTCTCGTGCTTTTTTTCTCTGTTCGACCCTTAATAGCGTCGGGCTGAGCGTTTCCAGGCTGTTTGCACGGATCCGGTGTTTCTGATTCTATCTCTGACTTTGGTCTAGGGGAAAATATTAGGAATGATGATCTTCTTGAAACTGGCTTCGAGCTCACATCAAGGTCATAGCTTTGAAATGTTTGTGTCTTTTTCCTATTCTTTCGGAATGCAGGGAACCGATTTTTTTTCGAAGGAGCCGATTGAATTTTCTCTTCCGCTTCTGATGGGCTCTTATCTAGACCATCTTCGTGTGGTCCCGCATGGGATGACATACTTTCACTTTGTCCTTTAACATTTTGGTTGTGAACTGGTAAGTTAATCGCCTCCCTCTCCACTTCTCTGTTGCTGCTCTCGTGCGACACGTAGTCTGTGGTCTCATTCTTCAGTTCATGGACTTTAAGATTAGTGATGGACACCAGCTCTATGTCGTTTGTCGGCAAGTTTTTCCTCTGCTTGAATTTTAGCTCATCTGTGACTGCTCGCCAGTTCGGCTGTGGCTGCATTTTGGCGTCCGACAGAGTTTGTTCAGTGCAGTCTTGAAGTAACGTTTCCTCTGTACTTCCCGTACGAGAAAAATCGATCTCGGTATTATAACCGCTTGTTGAGCTTCGAGTGTAGGATGTAACTGATTCGCCGACGCTCATGTAGGAGTTGCGAGATTTTTCTGGCAAATCTGGAACTTCTGACCTCGAAGCAATTACATTTTCCAGTGCAGCGGTCCAGGCCAAGAAGGAATGTTCGTCTTTGAGTCTCTGGAAAGTAAAAGATCGTTAAAAACTCGACTTATTCTCGACTTAGCTCCTAGCCAATATTGTGATTTGTTTTCTGCGCATTCGTTCCACGTGTATTACCATTGCCAGCATTGCTGTAGGCATAGCTCCCGATGAAAAATTTATCTCAAAATAGTAGTACGAAGTTGTACGAAAAAGTAGCATGCAGTACTAACCGATGCTACTACCACTTCAAGGCTACCGTGTTACTGCATACTACTGCATGCTCCTATTAGCAAGACTGGATGCTACTATGGCAAGACAGGATGCTACTGGATACTAGTAATTAAGATTGGACCAGTCTGAGGCACATTAAATGATAGTATTACATGCAACTTTTTCGTACAACTACCATACAACTACGCAGGCTACAAATTTTTCATTGGGCTGGTGGACTCGGTCGCTGGACCCGTCCGGTGACGGTCTCGAGACTCCTTTTTCATGGACTCGTCTCGGTCTCGTTATTTACGGAGCAGGAATCGGACTCGTCTCGTCTCGAAATCCGGCCTAGTCACGAGTCCTAGTAAACGTCTCGGACCGGCAGTTTTAGAATAAAACGAAGTCTCCAGCGACCAATCCAAGAAATTGGCTTACGAATACGACTCGGAATCATAACGTCGCATCTCCGACATCTCTTCTTCCATCTGTCAGTATTGGCTCAAATTTGAGTATATCTGCCAATTTCCGGTAGCCCCTTCCTCCCTCTCACCGTTGCCGAATCCGGTCTGGACGACAAATAACATTTCTGAAACCGGTACTGTCCAACTTTCTTGTGCGCTTACACAATTTCTGGACCCCCCTCACAACTCCCCCAGTCGCTGCTGCAAGTGGTTTGGACGCATTTTACATATCTAGGGAATCAGTTCACCGCCAAAAACATTAACTGGAATCGCACCACCCGTTCGTAACTTACACGCCAGTAATTTTGCGGATTCCCTTTCGTCAACTCCCTCAAAATTGGTCGGAGGGCAAGTGCCATTAAAGTTTCATTTCTTGTGACTGACAAGGATTTCATTTAGGATGCACCTTGAATGGAAACCTTAAATAGTTGTTGAATATGTGGTTGAATAATATGGGTGACTCTCTCGCAAACCGTCGTTTGAATCTTCCGAAAACCGAACACGGGGACCTTCTGCCTGGAGGAAATTTAAAATACCCGTGCCAGTAATTTTACCCATTCATTCTTTATCTCCACTCCCGTTGTGTATTTCGAAAACTTCATTTTTACACGAATACTATTAAAGGATCCCGCTTGCTTATTCTGCTTTTTATAATATACTTAGCTCCCAGATGGAATTATAAGCTTCTAAAATCCCGACCTTTCTTCATTGTTTCGTTTCGTAACTACGAATTTTAGCGCTTTTTCAGCCTTGCCGAGTTTTCCCGTCGCCCAACGAAAAGTTTGCTGGAATCTTCAACGTCCGCTGACAACTCTTTCACACATAAGGATGTGATAATCATCTGCTTGTTACTTCTTTTTGATTTGTTTAGTTTTCCCACTTTTTAACCAAGGCACGTTCAGTTTTCAAGTTTTTTGCGCCCGGCCATCGCGTCGGAGAGCAGGGAGGCTGGATATAGTCGACAAGCGCTAACAAGAGAATCGCTGGTTTAGGTGTAGCCCAAAAGTAATGGTATTTCGAAAACGTTTTATTCTGGTTCATTTTATAGGGATAAGATCATTTCTAGTAAGAGTTGTGCTTTAAAAATTTGTACATTAATATTATTAAAAAAATCACGTATGTCTTTCCTATTATTCATTTTTGTAGCAACATATTTTGCCGACAACGCTGTGATTTTTGGTTGGCATTCACATTTGGTTCGGTTGTTCAATGTCCTTACTTACGCTCTTATAATTGATTTTTACTGTTTTTTTTTGTTTTTTTTTATCAAATTATCTAGCTTTATTTGCGGAAAATTTTTAATGGATGCTTTTTTCCTTGTCTGGTCAGTTTCGGCTTCAGTTATATCTCGTCTCTCAGATGCAGAACTTTCAAGATCCATGTATGTAGGCCTTATCATTGATGAAAATCTCTCTTTTAAACAGCACATCCAAAATGATGTGCTTTTCTACCTCAAACATTTTCTTGCTAAAAAACGTCCTTGGGTTGATTTATTTCGCCTGGCTCATTCTCATATGAATTCTCTGTATATGCAGAATATAGCAAACATTTATTACTAGGACTCATGGCATGACTCGGTCTCGAGACGCTTTGTACACGGACTCGGTCTCGTCTCGAACGGTTTTTGTCCAGGTCTCGGACTCGTCTTGACTCGTGAGCGTGACTTCGATCTCGGACTCGGACATGCTGGACTTGGCAACAGCTCTGGCTGTAGGACACAAACTGTCCGTGACATCAAGAACAAATAATCAGTTGCCCGTCTCCTTATCTCTGTAATATGACCATGCGGAGTCGAATATTTCCCCGTACCCTGCCCGATGCAAACGAGCGGAGGTTAGTAGCCACGCGGCACACCACGTTTCGTTACCTCTACAAATAGCTATATCGCTGTGAAGCTGCGTTGAAGAAACTTTTAGAGTTAATATCCACATTCGCATGCAGTTAACATTAGTACAAGCTTCCATGTTTGACATATATACGTTACATTCAACGAATGGCAATCCCTTTCAACCGTCATACAAAGCCTTCGGGATGATACGGATACAGCTGTAATGCGAAGTGCTTGTGACCCCTAATTTATGAGAAGCGGTCTTGGGCAGCGCTCAGACTTGCTGGTATGAGGAGGGGTAGCTTAGGAAAGGAGAATGGCAGTAGTCGGGTGAACGAAGTTAAAGTTGCTTTTTTTTTATGTAGTTTCAGCAGCGTTTTTTTGTAAAAAAAAGTTTTGCTTCGTGACGTTTTATTTGTCCATTCCATTTGCTGTAGTTTCGAACGTGAAACTACGCAGCTCGAACTACAAACTACCTTGCAAATGTAGTTTGACTAGTAGTTTGAGTTACGGAAGCAAGAACTCAAGAAAACAAGTAAGACAAAACAAGAGCCAAACTACAAACTTTGAAGAAACAGAAGTGAATCCAAAAAAAAAAGTTCCAGTTCCAGGTGGTGCAAGCGAAGAGACAAAATGGGCAAGTAAAATCAACACGTCGAGGTTTCTTTTCAAATTTCTCGGAAGAAAAAAAATAATACCTACCAGGGAGATATCAGAAGAGATGGAGGCTATCTTAATCGTCTTTTTTGTTTCATCTGCTTTCACAGTCACAGTGCTGTGAAGGTCGAAGATGTCCACAAACTGGCCAAGGCTTTTGTAAGTTCCTTCGTCCTTGTAAAATAGGAGGAGACTTTCACTTAGTACACACCAGTACTTTTTCCATGCCAAGAACCGCTAGAAAATTAGAAAAGTTTAGTTAGTCGAAAAGGCACGATTCGAATTGTGTCGATGTCTTCTTTTTTGGGGGTCATAGCACAGAATCCGAGTCTTTGCGCAGTCGGCTGGGAAGCATACGCAAGCGTAATTACTTTAGGCCCGAAAAGACGGCCATTCATGCCCTTCTACTTGGCCCGTCCCTTCTTAGCCTTGGACATTGGAGATATAGAGCGTGTTCCATCCTACTTACCGTAGTTACCACGCATGACCTCACAAATTCTGCCTTTTTGTCTTCAAGGCTGGAACGATTTTTCTATTTTCCAGCGGAATATCATGCCACGGGTGAATCCGACCAATCACGTGACTGATATTCGTGGTTACTACGCTTACCACGCTCCCGAGCGTGGTAAGCAAATAGTTACTATTAGTTACTATTTCGAGAAGGCTGGAACGGTCAGCGTAGTAACTTTTCGTGAGGTTGGAACGGATTTAGTAACTAATAGTTACTATTGGTACGAGGGTGGAACACGCTCATAGGCAGCAATAGAAGGTAACTGATCAGAGAACACCTCACAGCATGTACGGATTCTTTTGAAACTTGGCGAATATTTGTATTTCGATCCTTTACTTTGTGCTCATGATTCAGCTCATAAAGCTGAAAATATGCATGACCTGTTTATATTTCTCACAAAACCCTGCTCGCGGAAAACAACTGTTGGCAGCCCGAGAGGTCTCAAAAAAGCCGATCTTGGCAAAGGCATCAGTCAATGCCCTCTGGGGTAAGAGGTATAGCAGATAATGTGAAAAGTCAAAGTTTCAGAAATAAGAACCAATTAAGTGATTGGGGATGCAGAGTGAAGTAGCGTTTTAAGTACAACATTGATTTTACTACATGTTACTATTTATCCATGATCAAGCGCTCATACAAGAAATGATACCATTTTGGTGTTTTTGGCAAATTACGGCTAAACAACTAATCAGATGACAACAAGACCAAAGTTTTCGATGGGATCGCAAAAATTCAATATTTAATCCCTGCAATTGGGTCTTATCTTCGCCAGACCCAGTCTGAGTCTTCGCCAAACTCCTTGAATTTTTTTAGTGTTGGAATTTGAAACAGTTTAAGGCCAAATAGCGAATCATCTGAGAAAATCAAGTTCAGATATGGATTCAGCATGTTTGTTTACAACACAATAAGTCATATCTATTTTGACGAAACCGATCGAAACTTCCTGCCTTACTTCTGACAATTTTCCGGGTTTGGCGGGATTCCGGAACTACTTGTCCGGCTAAGAAAGAAAGCTAAAAAATCGAATTCAGCGTATCTCCTTGCTCCGATATCCAACATATAATCAACTTTAAATAAAATTATAACCAATTTTCCGGTTCAACCGGATTCCGGGCGAACCATACGTCTGGGTAAAAATTATTGTCATATACTGATTTAGCTTCTCTTCTTACCCCTAAATCTACCTTGTATATAGACTATCTCATTGAGTTGTAAAACTTCCTGTCAGATTTCCGGTTTTGGCCGGATTCCGGGCGAACTACTTGTCCTGCCAGAAAAAAAGGTTCAGAAACGAAATCAACATGTCT